>CM042059.1:57340000-57997500 GCA_023525745.1 Arctium lappa | reverse complement strand
ATACTTTATTTGAAAAAAAAAGAAGCACGTCCATTCTTCTTCATTTTTAATAAAGTTACCAAACGAAAGTTTTTGTTACTTATTTTAGAACCTTCTTTACCCCATAGAGATATTGAATAGAAAGGGGTATTCTTTTTTCCACTGTAATTTTGAAAATGAACGTTTAAATGTCCTTCAAAAGTAAGTAAATAGATCCGACACATATAAAATGCGGTTAAGCCTGCCGTAGACCAAGCTATTATTGCAAAAATAGGTGAATACAACCAACTATCATTAAGAATTTCATCTTTGGACCAAAAACAAGCAAGGGGTGGAATACCGCAAAGAGAAAGTGTACCTAATAAAAAAGAAGTTTTAGTAATTGGTACATGTTTTGTTAAACCCCCCATAAGCACCATATTCTGACTTTTTTTTGGACAATATCCAACAAGAGTTTCCATTGAATGAATAACGGATCCCGAGCCTAAAAACAATAATGCTTTCGAATAAGCATGAGTAATCAAATGAAATAAAGCACTGTGATAAGTCATAATGGTCCATAAATGGCTAATTATTGGCTAATGTCTTTCTGGGTATAAGGGGTTTGTATCCCCTTAACAAGTCTGATTGATGATAATGGGAGTAATGGGTTATAATGAGTCTGATTAGACCTTATTTGGTGTAATTGAGATATAATGGGTCATAATGGTTCGTAATGGCTCGTTAATGGCTAAATTTTGTCTTACTAGATATAAGGGGTTTGTGTCTCCTTAACAAGTCTAATTGCTCATAACAGGAGTAAATGGGTCATAATGAGTATGATTAGAACTTATTACGTGTAATTGAGATATAATGGGTCATAATGGTCCGTAATGGCTCGTTATTGGCTAATTTTGGTCTTAGTGGGGTTATATGGGGTTTGTGTCTCCTTAACATATATAATTGGTCATAACGGAAGTAAATGGTTCATAATTAGTATGATTAGAACTTAATAGGTGTAATTGAGATATAACGGGTCATAGTGGTTCGTAATGGCACGTTATAGGGTAATCTTGCTCTTAGTGGGTATAAGGGGTGTGTGTCTCCTTATGAAGTTTAATTGGTCATAACGGGAGTAAGTGGGTCATAATGAGTATGATTAGAACTTATTGGGTGCAACTGACATATAATGGGTCATAATGGTCCGTAATGGCTTGTTATTGTATAATTTTTGTCTTTGCGGGTATAAGAGGATTGTGTCTCCTTAACAAGTCTAATTGATCATAACGGGAGTAAATGGCTCGTTATTGGGTAATTTTGGTCCTTGTGGGTATAAGGGATTTGTGTCTTCTTAACAAGTGTAATTGGTCATAATGGGAGTAAATGGATGATAATGAGTATGATTAGAACTTATTGGGTGCAATTGAGATATAATTGGTCATAATGGTCCGTAATGGCTCGTTAATGGGTAACTTTTGTCTTACCGGGTATAAGGGGTTTGTGTCTCCTTAACAAGTCTAATTGCTTATAACTGGAGTAAATGGGTCATAATGAGTATGATTAGAACTTATTGGTTACAATTGAGATATAATGGGTCATAATGGTCCGTAAAGGCTCGTTATTGGGTAATTTTGTTCTTAGTGGGTATAATGGGTTTGTGTTTTCTCAACAATTATAATTGGTCATAACGGGAGTAAATGGATCAAAATTTGTATGATTAGAACTTATTGGGTGTAACTGAGATATAACAGGTCATTGTGGTCCGTAATCTCACGTTATAGGGTAATTTTGGTATTAGTGGGTATAAGGGGTTTGTGTCTCCTAAACAATTATAATTGGTCATTACGGGAGTAAATGGTTCATAATTAGTATGATTAGTACTTATAGGTGTAATTAAGATATAACGGGTCATAGTGGTTCGTAATGGCTCGATATAGGGTAATCTTGGTCTTAGTGGGTATAAGGGGTTTGTGTCTCCTTAAGAAGTCTAATTGGTCATAACGGGAGTAAGTGGGTCATAATGAGTGTGATTAGAACTTACTGGGTGCAAGTGAGATATAACAGGTTATAAACTCATAGTGGTCCGAAATGGTTCATTATTGGGTAATTTTTATCTTAGTAGGTATATGGGATTTGTGTCTCCTAAAACGAATCTAGTTGGTCATAATGGGAGTAAATGAGTCATAATGAGTTTCATCAGAACTTATTTGGTGTAATTGAGGTATAAACGGGTCTTTGTGGTATGTAATGACTTGTTATTGGCTAATTATGGTCTTAGTTGACATAAGGAGTTGTTTCTCCTAAAACGAATCTAATTGGTCATAATGGGAGTAAATGGGTCTAAATGAGTTTGATTACACCTTATTAGGTGTAATTGAGGTGTAACGGGTCTTTGTAATCCGTAATGGCTCGTTATTGGGTAATTTTGGTCTTAGCGGGTATAAGGGGTCTGTGTCTCCTTAACAAGTCTAATTGGTCATAACGGGAGTAAATGGGTCATTATGAGTTTGATTGGACCCTATTAGTTGTAATTGAGTTGTAACGGGTCATAATGGTCCATAAATGGCTAATTATTGGCTAATGTCTTTCTGGGTATAAGGGGTTTGTATCCCCTTAACAAGTCTAATTGGTGATAATGGAGTAATGGGTCATAATGAGCCTGATTAGACCATATTTGGTGTAATTGAGATATAATGGGTCATAATGGTCCGTAATGGCTCGTTAATGGGTAAATTTTGTCTTACTAGGTATAAGGGGTTTGTGTCTCCTTAACAAGTCTAATTGCTCCATAACAGGAGTAAATGGGTCATAGTGAGTATGATTAGAATTATTGCGTGTAATTGAGATATAAGGGGTCATAATGGTCCGTAATGGCTCGTTATTGGCTAATTTTGGTCTTAGTGGGTATATGGGGTTTGTGTCTCCTTAACATGTATAATTGGTCATAACGGAAGTAAATGGTTCATAATTAGTATTATTAGAACTTAATAGGTGTAATTGAGATATAACGGGTCATAGTGGTTCGTAATGGCACGTTATAGGGTAATCTTGCTCTTAGTGGGTATAAGGGGTGTGTGTCTCCTTATGAAGTTTAATTGGTCATAACGGGAGTAAGTGGGTCATAATGAGTATGATTGGAACTTATTGGGTGCAACTGAGATATAATGGATCATAATGGTCCGTAATGGCTCGTTATTGGGTAATTTTTGTCTTAGCTGGTATAAGAGGTTTGTGTCTCGTTAACAAGTCTAATTGGTCATAACGGGAGTAAATGGGTCATAACTAGTAAGATTAGAACTTATTGGGTGCAATTGAGATATAATGGGTCATAATGGTCTGTAATGGCTCGTTAATGGGTAAATTTTGTCTTACCGGGTATAAGGGGTTTGTGTCTCCTTAACAAGTCTAATTGGTCGTAACGGGAGTAAACGGGTCAAAATGAGTATGATTTGAACTTATTGGTTACAATTGAGATATAATGGGTCATAATGGTCCGTAAAGGCTCGTTATTGGGTAACTTTGTTCTTGGTGGGTATAAGGGGGTTTGTGTTTTCTCAACAATTATAATTGGTCATAACGGGAGTAAATGGGTCAAAATTTGTATGATTAGAACTTATTGGGTGTAACTGAGATATAATAGGTCATTGTGGTCCGTAATCTCTCGTTATAGGGTAATTTTGGTATTATTGGGTATAAGGGGTTTGTGTCTCCTAAACAATTATAATTGGTCATTACGGGAGTAATGGTTCATAATTAGTATGATTAGTACTTATTAGGTGTAATAAAGATATAACGGGTCATAGTGGTTCGTAATGGCTCAATATAGGGTAATCTTGGTCTTAGTGGGTATAAGGGGTTTGTGTCTCCTTAAGAAGTCCAATTGGTCATAACGGGAGTAAGTGTGTCATAATGAGTATGATTAGAACTTATTGGGTGCAAGTGAGATATAACAGGTCATAAACTCATAATGGTCCGAAATGGTTCATTATTGGGTAATTTTTATCTTAGTAGGTATATGGGGTTTGTGTCTCCTAAAACGAATCTAATTGGTCATAATGGGAGTAAATGAGTCATAATGAGTTTCATTAGAACTTATTTGGTGTAATTGAGGTATAAATGGGTCTTTGTGGTACGTAATGGCTCGTTACTAGCAAATTATGGTCTCAGTTGCAATAAGGAGTTGTTTCTCCTAAAACGAATCTAATTGGTCATAATGGGAGTAAATGGGTCTAAAAGAGTTTGATTACACCTTATTAGGTGTAATTGAGGTGTAACGGGTCTTTGTAATCCGTAATGGCTCGTTATTGGGTAATTTTGGTCTTAGCGGGTATAAGGGGTCTGTGTCTCCTTAACAAGTCTAATTGGTCATAACGGGAGTAAATGGGTCATTATGAGTTTGATTGGACCCTATTAGTTGTAATTGAGTTGTAACGGGTCATAATGGTCCATAAATGGCTAATTATTGCCTAATGTCTTTCTGGGTATAAGGGGTTTGTATCCCCTTAACAAGTCTAATTGGTGATAATGGGAGTAATGGGTTATAATGAGTCTGATTAGACCTAATTTGGTGTAATTGAGGTATAATGGGTCATAATGGTCCGTAATGGCTCGTTAATGGGTAAATTTTGTCTTACTAGGTATAAGGGGTTTGTGTCTCCTTAACAAGTCTAATTGCTCTATAACAGGAGTAAATGGGTCATAGTGAGTATGATTAGAACTTATTGCGTGTAATTGAGATATAATGGGTCATAATGGTCCGTAATTGCTCGTTTTTGGCTAATTTTGGTCTTAGTGGGTATATGGGGTTTGTGTCCCCTTAACATGTATAATTGGTCATAACGGAAGTAAATGGTTCATAATTAGTATGATTAGAACTTAATAGGTGTAATTGAGATATAACGGGTCATAGTGGTTCGTAATGGCACGTTATAGAGTAATCTTGCTCTTTAGTGGGTATAAGGGGTGTGTGTCTCCTTATATGAAGTTTAATTGGTCATAACGGGAGTAAGTGGGTTATAATGAGTATGATTGGAACTTATTGGGTGCAACTGAGATATAATGGGTCATAATGGTCCCTAATGTCTTGTTATTGTATAATTTTTGTCTTTGCGGGTAAATGAGGATTGTGTCTCCTTAACAACTCTAATTGATCATAACGGGAGTAAATGGCTCGTTATTGGGTAATTTTGGTCTTAGTGGGTATAAGGGATTTGTGTCTCCTTAACAAGTGTAATTGGTCATAATGGGAGTAAATGGATGATAATGAGTATGATTAGAACTTATTGGGTGCAATTGAGATATAATGGGTCATAATGGTCCGTAATGGCTCGTTAATGGGGAAATTTTGTCTTACCGGGTATAAGGGGTTTGTGTCTCCTTAACAAGTCTAATTAGAAATTATTGGGTGCAATTGAGCTATAATGGGTCAAATGGTCCGTAATGGCTCGTTATTGGCTAATTTTGGTGTTAGTGGGTATATGGCGTTTGTGACTCCTTAACATGTATAATTGGTCATAACGGGAGTAGGTGGGTCATAATGAGTGTGATAAGAACTTATTGGTTGCAACTGAGATATTAAGGGGTCATAATGGTCCGTAATGGCTCGTTATTGGTTAATTTTTGTCTTAGCGGCTATAAGTGGTTTGTGTCTCCTTAACAAGTCAAATTCTTCATAACGGGAGTAAATGGGTCATAGCTAGTAAGATTAGAACTTATTGGGTGCAATTGAGTTATAATGGGTCATATTGGTCTGTAATGGCTCGTTAATGGGTAAATTTTGTCTTACCGGGTATAAGGGGTTTGTGTCTCCTTAACAAGTCTAATTGGTCGTAACGGGAGTAAACGAGTCAAAATGAGTATGATTTGAACTTATTGGTTACAATTGAGATATAATGGGTCATAAGGGTCCGTAAAGGCTCGTTATTGGGTAATTTTGTTCTTGGTGGGTATAAGGGGTTTGTGTTTTCTCAACAATTATAATTGGTCATAACAGCAGTAAATGGATCAAAATTTGTATGATTAGAACTTATTGGGTGTAACTGAGATATAACAGGTCATTGTGGTCCGTAATCTCTCGTTATAGGGTAATTATGGTATTATCGGGTATAAGGGGTTTGTGTCTCCTAAACAATTATCATTGGTCATTACGGGAGTAAATGGTTCATAATTAGTATGATTAGTACTTATTAGGTGTAATTAAGATATAACGGGTCATAGTGGTTCGTAATGGCTCGATATAGGTAATCTTGGTCTTAGTGGGTATAAGGGGTTTGTGTCTCCTTAAGAAGTCGAATTGGTCATAACGGGAGTAAGTGGGTCATAATGAGTATGATTAGAACTTATTTGGTGCAAGTGAGATATAACAGGTCATAAACTCATAATGGTACGAAATGGTTCATTATTGGGCAATTTTTATCTTAGTAGGTATATGGCGTTTGTGGACTAAAACGAATCTAATTGGTCATAATGGGAGTAAATGAGTCATAATGAGTTTCAATAGAACTTATTTGGTGTAATTGAGGTATAAACGGGTCTTTGTGGTACGTAATGGCTCGTTATTGGCTAATTATTGTCTTTGTTGCAATAAGGAGTTGTTTCTCCTAAAACGAATCTAATTGGTCATAATGGGAGTAAATGGGTCAAAATGAGTTTGATTACACCTTATTAGGTGTAATTGAGGTGTAATGGGTCTTTGTAATCCGTAATGGCTCGTTATTGGGTAATTTTGGTCTTAGTGGGTATAAGGGGTTTGTGTCTCCTTAACATGTATAATTGGTCATAACGGAAGTAAATGGTTCATAATTAGTATTATTAGAACTTAATAGGTGTAATTGAGATATAACGGGTCATAGTGGTTCGTAATGGCACGTTATAGGGTAATCTTGCTCTTAGTGGGTATAAGGGGTGTGTGTCTCCTTATGAAGTTTAATTGGTCATAACGGGAGTAAGTGGGTCATAATGAGTATGATTGGAACTTATTGGGTGCAACTGAGATATAATGGATCATAATGGTCCGTAATGGCTCGTTATTGGGTAATTTTTGTCTTAGCTGGTATAAGAGGTTTGTGTCTCGTTAACAAGTCTAATTGGTCATAACGGGAGTAAATGGGTCATAACTAGTAAGATTAGAACTTATTGGGTGCAATTGAGATATAATGGGTCATAATGGTCTGTAATGGCTCGTTAATGGGTAAATTTTGTCTTACCGGGTATAAGGGGTTTGTGTCTCCTTAACAAGTCTAATTGGTCGTAACGGGAGTAAACGGGTCAAAATGAGTATGATTTGAACTTATTGGTTACAATTGAGATATAATGGGTCATAATGGTCCGTAAAGGCTCGTTATTGGGTAACTTTGTTCTTGGTGGGTATAAGGGGGTTTGTGTTTTCTCAACAATTATAATTGGTCATAACGGGAGTAAATGGGTCAAAATTTGTATGATTAGAACTTATTGGGTGTAACTGAGATATAATAGGTCATTGTGGTCCGTAATCTCTCGTTATAGGGTAATTTTGGTATTATTGGGTATAAGGGGTTTGTGTCTCCTAAACAATTATAATTGGTCATTACGGGAGTAATGGTTCATAATTAGTATGATTAGTACTTATTAGGTGTAATAAAGATATAACGGGTCATAGTGGTTCGTAATGGCTCAATATAGGGTAATCTTGGTCTTAGTGGGTATAAGGGGTTTGTGTCTCCTTAAGAAGTCCAATTGGTCATAACGGGAGTAAGTGTGTCATAATGAGTATGATTAGAACTTATTGGGTGCAAGTGAGATATAACAGGTCATAAACTCATAATGGTCCGAAATGGTTCATTATTGGGTAATTTTTATCTTAGTAGGTATATGGGGTTTGTGTCTCCTAAAACGAATCTAATTGGTCATAATGGGAGTAAATGAGTCATAATGAGTTTCATTAGAACTTATTTGGTGTAATTGAGGTATAAATGGGTCTTTGTGGTACATAATGGCTCGTTACTAACAAATTATGGTCTCAGTTGCAATAAGGAGTTGTTTCTCCTAAAACGAATCTAATTGGTCATAATGGGAGTAAATGGGTCTAAAAGAGTTTGATTACACCTTATTAGGTGTAATTGAGGTGTAACGGGTCTTTGTAATCCGTAATGGCTCGTTATTGGGTAATTTTGGTCTTAGCGGGTATAAGGGGTCTGTGTCTCCTTAACAAGTCTAATTGGTCATAACGGGAGTAAATGGGTCATTATGAGTTTGATTGGACCCTATTAGTTGTAATTGAGTTGTAACGGGTCATAATGGTCCATAAATGGCTAATTATTGCCTAATGTCTTTCTGGGTATAAGGGGTTTGTATCCCCTTAACAAGTCTAATTGGTGATAATGGGAGTAATGGGTTATAATGAGTCTGATTAGACCTAATTTGGTGTAATTGAGGTATAATGGGTCATAATGGTCCGTAATGGCTCGTTAATGGGTAAATTTTGTCTTACTAGGTATAAGGGGTTTGTGTCTCCTTAACAAGTCTAATTGCTCTATAACAGGAGTAAATGGGTCATAGTGAGTATGATTAGAACTTATTGCGTGTAATTGAGATATAATGGGTCATAATGGTCCGTAATTGCTCGTTATTGGCTAATTTTGGTCTTAGTGGGTATATGGGGTTTGTGTCCCCTTAACATGTATAATTGGTCATAACGGAAGTAAATGGTTCATAATTAGTATGATTAGAACTTAATAGGTGTAATTGAGATATAACGGGTCATAGTGGTTCGTAATGGCACGTTATAGGGTAATCTTGCTCTTTAGTGGGTATAAGGGGTGTGTGTCTCCTTATATGAAGTTTAATTGGTCATAACGGGAGTAAGTGGGTTATAATGAGTATGATTGGAACTTATTGGGTGCAACTGAGATATAATGGGTCATAATGGTCCCTAATGTCTTGTTATTGTATAATTTTTGTCTTTGCGGGTAAATGAGGATTGTGTCTCCTTAACAACTCTAATTGATCATAACGGGAGTAAATGGCTCGTTATTGGGTAATTTTGGTCTTAGTGGGTATAAGGGATTTGTGTCTCCTTAACAAGTGTAATTGGTCATAATGGGAGTAAATGGATGATAATGAGTATGATTAGAACTTATTGGGTGCAAATGGGAGTAAATGGGTCATAATGGTCCGTAATGGCTCGTTAATGGGGAAATTTTGTCTTACCGGGTATAAGGGGTTTGTGTCTCCTTAACAAGTCTAATTAGAAATTATTGGGTGCAATTGAGCTATAATGGGTCAAATGGTCCGTAATGGCTCGTTATTGGCTAATTTTGGTGTTAGTGGGTATATGGCGTTTGTGACTCCTTAACATGTACAATTGGTCATAACGGGAGTAGGTGGGTCATAATGAGTATGATTAGAACTTATTGATTACAACTGAGATATAATGGGTCATAGTGGTCCGTAATGGTTCGTTATTGGGTAATTTTTGTCTTAGCGGGTATAAGAGGTTTGTGTCTCCTTAACAAGTCTAATTGGTCATAACGGGAGTAAATGGGTCATAACTAGTAAGATTAGAACTTATTGGGTGTAATTGAGATATAATGGGTCATAATGGTCTGTAATGGCTCGTTAATGGGTAAATTTTGTCTTACCGGGTATAAGGGGTTTGTGTCTCCTTAACAAGTCTAATTGGTCGTAACGGGAGTAAACGGGTCAAAATGAGTATGATTTGAACTTATTGGTTACAATTGAGATATAATGGGTCATAATGGTCCGTAAAGGCTCGTTATTGGGTAATTTTGATCTTGGTGGGTATAAGGGGGTTTGTGTTTTCTCAACAATTATAATTGGTCATAACGGGAGTAAATGGATCAAAATTTGTATGATTAGAACTTATTGGGTGTAACTGAGATATAACAGGTCATTGTGGTCCGTAATCTCTCGTTATAGGGTAATTTTGGTATTATTGGGTATAAGGGGTTTGTGTCTCCTAAACAATTATCATTGGTCATTACGGGAGTAATGGTTCATAATTAGTATGATTAGTACTTATTAGGTGTAATAAAGATATAACGGGTCATAGTGGTTCGTAATGGCTCGATATAGGGTAATCTTGGTCTTAGTGGGTATAAGGGGTTTGTGTCTCCTTAAGAAGTCGAATTGGTCATAACGGGAGTAAGTGGGTCATAATGAGTATGATTAGAACTTATTTGGTGCAAGTGAGATATAACAGGTCATAAACTCATAATGGTCCGAAATGGTTCATTATTGGGTAATTTTTATCTTAGTAGGTATATGGGGTTTGTGGACTAAAACGAATCTAATTGGTCATAATGGGAGTAAATGAGTCATAATGAGTTTCATTAGAACTTATTTGGTGTAATTGAGGTATAAACGATTCTTTGTGGTACGTAATAGCTCGTTATTGGCTAATTATTGTCTTTGTTGCAATAAGGAGTTGTTTCTCCTAAAACGAATCTAATTGGTCATAATGGGAGTAAATGGGTCTAAATGAGTTTGATTACACCTTATTAGGTGTAATTGAGGTGTAACGGGTCTTTGTAATCCGTAATGGCTCGTTATTGGGTAATTTGGGCTTAGTAGGTATAAGGGGTCTGTGTCTCCTTAACAAATCTAATTGGTCATAACGGGAGTAAATGGGTCATTATGAGTTTGATTACACCTTATTAGGTGTAATTGAGGTGTAACGGGTCTTTGTAATCCGTAATGGCTCGTTATTGGGTAATTTTAGTCTTAGTAGGTATAAGGGGTCTGTGTCTCCTTAACAAGTCTAATTGGTCATAACGGGAGTAAATGGGTCATTATGAGTTTGATTGGACCTTATTAGTTGTAATTGAGTTGTAACGGGTCATAATGGTCCATAAATGGCTAATTATTGGCTAATGTCTTTCTGGGTATAAGCGGTTTGTATCCCCTTAACAAGTCTAATTAGTGATAATGGGAGTAATGGGTCATAATGAGTCTGATTAGAACTTATTTGGTGTAATTGAGATATAATGGGTCATAATGGTCCGTATAGGCTCGTTATTGGGTAATTTTGTTCTTGGTGGGTATAAGGGGTTTGTGTCTCCTTAACAAATCTAATTGCTCATAACAGGAGTAAATGGGTCATAGCGAGTATGATTAGAACTTATTGCGTGTAATTGAGATATAATGGGTCATAATGGTCCGTAATGGCTCGTTATTGGCTAATATTGGTCTTAATGGGTATATGGGGTTTGTGTCTCCTTAACATGTGTAATTGGTCATAACGGAAGTAAATGGTTCATAATTAGTATGATTAGAACTTAATAGGTGTAATTGAGATATAACGGGTCATAGTGGTTCGTAATGGCACGTTATAGGGTAATCTTGCTCGGTATAAGGGGTGTGTGTCTCCTTATGAAGTTTAATTGGTCATAACGGGAGTAAGTGGGTCATAATGAGTATGATTAGAACTTATTGGGTGCAACTAAGATATAATGGGTCATAATGGTCCGTAATGGCTTGTTATTGTATAATTTTTTGTCTTTGCGAGTATAAGAGGATTGTGTCTCCTTAACAAGTCTAATTGATCATAACGGGAGTAAATGGCTCGTTATTGGGTAATTTTGGTCTTAGTGGGTATAAGGGATTTGAGTGTCCTTAACAAGTGTAATTGGTCATAATGGGAGTAAATGGGTGATAATGAGTATGATTAGAACTTATTGGGTGCAATTGAGATATAATGGGTCATAATGGTCCGTAATGGCTCGTGAATGGGTAACTTTTGTCTTACTGTATAAGGGGTTTGTGTCTCCTTAACAAGTCTAATTGCTTATAACTGGAGTAAATGGGTCATAATGAGTATGATTAGAACTTATTGGGTGCAATTGAGCTATAATGGGTCATAATGTTCCGTAATGGCTCATTATTGGCTAATTTTGGTCTTAGTGGGTATATGGCGTTTATGACTCCTTAACATGTATAATTGGTCATAACGGGAGTAGGTGGGTCATAATGAGTGTGATAAGAAATTATTGGTTGCAACTGAGATATAATGGGTCATAATGGTCCGTAATGGCTCGTTATTGGGTAATTTTTGTGTTACCGGGTATAAGGGGTTTGTGTCTCCTTAACAAGTCTAATTGGTCGTAACGGGAGTAAACGGGTCAAAATGAGTATGATTTGAACTTATTGGTTACAATTGAGATATAATGGGTCATAATTGTCCGTAAAGGCTCGTTATTGGGTAATTTTGATCTTGGTGGGTATAAGGGGGTTTGTGTTTTCTCAACAATTATAATTGGTCATAACGGGAGTGTATGGATCCAAATTTGTATGATTAGAACTTATTAGGTGTAACTGAGATATAACATGTCATTGTGGTCCGTAATCTCTCGTTATAGGGTAATTTTGGTATTAGTGGGTATAAGGGGTTTGTGTCTCCTAAACAATTATAATTGGTCATTACGGGAGTAAATGGTTCATAATTAGTATGATTAGTACTTATTAGGTGTAATTAAGATATAACGGGTCATAGTGGTTCGTAATGGCTCGATATAGGGTAATCTTGGTCTTAGTGGGTATAAGGGGTTTGTGTCTCCTTAAGAAGTCCAATTGGTCATAACGGGAGTAAGTGGGTCATAATGAGTATGATTAGAACTTATTGGGTGCAAGTGAGATATAATAGGTCATAAACTCATAATGGTCCGAAATGGTTCATTATTGGGTATTTTTTTATCTTAGTAGGTATATGGGGTTTGTTTCTCCTAAAACGAATCTAATTGGTCATAATGGGAGTAAATGAGTCATAATGAGTTTCATTAGAACTTATTTGGTGTAATTGAGGTATAAATGGGACTTTGTGGTACGTAATGGCTCGTTACTGGCTAATTATGGTCTCAGTTGCAATAAGGAGTTGTTTCTCCCAAAACGAATCTAATTGGTTTCTTCCGGACTTGTTCTATAGGCTGGTTTGTTTGGGATGGAAGCTCCGGGTACAAAGTCAATTTGGTGTTCAATTCCACGGATTGGTGGCAATCCATCGGGAACTTCTTCCGGAAACAAGTCTTCAAATTCCTGCAAGATAGACATAACATTGCTCGGAATGGTACCGGCCAAGTTGTTAGTAGCTAATTGAGCCTCTTTGAACAAAAGAAGCACAAAAAACATTTCAGAATTTAAAGCTTCTTTTATCTCACTTTTTTTTGCCAAAGCACAATATTGACTCTCTTTTTTTCCCATGGGTGTTTTCTTATCCTTTCCTTTTTCTTTTGAGCCTTGTTCATTTTTTTTCTTTTGGCTCATTTATTTTTTTTGCATCATTTTGAAGTTTAACTTGATCTTCAAAAGCTTGACTAGGTGACATGGGTACAAGAGTTACGGGTTTGGCTTTGTGTACAAAAGTGTACTTGTTGGTAAAGCCGTCATGCTTTACATGTCGATCATACTGCCATGGCGTCCCAAGCAACATATGACTTGCTTGCATTGGAGTTTGTATGGCTTTTGATGCTTCGTAAGTAGGTAGACCAAGCTTTTCAACCATAGTTGAACTTGCTACATTTGTACAACTCCCCCCGTCAATGATAACACTACATACCTTGCCTTGAACGTAGCATCGAGAGTGAAAAATGTTCTCCCTTTGTGCATCATCATTTTCCTTGGAATGGGCACTTAAGGCTCTTCTAGCCACCAACAAGTCTCCTTGGACATCCAACTCTTCATCATCATCCGAACCATCGGGTGAGTCTTCGGCGTCTGATTTATCTGTCTCAATTTCCCCATTTTCTCGAATCACCATTGCAAGCTTGTTTGGACATTGACTTGCAATATGACCCCTGCCTTGACACTTAAAACACTTTATGTCACGATTCTTAGGAGTAGAAGAATCAGTTTTTCCTTTTGAAGAGTTTATATCTTTAGAACCAGATTTGGAATTAGAAGAAGAAGAAGACGTGCTTTCAATTTTCTTTGAAGAACTTGTCTTCCAAGTACTATTTCGTGATCCTCCCCCTCTCTTAAGTTGTTTCTCAATTTTAACAGCCATATGAACCATGTCCTCAATTTCAACATGATGATACATTTCAACATGATCACGTATTTCAAAATTTAAACCATGTAAGAACCTGGCCATTGTAGCTTCTCGATCCTGCTCAATGTTTGCCCTGATCAAAATAACCTCCATCTCTTTAAAATAATCTTCAACACACTTAGTCCCTTGCTTGAGATTTTGGAGCTTGTAGTGAAGGTCACGAAAGTAGTGACTAGGCACAAAATGTCTCCTCATGACCAACTTCATTTCCTCCCAACTCTCGATAGGCCTTTCTCCATTTCTTCGCTTGCTAATCAAAAGTTGGTCCCACCATGTTAGTGCATAATCAGAAAACTCAATGACAGCAAGTTTTACCTTCTTTCGGTTGGAGTATTCATGACAATCAAATATGAACTCCATTTTCTTCTCCCAATCGAGGTATGCTTCCAGATCTGACTTTCCTTGAGATGAAGGGACTTTCATCTTTATGGAACTCAAATTATTGTCTATACGTCGCCTCCTCCTAGCCGATCTCCTTTCAGATTCCCTATCCCATTCGTCGTTTCTTTCTTCCTCATTCACAACGGAACCTTCACGAGATGGTGGTCTTCGTGCGTTTGCCTCTATTCGATCCATTCTTTCATGAAATTGGTTGAATTCATTGGTCATCATCCGCCGCATCTCATCCATTATGGCTTGAATTTGAAGATTCGGAAGGGGTTGATCATCCCCCATCTTAAAATTCTGCAAAAATAAAGTTTAGTTCCTCTCAACACTCCCTCACGTGTTTCTCTCAAGAAATGATTCACTCAACCCTCGTGTATCTCACAAATGGCTTTTACCCTCGATTAATCTCACCACACAGCCTTTTACCACTCTTTTAAACCTCTTAAAGTTCTAAAAGAACAAAAGAAGCAATTATCAAGTTTGGCTTGTGGCCTTGAGGAATTCAAACTTACCAAACAACTTAGACTATGATATTATCAAATAATCACAATGTAAGAAGAAGATATGAAACTCGACTTTTTTTTGTGTTCTTTTTCTTTCTATTGTTTCTTTTTTAATGAATGATGTGATTCTTCCGATCGTCTATTGGTTGTCCGAGATAGTAATGGTGAAACCGCGACCCGTTGTCTATAGTGAGACAAGAACCTTGGTATAAGATACGCCACAATCAACCCACCAAGTTGATTGATAAGTATTGAACGCCACAAGCAAGAAGACTTGATAAGTTCTATAGATAGGACCCTTCAAAATGCCTTCTAATTCAATGCTATGAGTTACTTGAACTTGGATCTATTGTTGGGCAGATTCATGGACGAAATTCTACCTTTATTTTGGGCTTGGATCCTTATTAAAATGTAGGAAAAGGAGTACTCTTTAAGTGGGCTTTGATTTGAGTCCATTTGGACTTGAAATGAATGATTTATGACTAAAAACATGGCCCATGTGTAGACTTGGCCGAATTTTCTTGGACTTGGGTGATATTTAGATGAAATAATCACAACTTGGGCTACCAAGCCTTGGGCTAATCTTGGCCTTCAATTCGGATCAAAATTCGATGGTTTCCTTGGCAACTTGATGAATTGATGATTGATTCTTTCCGACAAGATTTTATCAAACCGAAGAGCATCATTGAACATCTTAGCTTTTGACCTTGTGATTGGTCCAATCTTCCATCTCAATGGATCTTCATCATCCGGGTCGTTGGATGGGTTCTCATCAGCGTGCCTTAAGGCGCCATAGCTTGAGACACGCCTTACAGAAACACTATGGGCCATTTCGTAACGGCGGAGACGCGTCTTACGCCATATCGCGCCATGGCGCACACCATGGCATGCCTTTTTGAACACTGTTAAGGAGTCACAAACGCCATATACCCACTAAGACCAAAATTAGCCAATAACGAGCCATTACTGACCATTATGACCAATAATAGCTCAATTGCACCCAATAAGTGTAATCATACTCATTATGACCCATTTACTCCAGTTATAAGCAATTAGACTTGTTAAGGAGACACAAACCCCTTATGCCCGGTAAGACAAATTTTACCCATTAACGAGCCATTACGGACCATTATGACCCATTATATCTCAATTGCACCCAATAAGTTCTGATCATACTCATTATCACCCATTTACTCCCATTATGACCAATTACACTTGTTAAGGGGACACAAATCCCTTATACCTACTAAGACCAAAATTACCCAATAACGAGCCATTTACTCCCGTTATGATCAATTAGACTTGTTAAGGAGACACAATCCTCTTATACCCGTAAAGACAAAAAATATACAATAACAAGCCATTACGGACCATTATGACCCATTATATCTCAGTTGCACCCAATAAGTTCTAATCATACTCATTATCACCCACTTACTCCCGTTATGACCAATTAAACTTCACAAGGAGACACACACCCCTTATACCCTCTAAGAGCAACATTACCCTATAACATGCCATTACGAACCACTATGACCCGTTATATCTCAATTACACCTATTAAGTTCTAATCATACTAATTATGAACCATTTACTTCCGTTATGACCATACATGTTAAGGAGACGCAAACCCCATATACCCACTAAGACCAAAATTAGCCAATAACGAGCCATTACGGACCATTATGACCAATTATATCTCAATTACACGCAATAAGTTCTAATCATACTCACTATGACCCATATACTCCTGTTACGAGCAATTAGACTTGTTAAGGAGACACAAACCCCTTATACCAAGTAAGACAAAATTTACCCATTAACGAGCCATTACGGACCATTATGACCAATTATATCTCAATTACACCAAATAAGGTCTAATCAGACTCATTATGACCCATTACTCCCATTATCACCAATTAGACTTGTTAAGGGGATACAAACCCCTTATACCCAGAAAGACATTAGCCAATAAATAGCCATTTATGGACCATTATGACCCGTTACAACTCAATTACCACTAATAAGGTCCAATCAAACTCATAATGACCCATTTACTCCCGTTATGACCAATTAATTAGACTTGTTAAGGAGACACAAACCCCTTATATCCTCTAAGACCAAAATTACCCAATAACGAGCCATTACGGATTAAAAAGACCCGTTACACCTCAATTACACCTAATAAGGTGTAATCAAAGTCATTACGGACCATTATGACCCATTATATCTCAGTTGCAACCAATAAGTTCTTATCACACTCATTATGACCCACCTACTCCTGTTATGACCAATTATACATGTTAAGGAGTCACTAGCGCCATATACCCACTAAGACCAAAATTAGCCAATAACAAGCCATTACGGACCATTATAGCTCAATTGCACCCAATAAGTTCTAATCATACTCATTATGACCCATTTACTCCAGTTATAAGCAATTAGACTTGTTAAGGAGACACAAACCTTTATTCCCGGTAAGACAAAATTTACCCATTAACGAGCCATTACGGACCATTATTACCCATTTACTCACATTATGACCAATTACACTTGTTAAGGGGACACAAATCCCTTGTACCCACTAAGACCAAAATTATCCAATAACGAACCATTTACTCCCGTTATGATCAATTAGACTTGTTAAGGAGACACAATTCTCTTATACCCGCAAGACAAAAATTATACAATAACAAGCCATTACGGACCATTATGACCCATTATATCTCAGTTGCACCAAATAAGTTCTAATCATACTCATTATGACCCACTTACTCCCGTTATGACCAATTAAACTTCATAAGGAGACACACACCCCTTATACCCACTAAAGAGCAAGATTACCCTATAGCATGCCTTTACGGACCATTATGACCCATTATATCTCAATTGTAACCAATAAGTTTAAATCATAATCATTTTGACCCGTTTACTCCCGTTACGACCAATTAGACTTGTTAAGGAGACACAAACCCCTTATACCCGGTAAGACAAAATTTCCCCATTAACGAGCCATTACGGACCATTATGACCCATTATATCTCAATTACACGCAATAAGTTCTAATCATACTCACTATGACCCATATACTCCTGTTACGAGCAATTAGACTTGTTAAGGAGACACAAACCCCTTATACCAAGTAAGACAAAATTTACCCATTAACGAGCCATTACGGACTATTAGGACCAATTATATCTCAATTACACCAATTAAGGTTTAATCAGACTCATTATGACCCATTTACTCCAGTTATAAGCAATTAGACTTGTTAAGGAGACACAAACCCCTTATGCCCGGTAAGACAAATTTTACCCATTAACGAGCCATTACGGACCATTATGACCCATTATATCTCAATTGCACCCAATAAGTTCTGATCATACTCATTATCACCCATTTACTCCCATTATGACCAATTACACTTGTTAAGGGGACACAAATCCCTTATACCTACTAAGACCAAAATTACCCAATAACGAGCCATTTACTCCCGTTATGATCAATTAGACTTGTTAAGGAGACACAATCCTCTTATACCCGTAAAGACAAAAAATATACAATAACAAGCCATTACGGACCATTATGACCCATTATATCTCAGTTGCACCCAATAAGTTCTAATCATACTCATTATCACCCACTTACTCCCGTTATGACCAATTAAACTTCATAAGGAGACACACACCCCTTATACCCTCTAAGAGCAACATTACCCTATAACATGCCATTACGAACCACTATGACCCGTTATATCTCAATTACACCTATTAAGTTCTAATCATACTAATTATGAACCATTTACTTCCGTTATGACCATATACATGTTAACGAGACACAAACCCCATATACCCACTAAGACCAAAATTAGCCAATAACGAGCCATTACGGACCATTATGACCCATTATATCTCAATTACACACAATAAGTTCTAATCATACTCACTATGACCCATATACTCCTGTTACGAGCAATTAGACTTGTTAAGGAGACACAAACCCCTTATACCAAGTAAGACAAAATTTACCCATTAACGAGCCATTACGGACCATTATGACCAATTATATCTCAATTACACCAAATAAGGTCTAATCAGACTCATTATGACCCATTACTCCCATTATCACCAATTAGACTTGTTAAGGGGATACAAACCCCTTATACCCAGAAAGACATTAGCCAATAAATAGCCATTTATGGACCATTATGACCCGTTACAACTCAATTACCACTAATAAGGTCCAATCAAACTCATAATGACCCATTTACTCCCGTTATGACCAATTAATTAGACTTGTTAAGGAGACACAAACCCCTTATATCCTCTAAGACCAAAATTACCCAATAACGAGCCATTACGGATTAAAAAGACCCGTTACACCTCAATTACACCTAATAAGGTGTAATCAAACTCATTTAGACCCATTTACTCCCATTATGACCAATTAGATTCGTTTTAGGAGAAACAACTCCTTATTGCAACTAAGACCATAATTAGCCAATAACAAGCATTACGTACCACAAAGACCCGTTTATACCTCAATTACACCAAATAAGTTCTAATGAAACTCATTATGACTCATTTACTCCCATTATGACCAATTAGATTCGTTTTAGGAGACACAAACCCCATATACCTACTAAGATAAAAATTACCCAATAATGAACCATTTCGGACCATTATGAGTTTATGACCTGTTATATCTCACCTGCACCCAATATTTTCTAATCATACTCATTATGACCCACTTACTCCCGTAATGACCAATTAGACTTCTTAAGGAGACACAAACCCCTTATACCCACTAAGACCAAGATTACCCTATATCGAGCCATTACGAACCACTATGACCCGTTATATCTTAATTACACCTAATAAGTACTAATCATACTAATTATGAACCATTTACTCCCGTAATGACCAATTATAATTGTTTAGGAGACACAAACCCCTTATACCCACTAATACCAAAATTACCCTATAACGAGAGATTACGGACCACAATGACATGTTATATCTCAGTTACACCCAATAAGTTCTAATCATACAAATTTGGATCCATTCACTCCCGTTATGACCAATTATAATTGTTGAGAAAACACAAACCCCTTAAACCCACCAAGAACAAAATTACCCAATAACGAGCCTTTACGGACCATTATGACCCATTATATCTCAATTGTAACCAATAAGTTTAAATCATAATCATTTTGACCCGTTTACTCCCGTTACGACCAATTAGACTTGTTAAGGAGACACAAACCCCTTATACCCGGTAAGACAAAATTTCCCCATTAACGAGCCATTACGGACCATTATGACCCATTATATCTCAATTGCACCCAATAAGTTCTAATCTTACTAGTTATGACCCATTTACTCCCGTTATGACCAATTAGACTTGTTAAGGAGACACGCATATTTGGGATATATTACGAAAACGTAAGTCCATGTGGGTTTCATGGCTCTATTTGTATAAATTGCGGGAGAATAGTTTCTAGACTATTCAAATTGACCCGAAATCTTCTTGGATTTGGAGACGTTTGTTGGAATTACGAGAGCAAGTTCGGCCTTATTTCATTGTTTTCAATCGGAGATGGTTCTTCCATTAATGCATGGGAGGATAAGTGGATGGTGTTTGGACATTTAACAACTTTTCTTTCATATTGAATGATACATTCTTCGGGATTTAATGCTCAGCCAAGGGTTGTTGATGTTGTTAATAGCTTGTCTCATGGATGGCCGAATGTTTGGATTGAAAGATGTCCTGATCTGCTGGTTTCTCCGTTACCTACTGTTCATTTGAATATGAGGGATCAAGTCATGTGGTTGAATGATCATAATAACTTGGTTCAATTTTCTGTGTCTGAAGCTTGGAAGAGGATGTATGGCCAAGGACCTGTTGTGCCATGGTATCGATTATGCTGGTTCTCTAATCATATCCCAAAACACTCTTTCTGTCTTTGGCTTGCTTTTCGACAAAGATTGCAAACCCAAGATCGTATGTCTCATTGGAGGCGTCATGATGATGTGCTGATCTGTTCGATATGCAAAATTTGCATGGATAGTCATGATCATATTTTTTTTCCAATGTTCCTACTCGATGCTGGTTTGGATGGAGATTAAACAGTTATTCACCTATAATGTTCCTAATAGGTGGACCGAGATTCTTAATGACATTTATCTGGAGCGGTGGAGGATGGATAATCCCAAAGCGAGACTCATGTTTGCGGCTTGTGTGTACTATCTTTGGCAAGAACGCAATCGTCGTCTCTTCTCGAATCAAAGGAGGCAGCCACGGCAACTTGTTATGGAAATAAAAAGTTATGTGACTATGAAGTTATTGGGCAAGAGGGCTGACGTTGTGACTGAGGATCATTCTTAGCTATTCATGGGGTATGAATGGTGTACGCGCATGTTTAAGTGCTCCAGGGAGCTGGTTGTGTGCTTTAGGGGTTGTTTCATTTGGTTTATTATGTATGTGGTTTCCTTTAGCCTCTGTCTGTTTTGGCTTTTGATTTTGTGGTACGTTCGTATTTTTTGTGGTGTTTGTTTTTATTGCTATTCCCCTTTTCAGTTAGATTAGGGGTGTTTGGTCTTAGGGAGGGTTTTCCCTTGCCTTTTCTTTGTATTATTTTTTTCTCGTTTTTATTGCCAGGAGTGCTGCCTCCTTTCCAAAAAAAAAAAAATCTCTTATACCCGCTAAGACAAAAATTACCCAATAACGAGCCATTACGGACCATTATGACCCATTATATCTCAGTTGCAACCAATAAGTTCTTATCACACTCATTATGACCCACCTACTCCTGTTATGACCAATTATACATGTTAAGGAGTCACTAGCGCCATATACCCACTAAGACCAAAATTAGCCAATAACAAGCCATTACGGACCATTATAGCTCAATTGCACCCAATAAGTTCTAATCATACTCATTATGACCCATTTACTCCAGTTATAAGCAATTAGACTTGTTAAGGAGACACAAACCTTTATTCCCGGTAAGACAAAATTTACCCATTAACGAGCCATTACGGACCATTATTACCCATTATATCTCAATTGCACCCAATAAGTTCTAATCATACTCATTATCTCCCATTTACTCACATTATGACCAATTACACTTGTTAAGGGGACACAAATCCCTTATACCCACTAAGACCAAAATTATCCAATAACGAGCCATTTACTCCCGTTATGATCAATTAGACTTGTTAAGGAGACACAATTCTCTTATACCCGCAAGACAAAAATTATACAATAACAAGCCATTACGGACCATTATGACCCATTATATCTCAGTTGCACCAAATAAGTTCTAATCATACTCATTATGACCCACTTACTCCCGTTATGACCAATTAAACTTCATAAGGAGACACACACCCCTTATACCCACTAAAGAGCAAGATTACCCTATAGCATGCCATTACGAACCACTATGACCCGTTATATCTCAATTACACCTATTAAGTTCTAATCATACTAATTATGAACCATTTACTTCCGTTATGACCATATACATGTTAACGAGACACAAACCCCATATACCCACTAAGACCAAAATTAGCCAATAACGAGCCATTACGGACCATTATGACCCATTATATCTCAATTACACGCAATAAGTTCTAATCATACTCACTATGACCCATATACTCCTGTTACGAGCAATTAGACTTGTTAAGGAGACACAAACCCCTTATACCAAGTAAGACAAAATTTACCCATTAACGAGCCATTACGGACTATTAGGACCAATTATATCTCAATTACACCAATTAAGGTCTAATCAGACTCATTATGACCCATTACTCCCATTATCACCAATTAGACTTGTTATGGGGATACAAACCCCTTATACCCAGAAAGACATTAGCCAATAATTAGCCATTTATGGACCATTATGACCCGTTACAACTCAATTACCACTAATAAGGTCCAATCAAACTCATAATGACCCATTTACTCCCGTTATGACCAATTAGACTTGTTAAGGAGACAAACCCCTTATACCCACTAAGACCAAAATTACCCAATAACGAGCCATTACGGATTTCAAAGACCCGTTACACCTCAATTACACCTAATAAGGTGTAATCAAACTCATTTAGACCCATTTACTCCCATTATGACCAATTAGATTCGTTTTAGGAGAAAAAACTCCTTATTGCAAGTAAGACCATAATTAGCCAATAACGAGCCATTACGTACCACAAAGACCCGTTTATACCTCAATTACACCAAATAAGTTCTAATGAAACTCATTATGACTCATTTACTCCCATTATGACCAATTAGATTCGTTTTAGGAGACACAAACCCCATATACCTACTAAGATAAAAATTACCCAATAATGAACCATTTCGGACCATTATGAGTTTATGTAAATCTCACTTGCACCCAATAAGTTCTAATCATACTCATTATGACCCACTTACTCCCGTTATGAACAATTAGACTTCTTAAGGAGACACAAACCCCTTATACCCACTAAGACCAGGATTAACCTATATCGAGCCATTACGAACCACTATGACCCGTTATATCTTAATTACACCTAATAAGTACTCCCTTTGTCCCAAAATAAATGTCTACATTTCTATTTATGTTTGTCCCAAAATAAGTGTCAACTTTCAAAAAGTAGATAGCTAAATTCTCACATTTACCCTTAATTAATGCACAAATACATAAGAGTTGTGAAGAAAAAGAAACATTAAATAAGGGTAAAGAAGTCATTTGATACCAAAAAGGGGTAATAATTATGCATGTCTAAAACAGTGTGCCAAGTCAATTGTGGACACTTATTTTGGGACGGAGGGAGTACTAATCATACTAATTATGAACCATTTACTCCTGTAATGACCAATTATAATTGTTTAGGAGACACAAACCCCTTTTACCCACTAATACCAAAATTACCCTATAACGAGAGATTACGGACCACAATGACCTGTTATATCTCAGTTACACCCAATAAGTTCTAATCATAAAATTTGGATCTATTTACTCCCGTTATGACCAATTATAATTGTTGAGAAAACACAAACCCCTTATACCCACCAAGAACAAAATTACCCAATAACGGGCCTTTACGGACCATTATGACCCATTATATCTCAATTGAACCAATAAGTTCAAATCATAATCATTTTGACCCGTTTACTCCCTTTACGACCAATTATACTTGTTAAGGAGACACAAACCCCTTATACCCGGTAAGACAAAATATACCAATTAAAGAGCCATTACGGACCATTATGACCCTTTATATCTCAATTGCACCCAATAAGTTCTAATCTTACTAGTTATGACCCATTTACTCCTGTTATGACCAATTAGACTTGTTAAGGAGACACAAACCTCTTATACCCGCTAAGACAAAAATTACCCAATAACGAGCCATTATGACCCATTATATCTCAGTTGCAACCAATAAGTTCTTATCACACTCATTATGACCCATCTACTCCCGTTATGACCAATTATACATGTTAAGGAGTCACAAACGCCATATACCCACTAAGTCAAAATTAGCCAATAACGAGCCATTACGGACCATTATGACCCATTATAGCTCAATTGCACCCAATAAGTTCTAATCATACTCATTATCACCCATTTACTCCCATTATGACCAATTACACTTGTTAAGGGGGCACAAATCCCTTATACCCACTAAGACCAAAATTACCCAATAACGAGCCATTTACTCGTTATATTTGTTTCTTTGTTTTAATATATTTGCCGGGTTTTCCTTCAAAAAAAAAAACGAGCCATTTACTCCCGTTATGATCTATTAGACTTGTTAAGGAGACACAATCCTCTTATACCCGCAAAGACAAAAGTTATACAATAGCAAGCCATTACGGACCATTATGACCCATTATATCTCAGTTGCACCCAATAAGTTCTAATCATACTCATCATACCCACGTACTCCCGTTATGACTAATTAAACTTCATAAGGAGACACACACCCCTTATACCCACTAAGAGCAAGATTACCCTATAACATGGCATTAGGAACCACTATGACCCGTTATATCTCAATTACACCTATTAAGTTCTAATCATACTAATTATGAACCATTTACTTCCGTTATGACCATATACATGTTAAGGAGAGACAAACCCCATATACCCACTAAGACCAAAATTAGCCAAAAACGAGCCATTACGGACCATTATGACCCATTATATCTCAATTACACGCAATAAGTTCTAATCATACTCATTATGACCCATTTACACCTCAATTACACCTAATAAGGTGTAATCAAACTCATTTAGACCCATTTACTCCCATTATGACCAATTAGATTCGTTTTAGGAGAAACAACTCCTTATTGCAACTAAGACCATAATTAGCCAATAACGAGCCATTATGTACCATAAAGACCCGTTTATACCTCAATTACACCAAATAAGTTCTAATGAAACTCATTATGACTCATTTACTCCCATTATGACCAATTAGATTCGTTTTAGGAGACACAAACCCCATATACCTACGAAGATAAAAATTACCCAATAATGAACCATTTCGGACCATTATGAGTTTATGACATATATCTCACTTGCACCCAAGAAGTTCTAATCATACTCATTATGACCCACTTACTCCCGTTATGACCAATTAGACTTCTTAAGGAGACACAAACCCCTTATACCCACTAAGACCAAGATTACCTATATCGAGCCATTACGAACCGCTATGACCCGTTATATCTTAATTACACCTAATAAGTACTAATCATACTAATTATGAACCATTTACTCCCGTAATGACCAATTATAATTGTTTAGGAGACACAAACCCCTTATACCCACTAATACCAAAATTACCCTATAACGAGAGATTACGGACCACAATGACCTGTTATATCTCAGTTACACCCAATAAGTTCTAATCATACAAATTTGGATCCATTTACTCCCGTTATGACCAATTATAATTGTTGAGAAAACACAAACCCATTATAGCTCAATTGCACCCAATAAGTTCTAATCATACTCATTATCACCCATTTACTCCCATTATGACCAATTACACTTGTTAAGGGGGCACAAATCCCTTATACCCACTAAGACCAAAATTACCCAATAACGAGCCATTTACTCGTTATATTTGTTTCTTTGTTTTAATATATTTGCCGGGTTTTCCTTCAAAAAAAAAAACGAGCCATTTACTCCCGTTATGATCAATTAGACTTGTTAAGGAGACACAATCCTCTTATACCCGCAAAGACAAAAGTTATACAATAACAAGCCATTACGGACCATTATGACCCATTATATCTCAGTTGCACCCAATAAGTTCTAATCATACTCATCATACCCACGTACTCCCGTTATGACTAATTAAACTTCATAAGGAGACACACACCCCTTATACCCACTAAGAGCAAGATTACCCTATAACATGGCATTAGGAACCACTATGACCCGTTATATCTCAATTACACCTATTAAGTTCTAATCATACTAATTACGGACCATTATGACCATTATATCTCAATTGTAACCAATAAGTTCAAATCATAATCATTTTGACCCGTTTACTCCCGTTACGACCAATTAGACTTGTTAAGGAGACACAAACCCCTTATACCCGGTAAGACAAAATTTACCCATTAACGAGCCATTACGGAGCATTATGACCCATTATATCTCAATTGCACCCAATAAGTTCTAATCTTACTAGTTATGACCCATTTACTCCCGTTATGACCAATTAGACTTGTTAAGGAGACACAAACCTCTTATACCCGCTAAGACAAAAATTACCCAATAACGAGCCATTACGGACCATTATGACCCATTATATCTCAGTTGCAACCAATAAGTTCTTATCACACTCATTATGACCCACCTACTCCCGTTATGACCAATTATACATGTTAAGGAGTCACAAACGCCATATACCCACTAAGACCAAAATTAGCCAATAACGAGCCATTACGGGACCGGACGGACGGGAGACGGGGAGGAAAAAATGAATTCTCTCTCTCCAAGGGAGATTAGGGTTTCATGATGTTGAGCTTTGATCGATCTGCTGCTAGGGAGTTCGTTTGGTGTTCGTGTAATTGCTATCTCCTTGAACGACAAAGTTTGAAGGTTGTTTTACGGAAGTTTGATTTCAGTAGCAAGCGAGGTAGGGTTTTTTCGCTTTTCGTGGCGTTGTGTTTTCAGGTTATTCTCAGATCCTAGTGTTATATCGTGTTTCTTGGGTCTTCGTTACCCTAAGGTTGGAACGCTAGTTTGGGTCTTGTTACCCATCTAGGGTTTTTATCCTTGGTGTAGCAGCACTCAGGCTTCGATTGTGCACTAGTGGTTGTTTAGGGTTTCCTGGATTGCTGTTATGGATGCCACTTCGGGAGAGGAGTTATACTCAGATGGCGTATCCGGTCATTCGAATGATAATAGAATTTTGGATAGTAGGGCTGATGTCACCAATGATGTCAGCGAGCCCATGCAAAATCACACATCGAAGAATCAGGTGAATGATTTGGTGGAGGAGGAAGCCTTGCCATCACAATCACAAAACACGAGGACATCGGTGTTTGAAAGGCTTTCCTTTGCTACTGCGGTGGGGAAAGCTCAGACTACTACCCATTGGAGGATCGGAAAACCAATGTGGTAGACATGCCTGTTGAACTCGCGAAAGAGGTTAGTGCGTCCTATAATTCGACTATTTTTGGGTATTTTCTTGGACCTCGCCCACAATTTTTCGTCGTTAAGCGAGTTGCTCAAAACCAGTGGGGTAAATTCCGCCTTAATAATGTAATGCTTAACGGTAATGGGATCTTCTTCTTTCGATTTAATGATATTGGGGGGGGGGGGGAGCACTCAAGTTATTGACCAGGGACCTCTTATGGTGTATGGAGTGCCACTCTTTGTGTCTTCTTGGGACCCCACAAAATCGATAAGCCTAGCCACACAGAATGCCCGTTATGGGTTAAATTGCACAACATTCCCTTGGTGGCATTTAACAAGGAGGGTGTAGGGCGGATTGCTAGTGTGCTGGGAGTGCCTAAAACCATGGATGCGTGTACGGCGTCAATGTGTGACAAACAATGGGGACGACCAGGGTTTGCTAAGGTGCTTGTGGATGTCTGGGCAGTGGGGGAGCTTAAAAGAGAGATAGAAGTGATAATTCCCAATGTGAATGGTGGCAATGAGGGGAAGACCAAAGTTCTTGTTGAATACATTTGGGAACCGAGACAGTGCTCTATTTGCTGCGTTTTTGGACACACCCTTCGCACTTGTGCTAAAGCTCCGGTAAACCAAAGGTGATCGAATCAGCAAACGTTAACGGATGAGGATGGGTTTACAAAGGTGGTTGGAAGGAAAGGGAGGAACAAAATGGGAAGTGGAGAGAAAGGAAATGAAATACCAACCATTGAGGCTAATTTGAAAAAGAAGAGTGAAAATGCTCCAAATAAAATTATGGAAGAGGTTAGATGCATAAGTGCATGCAAGGAAAACAATGCATGCTTGAGTGCAGGTAACGCTGATGGTGTATGCACAAGTGCATGCAAGGATGTTGCTGCATGCACAAGTGCATGCAAAGTTAGTGAGGTCAGTTCAAGTGAGGGTAGGGGAGCTCAGGTTACTGTTAGCATGGAAGGGGAAGTGTCAAAGACTCTATCACCGAAAGAGTTTGTTCCCGGAGATGTTGGTGTGATCCCAGAAGGTAAAGGAGGGGATGTGCTTGAGAATGACATGGGGTTTATGGAGGGCCAGAATATTGGTGAGATTTTATCTGCAAATTTGGGTGCCGTCCTAGAAGGTTTATCGGGGAATGGGATAATTTCAGATAAGGGGAAAAATGAGTAACAAGGAATGCACAAAGATGGGATTAGTCAAAGACAAGCAGCTCCGTCTAAGCCGTACGGGGTGAAAGTGGTCCCAATTGGGGTAGGGAGTAAGATCAGTACTAGTGTGAAGCCGACTGTTGGATCAAAGCCAATAAGGGGCATTCTCAAAACTACGAATAAATACTCCGCTTTGGGAACTGAAGAAGGGGGTGGTAGTAGGCCCAGCTCATCCACAGTTCAATGATGAAGCTCGCTTCGTGGAATATTCGAGGCCTAAATAGGCCTCAGAAACAAAAGGAGGTTCAAAATCTTTTGCATTGTAATAATGTTAGTTTTGGTGTTATTATTGAATCACATGTTAAACCTGATGCGCTAAGTGAGGTTTGTAGGCGTACGTTCGGGAGATGGGATTGGCGATCAAATGTTGTTGATTCTGATATGGGTACCCGTGTTATTATTTCTTGGGATAGTCGGTCCATGGAGGTGATGGTTTTGGAAACACATCAACAATACATGCATTGTGAAGTGAGGTTGCATGGAGATACGAAGCCTTTCTTTGTGTCTGTTGTCTATGGGGCGACTAACGTTGTTGATAGACGACAACTTTGGTCTGGTCTCCGTAAATTTAAAGTGTTGTTGGGTGATAAGGATTGGGTTGTTATGGGGGACTTTAACACTATGCTATTCCCGCATGATGGTTTGGGAGGGTCCTCCCGACGAAACAGTGATATGCTTGAATTTCACGCATGTGTGGAGGATATCGAGATTTTGGACATTCGGTATACATGTATCCAGTATTCATGGTCTCAAAAGCCTTTGGATGATAGTGGTATCCGGCGGAAACTGGATCGGGTTATGGCGAATATTAACTTCATTGACCGCTTTGCGGACGCTTCTGTTGTTTTTTTGCGGAGGGGTATTTCTGATCACTCCCCATCGATTCTGTCGTTCTCAGGGGGGGCCCGAAAGAAGGTGTCGGAGTTCAAATTCGATAATTTTATGGTGGAGCACCCTCGGTTTTTACAAGTTACTAGAGAGGGCTGGGATGTTCAGGCCTCGGGCACGTTTATGTACCAAGTTTTGGCCAAGCTCAAGCATTTAAAGCACATGTTTCGAAAACTTCGATCTTCTTATGGGAATATGTCTGCTCGTCTTCTTGCTTGTAAGAGAGAGCTGGACGTCATCCAAGTGGCTAGTGATAATGATCCCCTAAATTCTTTTCTTCAGGAGGAACTATCTTTTTGGCAGGTTGCTTATCGGCAAGCTTGTAAAGATGAGGAAAGTGCGGCTAGACAGAGAGCCAAAATTACGTGGCTCAATGAGGGTGATTCCAATTCGAAGTTCTTTCATAAAGTTATGAAGGAAAAACGCCATAATCACTTTATTCATACTGTTTGTGATGGTAATGGATGCTTTCATTATGGCAAGGACGTTCAAAATGTTTTTTTTATCACACTTCCAATCTTTTTTGGGAATGTCTGATGGGAATGTCAATCCTAGTGTTGATGATGTTGTATTTCCTAGTAGACTGTCCCTTCAAGAGTCTCTAGCCATGATTCGACCTATTACTGACTTAGAGATTCGTGCGGCGGTTTTCAAGATTGGAAATGATAAAGCTCCCGGATCGGATGGGTATTCGGCTAAATTTTTTAAAGCGGCTTGGAGTATTGTTGGACCGGAGGTAAATAGGGTCGTTCATAATTTCTTCTACAATGGGAAATTAGCAAGATTATAGTTGATCGCATGAAGGATTCCTTGGATGTTTTGGTGAGTCCCAATCAATCGGCTTTTATTCCGGGTCACCGGATCTCGGACAATATTCTCATGGCCCATGAACTGGTGCGGGGCTATCAAAGGGGGGAAGGGCCACCGAGGTGTGCTTTCAAGATCGATATTCAAAAAGCGTACGACACGGTTGATTGGCGATTTTTAATCAATATGTTGGAAGCCATGGGGTTTCATTTGGCCATTGTTAAATGGATTAAGGAGTTGGTCACGTCTACTTCTTACTCTATGGCCATCAATGGTAACACGTGGGGTTTCTTTAAGGGTATTCGTGGGCTTCGTCAAGGGGACCCGTTATCTCCTTATCTGTTTACCATTATTATGGAGGGGTTTTCCATTCTTTTTCGGCAATGTATTCAAGAGGCTACTTCTTTCGGATATCATAAAGATTGCCATGAGTTTCAACTAACGCATCTTTGTTTTGCTGATGACTTATTTGTCTTTACCAGGGGTGATGTGCAATCTGTCATGGTTCTGAAGAAAGCTCTTTCTCTCTTTAAATCTAGGGCGGGCTTGTCTCCTAGCCTTGAAAAGAGCGAGGTGTTTTTTGGCAACGTGCCTGATGGCATTAAAGTGGCGATTCGTGAGTGCTTGTCGTTTCGACAGGGCGTTTTCCGCATTAGGTACTTAGGCGTTCCTCTTTCTCCGGTTCGTCTAAAGGTTCGTGATTTTGATGGGGTGATTGCTAAGATTGTGGCTCGAATCAATAATTGGAAGGCTAAATTTCTTTCTTTTGGGGGCCGGTTACAACTTATCAAATCTGTGCTTGGTTCGCTACAAGTCTACTGGATGGCTATTTTTATGTTCCCAACTAGAGTGATTAATAAAATTGAATCACTATTTCGGGAATTCCTCAGGGCTCAAGGTGGGGATGCTAGAGGAAAGTGTAAATTGTCGTGGGAACAAGTTTGTAAGCCGTTTCAATGTGGGGGGTTGGGTATCAAACGTTTAGCTCCATGGAACCGCGCTTTACTTTCGAGGCATGTTTGGAATATATTCACGCGTAAAGATTCCCTTTGGGTTCGATGGGTGTCTCAACACTGTCTTGGTAATTATCATTTTTGGCTCGTGCGGGAAAGCTCTCGTTGGTCGTGGCCTCTTCGTAAGATTATGGATTTACGAACGCATATTCGGCAGTTTCTGATCTATCAGGTCGGGGATGGTATGGATGTTAATGCTTGGGAGGATCGTTGGTCGACACATGGTCATTTGGCTTCTATGATTCCTTATAGGTTTGTTCATAACGAGGGGTTTACTGTGAGTACGTATCTTAAAGAGTTGATGGATCGGTTACGGTATGGTTGGCCGCAACAATGGAGTGCTCGATTTCCTGCTATTACCGCTGTCACGATACCTCACTTTCACCTTATCCGTGACAAGGTGAGATGGGTGGATGTGAATGGATCTCCTGTGGACTTCTCGGTTTCTGAAGCTTACTTGTCTTTCACGGGTAGATTTCCTATCATGGCTTGGCACCGAGCTGTTTGGTTTAAGGGTCACATTGCGAAACACTCGTTTTGTATGTGGCTTGCTTGTCATTATAGACTTCCTACACAAGATCGAATGGGGGAGTGGAGGATTGCAGGTACTCAATTTTGTTGTCCGTTATGTGAGATGATCATTGACTCTCATAATCATCTTTTCTTTGATTGTGCCTTTTCTAAAGATGTTTGGCACCGGGTGAAATTTTTTGCTAATATTGAAGTATGGCCGGATCGATGGGATGACATTATGGTGGTGTTGGCTGATGTCCCAAAACTATGAGCTCTAAACTTTTTGATGTTGCGGCTGTGTTTGGTGTTTGGAGGGAGCGCAATAATCGTCTGTTCAGGAATCAAAAGAAGTCTCAAGATGAGCTTATTATACAGATTCGGGAGACTGTGCAGATTAGGCTGGCTTGGAAAAATCATCGGAAGCATTTACATTCTTTTGGCTCGAATGAGCGGGTGTGAGCCTTGCTGGTTGGGTTTTGTTTTTGGGGGTGTTACTTGTGTTTTGTTTTGGTGTTGCGTTGTTTTGGTTGTTTTTGATAGGGTGGTTGGTTTCTCTGTGTGGGTTTTGTTCGGGCTGTAATTCTTTTTTGATTTTCGTTCTTTTTATATAATTGCCAGGTTTATCCTTTCAAAAAAAAAAATGAGCCATTACGGACCATTATGACCCATTATAGCTCAATTGCACCCAATAAGTTCTAATCATACTCATTATGACCCATTTACTCCAGTTATAAGCAATTAGACTTGTTAAGGAGACACAAACCTTTATACCTGGTAAGACAAAATTTACCCATTAACGAGCCATTACGGACCATTATGACCCATTATATCTCAATTGCACCCATTAAGTTCTAATCATACTCATAATCACCCATTTACTCCCATTATGACCAATTACACTTGTTAAGGGGAGACAAATCCCTAATGCCCACTAAGACCAAAATTACCCAATAACGAGCCATTTACTCCCGTTATGATCAATTAGACTTGTTAAGGAGACACAATCCTCTTATTCCCGCAAAGAAAAAAATTATACAATAACAAGCCATTACAGACCATTATGACCCATTATATCTCAGTTGCACCCAATAAGTTCTAATCGTACTCATTATGACCTACTTACTCCCGTTATGACCAATTAAACTTCATAAGGAGACACACACCCCTTATACCCACTAAGAGCAAGATTACCTAATAACATGCCGTTACGAACCACTATGACCCGTTATATCTCAATTACACCTATTAAGTTCTAATCATACTAATTATGAACCATTTACTTCCGTTATGACCATATACATGATAAGGAGACACAAACCCCATATACCCACTAAGACCAAAATTAGCCAATAACGAGCCATTACGGACCATTATGACCCATTATATCTCAATTACACGCAATAAGTTCTAATCATACTCACTATGACCCATATACTCCTGTTATGAGCAATTAGACTTGTTAAGGAGATACAAACCCCTTATACCAAGTAAGACAAAATTTACCCATTAACGAGCCATTACGGACCATTATGACCCATTATATCTCAATTACACCAAATAAGGTCCAATCAGACTCATTATGACCCATTACTCCCATTCTCACCAATTAGACTTGTTAAGGGGATACAAACCCCTTACACCCAGAAAGACTTTAGCCAATAATTAGCCATTTATGGACCATTATGACTCGTTACAACTCAATTACCACTAATAAGGTCCAATCAAACTCATAATGACCCATTTACTCCCGTTATGACCAATTAGACTTGTTAAGGAGACACAAACCTCTAATTATATCTCAGTTGCAACCAATAAGTTCTTATCACACTCATTATGACCTACCTACTCCCATTATAACCAATTATACATGTTAAGGAGTCACAAACGCCATACACCCACTAAGACCAAAATTAGCCAATAATGAGCCATTACGGACCATTATGACCCATTATAGCTCAATTGCACCCAATAAGTTCTAATCATACTCATTATATGACCCATTTACTCCAGCTATAAGCAATTAGACTTGTTAAGGAGACACAAACCTTTATACCCGGTAAGACAAAATTTACCCATTAACGAGCCATTACGGACCATTATGACCCATTAGATCTCAATTGCACCCAATAAGTTCTAATCATACTCATTATCACCCATTTACTCCCATTATGACCAATTACACTTGTTAAGGGGACACAAATCCCTAATGCCCACTAAGACCAAAATTACCCAATAACGAGCCATTTACTCCCGTTATGATCAATTAGACTTGTTAAGGAGACACAATCCTCTTATTCCCGCAAAGAAAAAAATTATACAATAACAAGCCATTACAGACCATTATGACCCATTATATCTCAGTTGCACCCAATAAGTTCTAATCGTACTCATTATGACCTACTTACTCCCGTTATGACCAATTAAACTTCATAAGGAGACACACACCCCTTATACCCACTAAGAGCAAGATTACCTAATAACATGCCGTTACGAACCACTATGACCCGTTATATCTCAATTACACCTATTAAGTTCTAATCATACTAATTATGAACCATTTACTTCCGTTATGACCATATACATGATAAGGAGACACAAACCCCATATACCCACTAAGACCAAAATTAGCCAATAACGAGCCATTACGGACCATTATGACCCATTATATCTCAATTACACGCAATAAGTTCTAATCATACTCACTATGACCCATATACTCCTGTTATGAGCAATTAGACTTGTTAAGGAGATACAAACCCCTTATACCAAGTAAGACAAAATTTACCCATTAACGAGCCATTACGGACCATTATGACCCATTATATCTCAATTACACCAAATAAGGTCCAATCAGACTCATTATGACCCATTACTCCCATTCTCACCAATTAGACTTGTTAAGGGGATACAAACCCCTTACACCCAGAAAGACTTTAGCCAATAATTAGCCATTTATGGACCATTATGACTCGTTACAACTCAATTACCACTAATAAGGTCCAATCAAACTCATAATGACCCATTTACTCCCGTTATGACCAATTAGACTTGTTAAGGAGACACAAACCTCTAATTATATCTCAGTTGCAACCAATAAGTTCTTATCACACTCATTATGACCTACCTACTCCCATTATAACCAATTATACATGTTAAGGAGTCACAAACGCCATACACCCACTAAGACCAAAATTAGCCAATAATGAGCCATTACGGACCATTATGACCCATTATAGCTCAATTGCACCCAATAAGTTCTAATCATACTCATTATATGACCCATTTACTCCAGCTATAAGCAATTAGACTTGTTAAGGAGACACAAACCTTTATACCCGGTAAGACAAAATTTACCCATTAACGAGCCATTACGGACCATTATGACCCATTAGATCTCAATTGCACCCAATAAGTTCTAATCATACTCATTATCACCCATTTACTCCCATTATGACCAATTACACTTGTTAAGGGGACACAAATCCCTAATACCCACTAAGACCAAAATTACCCAATAACGAGCCATTTACTCTCGTTATGATCAATTAGACTTGTTAAGGAGACACAATCCTCTTTTTCCCGCAAAGACAAAAATTATACAATAACAAGCCATTACGGACCATTATGACCCATTATATCTCAGTTGCAACCAATAAGTTCTTATCACACTCATTATGATCCACTTACTCCCGTTATGACCAATTAAACTTCATAAGGAGACACACACCGCTTATACCCACTAAGAGCAAGATTACCCTATAACATGCCATTACGAACCACTATGACCCGTTATATCTCAATTACACCTATTAAGTTCTAATCATACTAATTATGAACCATTTACTTCCGTTATGACCATATACATGTTAAGGACACCCAAACCCCATATACTCACTGAGACCAAAATTAGCCAATAACGAGCCATTATGGACCATTATGACCCATTATATCTCAGTTGCACCCAATAAGTTCTAATCATACTCATTATGACCCACTTACTCCCGTTATGACGAATTAAACTTCATAAGGAGACACAACACCCCTTATACCCACTAAGAGCAAGATTACCCTATAACATGCCATTACGAACCACTATGACCCGTTATATCTAAATTACACCTATTAAGTTCTAATCATACTAATTATGAACCATTTACTTCCGTTATGACCATATACATGTTAAGGAGACACAAACCCCATATACCCACTAAGACCAAAATTAGCCAATAATGAGCTATTACGGACCATTATGAGCCATTATATCTCAATTACACGCAATAAGTTCTAATCATACTCACTATGACCCATATACTCCTGTTATGAGCAATTAGACTTGTTAAGGAGACACAAACCCCTTATACCAAGTAAGACAAAATTTACCCATTAACGAGCCATTACGGACCATTATGACCCATTATATCTCAATTACACCAAATAAGGTCTAATCAGACTCATTATGAACCATTACTCCCATTATCACCAATTAGACTTGTTATGGGGATACAAACCCCTTATACCCAGAAAGACATTAGCCAATAATTAGCCATTTATGGACCATTATGACCCGTTACAACTCAATTACCACTAATAAGGTCCAATCAAACTCATAATGACCCATTTACTCCCGTTATGACCAATTAGACTTGTTAAGGAGACAAACCCGTTATACCCACTAAGACCAAAATTACCCAATAACGAGCCATTACGGATTACAAAGACCCGTTACACCTCAATTACACCTAATAAGGTGTAATCAAACTCATTTAGACCCATTTTTACTCCCATTATGACCAATTAGATTCGTTTTAGGAGAAACAACTCCTTATTGCAACTAAGACCATAATTAGCCAATAACGAGCCATTACGTGCCACAAAGACCCGTTTATACCTCATTTACACCAAATAAGTTCTAATGAAACTCATTATGACTCATTTACTCCCGTTATGACCAATTAGATTCGTTTTAGGAGACACAAACCCCATATACCTACTAAGATAAAAATTACCCAATAATGAACCATTTCGGACCATTATGAGTTTATGACCTGTTATATCTCACTTGCACCCAATAAGTTCTAATCATACTCATTATGACCCACTTACTCCCGTTATGACCAATTAGACTTCTTAAGGAGACACAAACCCCTTATACCCACTAAGACCAAGATTACCCTATATCGAGCCATTACGAACCACTATGACCCGTTATATCTTAATTACACCTAATAAGTACTAATCATACTAATTATGAACCATTTACTCCCGTAATGACCAATTATAATTGTTTAGGAGACGCAAACCCCTTATACCCACTAATACCAAAATTACCCTATAACGAGAGATTACGGACCACAATGACCTGTTATATATCAGTTACACCCAATAAGTTCTAATCATACAAATTTGGATCCACTTACTCCCGTTATGACCAATTATAATTGTTGAGAAAACACAAACCCCTTATACCCACCAAGAACAAAATTACCCAATAACGAGCCTTTACGGACCATTATGACCCATTATATCTCAATTGTAACCAATAAGTTCAAATCATATTCATTTTGACCCGTTTACTCCCGTTACGACCAATTAGACTTGTTAAGGAGACACAAACCTCTTATACCCGCTAAGACAAAAATTACCCAATAACGAGCCATTACGGACCATTATGACCCATTATATCTCAGTTGCAACCAATAAGTTCTTATCACACTCATTATGATCCACCTACTCCCGTTATGACCAATTATACATGTTAAGGAGTCACAAATGCCATATACCCACTAAGACAAAAATTACCCAATAACGAGCCATTACGGACCATTATGACCCATTATAGCTCAATTGCACCAAATAAGTTCTAATCATACTCATTATGACCCATTTACTCCAGTTATAAGCAATTAGACTTGTTAAGGAGACACAAACATTTATACCCGGTAAGACAAAATTTACCCATTAACGAGCCATTACGGACCATTATGACCCATTATATCTCAATTGCACCCAATAAGTTCTAATCATACTCATTATCACCCATTTACTCCCATTATGACCAATTACACTTGTTAAGGGGACACAAATCCCTAATGCCCACTAAGACCAAAATTACCCAACAACGAGCCATTTACTCCCGTTATGATCAATTAGACTTGTTAAGGAGACACAATCCTCTTATTCCCGCAAAGACAAAAATTATACAATAACAAGCCATTACGGACCATTATGACCCATTATATCTCAGTTACACCCAATAAGTTCTAATCATACTCATTATGACCCACTTACTCCCGTTATGACCAATTAAACTTCATAAGGAGACACACACCCCTTATACCCACTAAGAGCAAGAATACCCTATAACATGCCATTACGAACCACTATGACCCGTTATATCTCAATTACACCTATTAAGTTCTAATCATACTAATTATGAACCATTTACTTCCGTTATGACCATATACATGTTAAGGAGACCCAAACCCCATATACCCACTAAGACCAAAATTAGCCAATAACGAGCCATTACGGACCATTATGACCCATTATATCTCAATTACACGCAATAAGTTCTAATCATACTCACTATGACCCATATACTCCTTGTTATGAGCAATTAGACTTGTTAAGGAGACGCAAACCCCTTATACCAAGTAAGACAAAATTTACCCATTAACGAGCCATTACGGACCATTATGACCCATTATATCTCAATTACACCAAATAAGGTCTAATTAGACTCATTATGACCCATTACTCCCATTATCACCAATTAGACTTGTTAAGGGGATACAAACCCCTTATACCCAGAAAGACATTAGCCAATAATTAGCCATTTATGGACCATTATGACCCGTTACAACTCAATTACCACTAATAAGGTCCAATCAAACTCATAATGACCCATTTACTCCCGTTATGACCAATTAGACTTGTTAAGGAGACAAACCCCTTATACCCACTAAGACCAAAATTACCCAATAACGAGCCATTACGGATTACAAAGACCTGTTACACCTCAATTACACCTAATAAGGTGTAATCAAACTCATTTAGACCCATTTACTCCCATTATGACCAATTAGATTCGTTTTAGGAGAAACAACTCCTTATTGCAACTAAGACCATAATTAGCCAATAACGAGCCATTACGTACCACAAAGACCCGTTTATACCTCATTTACACCAAATAAGTTCTAATGAAACTCATTATGACTCATTTACTCCCGTTATGACCAATTAGATTCGTTTTAGGAGACACAAACCCCATATACCTACTAAGATAAAAATTACCTAATAATGAACCATTTCGGACCATTATGAGTTTATGACCTGTTTATATCTCACTTGCACCCAATAAGTTCTAATCATACTCATTATGACCCACTTACTCCCGTTATGACCAATTAGACTTCTTAAGGAGACACAAACCCCTAATACCAACTAAGACCAAGATTACCCTATATCGAGCCATTACGAACCACTATGACCCGTTATATCTTAATTACACCTAATAAGTACTAATCATACTAATTATGAACCATTTACTCCCGTAATGACCAATTATAATTGTTTAGGAGACGCAAACCCCTTATACCCACTAATACCAAAATTACCCTATAACGAGAGATTACGGACCACAATGACCTGTTATATATCAGTTACACCCAATAAGTTCTAATCATACAAATTTGGATCCATTTACTCCCGTTATGAGCAATTATAATTGTTGAGAAAACACAAACCCCTTATACCCACCAAGAACAAAATTACCCAATAACGAGCCTTTACGGACCATTATGACCCATTATATCTCAATTGTAACCAATAAGTTCAAATCATAATCATTTTGACCCGTTTACTCCCGTTACGATCAATTAGACTTGTTAAGGAGACACAAACCTCTTATACCCGCTAAGACAAAAATTACCCAATAACAAGCCATTACGGACCATTATGACCCATTATATCTCAGTTGCAACCAATAAGTTCTTATCACACTCATTATGATCCACCTACTCCCGTTATGACCAATTATACATGTTAAGGAGTCACAAATGCCATATACCCACTAAGACAAAAATTACCCAATAACGAGCCATTACGGACCATTATGACCCATTATAGCTCAATTGCACCCAATAAGTTCTAATCATACTCATTATGACTCATTTACTCCAGTTATAAGCAATTAGACTTGTTAAGGAGACACCAACCTTTATACCCGGTAAGACAAAATTTACCCATTAACGAGCCATTACGGACCATTATGACCCATTTTATCTCAATTGCACCAAATAAGTTCTAATCATACTCATTATCACCCATTTACTCCCATTATGACCAATTACACTTGTTAAGGGGACACAAATCCCTAATGCCCACTTAGACCAAAATTACCCAATAACGAGCCATTTACTCCCGTTATGATCAATTAGACTTGTTAAGGAGACACAATCCTCTTATTCCCGCAAAGACAAAAATTATACAATAACAAGCCATTACGGACCATTATGACCCATTATATCTCAGTTACACCCAATAAGTTCTAATCATACTCATTATGACCCACTTACTCCCGTTATGACCAATTAAACTTCATAAGGAGACACACACCCCTTATACCCACTAAGAGCAAGAATACCCTATAACATGCCATTACGAACCACTATGACCCGTTATATCTCAATTACACCTATTAAGTTCTAATCATACTAATTATGAACCATTTACTTCCGTTATGACCATATACATGTTAAGGAGACCCAAACCCCATATACCCACTAAGACCAAAATTAGCCAATAACGAGCCATTACGGACCATTATGACCCATTATATCTCAATTACACGCAATAAGTTCTAATCATACTCACTATGACCCATATACTCCTTGTTATGAGCAATTAGACTTGTTAAGGAGACGCAAACCCCTTATACCAAGTAAGACAAAATTTACCCATTAACGAGCCATTACGGACCATTATGACCCATTATATCTCAATTACACCAAATAAGGTCTAATTAGACTCATTATGACCCATTACTCCCATTATCACCAATTAGACTTGTTAAGGGGATACAAACCCCTTATACCCAGAAAGACATTAGCCAATAATTAGCCATTTATGGACCATTATGACCCGTTACAACTCAATTACCACTAATAAGGTCCAATCAAACTCATAATGACCCATTTACTCCCGTTATGACCAATTAGACTTGTTAAGGAGACAAACCCCTTATACCCACTAAGACCAAAATTACCCAATAACGAGCCATTACGGATTACAAAGACCTGTTACACCTCAATTACACCTAATAAGGTGTAATCAAACTCATTTAGACCCATTTACTCCCATTATGACCAATTAGATTCGTTTTAGGAGAAACAACTCCTTATTGCAACTAAGACCATAATTAGCCAATAACGAGCCATTACGTACCACAAAGACCCGTTTATACCTCATTTACACCAAATAAGTTCTAATGAAACTCATTATGACTCATTTACTCCCGTTATGACCAATTAGATTCGTTTTAGGAGACACAAACCCCATATACCTACTAAGATAAAAATTACCTAATAATGAACCATTTCGGACCATTATGAGTTTATGACCTGTTTATATCTCACTTGCACCCAATAAGTTCTAATCATACTCATTATGACCCACTTACTCCCGTTATGACCAATTAGACTTCTTAAGGAGACACAAACCCCTAATACCAACTAAGACCAAGATTACCCTATATCGAGCCATTACGAACCACTATGACCCGTTATATCTTAATTACACCTAATAAGTACTAATCATACTAATTATGAACCATTTACTCCCGTAATGACCAATTATAATTGTTTAGGAGACGCAAACCCCTTATACCCACTAATACCAAAATTACCCTATAACGAGAGATTACGGACCACAATGACCTGTTAAATATCAGTTACACCCAATAAGTTCTAATCATACAAATTTGGATCCATTTACTCCCGTTATGAGCAATTATAATTGTTGAGAAAACACAAACCCCTTATACCCACCAAGAACAAAATTACCCAATAACGAGCCTTTACGGACCATTATGACCCATTATATCTCAATTGTAACCAATAAGTTCAAATCATAATCATTTTGACCCGTTTACTCCCGTTACGATCAATTAGACTTGTTAAGGAGACACAAACCTCTTATACCCGCTAAGACAAAAATTACCCAATAACAAGCCATTACGGACCATTATGACCCATTATATCTCAGTTGCAACCAATAAGTTCTTATCACACTCATTATGATCCACCTACTCCCGTTATGACCAATTATACATGTTAAGGAGTCACAAATGCCATATACCCACTAAGACAAAAATTACCCAATAACGAGCCATTACGGACCATTATGACCCATTATAGCTCAATTGCACCCAATAAGTTCTAATCATACTCATTATGACCCATTTACTCCAGTTATAAGCAATTAGACTTGTTAAGGAGACACCAACCTTTATACCCGGTAAGACAAAATTTACCCATTAACGAGCCATTACGGACCATTATGACCCATTTTATCTCAATTGCACCAAATAAGTTCTAATCATACTCATTATCACCCATTTACTCCCATTATGACCAATTACACTTGTTAAGGGGACACAAATCCCTAATGCCCACTTAGACCAAAATTACCCAATAACGAGCCATTTACTCCCGTTAGGATCAATTAGACTTGTTAAGGAGACACAATCCTCTTATTCCCGCAAAGACAAAAATTATACAATAACAAGCCATTACGGACCATTATGACCCATTATATCTCAGTTGCACCCAATAAGTTCTAATCATACTCATTATGACCCACTTACTCCCGTTATGACCAATTAAACTTCATAGGGAGACACACACCCCTTATACCCACTAAGAGCAAGATTACCCTATAACATGCCATTACGAACCACTATGACCCGTTATATCTCAATTACACCTATTAAGTTCTAATCATACTAATTATGAACCATTTACTTCCGTTACATGTTAAGGAGACCCAAACCCCATATACCCACTAAGACCAAAATTAGCCAATAACGAGCCATTACGGACCATTATGACCCATTATATCTCAATTACACGCAATAAGTTCTAATCATACTCACTATGACCCATATACTCCTTGTTATGAGCAATTAGACTTGTTAAGGAGACACAAACCCCTTATACCAAGTAAGACAAAATTTACCCATTAACGAGCCATTACGGACCATTATGACCCATTATATCTCAATTACACCAAATAAGGTCTAATCAGACTCATTATGACCCATTACTCCCATTATCACCAATTAGACTTGTTAAGGGGATACAAACCCCTTATACCCAGAAAGACATTAGCCAATAATTAGCCATTTATGGACCATTATGACCCGTTACAACTCAATTACCACTAATAAGGTCCAATCAAACTCATAATGACCCATTTACTCCCGTTATGACCAATTAGACTTGTTAAGGAGACAAACCCCTTATACCCACTAAGACCAAAATTACCCAATAACGAGCCATTACGGATTACAAAGACCCGTTACACCTCAATTACACCTAATAAGGTGTAATCAAACTCATTTAGACCCATTTTTACTCCCATTATGACCAATTAGATTCGTTTTAGGAGAAACAACTCCTTATTGCAACTAAGACCATAATTAGCCAATAACGAGCCATTACGTGCCACAAAGACCCGTTTATACCTCATTTACACCAAATAAGTTCTAATGAAACTCATTATGACTCATTTACTCCCGTTATGACCAATTAGATTCGTTTTAGGAGACACAAACCCCATATACCTACTAAGATAAAAATTACCCAATAATGAACCATTTCGGACCATTATGAGTTTATGACCTGTTATATCTCACTTGCACCCAATAAGTTCTAATCATACTCATTATGACCCACTTACTCCCGTTATGACCAATTAGACTTCTTAAGGAGACACAAACCCCTTATACCCACTAAGACCAAGATTACCCTATGTCGAGCCATTACGAACCACTATGACCCGTTATATCTTAATTACACCTAATAAGTACTAATCATACTAATTATGAACCATTTACTCCCGTAATGACCAATTATAACTGTTTAGGAGACGCAAACCCCTTATACCCACTAATACCAAAATTACCCTATAACGAGAGATTACGGACCACAATGACCTGTTATATATCAGTTACACCCAATAAGTTCTAATCATACAAATTTGGATCCACTTACTCCCGTTATGACCAATTATAATTGTTGAGAAAACACAAACCCCTTATACCCACCAAGAACAAAATTACCCAATAACGAGCCTTTACGGACCATTATGACCCATTATATCTCAATTGTAACCAATAAGTTCAAATCATAATCATTTTGACCCGTTTACTCCCGTTACGACCAATTAGACTTGTTAAGGAGACACAAACCTCTTATACCCGCTAAGACAAAAATTACCCAATAACGAGCCATTACGGACCATTATGACCCATTATATCTCAGTTGCAACCAATAAGTTCTTATCACACTCATTATGATCCACCTACTCCCGTTATGACCAATTATACATGTTAAGGAGTCACAAATGCCATATACCCACTAAGACAAAAATTACCCAATAACGAGCCATTACGGACCATTATGACCCATTATAGCTCAATTGCACCAAATAAGTTCTAATCATACTCATTATGACCCATTTACTCCAGTTATAAGCAATTAGACTTGTTAAGGAGACACAAACCTTTATACCCGGTAAGACAAAATTTACCCATTAACGAGCCATTACGGACCATTATGACCCATTATATCTCAATTGCACCCAATAAGTTCTAATCATACTCATTATCACCCATTTACTCCCATTATGACCAATTACACTTGTTAAGGGGACACAAATCCCTAATGCCCACTAAGACCAAAATTACCCAACAACGAGCCATTTACTCCCGTTATGATCAATTAGACTTGTTAAGGAGACACAATCCTCTTATTCCCGCAAAGACAAAAATTATACAATAACAAGCCATTACGGACCATTATGACCCATTATATCTCAGTTACACCCAATAAGTTCTAATCATACTCATTATGACCCACTTACTCCCGTTATGACCAATTAAACTTCATAAGGAGACACACACCCCTTATACCCACTAAGAGCAAGAATACCCTATAACATGCCATTATGAACCACTATGACCCGTTATATCTCAATTACACCTATTAAGTTCTAATCATACTAATTATGAACCATTTACTTCCGTTATGACCATATACATGTTAAGGAGACCCAAACCCCATATACCCACTAAGACCAAAATTAGCCAATAACGAGCCATTACGGACCATTATGACCCATTATATCTCAATTACACGCAATAAGTTCTAATCATACTCACTATGACCCATATACTCCTTGTTATGAGCAATTAGACTTGTTAAGGAGACACAAACCCCTTATACCAAGTAAGACAAAATTTACCCATTAACGAGCCATTACGGTCCATTATGACCCATTATATCTCAATTACACCAAATAAGGTCTAATCAGACTCATTATGACCCATTACTCCCATTATCACCAATTAGACTTGTTAAGGGGATACAAACCCCTTATACCCAGAAAGACATTAGCCAATAATTAGCCATTTATGGACCATTATGACCCGTTACAACTCAATTACCACTAATAAGGTCCAATCAAACTCATAATGACCCATTTACTCCCGTTATGACCAATTAGACTTGTTAAGGAGACAAACCCCTTATACCCACTAAGACCAAAATTACCCAATAACGAGCCATTACGGATTACAAAGACCTGTTACACCTCAATTACACCTAATAAGGTGTAATCAAACTCATTTAGACCCATTTACTCCCATTATGACCAATTAGATTCGTTTTAGGAGAAACAACTCCTTATTGCAACTAAGACCATAATTAGCCAATAACGAGCCATTACGTACCACAAAGACCCGTTTATACCTCATTTACACCAAATAAGTTCTAATGAAACTCATTATGACTCATTTACTCCCGTTATGACCAATTAGATTCGTTTTAGGAGACACAAACCCAATATACCTACTAAGATAAAAATTACCCAATAATGAACCATTTCGGACCATTATGAGTTTATGACCTGTTTATATCTCACTTGCACCCAATAAGTTCTAATCATACTCATTATGACCCACTTACTCCCGTTATGACCAATTAGACTTCTTAAGGAGACACAAACCCCTAATACCAACTAAGACCAAGATTACCCTATATCGAGCCATTACGAACCACTATGACCCGTTATATCTTAATTACACCTAATAAGTACTAATCATACTAATTATGAACCATTTACTCCCGTAATGACCAATTATAATTGTTTAGGAGACGCAAACCCCTTATACCCACTAATACCAAAATTACCCTATAACGAGAGATTACGGACCACAATGACCTGTTATATATCAGTTACACCCAATAAGTTCTAATCATACAAATTTGGATCCATTTACTCCCGTTATGAGCAATTATAATTGTTGAGAAAACACAAACCCCTTATACCCACCAAGAACAAAATTACCCAATAACGAGCCTTTACGGACCATTATGACCCATTATATCTCAATTGTAACCAATAAGTTCAAATCATAATCATTTTGACCCGTTTACTCCCGTTACGACCAATTAGACTTGTTAAGGAGACACAAACCTCTTATACCCGCTAAGACAAAAATTACCCAATAACGAGCCATTACGGACCATTATGACCCATTATATCTCAGTTGCAACCAATAAGTTCTTATCACACTCATTATGATCCACCTACTCCCGTTATGACCAATTATACATGTTAAGGAGTCACAAATGCCATATACCCACTAAGACAAAAATTACCCAATAACGAGCCATTACGGACCATTATGACCCATTATAGCTCAATTGCACCCAATAAGTTCTAATCATACTCATTATGACCCATTTACTCCAGTTATAAGCAATTAGACTTGTTAAGGAGACACCAACCTTTATACCCGGTAAGACAAAATTTACCCATTAACGAGCCATTACGGACCATTATGACCCATTTTATCTCAATTGCACCAAATAAGTTCTAATCATACTCATTATCACCCATTTACTCCCATTATGACCAATTACACTTGTTAAGGGGACACAAATCCCTAATGCCCACTTAGACCAAAATTACCCAATAACGAGCCATTTACTCCCGTTAGGATCAATTAGACTTGTTAAGGAGACACAATCCTCTTATTATGACAAGCCATTACGGACCATTATGACCCATTATATCTCAGTTGCACCCAATAAGTTCTAATCATACTCATTATGACCCACTTACTCCCGTTATGACCGATTAAACTTCATAGGGAGACACACACCCCTTATACCCACTAAGAGCAAGATTACCCTATAACATGCCATTACGAACCACTATGACCCGTTATATCTCAATTACACCTATTAAGTTCTAATCATACTAATTATGAACCATTTACTTCCGTTACATGTTAAGGAGACCCAAACCCCATATACCCACTAAGACCAAAATTAGCCAATAACGAGCCATTACGGACCATTATGACCCATTATATCTCAATTACACGCAATAAGTTCTAATCATACTCACTATGACCCATATACTCCTTGTTATGAGCAATTAGACTTGTTAAGGAGACACAAACCCCTTATACCAAGTAAGACAAAATTTACCCATTAACGAGCCATTACGGACCATTATGACCCATTATATCTCAATTACACCAAATAAGGTCTAATCACACTCATTATGACCCATTACTCCCATTATCACCAATTAGACTTGTTAAGGGGATACAAACCCCTTATACCCAGAAAGACATTAGCCAATAATTAGCCATTTATGGACCATTATGACCCGTTACAACTCAATTACCACTAATAAGGTCCAATCAAACTCATAATGACCCATTTACTCCCGTTATGACCAATTAGACTTGTTAAGGAGACAAACCCCTTATACCCACTAAGACCAAAATTACCCAATAACGAGCCATTACGGATTACAAAGACCCGTTACACCTCAATTACACCTAATAAGGTGTAATCAAACTCATTTAGACCCATTTTTACTCCCATTATGACCAATTAGATTCGTTTTAGGAGAAACAACTCCTTATTGCAACTAAGACCATAATTAGCCAATAACGAGCCATTACGTGCCACAAAGACCCGTTTATACCTCATTTACACCAAATAAGTTCTAATGAAACTCATTATGACTCATTTACTCCCGTTATGACCAATTAGATTCGTTTTAGGAGACACAAACCCCATATACCTACTAAGATAAAAATTACCCAATAATGAACCATTTCGGACCATTATGAGTTTATGACCTGTTATATCTCACTTGCACCCAATAAGTTCTAATCATACTCATTATGACCCACTTACTCCCGTTATGACCAATTAGACTTCTTAAGGAGACACAAACCCCTTATACCCACTAAGACCAAGATTACCCTATATCGAGCCATTACGAACCACTATGACCCGTTATATCTTAATTACACCTAATAAGTACTAATCATACTAATTATGAACCATTTACTCCCGTAATGACCAATTATAAGTGTTTAGGAGACGCAAACCCCTTATACCCACTAATACCAAAATTACCCTATAACGAGAGATTACGGACCACAATGACCTGTTATATATCAGTTACACCCAATAAGTTCTAATCATACAAATTTGGATCCACTTACTCCCGTTATGACCAATTATAATTGTTGAGAAAACACAAACCCCTTATACCCACCAAGAACAAAATTACCCAATAACGAGCCTTTACGGACCATTATGACCCATTATATCTCAATTGTAACCAATAAGTTCAAATCATAATCATTTTGACCCGTTTACTCCCGTTACGACCAATTAGACTTGTTAAGGAGACACAAACCTCTTATACCCGCTAAGACAAAAATTACCCAATAACGAGCCATTACGGACCATTATGACCCATTATATCTCAGTTGCAACCAATAAGTTCTTATCACACTCATTATGATCCACCTACTCCCGTTATGACCAATTATACATGTTAAGGAGTCACAAATGCCATATACCCACTAAGACAAGAATTACCCAATAACGAGCCATTACGGACCATTATGACCCATTATAGCTCAATTGCACCAAATAAGTTCTAATCATACTCATTATGACCCATTTACTCCAGTTATAAGCAATTAGACTTGTTAAGGAGACACAAACCTTTATACCCGGTAAGACAAAATTTACCCATTAACGAGCCATTACGGACCATTATGACCCATTATATCTCAATTGCACCCAATAAGTTCTAATCATACTCATTATCACCCATTTACTCCCATTATGACCAATTACACTTGTTAAGGGGACACAAATCCCTAATGCCCACTAAGACCAAAATTACCCAATAACGAGCCATTTACTCCCGTTAGGATCAATTACACTTGTTAAGGAGACACAATCCTCTTATTCCCGCAAAGACAAAAATTATACAATAACAAGCCATTACGGACCATTATGACCCATTATATCTCAGTTGCACCCAATAAGTTCTAATCATACTCATTATGACCCACTTACTCCCGTTATGACCAATTAAACTTCATAGGGAGACACACACCCCTTATACCCACTAAGAGCAAGATTACCCTATAACATGCCATTACGAACCACTATGACCCGTTATATCTCAATTACACCTATTAAGTTCTAATCATACTAATTATGAACCATTTACTTCCGTTACATGTTAAGGAGACCCAAACCCCATATACCCACTAAGACCAAAATTAGCCAATAACGAGCCATTACGGACCATTATGACCCATTATATCTCAATTACACGCAATAAGTTCTAATCATACTCACTATGACCCATATACTCCTTGTTATGAGCAATTAGACTTGTTAAGCAGACACAAACCCCTTATACCAAGTAAGACAAAATTTACCCATTAACGAGCCATTACGGACCATTATGACCCATTATATCTCAATTACACCAAATAAGGTCTAATCAGACTCATTATGACCCATTACTCCCATTATCACCAATTAGACTTGTTAAGGGGATACAAACCCCTTATACCCAGAAAGACATTAGCCAATAATTAGCCATTTATGGACCATTATGACCCGTTACAACTCAATTACCACTAATAAGGTCCAATCAAACTCATAATGACCCATTTACTCCCGTTATGACCAATTAGACTTGTTAAGGAGACAAACCCCTTATACCCACTAAGACCAAAATTACCCAATAACGAGCCATTACGGATTACAAAGACCCGTTACACCTCAATTACACCTAATAAGGTGTAATCAAACTCATTTAGACCCATTTTTACTCCCATTATGACCAATTAGATTCGTTTTAGGAGAAACAACTCCTTATTGCAACTAAGACCATAATTAGCCAATAACGAGCCATTACGTGCCACAAAGACCCGTTTATACCTCATTTACACCAAATAAGTTCTAATGAAACTCATTATGACTCATTTACTCCCGTTATGACCAATTAGATTCGTTTTAGGAGACACAAACCCCATATACCTACTAAGATAAAAATTACCCAATAATGAACCATTTCGGACCATTATGAGTTTATGACCTGTTATATCTCACTTGCACCCAATAAGTTCTAATCATACTCATTATGACCCACTTACTCCCGTTATGACCAATTAGACTTCTTAAGGAGACACAAACCCCTTATACCCACTAAGACCAAGATTACCCTATATCGAGCCATTACGAACCACTATGACCCGTTATATCGTAATTACACCTAATAAGTACTAATCATACTAATTATGAACCATTTACTCCCGTAATGACCAATTATAATTGTTTAGGAGACGCAAACCCCTTATACCCACTAATACCAAAATTACCCTATAACGAGAGATTACGGACCACAATGACCTGTTATATATCAGTTACACCCAATAAGTTCTAATCATACAAATTTGGATCCATTTACTCCCGTTATGACCAATTATAATTGTTGAGAAAACACAAACCCCTTATACCCACCAAGAACAAAATTACCCAATAACGAGCCTTTACGGACCATTATGACCCATTATATCTCAATTGTAACCAATAAGTTCAAATCATAATCATTTTGACCCGTTTACTCCCGTTACGACCAATTAGACTTGTTAAGGAGACACAAACCTCTTATACCCGCTAAGACAAAAATTACCCAATAACGAGCCATTACGGACCATTATGACCCATTATATCTCAGTTGCAACCAATAAGTTCTTATCACACTCATTATGATCCACCTACTCCCGGTATGACCAATTATACATGTTAAGGAGTCACAAATGCCATATACCCACTAAGACAAAAATTACCCAATAACGAGCCATTACGGACCATTATGACCCATTATAGCTCAATTGCACCAAATAAGTTCTAATCATACTCATTATGACCCATTTACTCCAGTTATAAGCAATTAGACTTGTTAACGAGACACAAACCTTTATACCCGGTAAGACAAAATTTACCCATTAACGAGCCATTACGGACCATTATGACCCATTATATCTCAATTGCACCCAATAAGTTCTAATCATACTCATTATCACCCATTTACTCCCATTATGACCAATTACACTTGTTAAGGGGACACAAATCCCTAATGCCCACTAAGACTAAAATTACCCAACAACGAGCCATTTACTCCCGTTATGATCAATTAGACTTGTTAAGGAGACACAATCCTCTTATTCCCGCAAAGACAAAAATTATACAATAACAAGCCATTACGGACCATTATGACCCATTATATCTCAGTTACACCCAATAAGTTCTAATCATACTCATTATGACCCACTTACTCCCGTTATGACCAATTAAACTTCATAAGGAGACACACACCCCTTATACCCACTAAGAGCAAGAATACCCTATAACATGCCATTACGAACCACTATGACCCGTTATATCTCAATTACACCTATTAAGTTCTAATCATACTAATTATGAACCATTTACTTCCGTTATGACCATATACATGTTAAGGAGACCCAAACCCCATATACCCACTAAGACCAAAATTAGCCAATAACGAGCCATTACGGACCATTATGACCCATTATATCTCAATTACACGCAATAAGTTCTAATCATACTCACTATGACCCATATACTCCTGTTATGAGCAATTAGACTTGTTAAGGAGACACAAACTCCTTATACCAAGTAAGACAAAATTTACCCATTAACGAGCCATTACGGACCATTATGACCCATTATATCTCAATTACACCAAATAAGGTCTAATCAGACTCATTATGACCCATTACTCCCATTATCACCAATTAGACTTGTTAAGGGGATACAAATCCCTTATACCCAGAAAGACTAATGCCAATAATTAGCCATTTATGGACCATTATGACCCGTTACAACTCAATTACCACTAATAAGGTCCAATCAAACTCATAATGACCCATTTACTCCCGTTATGACCAATTAGACTTGTTAAGGAGACAAACCCCTTATACCCACTAAGACTAAAATTACCCAATAACGAGCCATTACGGATTACAAAGACCCGTTACACCTCAATTACACCTAATAAGGTGTAATCAAACTCATTTAGACCCATTTACTCCCATTATGACCAATTAGATTCGTTTTAGGAGAAACAACTCCTTATTGCAACTAAGACCATAATTAGCCAATAACGAGCCATTACGTCACAAAGACCCGTTTATACCTCATTTACACCAAATAAGTTCTAATGAAACTCATTATGACTCATTTACTCCCGTTATGACCAATTAGATTCGTTTTAGGAGACACAGACCCCATATACCTACTAAGATAAAAATTACCCAATAATGAACCATTTCGGACCATTATGAGTTTATGACCTGTTATATCTCACTTGCACCCAATAAGTTCTAATCATACTCATTATGACCCACTTACTCCCGTTATGACCAATTAGACTTCTTAAGGAGACACAAACCCCTTATACCCACTAAGACCAAGATTACCCAATATCGAGCCATTACGAACCACTATGACCCGTTATATCGTAATTACACCTAATAAGTACTAATCATACTAATTATGAACCATTTACTCCCGTAATGACCAATTATAATTGTTTAGGAGACGCAAACCCCTTATACCCACTAATACCAAAATTACCCTATAACGAGAGATTACGGACCACAATGACCTGTTATATATCAGTTACACCCAATAAGTTCTAATCATACAAATTTGGATCCACTTACTCCCGTTATGACCAATTATAATTGTTGAGAAAACACAAACCCCTTATACCCACCAAGAACAAAATTACCCAATAACGAGCCTTTACGGACCATTATGACCCATTATATCTCAATTGTAACCAATAAGTTCAAATCATAATCATTTTGACCCGTTTACTCCCGTTACGACCAATTAGACTTGTTAAGGAGACACAAACCTCTTATACCCGCTAAGACAAAAATTACCCAATAACGAGCCATTACGGACCATTATGACCCATTATATCTCAGTTGCAACCAATAAGTTCTTATCACACTCATTATGATCCACCTACTCCCGTTATGACCAATTATACATGTTAAGGAGTCACAAATGCCATATACCCACTAAGACAAGAATTACCCAATAACGAGCCATTACGGACCATTATGACCCATTATAGCTCAATTGCACCAAATAAGTTCTAATCATACTCATTATGACCCATTTACTCCAGTTATAAGCAATTAGACTTGTTAAGGAGACACAAACCTTTATACCCGGTAAGACAAAATTTACCCATTAACGAGCCATTACGGACCATTATGACCCATTATATCTCAATTGCACCCAATAAGTTCTAATCATACTCATTATCACCCATTTACTCCCATTATGACCAATTACACTTGTTAAGGGGACACAAATCCCTAATGCCCACTAAGACCAAAATTACCCAATAACGAGCCATTTACTCCCGTTAGGATCAATTACACTTGTTAAGGAGACACAATCCTCTTATTCCCGCAAAGACAAAAATTATACAATAACAAGCCATTACGGACCATTATGACCCATTATATCTCAGTTGCACCCAATAAGTTCTAATCATACTCATTATGACCCACTTACTCCCGTTATGACCAATTAAACTTCATAGGGAGACACACACCCCTTATACCCACTAAGAGCAAGATTACCCTATAACATGCCATTACGAACCACTATGACCCGTTATATCTCAATTACACCTATTAAGTTCTAATCATACTAATTATGAACCATTTACTTCCGTTACATGTTAAGGAGACCCAAACCCCATATACCCACTAAGACCAAAATTAGCCAATAACGAGCCATTACGGACCATTATGACCCATTATATCTCAATTACACGCAATAAGTTCTAATCATACTCACTATGACCCATATACTCCTTGTTATGAGCAATTAGACTTGTTAAGCAGACACAAACCCCTTATACCAAGTAAGACAAAATTTACCCATTAACGAGCCATTACGGACCATTATGACCCATTATATCTCAATTACACCAAATAAGGTCTAATCAGACTCATTATGACCCATTACTCCCATTATCACCAATTAGACTTGTTAAGGGGATACAAACCCCTTATACCCAGAAAGACATTAGCCAATAATTAGCCATTTATGGACCATTATGACCCGTTACAACTCAATTACCACTAATAAGGTCCAATCAAACTCATAATGACCCATTTACTCCCGTTATGACCAATTAGACTTGTTAAGGAGACAAACCCCTTATACCCACTAAGACCAAAATTACCCAATAACGAGCCATTACGGATTACAAAGACCCGTTACACCTCAATTACACCTAATAAGGTGTAATCAAACTCATTTAGACCCATTTTTACTCCCATTATGACCAATTAGATTCGTTTTAGGAGAAACAACTCCTTATTGCAACTAAGACCATAATTAGCCAATAACGAGCCATTACGTGCCACAAAGACCCGTTTATACCTCATTTACACCAAATAAGTTCTAATGAAACTCATTATGACTCATTTACTCCCGTTATGACCAATTAGATTCGTTTTAGGAGACACAAACCCCATATACCTACTAAGATAAAAATTACCCAATAATGAACCATTTCGGACCATTATGAGTTTATGACCTGTTATATCTCACTTGCACCCAATAAGTTCTAATCATACTCATTATGACCCACTTACTCCCGTTATGACCAATTAGACTTCTTAAGGAGACACAAACCCCTTATACCCACTAAGACCAAGATTACCCTATATCGAGCCATTACGAACCACTATGACCCGTTATATCGTAATTACACCTAATAAGTACTAATCATACTAATTATGAACCATTTACTCCCGTAATGACCAATTATAATTGTTTAGGAGACGCAAACCCCTTATACCCACTAATACCAAAATTACCCTATAACGAGAGATTACGGACCACAATGACCTGTTATATATCAGTTACACCCAATAAGTTCTAATCATACAAATTTGGATCCATTTACTCCCGTTATGACCAATTATAATTGTTGAGAAAACACAAACCCCTTATACCCACCAAGAACAAAATTACCCAATAACGAGCCTTTACGGACCATTATGACCCATTATATCTCAATTGTAACCAATAAGTTCAAATCATAATCATTTTGACCCGTTTACTCCCGTTACGACCAATTAGACTTGTTAAGGAGACACAAACCTCTTATACCCGCTAAGACAAAAATTACCCAATAACGAGCCATTACGGACCATTATGACCCATTATATCTCAGTTGCAACCAATAAGTTCTTATCACACTCATTATGATCCACCTACTCCCGGTATGACCAATTATACATGTTAAGGAGTCACAAATGCCATATACCCACTAAGACAAAAATTACCCAATAACGAGCCATTACGGACCATTATGACCCATTATAGCTCAATTGCACCAAATAAGTTCTAATCATACTCATTATGACCCATTTACTCCAGTTATAAGCAATTAGACTTGTTAACGAGACACAAACCTTTATACCCGGTAAGACAAAATTTACCCATTAACGAGCCATTACGGACCATTATGACCCATTATATCTCAATTGCACCCAATAAGTTCTAATCATACTCATTATCACCCATTTACTCCCATTATGACCAATTACACTTGTTAAGGGGACACAAATCCCTAATGCCCACTAAGACTAAAATTACCCAACAACGAGCCATTTACTCCCGTTATGATCAATTAGACTTGTTAAGGAGACACAATCCTCTTATTCCCGCAAAGACAAAAATTATACAATAACAAGCCATTACGGACCATTATGACCCATTATATCTCAGTTACACCCAATAAGTTCTAATCATACTCATTATGACCCACTTACTCCCGTTATGACCAATTAAACTTCATAAGGAGACACACACCCCTTATACCCACTAAGAGCAAGAATACCCTATAACATGCCATTACGAACCACTATGACCCGTTATATCTCAATTACACCTATTAAGTTCTAATCATACTAATTATGAACCATTTACTTCCGTTATGACCATATACATGTTAAGGAGACCCAAACCCCATATACCCACTAAGACCAAAATTAGCCAATAACGAGCCATTACGGACCATTATGACCCATTATATCTCAATTACACGCAATAAGTTCTAATCATACTCACTATGACCCATATACTCCTGTTATGAGCAATTAGACTTGTTAAGGAGACACAAACTCCTTATACCAAGTAAGACAAAATTTACCCATTAACGAGCCATTACGGACCATTATGACCCATTATATCTCAATTACACCAAATAAGGTCTAATCAGACTCATTATGACCCATTACTCCCATTATCACCAATTAGACTTGTTAAGGGGATACAAATCCCTTATACCCAGAAAGACTAATGCCAATAATTAGCCATTTATGGACCATTATGACCCGTTACAACTCAATTACCACTAATAAGGTCCAATCAAACTCATAATGACCCATTTACTCCCGTTATGACCAATTAGACTTGTTAAGGAGACAAACCCCTTATACCCACTAAGACTAAAATTACCCAATAACGAGCCATTACGGATTACAAAGACCCGTTACACCTCAATTACACCTAATAAGGTGTAATCAAACTCATTTAGACCCATTTACTCCCATTATGACCAATTAGATTCGTTTTAGGAGAAACAACTCCTTATTGCAACTAAGACCATAATTAGCCAATAACGAGCCATTACGTCACAAAGACCCGTTTATACCTCATTTACACCAAATAAGTTCTAATGAAACTCATTATGACTCATTTACTCCCGTTATGACCAATTAGATTCGTTTTAGGAGACACAGACCCCATATACCTACTAAGATAAAAATTACCCAATAATGAACCATTTCGGACCATTATGAGTTTATGACCTGTTATATCTCACTTGCACCCAATAAGTTCTAATCATACTCATTATGACCCACTTACTCCCGTTATGACCAATTAGACTTCTTAAGGAGACACAAACCCCTTATACCCACTAAGACCAAGATTACCCAATATCGAGCCATTACGAACCACTATGACCCGTTATATCGTAATTACACCTAATAAGTACTAATCATACTAATTATGAACCATTTACTCCCGTAATGACCAATTATAATTGTTTAGGAGACGCAAACCCCTTATACCCACTAATACCAAAATTACCCTATAACGAGAGATTACGGACCACAATGACCTGTTATATATCAGTTACACCCAATAAGTTCTAATCATACAAATTTGGATCCATTTACTCCCGTTATGAGCAATTATAATTGTTGAGAAAACACAAACCCCTTATACCCACCAAGAACAAAATTACCCAATAACGAGCCTTTACGGACCATTATGACCCATTATATCTCAATTGTAACCAATAAGTTCAAATCATAATCATTTTGACCCGTTTACTCCCGTTACGATCAATTAGACTTGTTAAGGAGACACAAACCTCTTATACCCGCTAAGACAAAAATTACCCAATAACAAGCCATTACGGACCATTATGACCCATTATATCTCAGTTGCAACCAATAAGTTCTTATCACACTCATTATGATCCACCTACTCCCGTTATGACCAATTATACATGTTAAGGAGTCACAAATGCCATATACCCACTAAGACAAAAATTACCCAATAACGAGCCATTACGGACCATTATGACCCATTATAGCTCAATTGCACCCAATAAGTTCTAATCATACTCATTATGACCCATTTACTCCAGTTATAAGCAATTAGACTTGTTAAGGAGACACCAACCTTTATACCCGGTAAGACAAAATTTACCCATTAACGAGCCATTACGGACCATTATGACCCATTTTATCTCAATTGCACCAAATAAGTTCTAATCATACTCATTATCACCCATTTACTCCCATTATGACCAATTACACTTGTTAGGGGACACAAATCCCTAATGCCCACTTAGACCAAAATTACCCAATAACGAGCCATTTACTCCCGTTAGGATCAATTAGACTTGTTAAGGAGACACAATCCTCTTATTCCCGCAAAGACAAAAATTATACAATAACAAGCCATTACGGACCATTATGACCCATTATATCTCAGTTGCACCCAATAAGTTCTAATCATACTCATTATGACCCACTTACTCCCGTTATGACCAATTAAACTTCATAGGGAGACACACACCCCTTATACCCACTAAGAGCAAGATTACCCTATAACATGCCATTACGAACCACTATGACCCGTTATATCTCAATTACACCTATTAAGTTCTAATCATACTAATTATGAACCATTTACTTCTGTTACATGTTAAGGAGACCCAAACCCCATATACCCACTAAGACCAAAATTAGCCAATAACGAGCCATTACGGACCATTATGACCCATTATATCTCAATTACACGCAATAAGTTCTAATCATACTCACTATGACCCATATACTCCTTGTTATGAGCAATTAGACTTGTTAAGGAGACACAAACCCCTTATACCAAGTAAGACAAAATTTACCCATTAACGAGCCATTACGGACCATTATGACCCATTATATCTCAATTACACCAAATAAGGTCTAATCAGACTCATTATGACCCATTACTCCCATTATCACCAATTAGACTTGTTAAGGGGATACAAACCCCTTATACCCAGAAAGACATTAGCCAATAATTAGCCATTTATGGACCATTATGACCCGTTACAACTCAATTACCACTAATAAGGTCCAATCAAACTCATAATGACCCATTTACTCCCGTTATGACCAATTAGACTTGTTAAGGAGACAAACCCCTTATACCCACTAAGACCAAAATTACCCAATAACGAGCCATTACGGATTACAAAGACCCGTTACACCTCAATTACACCTAATAAGGTGTAATCAAACTCATTTAGACCCATTTTTACTCCCATTATGACCAATTAGATTCGTTTTAGGAGAAACAACTCCTTATTGCAACTAAGACCATAATTAGCCAATAACGAGCCATTACGTGCCACAAAGACCCGTTTATACCTCATTTACACCAAATAAGTTCTAATGAAACTCATTATGACTCATTTACTCCCGTTATGACCAATTAGATTCGTTTTAGGAGACACAAACCCCATATACCTACTAAGATAAAAATTACCCAATAATGAACCATTTCGGACCATTATGAGTTTATGACCTGTTATATCTCACTTGCACCCAATAAGTTCTAATCATACTCATTATGACCCACTTACTCCCGTTATGACCAATTAGACTTCTTAAGGAGACACAAACCCCTTATACCCACTAAGACCAAGATTACCCTATGTCGAGCCATTACGAACCACTATGACCCGTTATATCTTAATTACACCTAATAAGTACTAATCATACTAATTATGAACCATTTACTCCCGTAATGACCAATTATAACTGTTTAGGAGACGCAAACCCCTTATACCCACTAATACCAAAATTACCCTATAACGAGAGATTACGGACCACAATGACCTGTTATATATCAGTTACACCCAATAAGTTCTAATCATACAAATTTGGATCCACTTACTCCCGTTATGACCAATTATAATTGTTGAGAAAACACAAACCCCTTATACCCACCAAGAACAAAATTACCCAATAACGAGCCTTTACGGACCATTATGACCCATTATATCTCAATTGTAACCAATAAGTTCAAATCATAATCATTTTGACCCGTTTACTCCCGTTACGACCAATTAGACTTGTTAAGGAGACACAAACCTCTTATACCCGCTAAGACAAAAATTACCCAATAACGAGCCATTACGGACCATTATGACCCATTATATCTCAGTTGCAACCAATAAGTTCTTATCACACTCATTATGATCCACCTACTCCCGTTATGACCAATTATACATGTTAAGGAGTCACAAATGCCATATACCCACTAAGACAAAAATTACCCAATAACGAGCCATTACGGACCATTATGACCCATTATAGCTCAATTGCACCAAATAAGTTCTAATCATACTCATTATGACCCATTTACTCCAGTTATAAGCAATTAGACTTGTTAAGGAGACACAAACCTTTATACCCGGTAAGACAAAATTTACCCATTAACGAGCCATTACGGACCATTATGACCCATTATATCTCAATTGCACCCAATAAGTTCTAATCATACTCATTATCACCCATTTACTCCCATTATGACCAATTACACTTGTTAAGGGGACACAAATCCCTAATGCCCACTAAGACCAAAATTACCCAACAACGAGCCATTTACTCCCGTTATGATCAATTAGACTTGTTAAGGAGACACAATCCTCTTATTCCCGCAAAGACAAAAATTATACAATAACAAGCCATTACGGACCATTATGACCCATTATATCTCAGTTACACCCAATAAGTTCTAATCATACTCATTATGACCCACTTACTCCCGTTATGACCAATTAAACTTCATAAGGAGACACACACCCCTTATACCCACTAAGAGCAAGAATACCCTATAACATGCCATTATGAACCACTATGACCCGTTATATCTCAATTACACCTATTAAGTTCTAATCATACTAATTATGAACCATTTACTTCCGTTATGACCATATACATGTTAAGGAGACCCAAACCCCATATACCCACTAAGACCAAAATTAGCCAATAACGAGCCATTACGGACCATTATGACCCATTATATCTCAATTACACGCAATAAGTTCTAATCATACTCACTATGACCCATATACTCCTTGTTATGGGCAATTAGACTTGTTAAGGAGACACAAACCCCTTATACCAAGTAAGACAAAATTTACCCATTAACGAGCCATTACGGTCCATTATGACCCATTATATCTCAATTACACCAAATAAGGTCTAATCAGACTCATTATGACCCATTACTCCCATTATCACCAATTAGACTTGTTAAGGGGATACAAACCCCTTATACCCAGAAAGACATTAGCCAATAATTAGCCATTTATGGACCATTATGACCCGTTACAACTCAATTACCACTAATAAGGTCCAATCAAACTCATAATGACCCATTTACTCCCGTTATGACCAATTAGACTTGTTAAGGAGACAAACCCCTTATACCCACTAAGACCAAAATTACCCAATAACGAGCCATTACGGATTACAAAGACCTGTTACACCTCAATTACACCTAATAAGGTGTAATCAAACTCATTTAGACCCATTTACTCCCATTATGACCAATTAGATTCGTTTTAGGAGAAACAACTCCTTATTGCAACTAAGACCATAATTAGCCAATAACGAGCCATTACGTACCACAAAGACCCGTTTATACCTCATTTACACCAAATAAGTTCTAATGAAACTCATTATGACTCATTTACTCCCGTTATGACCAATTAGATTCGTTTTAGGAGACACAAACCCCATATACCTACTAAGATAAAAATTACCCAATAATGAACCATTTCGGACCATTATGAGTTTATGACCTGTTTATATCTCACTTGCACCCAATAAGTTCTAATCATACTCATTATGACCCACTTACTCCCGTTATGACCAATTAGACTTCTTAAGGAGACACAAACCCCTAATACCAACTAAGACCAAGATTACCCTATATCGAGCCATTACGAACCACTATGACCCGTTATATCTTAATTACACCTAATAAGTACTAATCATACTAATTATGAACCATTTACTCCCGTAATGACCAATTATAATTGTTTAGGAGACGCAAACCCCTTATACCCACTAATACCAAAATTACCCTATAACGAGAGATTACGGACCACAATGACCTGTTATATATCAGTTACACCCAATAAGTTCTAATCATACAAATTTGGATCCATTTACTCCCGTTATGAGCAATTATAATTGTTGAGAAAACACAAACCCCTTATACCCACCAAGAACAAAATTACCCAATAACGAGCCTTTACGGACCATTATGACCCATTATATCTCAATTGTAACCAATAAGTTCAAATCATAATCATTTTGACCCGTTTACTCCCGTTACGACCAATTAGACTTGTTAAGGAGACACAAACCTCTTATACCCGCTAAGACAAAAATTACCCAATAACGAGCCATTACGGACCATTATGACCCATTATATCTCAGTTGCAACCAATAAGTTCTTATCACACTCATTATGATCCACCTACTCCCGTTATGACCAATTATACATGTTAAGGAGTCACAAATGCCATATACCCACTAAGACAAAAATTACCCAATAACGAGCCATTACGGACCATTATGACCCATTATAGCTCAATTGCACCCAATAAGTTCTAATCATACTCATTATGACCCATTTACTCCAGTTATAAGCAATTAGACTTGTTAAGGAGACACCAACCTTTATACCCGGTAAGACAAAATTTACCCATTAACGAGCCATTACGGACCATTATGACCCATTTTATCTCAATTGCACCAAATAAGTTCTAATCATACTCATTATCACCCATTTACTCCCATTATGACCAATTACACTTGTTAAGGGGACACAAATCCCTAATGCCCACTTAGACCAAAATTACCCAATAACGAGCCATTTACTCCCGTTAGGATCAATTAGACTTGTTAAGGAGACACAATCCTCTTATTATGACAAGCCATTACGGACCATTATGACCCATTATATCTCAGTTGCACCCAATAAGTTCTAATCATACTCATTATGACCCACTTACTCCCGTTATGACCAATTAAACTTCATAGGGAGACACACACCCCTTATACCCACTAAGAGCAAGATTACCCTATAACATGCCATTACGAACCACTATGACCCGTTATATCTCAATTACACCTATTAAGTTCTAATCATACTAATTATGAACCATTTACTTCCGTTACATGTTAAGGAGACCCAAACCCCATATACCCACTAAGACCAAAATTAGCCAATAACGAGCCATTACGGACCATTATGACCCATTATATCTCAATTACACGCAATAAGTTCTAATCATACTCACTATGACCCATATACTCCTTGTTATGAGCAATTAGACTTGTTAAGGAGACACAAACCCCTTATACCAAGTAAGACAAAATTTACCCATTAACGAGCCATTACGGACCATTATGACCCATTATATCTCAATTACACCAAATAAGGTCTAATCACACTCATTATGACCCATTACTCCCATTATCACCAATTAGACTTGTTAAGGGGATACAAACCCCTTATACCCAGAAAGACATTAGCCAATAATTAGCCATTTATGGACCATTATGACCCGTTACAACTCAATTACCACTAATAAGGTCCAATCAAACTCATAATGACCCATTTACTCCCGTTATGACCAATTAGACTTGTTAAGGAGACAAACCCCTTATACCCACTAAGACCAAAATTACCCAATAACGAGCCATTACGGATTACAAAGACCCGTTACACCTCAATTACACCTAATAAGGTGTAATCAAACTCATTTAGACCCATTTTTACTCCCATTATGACCAATTAGATTCGTTTTAGGAGAAACAACTCCTTATTGCAACTAAGACCATAATTAGCCAATAACGAGCCATTACGTGCCACAAAGACCCGTTTATACCTCATTTACACCAAATAAGTTCTAATGAAACTCATTATGACTCATTTACTCCCGTTATGACCAATTAGATTCGTTTTAGGAGACACAAACCCCATATACCTACTAAGATAAAAATTACCCAATAATGAACCATTTCGGACCATTATGAGTTTATGACCTGTTATATCTCACTTGCACCCAATAAGTTCTAATCATACTCATTATGACCCACTTACTCCCGTTATGACCAATTAGACTTCTTAAGGAGACACAAACCCCTTATACCCACTAAGACCAAGATTACCCTATATCGAGCCATTACGAACCACTATGACCCGTTATATCTTAATTACACCTAATAAGTACTAATCATACTAATTATGAACCATTTACTCCCGTAATGACCAATTATAAGTGTTTAGGAGACGCAAACCCCTTATACCCACTAATACCAAAATTACCCTATAACGAGAGATTACGGACCACAATGACCTGTTATATATCAGTTACACCCAATAAGTTCTAATCATACAAATTTGGATCCACTTACTCCCGTTATGACCAATTATAATTGTTGAGAAAACACAAACCCCTTATACCCACCAAGAACAAAATTACCCAATAACGAGCCTTTACGGACCATTATGACCCATTATATCTCAATTGTAACCAATAAGTTCAAATCATAATCATTTTGACCCGTTTACTCCCGTTACGACCAATTAGACTTGTTAAGGAGACACAAACCTCTTATACCCGCTAAGACAAAAATTACCCAATAACGAGCCATTACGGACCATTATGACCCATTATATCTCAGTTGCAACCAATAAGTTCTTATCACACTCATTATGATCCACCTACTCCCGTTATGACCAATTATACATGTTAAGGAGTCACAAATGCCATATACCCACTAAGACAAGAATTACCCAATAACGAGCCATTACGGACCATTATGACCCATTATAGCTCAATTGCACCAAATAAGTTCTAATCATACTCATTATGACCCATTTACTCCAGTTATAAGCAATTAGACTTGTTAAGGAGACACAAACCTTTATACCCGGTAAGACAAAATTTACCCATTAACGAGCCATTACGGACCATTATGACCCATTATATCTCAATTGCACCCAATAAGTTCTAATCATACTCATTATCACCCATTTACTCCCATTATGACCAATTACACTTGTTAAGGGGACACAAATCCCTAATGCCCACTAAGACCAAAATTACCCAATAACGAGCCATTTACTCCCGTTAGGATCAATTACACTTGTTAAGGAGACACAATCCTCTTATTCCCGCAAAGACAAAAATTATACAATAACAAGCCATTACGGACCATTATGACCCATTATATCTCAGTTGCACCCAATAAGTTCTAATCATACTCATTATGACCCACTTACTCCCGTTATGACCAATTAAACTTCATAGGGAGACACACACCCCTTATACCCACTAAGAGCAAGATTACCCTATAACATGCCATTACGAACCACTATGACCCGTTATATCTCAATTACACCTATTAAGTTCTAATCATACTAATTATGAACCATTTACTTCCGTTACATGTTAAGGAGACCTAAACCCCATATACCCACTAAGACCAAAATTAGCCAATAACGAGCCATTACGGACCATTATGACCCATTATATCTCAATTACACGCAATAAGTTCTAATCATACTCACTATGACCCATATACTCCTTGTTATGAGCAATTAGACTTGTTAAGCAGACACAAACCCCTTATACCAAGTAAGACAAAATTTACCCATTAACGAGCCATTACGGACCATTATGACCCATTATATCTCAATTACACCAAATAAGGTCTAATCAGACTCATTATGACCCATTACTCCCATTATCACCAATTAGACTTGTTAAGGGGATACAAACCCCTTATACCCAGAAAGACATTAGCCAATAATTAGCCATTTATGGACCATTATGACCCGTTACAACTCAATTACCACTAATAAGGTCCAATCAAACTCATAATGACCCATTTACTCCCGTTATGACCAATTAGACTTGTTAAGGAGACAAACCCCTTATACCCACTAAGACCAAAATTACCCAATAACGAGCCATTACGGATTACAAAGACCCGTTACACCTCAATTACACCTAATAAGGTGTAATCAAACTCATTTAGACCCATTTTTACTCCCATTATGACCAATTAGATTCGTTTTAGGAGAAACAACTCCTTATTGCAACTAAGACCATAATTAGCCAATAACGAGCCATTACGTGCCACAAAGACCCGTTTATACCTCATTTACACCAAATAAGTTCTAATGAAACTCATTATGACTCATTTACTCCCGTTATGACCAATTAGATTCGTTTTAGGAGACACAAACCCCATATACCTACTAAGATAAAAATTACCCAATAATGAACCATTTCGGACCATTATGAGTTTATGACCTGTTATATCTCACTTGCACCCAATAAGTTCTAATCATACTCATTATGACCCACTTACTCCCGTTATGACCAATTAGACTTCTTAAGGAGACACAAACCCCTTATACCCACTAAGACCAAGATTACCCTATATCGAGCCATTACGAACCACTATGACCCGTTATATCGTAATTACACCTAATAAGTACTAATCATACTAATTATGAACCATTTACTCCCGTAATGACCAATTATAATTGTTTAGGAGACGCAAACCCCTTATACCCACTAATACCAAAATTACCCTATAACGAGAGATTACGGACCACAATGACCTGTTATATATCAGTTACACCCAATAAGTTCTAATCATACAAATTTGGATCCATTTACTCCCGTTATGACCAATTATAATTGTTGAGAAAACACAAACCCCTTATACCCACCAAGAACAAAATTACCCAATAACGAGCCTTTACGGACCATTATGACCCATTATATCTCAATTGTAACCAATAAGTTCAAATCATAATCATTTTGACCCGTTTACTCCCGTTACGACCAATTAGACTTGTTAAGGAGACACAAACCTCTTATACCCGCTAAGACAAAAATTACCCAATAACGAGCCATTACGGACCATTATGACCCATTATATCTCAGTTGCAACCAATAAGTTCTTATCACACTCATTATGATCCACCTACTCCCGGTATGACCAATTATACATGTTAAGGAGTCACAAATGCCATATACCCACTAAGACAAAAATTACCCAATAACGAGCCATTACGGACCATTATGACCCATTATAGCTCAATTGCACCAAATAAGTTCTAATCATACTCATTATGACCCATTTACTCCAGTTATAAGCAATTAGACTTGTTAACGAGACACAAACCTTTATACCCGGTAAGACAAAATTTACCCATTAACGAGCCATTACGGACCATTATGACCCATTATATCTCAATTGCACCCAATAAGTTCTAATCATACTCATTATCACCCATTTACTCCCATTATGACCAATTACACTTGTTAAGGGGACACAAATCCCTAATGCCCACTAAGACTAAAATTACCCAACAACGAGCCATTTACTCCCGTTATGATCAATTAGACTTGTTAAGGAGACACAATCCTCTTATTCCCGCAAAGACAAAAATTATACAATAACAAGCCATTACGGACCATTATGACCCATTATATCTCAGTTACACCCAATAAGTTCTAATCATACTCATTATGACCCACTTACTCCCGTTATGACCAATTAAACTTCATAAGGAGACACACACCCCCCTTATACCCACTAAGAGCAAGAATACCCTATAACATGCCATTACGAACCACTATGACCCGTTATATCTCAATTACACCTATTAAGTTCTAATCATACTAATTATGAACCATTTACTTCCGTTATGACCATATACATGTTAAGGAGACCCAAACCCCATATACCCACTAAGACCAAAATTAGCCAATAACGAGCCATTACGGACCATTATGACCCATTATATCTCAATTACACGCAATAAGTTCTAATCATACTCACTATGACCCATATACTACTGTTATGAGCAATTAGACTTGTTAAGGAGACACAAACTCCTTATACCAAGTAAGACAAAATTTACCCATTAACGAGCCATTACGGACCATTATGACCCATTATATCTCAATTACACCAAATAAGGTCTAATCAGACTCATTATGACCCATTACTCCCATTATCACCAATTAGACTTGTTAAGGGGATACAAATCCCTTATACCCAGAAAGACTAATGCCAATAATTAGCCATTTATGGACCATTATGACCCGTTACAACTCAATTACCACTAATAAGGTCCAATCAAACTCATAATGACCCATTTACTCCCGTTATGACCAATTAGACTTGTTAAGGAGACAAACCCCTTATACCCACTAAGACTAAAATTACCCAATAACGAGCCATTACGGATTACAAAGACCCGTTACACCTCAATTACACCTAATAAGGTGTAATCAAACTCATTTAGACCCATTTACTCCCATTATGACCAATTAGATTCGTTTTAGGAGAAACAACTCCTTATTGCAACTAAGACCATAATTAGCCAATAACGAGCCATTACGTCACAAAGACCCGTTTATACCTCATTTACACCAAATAAGTTCTAATGAAACTCATTATGACTCATTTACTCCCGTTATGACCAATTAGATTCGTTTTAGGAGACACAGACCCCATATACCTACTAAGATAAAAATTACCCAATAATGAACCATTTCGGACCATTATGAGTTTATGACCTGTTATATCTCACTTGCACCCAATAAGTTCTAATCATACTCATTATGACCCACTTACTCCCGTTATGACCAATTAGACTTCTTAAGGAGACACAAACCCCTTATACCCACTAAGACCAAGATTACCCAATATCGAGCCATTACGAACCACTATGACCCGTTATATCGTAATTACACCTAATAAGTACTAATCATACTAATTATGAACCATTTACTCCCGTAATGACCAATTATAATTGTTTAGGAGACGCAAACCCCTTATACCCACTAATACCAAAATTACCCTATAACGAGAGATTACGGACCACAATGACCTGTTATATATCAGTTACACCCAATAAGTTCTAATCATACAAATTTGGATCCATTTACTCCCGTTATGACCAATTATAATTGTTGAGAAAACACAAACCCCTTATACCCACCAAGAACAAAATTACCCAATAACGAGCCTTTACGGACCATTATGACCCATTATATCTCAATTGTAACCAATAAGTTCAAATCATAATCATTTTGACCCGTTTACTCCCGTTACGACCAATTAGACTTCTTAAGGAGACACAAACCTCTTATACCCGCTAAGACAAAAATTACCCAATAACGAGCCATTACGGACCATTATGACCCATTATATCTCAGTTGCAACCAATAAGTTCTTATCACACTCATTATGATCCACCTACTCCCGGTATGACCAATTATACATGTTAAGGAGTCACAAATGCCATATACCCACTAAGACAAAAATTACCCAATAACGAGCCATTACGGACCATTATGACCCATTATAGCTCAATTGCACCAAATAAGTTCTAATCATACTCATTATGACCCATTTACTCCAGTTATAAGCAATTAGACTTGTTAAGGAGACACAAACCTTTATACCCGGTAAGACAAAATTTACCCATTAACGAGCCATTACGGACCATTATGACCCATTATATCTCAATTGCACCCAATAAGTTCTAATCATACTCATTATCACCCATTTACTCCCATTATGACCAATTACACTTGTTAAGGGGACACAAATCCCTAATGCCCACTAAGACTAAAATTACCCAACAACGAGCCATTTACTCCCGTTATGATCAATTAGACTTGTTAAGGAGACACAATCCTCTTATTCCCGCAAAGACAAAAATTATACAATAACAAGCCATTACGGACCATTATGACCCATTATATCTCAGTTACACCCAATAAGTTCTAATCATACTCATTATGACCCACTTACTCCCGTTATGACCAATTAAACTTCATAAGGAGACACACACCCCTTATACCCACTAAGAGCAAGAATACCCTATAACATGCCATTACGAACCACTATGACCCGTTATATCTCAATTACACCTATTAAGTTCTAATCATACTAATTATGAACCATTTACTTCCGTTATGACCATATACATGTTAAGGAGACCCAAACCCCATATACCCACTAAGACCAAAATTAGCCAATAACGAGCCATTACGGACCATTATGACCCATTATATCTCAATTACACGCAATAAGTTCTAATCATACTCACTATGACCCATATACTCCTGTTATGAGCAATTAGACTTGTTAAGGAGACACAAACCCCTTATACCAAGTAAGACAAAATTTACCCATTAACGAGCCATTACGGACCATTATGACCCATTATATCTCAATTACACCAAATAAGGTCTAATCAGACTCATTATGACCCATTACTCCCATTATCACCAATTAGACTTGTTAAGGGGATACAAATCCCTTATACCCAGAAAGACTAATGCCAATAATTAGCCATTTATGGACCATTATGACCCGTTACAACTCAATTACCACTAATAAGGTCCAATCAAACTCATAATGACCCATTTACTCCCGTTATGACCAATTAGACTTGTTAAGGAGACAAACCCCTTATACCCACTAAGACTAAAATTACCCAATAACGAGCCATTACGGATTACAAAGACCCGTTACACCTCAATTACACCTAATAAGGTGTAATCAAACTCATTTAGACCCATTTACTCCCATTATGACCAATTAGATTCGTTTTAGGAGAAACAACTCCTTATTGCAACTAAGACCATAATTAGCCAATAACGAGCCATTACGTCACAAAGACCCGTTTATACCTCATTTACACCAAATAAGTTCTAATGAAACTCATTATGACTCATTTACTCCCGTTATGACCAATTAGATTCGTTTTAGGAGACACAAACCCCATATACCTACTAAGATAAAAATTACCCAATAATGAACCATTTCGGACCATTATGAGTTTATGACCTGTTATATCTCACTTGCACCCAATAAGTTCTAATCATACTCATTATGACCCACTTACTCCCGTTATGACCAATTAGACTTCTTAAGGAGACACAAACCCCTTATACCCACTAAGACCAAGATTACCCTATATCGAGCCATTACGAACCACTATGACCCGTTATATCGTAATTACACCTAATAAGTACTAATCATACTAATTATGAACCATTTACTCCCGTAATGACCAATTATAATTGTTTAGGAGACGCAAACCCCTTATACCCACTAATACCAAAATTACCCTATAACGAGAGATTACGGACCACAATGACCTGTTATATATCAGTTACACCCAATAAGTTCTAATCATACAAATTTGGATCCATTTACTCCCGTTATGACCAATTATAATTGTTGAGAAAACACAAACCCCTTATACCCACCAAGAACAAAATTACCCAATAACGAGCCTTTACGGACCATTATGACCCATTATATCTCAATTGTAACCAATAAGTTCAAATCATAATCATTTTGACCCGTTTACTCCCGTTACGACCAATTAGACTTGTTAAGGAGACACAAACCTCTTATACCCGCTAAGACAAAAATTACCCAATAACGAGCCATTACGGACCATTATGACCCATTATATCTCAGTTGCAACCAATAAGTTCTTATCACACTCATTATGATCCACCTACTCCCGTTATGACCAATTATACATGTTAAGGAGTCACAAATGCCATATACCCACTAAGACAAAAATTACCCAATAACGAGCCATTACGGACCATTATGACCCATTATAGCTCAATTGCACCCAATAAGTTCTAATCATACTCATTATGACCCATTTACTCCAGTTATAAGCAATTAGACTTGTTAAGGAGACACCAACGTTTATACCCGGTAAGACAAAATTTACCCATTAACGAGCCATTACGGACCATTATGACCCATTTTATCTCAATTGCACCAAATAAATTCTAATCATACTCATTATCACCCATTTACTCCCATTATGACCAATTACACTTGTTAAGGGGACACAAATCCCTAATGCCCACTTAGACCAAAATTACCCAATAACGAGCCATTTACTCCCGTTAGGATCAATTACACTTGTTAAGGAGACACAATCCTCTTATTCCCGCAAAGACAAAAATTATACAATAACAAGCCATTACGGACCATTATGACCCATTATATCTCAGTTGCACCCAATAAGTTCTAATCATACTCATTATGACCCACTTACTCCCGTTATGACCAATTAAACTTCATAGGGAGACACACACCCCTTATACCCACTAAGAGCAAGATTACCCTATAACATGCCATTACGAACCACTATGACCCGTTATATCTCAATTACACCTATTAAGTTCTAATCATACTAATTATGAACCATTTACTTCCGTTACATGTTAAGGAGACCCAAACCCCATATACCCACTAAGACCAAAATTAGCCAATAACGAGCCATTACGGACCATTATGACCCATTATATCTCAATTACACGCAATAAGTTCTAATCATACTCACTATGACCCATATACTCCTTGTTATGAGCAATTAGACTTGTTAAGGAGACACAAACCCCTTATACCAAGTAAGACAAAATTTACCCATTAACGAGCCATTACGGACCATTATGACCCATTATATCTCAATTACACCAAATAAGGTCTAATCAGACTCATTATGACCCATTACTCCCATTATCACCAATTAGACTTGTTAAGGGGATACAAACCCCTTATACCCAGAAAGACATTAGCCAATAATTAGCCATTTATGGACCATTATGACCCGTTACAACTCAATTACCACTAATAAGGTCCAATCAAACTCATAATGACCCATTTACTCCCGTTATGACCAATTAGACTTGTTAAGGAGACAAACCCCTTATACCCACTAAGACCAAAATTACCCAATAACGAGCCATTACGGATTACAAAGACCCGTTACACCTCAATTACACCTAATAAGGTGTAATCAAACTCATTTAGACCCATTTTTACTCCCATTATGACCAATTAGATTCGTTTTAGGAGAAACAACTCCTTATTGCAACTAAGACCATAATTAGCCAATAACGAGCCATTACGTGCCACAAAGACCCGTTTATACCTCATTTACACCAAATAAGTTCTAATGAAACTCATTATGACTCATTTACTCCCGTTATGACCAATTAGATTCGTTTTAGGAGACACAGACCCCATATACCTACTAAGATAAAAATTACCCAATAATGAACCATTTCGGACCATTATGAGTTTATGACCTGTTATATCTCACTTGCACCCAATAAGTTCTAATCATACTCATTATGACCCACTTACTCCCGTTATGACCAATTAGACTTCTTAAGGAGACACAAACCCCTTATACCCACTAAGACCAAGATTACCCTATATCGAGCCATTACGAACCACTATGACCCGTTATATCGTAATTACACCTAATAAGTACTAATCATACTAATTATGAACCATTTACTCCCGTAATGACCAATTATAATTGTTTAGGAGACGCAAACCCCTTATACCCACTAATACCAAAATTACCCTATAACGAGAGATTACGGACCACAATGACCTGTTATATATCAGTTACACCCAATAAGTTCTAATCATACAAATTTGGATCCATTTACTCCCGTTATGACCAATTATAATTGTTGAGAAAACACAAACCCCTTATACCCACCAAGAACAAAATTACCCAATAACGAGCCTTTACGGACCATTATGACCCATTATATCTCAATTGTAACCAATAAGTTCAAATCATAATCATTTTGACCCGTTTACTCCCGTTACGACCAATTAGACTTGTTAAGGAGACACAACCCTCTTATACCCGCTAAGACAAAAATTACCCAATAACGAGCCATTACGGACCATTATGACTCATTATATCTCAGTTGCAACCAATAAGTTCTTATCACACTCATTATGATCCACCTACTCTCGGTATGACCAATTATACATGTTAAGGAGTCACAAATGCCATATACCCACTAAGACAAAAATTACCCAATAACGAGCCATTACGGACCATTATGACCCATTATAGCTCAATTGCACCAAATAAGTTCTAATCATACTCATTATGACCCATTTACTCCAGTTATAAGCAATTAGACTTGTTAAGGAGACACAAACCTTTATACCCGGTAAGACAAAATTTACCCATTAACGAGCCATTACGGACCATTATGACCCATTATATCTCAATTGCACCCAATAAGTTCTAATCATACTCATTATCACCCATTTACTCCCATTATGACCAATTACACTTGTTAAGGGGACACAAATCCCTAATGCCCACTAAGACTAAAATTACCCAACAACGAGCCATTTACTCCCGTTATGATCAATTAGACTTGTTAAGGAGACACAATCCTCTTATTCCCGCAAAGATAAAAATTATACAATAACAAGCCATTACGGACCATTATGACCCATTATATCTCAGTTACACCCAATAAGTTCTAATCATACTCATTATGACCCACTTACTCCCGTTATGACCAATTAAACTTCATAAGGAGACACACACCCCTTATACCCACTAAGAGCAAGAATACCCTATAACATGCCATTACGAACCACTATGACCCGTTATATCTCAATTACACCTATTAAGTTCTAATCATACTAATTATGAACCATTTACTTCCGTTATGACCATATACATGTTAAGGAGACCCAAACCCCATATACCCACTAAGACCAAAATTAGCCAATAACGAGCCATTACGGACCATTATGACCCATTATATCTCAATTACACGCAATAAGTTCTAATCATACTCACTATGACCCATATACTCCTGTTATGAGCAATTAGACTTGTTAAGGAGACACAAACCCCTTATACCAAGTAAGACAAAATTTACCCATTAACGAGCCATTACGGACCATTATGACCCATTATATCTCAATTACACCAAATAAGGTCTAATCAGACTCATTATGACCCATTACTCCCATTATCACCAATTAGACTTGTTAAGGGGATACAAATCCCTTATACCCAGAAAGACTAATGCCAATAATTAGCCATTTATGGACCATTATGACCCGTTACAACTCAATTACCACTAATAAGGTCCAATCAAACTCATAATGACCCATTTACTCCCGTTATGACCAATTAGACTTGTTAAGGAGACAAACCCCTTATACCCACTAAGACCAAAATTACCCAATAACGAGCCATTACGGATTACAAAGACCCGTTACACCTCAATTACACCTAATAAGGTGTAATCAAACTCATTTAGACCCATTTACTCCCATTATGACCAATTAGATTCGTTTTAGGAGAAACAACTCCTTATTGCAACTAAGACCATAATTAGCCAATAACGAGCCATTACGTACCACAAAGACCCGTTTATACCTCATTTACACCAAATAAGTTCTAATGAAACTCATTATGACTCATTTACTCCCGTTATGACCAATTAGATTCCTTTTAGGAGACACACACCCCATATACCTACTAAGATAAAAATTACCCAATAATGAACCATTTCGGACCATTATGAGTTTATGACCTGTTATATCTCACTTGCACCCAATAAGTTCTAATCATACTCATTATGACCCACTTACTCCCGTTATGACCAATTAGACTTCTTAAGGAGACACAAACCCCTTATACCCACTAAGACCAAGATTACCCTATATCGAGCCATTACGAACCACTATGACCCGTTATATCTTAATTACACCTAATAAGTACTAATCATACTAATTATGAACCATTTACTCCCGTAATGACCAATTATAATTGTTTAGGAGACGCAAACCCCTTATACCCACTAATACCAAAATTACCCTATAACGAGATATTACGGACCACAATGACCTGTTATATATCAGTTACACCCAATAAGTTCTAATCATACAAATTTGGATCCATTTACTCCCGTCATGACCAATTATAATTGTTGAGAAAACACAAACCCCTTATACCCCACCAAGAACAAAATTACCCAATAACGAGCCTTTAGAAACGTCTTCCCATTAGAAATGTCTTGAAAAAAGCGAAGTCTTCTTTGGAAACGTCTCGGATCCCATTAGAAATGCTATTCGGGAGTGCTTACCATTCCGGAATGGTATCTTCCCAATCCGATACCTTGGAGTTCCGTTGTCCCCAATCAAGCTTAAAGCTAGGGATTATGATGGCCTCGTGACTAAGGTGATGGCGCGGGTGAACAATTGGAAAACAAAACACTTGTCTTTTGGAGGAAGATTACAACTCATAAAATCTGTGTTGGGTTCGCTACAAACTTATTGGATGTCGATCTTCACTATCCCCACGAGGGTGATCCATAAAATTGAATCGGTTTTCCGGGATTTTTTATGGGCCCAAGGGGAGAATTCGAGAGGGAGATGCAAAGTGGCTTGGGATCAAAGTTTGTAAACCGTTGGAAGGGGGTGGTCTTGGTCTTAAGCGGCTAGCCTTATGGAACCGTGCCCTCTTGTCTAGACATGTGTGGAACCTTGTGACTCGAAAGAATACAATCTGGGTTAATTGGGTGTATCATTATTGCATCGGGGACGCCCAATTTTGGATCGTTCGGAAGTCTACCCGGTGGTCGTCGGTTCTTTGCAAAATTCTAGACCTTCGACCTCACATTAGAAGATTCTTTATTTTCCGGGTTGGTAATGGTGAAGAGATTAATGCATGGGAAGATCGTTGGGGGACTAATAACCCGTTATCTACGTCCATAACGTATCGGTTCATACATGGGGAGGGATTTTCTATGCGCACTTCGTTAAAAGATTTGGTTGATCGGCTTTGGGAGTGTTTGGCCGAATGCTTGGATTCAAAGGTACCCGCATCTTGGTATGATGGAGTGGCCGATCATTGATAGTGACCGACGTGACCAAATTTGTTGGTCAGATGTTAATGGTAACTTAGTGGACTTTTCGGTTAAAGTCGCATCCACTTCTATTGGAGGCATACATACCGTATGCTCTTGGCATAAATGGGTTTGGTTTCCCGGTAACATTGCGAGACATGCCTTCTGTCTTTGGATTGCTCGTATGCTCTTGGCATAAATGGGTTTGGTTTCCCGGTAACATTGCGAGACATGCCTTCTGTCTTTGGATTGCTTGTCACCGTAGACTCCCTACTCAAGATCGTATGAGCATTTGGGTTTCGGAAGATGAAGGATTAGTTTGCCCGTTGTGCGAAGTTGAGCAGGACTCTCACCGGCATCTTTTCTTTCAATGTGTGTTTGCGCATGATGTATGGCAAAACATAAATTTTTTTGCCAATCTAGAGGAATGGCCGGATGGATGGGACGATATAGTGGAATTGCTCTCGGATGATTCGTACGCGAGGAAACCGCTTGCCTCAAAACTTTTTGTTGCTGCTAGTGTGTACTACATTTGGAGGGAGCGGAACAATAGACTTTTCAGAAATGCGGCAATCTCAGTGGACCAAATTGTTCAAGATATAAGGAACATTGTCACTATGCGGCTTGATTGGAATACTCGGCGGACTAGGAATCAGATTCATGGCCCGACGTGATCTTTCTTTGGATTGGTTGTTTTGCGCCTCTGGTTGGTTGGGGGTGTTTTTTTGGCTTCTGTTTAGAGTTGGTAGTTGCTTGTTTTGGCTTTTTTTATGGCTTGGTGCTTTTTGTCCCTTGCTTGGGTCTTTTGTTGGATGCTTGATATAACTTTTTTTGTTTCTTTGTTTTAATATATTTGCCGGGTTTTCCTTCAAAAAAAAAAACGAGCCTTTACGGACCATTATGACCCATTATATCTCAATTGTAACCAATAAGTTCAAATCATAATCATTTTGACCCGTTTACTCCCGTTACGACCAATTAGACTTGTTAAGGAGACACAAACCTCTTATACCCGCTAAAACAAAAATTACCCAATAACGAGCCATTACGGACCATTATGACCAATTATATCTCAGTTGCAACCAATAAGTTCTTATCACACTCATTATGATCCACCTACTCCCGTTATGACCAATTATACATGTTAAGGAGTCACAAATGCCATATACCCACTAAGACAAAAATTACCCAATAACGAGCCATTACGGACCATTATGACCCATTATAGCTCAATTGCACCCAATAAGTTCTAATCATACTCATTATGACCCATTTACTCCAGTTATAAGCAATTAGACTTGTTAAGGAGACACCAACCTTTATACCCGGTAAGACAAAATTTACCCATTAACGAGCCATTACGGACCATTATGACCCATTATATCTCAATTGCACCCAATAAGTTCTAATCATACTCATTATCACCCATTTACTCCCATTATGACCAATTACACTTGTTAAGGGGACACAAATCCCTAATGCCCACTAAGACTAAAATTACCCATTATATCTCAATTGTATCCAATAAGTTCAAATCATAATCATTTTGACCCGTTTACTCCCGGTACGACCAATTAGACTTGTTAAGGAGACACAAACCCCTTATACCCGGTAAGACAAAATTTACCCATTAGCGAGCCATTACGGACCATTATGGCCCATTATATCTCAATTGCACCCAATAAGTTCTAATCTTACTAGTTATGACCCGTTTACTCCCGTTATGACCTATTAAGACTTCTTAAGGAGACACAAACCTCTTATACCCGCTAAGACAAAAATTACCCAATAACGAGCCATTACGGACCATTATGACCCATTATATCTCAGTTGCAACCAATAAGTTCTTATCACACTCATTATGATCCACCTACTCCCGTTATGACCAATTATACATGTTAAGGAGTCACAAACGCCATATACCCACTAAGACAAAAATTACCCAATAACGAGTCATTACGGACCATTATGACCCATTATAGCTCAATTTCACCCAATAAGTTCTAATCATACTCATTATGACCCATTTACTCCAGTTATAAGCTATTAGACTTGTTAAGGAGACACAAACATTTATACCCGGTAAGACAAAATTTACCCATTAACGAGCCATTACGGACCATTATGACCCATTATATCTCAATTGCACCCAATAAGTTCTAATCATACTCATTATCACCCATTTACTCCCATTATGACCAATTACACTTGTTAAGGGGACACAAATCCCTAATGCCCACTAAGACCAAAATTACCCAATAACGAGACATTTACTCCCGTTATGATCAATTAGACTTGTTAAGGAGACACAATCCTCTTATTCCCGCAAAGACAAAACTTATACAATAACAAGCCATTACGGACCATTATGACCCATTATATCTCAGTTACACCCAATAAGTTCTAATCATACTCATTATGACCCACTTACTCCCGTTATGACCAATTAAACTTCATAAGGAGACACACACCCCTTATACCCACTAAGAGCAAGAATACCCTATAACATGCCATTACGAACCACTATGACCCGTTATATCTCAATTACACCTATTAAGTTCTAATCATACTAATTATGAACCATTTACTTCCGTTATGACCATATACATGTTAAGGAGACACAAACCCCATATACCCACTAAGACCAAAATTAGCCAATAACGAGCCATTACGGACCATTATGACCCATTATATCTCAATTACACGCAATAAGTTCTAATCATACTCACTATGACCCATATACTCCTGTTATGAGCAATTAGACTTGTTAAGGAGACACAAACCCCTTATACCAAGTAAGACAAAATTTACCCATTAACGAGCCATTACGGACCATTATGACCCATTATATCTCAATTACACCAAATAAGGTCTAATCAGACTCATTTTGACCCATTACTCCCATTATCACCAATTAGACTTGTTAAGGGGATACAAACCCCTTATACCCAGAAAGACTAATGCCAATAATTAGCCATTTATGGACCATTATGACCCGTTACAACTCAATTACCACTAATAAGGTCCAATCAAACTCATAATGACCCATTTACTCCCGTTATGACCAATTAGACTTGTTAAGGAGACAAACCCCTTATACCCACTAAGACCAAAATTACCCAATAACGAGCCATTACGGATTACAAAGACCCGTTACACCTCAATTACACCTAATAAGGTGTAATCAAACTCATTTAGACCCATTTACTCCCATTATGACCAATTAGATTCGTTTTAGGAGAAACAACTCCTTATTGCAACTAAGACCATAATTAGCCAATAACGAGCCATTACGTGCCACAAAGACCCGTTTATACCTCATTTACACCAAATAAGTTCTAATGAAACTCATTATGACTCATTTACTCCCGTTATGACGAATTAGATTCGTTTTAGGAGACACAAACCCCATATACCTACTAAGATAAAAATTACCCAATAATGAACCATTTCGGACCATTATGAGTTTATGACCTGTTATATCTCACTTGCACCCAATAAGTTCTAATCATACTCATTATGACCCACTTACTCCCGTTATGACCAATTAGACTTCTTAAGGAGACACAAACCCCTTATACCCACTAAGACCAAGATTACCCTATATCGAGCCATTACGAACCACTTTGACCCGTTATATCTTAATTACACCTAAACCCTAATCATACTAATCATACTATTTATGAACCATTTACTCCCGTAATGACCAATTATAATTGTTTAGGAGACACAAACCCCTTATACCAACTAATACCAAAATTACCCTATAACGAGAGATTACGGACCACAATGACCTGTTATATCTCAGTTACACCCAATAAGTTCTAATCATACAAATTTGGATCCATTTACTCCCGTTATGACCAATTATAATTGTTGAGAAAACACAAACCTCTTATACCCACCAAGAACAAAATTACCCAATAACGAGCCTTTACGGACCATTATGACCCATTATATCTCAATTGTAACCAATAAGTTCAAATCATAATCATTTTGACCCGTTTACTCCCGTTACGACCAATTAGACTTGTTAAGGAGAAACAAACCCTTATACCCGGTAAGACAAAATTTACCCATTAGCGAGCCATTACGGACCATTATGACCCATTATATCTCAATTGCACCAATAAGTTCTAATCTTACTAGTTATGACCCATTTACTCCTGTTATGACCTATTAGACTTCTTAAGGAGACACAAACCTCTTATACCCGCTAAGACAAAAATTACCCAATAACGAGCCATTACGGACCATTATGACCCATTATATCTCAGTTGCAACCAATAAGTTCTTATCACACTCATTATGATCCACCTACTCTCGTTATGACCAATTATACATGTTAAGGAGTCACAAACGCCATATACCCACTAAGAACAAAATTAGCCAATAACGAGCCATTACGGTTGACCCATTATAGCTCAATTGCACCCAATAAGTTCTAATCATACTCATTATGACCCATTTACTTAAGTTATAAGCAATTAGACTTGTTAAGGAGACAGAAACCTTTATACCCGGTAAGACAAAATCTACCCATTAACGAGCCATTACGAACCATTATGACCCATTATATCTCAATTGCACCCAATAAGTTCTAATCATACTCATTATCACCCATTTACTCCCATTATGACCAATTACACTTGCTTGTTAAGGGGACACAAATCCCTAATGCCCTCGAAGACCAAAATTACCCAATAACGAGCCATTTACTCCCGTTATGATCAATTAGACTTGTTAAGGAGACACAATCCTCTTATTCCCGCAAAGACAAAAATTATACAATAACAAGCCATTACGGACCATTATGACCCATTATATCTCAGTTACACCCAATAAGTTCTAATCATACTCATTATGACCCACTTACTCCCGTTATGACCAATTAAACTTCATAAGGAGACACACACCCCTTATACCCACTAAGAGCAAGATTACCCTATAACATGCCATTACGAACCACTATGACCCGTTATATCTTAATTACACCTAATAAGTACTAATCATACTAATTATGAACCATTTACTCCCGTAATGACCAATTATAATTGTTTAGGAGACACAAACCCCTTATACCCACTAATACCAAAATTACCTTACAACGAGAGATTACGGACCACAATGACCTGTTATATCTCCGTTACACCCAATAAGTTCTAATCATACAAATTTGGATCCATTTACTCCCGTTATGACAAAATATAATTGTTGAGAAAACACAAACCCCTTATACCCACCAAGAACAAAATTACCCAATAACGAGCCTTGACGGACCATTATGACCCATTATATCTCAATTGTAACCAATAAGTTCAAATCATAATCATTTTGACCCGTTTACTCCCGTTACGACCAATTAGACTTGTTAAGGAGACACAAACCCCTTATACCCGGTAAGACAAAATTTACTCATTAGCGAGCCATTACGGACCATTATGACCCATTATATCTCAATTGCACCCAATAAGTTCTAATCTTACTAGTTATGACCCATTTAATCCCGTTATGACCTATTAGACTTCTTAAGGAGACACAAACCTCTTATACCCGCTAAGACAAAAATTACCCAATAACGAGCCATTACGGACCATTATGACCCATTATATCTCAGTTGCAACCAATAAGTTCTTATGACACTCATTATGATCCACCTACTCCCGTTATGACCAATTATACATGTTAAGGAGTCACAAACGCCATATACCCACAAAGACCAAAATTAGCCAATAACGAGCCATTACGGACCATTATGACCCATTATAGCTCAGTTGCACCTAATAAGTTCTAATCATACTCATTATGACCCATTTACTCCAGTTATAATCAATTAGACGTGTTAAGGAGACAGAAACCTTTATACCCGGTAAGACAAAATTTACCCATTAACGAGCCATTACGGACCATTATGACCCATTATATCTCAATTGCACCCAATAAGTTCTAATCATACTCATTATCACCCATTTACTCCCATTATGACCAATTACACTTGTTAAGGGGACACAAATCCCTAATGCCCTCTAAGACCAAAATTACCCAATAACGAGCCATTTACTCCCGTTATGATCAATTAGACTTGTTAAGGAGACACAATCCTCTTATTCCCGCCAATAACAAGCCATTACGGACCATTATGACCCATTATATCATAGTTGCACCCAATAAGTTCTAATCATACTCATTATGACCCACTTACTCCCGTTATGACCAATTAAACTTCATAAGGAGACACACACCCCTTATACCCACTAAGAGCAAGATTACCCTATAACATGCCATTACGAACCACTATGACCCGTTATATCTCAATTACACCTATTAAGTTCTAATCATACTAATTATGAACCATTTCCTTCCGTTATGACCATATACATGTTAAGGAGACCCAAACCCGATATACCCACTAAGACCAAAATTAGCCAATAACGAGCCATTACGGACCATTATGACCCATTATATCTCAATCACACGCAATAAGTTCTAATCATACTCACTATGACCCATATACTCCTGTTATGAGCAATTAGACTTGTTAAGGAGACACAAACCCCTTATACCAAGTAAGACAAAATTTACCCATTAACGAGCCATTACGGACCATTATGACCCATTATATCTCAATTACACCAAATAAGGTCTAATCAGACTCATTTTGACCCATTACTCCCATTATCACCAATTAGACTTGTTAAGGGGATACAAACCCCTTATACCCAGAAAGACTAGTGCCAATAATTAGCCATTTATGGACCATTATGACCCGTTACAACTCAATTACCACTAATAAGGTCCAATCAAACTCATAATGACCCATTTACTCCCGTTATGACCAATTAGACTTGTTAAGGAGACAAACCCCTTATACCCACTAAGACCAAAATTACCCAATAACGAGCCATTACGGATTACAAAGACCCGTTACACCTCAATTACACCTAATAAGGTGTAATCAAACTCATTTAGACCCATTTACTCCCATTATGACCAATTAGATTCGTTTTAGGAGAAACAACTCCTTATTGCAACTAAGACCATAATTAGCCAATAACGAGCCATTACGTACCACAAAGACCCGTTTATACCTCATTTACACCAAATAAGTTCTAATGAAACTCATTATGACTCATTCACTCCCATTATGACCAATTAGATTCGTTTTAGGAGACACAAACCCCATATACCTACTAAGATAAAAATTTCCCAATAATGAACCATTTCGGACCATTATGAGTTTATGACCTGTTATATCTCACTTGCACCCAATAAGTTCTAATCATACTCATTATGACCCACTTACTCCCGTTATGACCAATTAGACTTCTTAAGGATACACAAACCCCTTATACCCACTAAGACCAAGATTACCCTATATCGAGCCATTACGAACCACTATGACCCGTTATATCTTAATTACACCTAATAAGTACTAATCATACTAATTATGAACCATTTACTCCCGTAATGACCAATTATAATTGTTTAGGAGACACAAACCCCTTATACCCACTAATACCAAAATTACCCTATAACGAGAGATTACGGACCACAATGACCTGTTATATATCAGTTACACCCAATAAGTTCTAATCATACAAATTTGGATCCATTTACTCCCGTTATGACCAATTATAATTGTTGAGAAAACACAAACCCCTTATACCCACCAAGAACAAAATTACCCAATAACGAGCCTTTACGGACCATTATGACCCATTATATCTCAATTGTAACCAATAAGTTCAAATCATAATCATTTTGACCCGTTTACTCCCGTTACGACCAATTAGACTTGTTAAGGAGACACAAACCCCTTATACCCGGTAAGACAAAATTTACCCATTAGCGAGCCATTACGGACCATTATGACCCATTATATCTCAATTGCACCCAATAAGTTCTAATCTTACTAGTTATGACCCATTTAATCCCGTTATGACCTATTAGACTTCTTAAGGAGACACAAACCTCTTATACCCGCTAAGACAAAAATTACCCAATAACGAGCCATTACGGACCATTATGACCCATTATATCTCAGTTGCAACCAATAAGTTCTTATCACACTCATTATGATCCACCTACTCCCGTTATGACCAATTATACATGTTAAGGAGTCACAAACGCCATATACCCACTAAGACCAAAATTAGCCAATAACGAGCCATTACGGACCATTATGACCCATTATAGCTCAATTGCACCCAATAAGTTCTAATCATACTCATTATGACCCATTTACTCCAGTTATAATCAATTAGACTTGTTAAGGAGACATAAACCTTTATACCCGGTAAGACAAAATTTACCCATTAACGAGCCATTACGGACCATTATGATTATCTCAATTGCACCCAATAAGTTCTAATCATACTCATTATCACCCATTTACTCCCATTATGACCAATTACACTTGTTAAGGGGACACAAATCCCTAATGCCCTCTAAGACCAAAATTACCCAATAACGAGCCATTTACTCCCGTTATGATCAATTAGACTTGTTAAGGAGACACAATCCTCTTATTCCCGCCAATAACAAGCCATTACGGACCATTATGACCCATTATATCATAGTTGCACCCAATAAGTTCTAATCATACTCATTATGACCCACTTACTCCCGTTATGACCAATTAAACTTCATAAGGAGACACACACCCCTTATACCCACTAAGAGCAAGATTACCCTATAACATGCCATTACGAACCACTATGACCCGTTATATCTCAATTACACCTATTAAGTTCTAATCATACTAATTATGAACCATTTCCTTCCGTTATGACCATATACATGTTAAGGAGACCCAAACCCGATATACCCACTAAGACCAAAATTAGCCAATAACGAGCCATTACGGACCATTATGACCCATTATATCTCAATCACACGCAATAAGTTCTAATCATACTCACTATGACCCATATACTCCTGTTATGAGCAATTAGACTTGTTAAGGAGACACAAACCCCTTATACCAAGTAAGACAAAATTTACCCATTAACGAGCCATTACGGACCATTATGACCCATTATATCTCAATTACACCAAATAAGGTCTAATCAGACTCATTTTGACCCATTACTCCCATTATCACCAATTAGACTTGTTAAGGGGATACAAACCCCTTATACCCAGAAAGACTAGTGCCAATAATTAGCCATTTATGGACCATTATGACCCGTTACAACTCAATTACCACTAATAAGGTCCAATCAAACTCATAATGACCCATTTACTCCCGTTATGACCAATTAGACTTGTTAAGGAGACAAACCCCTTATACCCACTAAGACCAAAATTACCCAATAACGAGCCATTACGGATTACAAAGACCCGTTACACCTCAATTACACCTAATAAGGTGTAATCAAACTCATTTAGACCCATTTACTCCCATTATGACCAATTAGATTCGTTTTAGGAGAAACAACTCCTTATTGCAACTAAGACCATAATTAGCCAATAACGAGCCATTACGTACCACAAAGACCCGTTTATACCTCATTTACACCAAATAAGTTCTAATGAAACTCATTATGACTCATTCACTCCCATTATGACCAATTAGATTCGTTTTAGGAGACACAAACCCCATATACCTACTAAGATAAAAATTTCCCAATAATGAACCATTTCGGACCATTATGAGTTTATGACCTGTTATATCTCACTTGCACCCAATAAGTTCTAATCATACTCATTATGACCCACTTACTCCCGTTATGACCAATTAGACTTCTTAAGGATACACAAACCCCTTATACCCACTAAGACCAAGATTACCCTATATCGAGCCATTACGAACCACTATGACCCGTTATATCTTAATTACACCTAATAAGTACTAATCATACTAATTATGAACCATTTACTCCCGTAATGACCAATTATAATTGTTTAGGAGACACAAACCCCTTATACCCACTAATACCAAAATTACCCTATAACGAGAGATTACGGACCACAATGACCTGTTATATATCAGTTACACCCAATAAGTTCTAATCATACAAATTTGGATCCATTAATCCCGTTATGACCAATTATAATTGTTGAGAAAACACAAACCCCTTATACCCACCAAGAACAAAATTACCCAATAACGAGCCTTTACGGACCATTATGACCCATTATATCTCAATTGTAACCAATAAGTTCAAATCATAATCATTTTGACCCGTTTACTCCCGTTACGACCAATTAGACTTGTTAAGGAGACACAAACCCCTTATACCCGGTAAGACAAAATTTACCCATTAGCGAGCCATTACGGACCATTATGACCCATTATATCTCAATTGCACCCAATAAGTTCTAATCTTACTAGTTATGACCCATTTAATCCCGTTATGACCTATTAGACTTCTTAAGGAGACACAAACCTCTTATACCCGCTAAGACAAAAATTACCCAATAACGAGCCATTACGGACCATTATGACCCATTATATCTCAGTTGCAACCAATAAGTTCTTATCACACTCATTATGATCCACCTACTCCCGTTATGACCAATTATACATGTTAAGGAGTCACAAACGCCATATACCCACTAAGACCAAAATTAGCCAATAACGAGCCATTACGGACCATTATGACCCATTATAGCTCAATTGCACCCAATAAGTTCTAATCATACTCATTATGACCCATTTACTCCAGTTATAATCAATTAGACTTGTTAAGGAGACATAAACCTTTATACCCGGTAAGACAAAATTTACCCATTAACGAGCCATTACGGACCATTATGATTATCTCAATTGCACCCAATAAGTTCTAATCATACTCATTATCACCCATTTACTCCCATTATGACCAATTACACTTGTTAAGGGGACACAAATCCCTAATGCCCTCTAAGACCAAAATTACCCAATAACGAGCCATTTACTCCCGTTATGATCAATTAGACTTGTTAAGGAGACACAATCCTCTTATTCCCGCCAATAACAAGCCATTACGGACCATTATGACCCATTATATCATAGTTGCACCCAATAAGTTCTAATCATACTCATTATGACCCACTTACTCCCGTTATGACCAATTAAACTTCATAAGGAGACACACACCCCTTATACCCACTAAGAGCAAGATTACCCTATAACATGCCATTACGAACCACTATGACCCGTTATATCTCAATTACACCTATTAAGTTCTAATCATACTAATTATGAACCATTTCCTTCCGTTATGACCATATACATGTTAAGGAGACCCAAACCCGATATACCCACTAAGACCAAAATTAGCCAATAACGAGCCATTACGGACCATTATGACCCATTATATCTCAATCACACGCAATAAGTTCTAATCATACTCACTATGACCCATATACTCCTGTTATGAGCAATTAGACTTGTTAAGGAGACACAAACCCCTTATACCAAGTAAGACAAAATTTACCCATTAACGAGCCATTACGGACCATTATGACCCATTATATCTCAATTACACCAAATAAGGTCTAATCAGACTCATTTTGACCCATTACTCCCATTATCACCAATTAGACTTGTTAAGGGGATACAAACCCCTTATACCCAGAAAGACTAGTGCCAATAATTAGCCATTTATGGACCATTATGACCCGTTACAACTCAATTACCACTAATAAGGTCCAATCAAACTCATAATGACCCATTTACTCCCGTTATGACCAATTAGACTTGTTAAGGAGACAAACCCCTTATACCCACTAAGACCAAAATTACCCAATAACGAGCCATTACGGATTACAAAGACCCGTTACACCTCAATTACACCTAATAAGGTGTAATCAAACTCATTTAGACCCATTTACTCCCATTATGACCAATTAGATTCGTTTTAGGAGAAACAACTCCTTATTGCAACTAAGACCATAATTAGCCAATAACGAGCCATTACGTACCACAAAGACCCGTTTATACCTCATTTACACCAAATAAGTTCTAATGAAACTCATTATGACTCATTCACTCCCATTATGACCAATTAGATTCGTTTTAGGAGACACAAACCCCATATACCTACTAAGATAAAAATTTCCCAATAATGAACCATTTCGGACCATTATGAGTTTATGACCTGTTATATCTCACTTGCACCCAATAAGTTCTAATCATACTCATTATGACCCACTTACTCCCGTTATGACCAATTAGACTTCTTAAGGATACACAAACCCCTTATACCCACTAAGACCAAGATTACCCTATATCGAGCCATTACGAACCACTATGACCCGTTATATCTTAATTACACCTAATAAGTACTAATCATACTAATTATGAACCATTTACTCCCGTAATGACCAATTATAATTGTTTAGGAGACACAAACCCCTTATACCCACTAATACCAAAATTACCCTATAACGAGAGATTACGGACCACAATGACCTGTTATATATCAGTTACACCCAATAAGTTCTAATCATACAAATTTGGATCCATTTACTCCCGTTATGACCAATTATAATTGTTGAGAAAACACAAACCCCTTATACCCACCAAGAACAAAATTACCCAATAACGAGCCTTTACGGACCATTATGACCCATTATATCTCAATTGTAACCAATAAGTTCAAATCATAATCATTTTGACCCGTTTACTCCCGTTACGACCAATTAGACTTGTTAAGGAGACACAAACCCCTTATACCCGGTAAGACAAAATTTACCCATTAGCGAGCCATTACGGACCATTATGACCCATTATATCTCAATTGCACCCAATAAGTTCTAATCTTACTAGTTATGACCCATTTAATCCCGTTATGACCTATTAGACTTCTTAAGGAGACACAAACCTCTTATACCCGCTAAGACAAAAATTACCCAATAACGAGCCATTACGGACCATTATGACCCATTATATCTCAGTTGCAACCAATAAGTTCTTATCACACTCATTATGATCCACCTACTCCCGTTATGACCAATTATACATGTTAAGGAGTCACAAACGCCATATACCCACTAAGACCAAAATTAGCCAATAACGAGCCATTACGGACCATTATGACCCATTATAGCTCAATTGCACCCAATAAGTTCTAATCATACTCATTATGACCCATTTACTCCAGTTATAATCAATTAGACTTGTTAAGGAGACAGAAACCTTTATACCCGGTAAGACAAAATTTACCCATTAACGAGCCATTACGGACCATTATGATTATCTCAATTGCACCCAATAAGTTCTAATCATACTCATTATCACCCATTTACTCCCATTATGACCAATTACACTTGTTAAGGGGACACAAATCCCTAATGCCCTCTAAGACCAAAATTACCCAATAACGAGCCATTTACTCCCGTTATGATCAATTAGACTTGTTAAGGAGACACAATCCTCTTATTCCCGCCAATAACAAGCCATTACAGACCATTATGACCCATTATATCTCAGTTGCACCCAATAAGTTCTAATCATACTCATTATGACCCACTTACTCCCGTTATGACCAATTAAACTTCATAAGGAGACACACACCCCTTATACCCACTAAGAGCAAGATTACCCTATAACATGCCATTACGAACCACTATGACCCGTTATATCTCAATTACACCTATTAAGTTCTAATCATACTAATTATGGACCATTTACTTCCGTTATAACCATATACATGTTAAGGAGACCCAAACCCGATATACCCACTAAGACCAAAATTAGCCAATAACGAGCCATTACGGACCATTATGACCCATTATATCTCAATCACACGCAATAAGTTCTAATCATACTCACTATGACCCATATACTCCTTGTTATGAGCAATTAGACTTGTTAAGGAGACACAAACCCCTTATACCAAGTAAGACAAAATTTACCCATTAACGAGCCATTACGGACCATTATGACCCATTATATCTCAATTACACCAAATAAGGTCTAATCAGACTCATTATGACCCATTAACTCCCATTATCACCAATTAGACTTGTTAAGGGGATACAAACCCCTTATACCCAGTAAGACATTAGCCAATAATTAGCCATTTATGGACCATTATGACCCGTTACAACTCAATTACCACTAATAAGGTCCAATCAAACTCATAATGACCCATTTACTCCCGTTATGACCAATTAGACTTGTTAAGGAGACAAACCCCTTATACCCACTAAGACCAAAATTACCCAATAACTAGCCATTACGGATTACAAAGACCCGTTACACCTCAATTACACCTAATAAGGTGTAATCAAACTCATTTAGACCCATTTACTCCCATTATGACCAATTAGATTCGTTTTAGGAGAAACAACTCCTTATTGCAACTAAGACCATAATTAGCCAATAACGAGCCATTACGTACCACAAAGACCCGTTTATACCTCATTTACACCAAATAAGTTCTAATGAAACTCATTATGACTCATTCACTCCCATTATGACCAATTAGATTCGTTTTAGGAGACACAAACCCCATATACCTACTAAGATAAAAATTTCCCAATAATGAACCATTTCGGACCATTATGAGTTTATGACCTGTTATATCTCACTTGCACCCAATAAGTTCTAATCATACTCATTATGACCCACTTACTCCCGTTATGACCAATTAGACTTCTTAAGGATACACAAACCCCTTATACCCACTAAGACCAAGATTACCCTATATCGAGCCATTACGAACCACTATGACCCGTTATATCTTAATTACACCTAATAAGTACTAATCATACTAATTATGAACCATTTACTCCCGTAATGACCAATTATAATTGTTTAGGAGACACAAACCCCTTATACCCACTAATACCAAAATTACCTTATAACGAGAGATTACGGACCACAATGACCTGTTATATCTCAGTTACACCCAATAAGTTCTAATCATACAAATTTGGATCCATTTACTCCCGTTATGACCAATTATAATTGTTGAGAAAACACAAACCCCTTATACCCACCAAGAACAAAATTACCCAATAACGAGCCTTTACGGACCATTATGACCCATTATATCTCAATTGTAACCAATAAGTTCAAATCATAATCATTTTGACCCGTTTACTCCCGTTACGACCAATTAGACTTGTTAAGGAGACACAAACCCCTTATACCCGGTAAGACAAAATTTACCCATTAGCGAGCCATTACGGACCATTATGACCCATTATATCTCAATTGCACCCAATAAGTTCTAATCTTACTAGTTATGACCCATTTAATCCCGTTATGACCTATTAGACTTCTTAAGGAGACACAAACCTCTTATACCCGCTAAGACAAAAATTACCCAATAATGAGCCATTACGGACCATTATGACCCATTATATCTCAGTTGCAACCAATAAGTTCTTATCACACTCATTATGATCCACCTACTCCCGTTATGACCAATTATACATGTTAAGGAGTCACAAACGCCATATACCCACTAAGACCAAAATTAGCCAATAACGAGCCATTACGGACCATTATGACCCATTATAGCTCAATTGCACCCAATAAGTTCTAATCATACTCATTATGACCCATTTACTCCAGTTATAATCAATTAGACTTGTTAAGGAGACAGAAACCTTTATACCCGGTAAGACAAAATTTACCCATTAACGAGCCATTACGGACCATTATGATTATCTCAATTGCACCCAATAAGTTCTAATCATACTCATTATCACCCATTTACTCCCATTATGACCAATTACACTTGTTAAGGGGACACAAATCCCTAATGCCCTCTAAGACCAAAATTACCCAATAACGAGCCATTTACTCCCGTTATGATCAATTAGACTTGTTAAGGAGACACAATCCTCTTATTCCCGCCAATAACAAGCCATTACAGACCATTATGACCCATTATATCTCAGTTGCACCCAATAAGTTCTAATCATACTCATTATGACCCACTTACTCCCGTTATGACCAATTAAACTTCATAAGGAGACACACACCCCTTATACCCACTAAGAGCAAGATTACCCTATAACATGCCATTACGAACCACTATGACCCGTTATATCTCAATTACACCTATTAAGTTCTAATCATACTAATTATGGACCATTTACTTCCGTTATAACCATATACATGTTAAGGAGACCCAAACCCGATATACCCACTAAGACCAAAATTAGCCAATAACGAGCCATTACGGACCATTATGACCCATTATATCTCAATCACACGCAATAAGTTCTAATCATACTCACTATGACCCATATACTCCTTGTTATGAGCAATTAGACTTGTTAAGGAGACACAAACCCCTTATACCAAGTAAGACAAAATTTACCCATTAACGAGCCATTACGGACCATTATGACCCATTATATCTCAATTACACCAAATAAGGTCTAATCAGACTCATTATGACCCATTAACTCCCATTATCACCAATTAGACTTGTTAAGGGGATACAAACCCCTTATACCCAGTAAGACATTAGCCAATAATTAGCCATTTATGGACCATTATGACCCGTTACAACTCAATTACCACTAATAAGGTCCAATCAAACTCATAATGACCCATTTACTCCCGTTATGACCAATTAGACTTGTTAAGGAGACAAACCCCTTATACCCACTAAGACCAAAATTACCCAATAACTAGCCATTACGGATTACAAAGACCCGTTACACCTCAATTACACCTAATAAGGTGTAATCAAACTCATTTAGACCCATTTACTCCCATTATGACCAATTAGATTCGTTTTAGGAGAAACAACTCCTTATTGCAACTAAGACCATAATTAGCCAATAACGAGCCATTACGTCTAGAATTAAGACCAATCGTTTCAAACTAAATCTGGCCTTTCGCCTAGTCTTGAAAAAAGCGAAGTCTTCTTTTGAAACGTCTCGGATCCCATTAGAAATGATATCCGGGAGTGCTTACCATTCCGGAATGGTATCTTCCCAATCCGATACCTTGGAGTTCCGTTGTCCCCAATCAAGCTTAAAGCTAGGGATTATGATGCCCTCGTGACTAAGGTGATGGCGCGGGTGAACAATTGGAAAACAAAACACTTGTCTTTTGGAGGAAGATTACAACTCATAAAATCTGTGTTGGGTTCGCTACAAACTTATTGGATGTCGATCTTCACTATCCCCACGAGGGTGATCCATAAAATTGAATCGGTTTTCCGGGATTTTTTATGGGCCCAAGGGGAGAATTCGAGAGGGAGATGCAAAGTGGCTTGGGATCAAGTTTGTAAACCGTTGGAAGGGGGTGGTCTTGGTCTTAAGCGGCTAGCCTTATGGAACCGTGCCCTCTTGTCTAGACATGTGTGGAACCTTGTGACTCGGAAGAATACAATCTGGGTTAATTGGGTGTATCGTTATTGCATCGGGGACGCCCAATTTTGGATCGTTCGGAAGTCTACCCGGTGGTCGTCGGTTCTTTGCAAAATTCTAGACCTTCGACCTCACATTAGAAGATTCTTTATTTTCCGGGTTGGTAATGGTGAAGAGATTAATGCATGGGAAGATCGTTGGGGGACTAATAACCCATTATCTACGTCCATAACGTATCGGTTCATACATGGGGAGGGATTTTCTATGCGCACTTCGTTAAAAGATTTGGTTGATCGGCTTGGGAGTGTTTGGCCGAATGCTTGGATTCAAAGGTACCCGCATCTTGGTATGATGGAGTGGCCGATCATTGATAGTGATCGACGTGACCAAATTTGTTGGTCGGATGTTAATGGTAACTTAGTGGACTTTTCGGTTAAAGTCGCATCCACTTCTATTTGGAGGCATACATACCGTATGCTCTTGGCATAAATGGGTTTGGTTTCCCGGTAACATTGCGAGACATGCCTTCTGTCTTTGGATTGCTTGTCACCGTAGACTCCCTACTCAAGATCGTATGAGCATTTGGGTTTCGGAAGATGAAGGTTTAGTTTGCCCGTTGTGCGAAGTTGAGCAGGACTCTCACCGGCATCTTTTCTTTCAATGTGTGTTTGCGCATGATGTATGGCAACGCATAAATTTTTTTGCCAATCTAGAGGAATGGCCGGATGGATGGGACGATATAGTGGAATTGCTCTCGGATGATTCGTACGCGAGGAAACCGCTTGCCTCAAAACTTTTTGTTGCTGCTAGTGTGTACTACATTTGGAGGGAGCGGAACAATAGACTTTTCAGAAATGCGGCAATCTCAGTGGACCAAATTGTTCAAGATATAGGGAACATTGTCACTATGCGGCTTGCTTGGAATACTCGGCGGACTAGGAATCAGATTCATGGCCCGACGTGATCTTTCTTTGGATTGGTTGTTTTGCTCCTCTGGTTGGGTGGTGGTGTTTTTTTGGCTTCTGTTTAGAGTTGGTAGTTGCTTGTTTTGGCTTTTTTTATGGCTTGGTGCTTTTTGTCCCTTGCTTGGGTCTTTTGTTGGATGCTTGATATAACTTTTTTTGTTTCTTTGTTTTAATATATTTGCCGGGTTTTCCTTCAAAAAAAAAACGAGCCATTACGTACCACAAAGACCCGTTTATACCTCATTTACACCAAATAAGTTCTAATGAAACTCATTATGACTCATTCACTCCCATTATGACCAATTAGATTCGTTTTAGGAGACACAAACCCCATATACCTACTAAGGTAAAATTTTCCCAATAATGAACCATTTCGGACCATTATGAGTTTATGACCTGTTATATCTCACTTGCACCCAATAAGTTCTAATCATACTCATTATGACCCACTTACTCCCGTTATGACCAATTAGACTTCTTAAGGAGACACAAACCCCTTATACCCACTAAGACCAAGATTACCCTATATCGAGCCATTACGAACCACTATGACCCGTTATATCTTAATTACACCTAATAAGTACTAATCATACTAATTATGAACCATTTACTCCTGTAATGACCAATTATAATTGTTTAGGAGACACAAACCCCTTATACCCACTAATACCAAAATTACCTTATAACGAGAGATTACGGACCACAATGACCTGTTATATCTCAGTTACACCCAATAAGTTCTAATCATACAAATTTGGATCCATTTACTCCCGTTTTGACCAATTATAATTGTTGAGAAAACACAAACCCCTTATACCCACCAAGAACAAAATTACCCAATAACGAGCCTTTACGGACCATTATGACCCATTATATCTCAATTGTAACCAATAAGTTCAAATCATAATCATTTTGACCCGTTTACTTCCGTTACGACCAATTAGACTTGTTAAGGAGACACAAACCCCTTATACCCGGTAAGACAAAATTTACCCATTAGCGAGCCATTACGGACCATTATGACCCATTATATCTCAATTGCACCCAATAAGTTCTAATCTTACTAGTTATGACCCATTTAATCCCGTTATGACCTATTAGACTTCTTAAGGAGACACAAACCTCTTATACCCGCTAAGACAAAAATTACCCAATAACGAGCCATTACGGACCATTATGACCCATTATATCTCAGTTGCAACCAATAAGTTCTTATCACACTCATTATGATCCACCTACTCCCGTTATGACCAATTATACATGTTAAGGAGTCACAAACGCCATATACCCACTAAGACCAAAATTAGCCAATAACGAGCCATTACGGACCATTATGACCCATTATAGCTCAATTGCACCCAATAAGTTCTAATCATACTCATTATGACCCATTTACTCCAGTTATAATCAATTAGACTTGTTAAGGAGACAGAAACCTTTATACCCGGTAAGACAAAATTTACCCATTAACGAGCCATTACGGACCATTATGACCCATTATATCTCAATTGCACCCAATAAGTTCTAATCATACTCATTATCACCCATTTACTCCCATTATGACCAATTACACTTGTTAAGGGGACACAAATCCCTAATGCCCTCTAAGACCAAAATTACCCAATAACGAACCATTTACTCCCGTTATGATCAATTAGACTTGTTAAGGAGACACAATCCTCTTATTCCCGCCAATAACAAGCCATTACGGACCATTATGACCCATTATATCTCAGTTGCACCCAATAAGTTCTAATCATACTCATTATGACCCACTTACTCCCGTTATGACCAATTAAACTTCATAAGGAGACACACACCCCTTATACCCACTAAGAGCAAGATTACCCTATAACATGCCATTACGAACCACTATGACCCGTTATATCTCAATTACACCTATTAAGTTCTAATCATACAAATTATGAACCATTTACTTCCGTTATGACCACATGTTAAGGAGACCCAAACCCCATATACCCACTAAGACCAAAATTAGCCAATAACGAGCCATTACGGACCATTATGACCCATTATATCTTAGTTACACGCAATAAGTTCTAATCATACTCACTATGACCCATATACTCCTTGTTATGAGCAATTAGACTTGTTAAGGAGACACAAACCCCTTATACCAAGTAAGACAAAATTTACCCATTAACGAGCCATTACGGCCCATTATGACCCATTATATCTCAATTACACCAAATAAGGTCTAATCAGAGTCATTATGACCCATTAACTCCCATTATCACCAATTAGACTTGTTAAGGGGATACAAACCCCTTATACCCAGAAAGACATTAGCCAATAATTAGCCATTTATGGACCATTATGACCCGATACAACTCAATTACCACTAATAAGGTCCAATCAAACTCATAATGACCCATTTACTCCCGTTATGACCAATTAGACTTGTTAAGGAGACAAACCCCTTATACCCACTAAGACCAAAATTACCCAATAACGAGCCATTACGGATTACAAAGACCCGTTACACCTCAATTACACCTAATAAGGTGTAATCAAACTCATTTAGACCCATTTACTCCCATTATGACCAATTAGATTCGTTTTAGGAGAAACAACTCCTTATTGCAACTAAGACCATAATTAGCCAATAACGAGCCATTACGTACCACAAAGACCCGTTTATACCTCATTTACACCAAATAAGTTCTAATGAAACTCATTATGACTCATTCACTCCCATTATGACCAATTAGATTCGTTTTAAGGCGACACAAACCCCATATACCTACTAAGATAAAAATTTCCCAATAATGAACCATTTCGGACCATTATGAGTTTATGACCTGTTATATCTCACTTGCACCCAATAAGTTCTAATCATACTCATTATGACCCACTTACTCCCGTTATGACCAATTAGACTTCTTAAGGAGACACAAACCCCTTATACCCACTAAGACCAAGATTACCCTATATCGAGCCATTACGAACCACTATGACCCGTTATATCTTAATTACACCTAATAAGTACTAATCATACTAATTATGAACCATTTACTCCCGTAATGACCAATTATAATTGTTTAGGAGACACAAACCCCTTATACCCACTAATACCAAAATTACCTTATAACGAGAGATTACGGACCACAATGACCTGTTATATCTCAGTTACACCCAATAAGTTCTAATCATACAAATTTGGATCCATTTACTCCTGTTTTGACCAATTATAATTGTTGAGAAAACACAAACCCCTTATACCCACCAAGAACAAAATTACCCAATAACGAGCCTTTACGGACCATTATGACCCATTATATCTCAATTGTAACCAATAAGTTCAAATCATAATCATTTTGACCCGTTTACTCCCGTTACGACCAATTAGACTTGTTAAGGAGACACAAACCCCTTATACCCGGTAAGACAAAATTTACCCATTAGCGAGCCATTACGGACCATTATGACCCATTATATCTCAATTGCACCCAATAAGTTCTAATCTTACTAGTTATGACCCATTTAATCCCGTTATGACCTATTAGACTTCTTAAGGAGACACAAACCTCTTATACCCGCTAAGACAAAAATTACCCAATAACGAGCCATTACGGACCATTATGACCCATTATATCTCAGTTGCAACCAATAAGTTCTTATCACACTCATTATGATCCACCTACTCCCGTTATGACCAATTATACATGTTAAGGAGTCAGAAACGCCATATACCCACTAAGACCAAAATTAGCCAATAACGAGCCATTACGGACCATTATGACCCATTATAGCTCAATTGCACCCAATAAGTTCTAATCATACTCATTATGACCCATTTACTCCAGTTATAATCAATTAGACTTGTTAAGGAGACAGAAACCTTTATACCCGGTAAGACAAAATTTACCCATTAACGAGCCATTACGGACCATTATGACCCATTATATCTCAATTGCACCCAATAAGTTCTAATCATACTCATTATCACCCATTTACTCCCATTATGACCAATTACACTTGTTAAGGGGACACAAATCCCTAATGCCCTCTAAGACCAAAATTACCCAATAACGAGCCATTTACTCCCGTTATGATCAATTAGACTTGTTAAGGAGACACAATCCTCTTATTCCCGCCAATAACAAGCCATTACGGACCATTATGACCCATTATATCTCAGTTGCACCCAATAAGTTCTAATCATACTCATTATGACCCACTTACTCCCGTTATGACCAATTAAACTTCATAAGGAGACACACACCCCTTATACCCACTAAGAGCAAGATTACCCTATAACATGCCATTACGAACCACTATGACCCGTTATATCTCAATTACACCTATTAAGTTCTAATCATACTAATTATGAACCATTTACTTCCGTTATAACCATATACATGTTAAGGAGACCCAAACCCCATATACCCACTAAGACCAAAATTAGCCAATAACGAGCCATTACGGACCATTATGACCCATTATATCTCAATTACACGCAATAAGTTCTAATCATACTCACTATGACCCATATACTCCTTGTTATGAGCAATTAGACTTGTTAAGGCCCTTATACCAAGTAAGACAAAATTTACCCATTAACGAGCCATTACGGACCATTATGACCCATTATATCTCAATTACACCAAATAAGGTCTAGTCAGACTCATTATGACCCATTAACTCCCATTATCACCAATTAGACTTGTTAAGGGGATACAAACCCCTTATACCCAGAAAGACATTAGCCAATAATTAGCCATTTATGGACCATTATGACCCGTTACAACTCAATTACCACTAATAAGGTCCAATCAAACTCATAATGACCCATTTACTCCCGTTATGACCAATTAGACTTGTTAAGGAGACAAACCCCTTATACCCACTAAGACCAAAATTACCCAATAACTAGCCATTACGGATTACAAAGACCCGTTACACCTCAAATACACCTAATAAGGTGTAATCAAACTCATTTAGACCCATTTACTCCCATTATGACCAATTAGATTCGTTTTAGGAGAAACAACTCCTTATTGCAACTAAGACCATAATTAGCCAATAACGAGCCATTACGTACCACAAAGACCCGTTTATACCTCATTTACACCAAATAAGTTCTAATGAAACTCATTATGACTCATTCACTCCCATTATGACCAATTAGATTCGTTTTAGGAGACACAAACCCCATATACCTACTAAGATAAAAATTTCCCAATAATGAACCATTTCGGACCATTATGAGTTTATGACCTGTTATATCTCACTTGCACCCAATAAGTTCTAATCATACTCATTATGACCCACTTACTCCCGTTATGACCAATTAGACTTCTTAAGGAGACACAAACCCCTTATACCCACTAAGACCAAGATTACCATATATCGAGCCATTACGAACCACTATGACCCGTTATATCTTAATTACACCTAATAAGTACTAATCATACTAATTATGAACCATTTACTCCCGTAATGACCAATTATAATTGTTTAGGAGACACAAACCCCTTATACCCACTAATACCAAAATTACCTTATAACGAGAGATTACGGACCACAATGACCTGTTATATCTCAGTTACACCCAATAAGTTCTAATCATACAAATTTGGATCCATTTACTCCCGTTATGACCAATTATAATTGTTGAGAAAACACAAACCCCTTATACCCACCAAGAACAAAATTACCCAATAACGAGCCTTTACGGACCATTATGACCCATTATATCTCAATTGTAACCAATAAGTTCAAATCATAATCATTTTGACCCGTTTACTCCCGTTACGACCAATTAGACTTGTTAAGGAGACACAAACCCCTTATACCCGGTAAGACAAAATTTACCCATTAGCGAGCCATTACGGACCATTATGACCCATTATATCTCAATTGCACCCAATAAGTTCTAATCTTACTAGTTATGACCCATTTAATCCGTTATGACCTATTAGACTTCTTAAGGAGACACAAACCTCTTATACCCGCTAAGACAAAAATTACCCAATAACGAGCCATTACGGTGATAATTTGATAATTTTCTTGTTGATCACCCTTCTTTTTTGCAAATTGTTCAACAGGGATGGATGACGTCGGTCCAGGGCTCTTTCATGTTTCAAGTTTTGACTAAGCTTAAAGGTTTGAAAGAGTGTTTGCGGAAGTTGAGGGCTACGTATGGTAGTCTCTTGGCTCGGTCTAGACTTTGTAAAGATGAACTCGAAAAGGCCCAATTGGCGAGCGATGGGGATCCGCACAACAGGTTGTTGCAAGAGGACTTGTCGGTTTGGAGATTAGCTTACCAACAGGCGTGTAATGATGAAGAAAGCTCGGCCCGCCAACGTGCAAAGATTAGGTGGCTTAATGAGGGGGATGCTAATACTAAATTCTTCCATAGTGTTATGAAAGAGAAAAGGCATTCACAACGGGTTCAGGAAGTATGTGATTCAAATGGTGTTTATCACTACGGTGATGATGCTGTAGATACTCTTCTATCCCACTTTCAGTCGTTTCTGGGAAATCGGGATCGAAGTGTGAATCCTTTGACGCAAGACTTGGCTTTCCGTAAGACCCTTTCCCTTGCTGAATCGCTCTCAATGGTTGTCCCAATTACGGATATGGAGATCAAGTTGGCCATTTTTAGCATTGGAAATGATAAGGCCCCGGGCTCGGATGGGTACTCGGCGAGGTTTTATAAAGGAGCGTGGAATATTGTTGGACCAGAGGTTACGCGTGCTATTCACAACTTTTTCTACACCGGAAAATTGGCAAAGGAATTGAACCATACTCTTCTCTGTTTAATTCCTAAGGTCCCTAATGCATCGCGTGTGTCGGACTTCCGACCTATATCTTGTTGCACGGTTTTGTACAAAGCTATTAGCAAGATTATTGTGGAGAGGATGAAAGGGTTGTTGGATGGATTGGTGAGCCCATTCCAGTCGGCTTTTATTCCGGGCCGTAATATTGCGGACAACATTCTAATGGCGCACGAGCTGGTTAGAGGTTATCAACGTAGCGAGGGCCCGGCCCGGTGTGCATTCAAGATTGACATCCGGAAGGCGTATGACACGGTGGATTGGCAATACTTGTTTGGTATGCTGGAGGGTATGGGGTTTCATTTGGCTATTGTTAAATGGATCAAAGAGATGGTCTCGTCAGCTTCCTTCTCGCTAGCAGTGAATGGAGAGACAAAGGGATTTTTTAAAGGTGGTCGGGGCCTTCGTCAAGGAGATCCCCTTTCGCCTTATCTCTTTACCATTGCTATGGAAGGATTCTCTATCATTTTTAAACGTTGCATTGAAGAGGCGGCTTCCTTTGGTTATCATAAGGATTGTAGTGAGTTTCAACTCACCCATCTTTGCTTTGCAGATGATTTATTTGTTTTTACACAGGGTGATGTGGATTCGGTGTTGGTGCTTAAGAAGGCTCTCCAATTGTTTCAAACTAAATCTGGCCTTTCGCCTAGTCTTGAAAAAAGCGAAGTCTTCTTTGGAAACGTCTCGGATCCCATTAGAAATGATATCCGGGAGTGCTTACCATTCCGGAATGGTATCTTCCCAATCCGATACCTTGGAGTTCCGTTGTCCCCAATCAAGCTTAAAGCTAGGGATTATGATGCCCTCGTGACTAAGGTGATGGCGCGGGTGAACAATTGGAAAACAAAACACTTGTCTTTTGGAGGAAGATTACAACTCATAAAATCTGTGTTGGGTTCGCTACAAACTTATTGGATGTCGATCTTCACTATCCCCACGAGGGTGATCCATAAAATTGAATCGGTTTTCCGGGATTTTTTATGGGCCCAAGGGGAGAATTCGAGAGGGAGATGCAAAGTGGCTTGGGATCAAGTTTGTAAACCGTTGGAAGGGGGTGGTCTTGGTCTTAAGCGGCTAGCCTTATGGAACCGTGCCCTCTTGTCTAGACATGTGTGGAACCTTGTGACTCGGAAGAATACAATCTGGGTTAATTGGGTGTATCGTTATTGCATCGGGGACGCCCAATTTTGGATCGTTCGGAAGTCTACCCGGTGGTCGTCGGTTCTTTGCAAAATTCTAGACCTTCGACCTCACCTTAGAAGATTCTTTATTTTCCGGGTTGGTAATGGTGAAGAGATTAATGCATGGGAAGATCGTTGGGGGACTAATAACCCATTATCTACGTCCATAACGTATCGGTTCATACATGGGGAGGGATTTTCTATGCGCACTTCGTTAAAAGATTTGGTTGATCGGCTTGGGAGTGTTTGGCCGAATGCTTGGATTCAAAGGTACCCGCATCTTGGTATGATGGAGTGGCCGATCATTGATAGTGATCGACGTGACCAAATTTGTTGGTCGGATGTTAATGGTAACTTAGTGGACTTTTCGGTTAAAGTCGCATCCACTTCTATTGGAGGCATACATACCGTATGCTCTTGGCATAAATGGGTTTGGTTTCCCGGTAACATTGCGAGACATGCCTTCTGTCTTTGGATTGCTTGTCACCGTAGACTCCCTACTCAAGATCGTATGAGCATTTGGGTTTCGGAAGATGAAGGTTTAGTTTGCCCGTTGTGCGAAGTTGAGCAGGACTCTCACCGGCATCTTTTCTTTCAATGTGTGTTTGCGCATGATGTATGGCAACGCATAAAATTTTTTGCCAATCTAGAGGAATGGCCGGATGGATGGGACGATATAGTGGAATTGCTCTCGGATGATTCGTACGCGAGGAAACCGCTTGCCTCAAAACTTTTTGTTGCTGCTAGTGTGTACTACATTTGGAGGGAGCGGAACAATAGACTTTTCAGAAATGCGGCAATCTCAGTGGACCAAATTGTTCAAGATATAAGGAACATTGTCACTATGCGGCTTGCTTGGAATACTCGGCGGACTAGGAATCAGATTCATGGCCCGACGTGATCTTTCTTTGGATTGGTTGTTTTGCTCCTCTGGTTGGGTGGTGGTGTTTTTTTGGCTTCTGTTTAGAGTTGGTAGTTGCTTGTTTTGGCTTTTTTTATGGCTTGGTGCTTTTTGTCCCTTGCTTGGGTCTTTTGTTGGATGTTTGATATAACTTTTTTTGTTTCTTTGTTTTAATATATTTGCCGGGTTTTCCTTCAAAAAAAAAAAACGAGCCATTACGGACCATTATGACCCATTATATCTCAGTTGCAACCAATAAGTTCTTATCACACTCATTATGATCCACCTACTCCCGTTATGACCAATTATACATGTTAAGGAGTCACAAACGCCATATACCCACTAAGACCAAAATTAGCCAATAACGAGCCATTACGGACCATTATGACCCATTATAGCTCAATTGCACCCAATAAGTTCTAATCATACTCATTATGACCCATTTACTCCAGTTATAATCAATTAGACTTGTTAAGGAGACAGAAACCTTTATACCCGGTAAGACAAAATTTACCCATTAACGAGCCATTACGGACCATTATGACCCATTATATCTCAATTGCACCCAATAAGTTCTAATCATACTCATTATCACCCATTTACTCCCATTATGACCAATTACACTTGTTAAGGGGACACAAATCCCTAATGCCCTCTAAGACCAAAATTACCCAATAACGAGCCATTTACTCCCGTTATGATCAATTAGACTTGTTAAGGAGACACAATCCTCTTATTCCCGCCAATAACAAGCCATTACGGACCATTATGACCCATTATATCTCAGTTGCACCCAATAAGTTCTAATCATACTCATTATGACCCACTTACTCCCGTTATGACCAATTAAACTTCATAAGGAGACACACACCCCTTATACCCACTAAGAGCAAGATTACCCTATAACATGCCATTACGAACCACTATGACCCGTTATATCTCAATTACACCTATTAAGTTCTAATCATACTAATTATGAACCATTTACTTCCGTTATAACCATATACATGTTAAGGAGACCCAAACCCCATATACCCACTAAGACCAAAATTAGCCAATAACGAGCCATTACGGACCATTATGACCCATTATATCTCAATTACACGCAATAAGTTCTAATCATACTCACTATGACCCATATACTCCTTGTTATGAGCAATTAGACTTGTTAAGGAGACACAAACCCCTTATACCAAGTAAGACAAAATTTACCCATTAACGAGCCATTACGGACCATTATGACCCATTATATCTCAATTACACCAAATAAGGTCTAGTCAGACTCATTATGACCCATTAACTCCCATTATCACCAATTAGACTTGTTAAGGGGATACAAACCCCTTATACCCAGAAAGACATTAGCCAATAATTAGCCATTTATGGACCATTATGACCCGTTACAACTCAATTACCACTAATAAGGTCCAATCAAACTCATAATGACCCATTTACTCCCGTTATGACCAATTAGACTTGTTAAGGAGACAAACCCCTTATACCCACTAAGACCAAAATTACCCAATAACTAGCCATTACGGATTACAAAGACCCGTTACACCTCAAATACACCTAATAAGGTGTAATCAAACTCATTTAGACCCATTTACTCCCATTATGACCAATTAGATTCGTTTTAGGAGAAACAACTCCTTATTGCAACTAAGACCATAATTAGCCAATAACGAGCCATTACGTACCACAAAGACCCGTTTATACCTCATTTACACCAAATAAGTTCTAATGAAACTCATTATGACTCATTCACTCCCATTATGACCAATTAGATTCGTTTTAGGAGACACAAACCCCATATACCTACTAAGATAAAAATTTCCCAATAATGAACCATTTCGGACCATTATGAGTTTATGACCTGTTATATCTCACTTGCACCCAATAAGTTCTAATCATACTCATTATGACCCACTTACTCCCGTTATGACCAATTAGACTTCTTAAGGAGACACAAACCCCTTATACCCACTAAGACCAAGATTACCATATATCGAGCCATTACGAACCACTATGACCCGTTATATCTTAATTACACCTAATAAGTACTAATCATACTAATTATGAACCATTTACTCCCGTAATGACCAATTATAATTGTTTAGGAGACACAAACCCCTTATACCCACTAATACCAAAATTACCTTATAACGAGAGATTACGGACCACAATGACCTGTTATATCTCAGTTACACCCAATAAGTTCTAATCATACAAATTTGGATCCATTTACTCCTGTTATGACCAATTATAATTGTTGAGAAAACACAAACCCCTTATACCCACCAAGAACAAAATTACCCAATAACGAGCCTTTACGGACCATTATGACCCATTATATCTCAATTGTAACCAATAAGTTCAAATCATAATCATTTTGACCCGTTTACTCCCGTTACGACCAATTAGACTTGTTAAGGAGACACAAACCCCTTATACCCGGTAAGACAAAATTTACCCATTAGCGAGCCATTACGGACCATTATGACCCATTATATCTCAATTGCACCCAATAAGTTCTAATCTTACTGGTTATGACCCATTTAATCCCGTTATGACCTATTAGACTTCTTAAGGAGACACAAACCTCTTATACCCGCTAAGACAAAAATTACCCAATAACGAGCCATTACGGACCATTATGACCCATTATATCTCAGTTGCAACCAATAAGTTCTTATCACACTCATTATGATCCACCTACTCCCGTTATGACCAATTATACATGTTAAGGAGTCACAAACGCCATATACCCACTAAGACCAAAATTAGCTAATAACGAGCCATTACGGACCATTATGACCCATTATAGCTCAATTGCACCCAATAAGTTCTAATCATACTCATTATGACCCATTTACTCCAGTTATAATCAATTAGACTTGTTAAGGAGACAGAAACCTTTATACCCGGTAAGACAAAATTTACCCATTAACGAGCCATTACGGACCATTATGACCCATTATATCTCAATTGCACCCAATAAGTTCTAATCATACTCATTATCACCCATTTACTCCCATTATGACCAATTACACTTGTTAAGGGGACACAAATCCCTAATGCCCTCTAAGGCCAAAATTACCCAATAACGAGCCATTTACTCCCGTTATGATCAATTAGACTTGTTAAGGAGACACAATCCTCTTATTCCCGCCAATAACAAGCCATTACGGACCATTATGACCCATTATATCTCAGTTGCACCCAATAAGTTCTAATCATACTCATTATGACCCACTTACTCCCGTTATGACCAATTAAACTTCATAAGGAGACACACACCCCTTATACCCACTAAGAGCAAGATTACCCTATAACATGCCATTACGAACCACTATGACCCGTTATATCTCAATTACACCTATTAAGTTCTAATCATACTAATTATGAACCATTTACTTCCGTTATAACCATATACATGTTAAGGAGACCCAAACCCCATATACCCACTAAGACCAAAATTAGCCAATAACGAGCCATTACGGACCATTATGACCCATTATATCTCAATTACACGCAATAAGTTCTAATCATACTCACTATGACCCATATACTCCTTGTTATGAGCAATTAGACTTGTTAAGGAGACACAAACCCCTTATACCAAGTAAGACAAAATTTACCCATTAACGAGCCATTACGGACCATTATGACCCATTATATCTCAATTACACCAAATAAGGTCTAGTCAGACTCATTATGACCCATTAACTCCCATTATCACCAATTAGACTTGTTAAGGGGATACAAACCCCTTATACCCAGAAAGACATTAGCCAATAATTAGCCATTTATGGACCATTATGACCCGTTACAACTCAATTACCACTAATAAGGTCCAATCAAACTCATAATGACCCATTTACTCCCGTTATGACCAATTAGACTTGTTAAGGAGACAAACCCCTTATACCCACTAAGACCAAAATTACCCAATAACTAGCCATTACGGATTACAAAGACCCGTTACACCTCAAATACACCTAATAAGGTGTAATCAAACTCATTTAGACCCATTTACTCCCATTATGACCAATTAGATTCGTTTTAGGAGAAACAACTCCTTATTGCAACTAAGACCATAATTAGCCAATAACGAGCCATTACGTACCACAAAGACCCGTTTATACCTCATTTACACCAAATAAGTTCTAATGAAACTCATTATGACTCATTCACTCCCATTATGACCAATTAGATTCGTTTTAGGAGACACAAACCCCATATACCTACTAAGATAAAAATTTCCCAATAATGAACCATTTCGGACCATTATGAGTTTATGACCTGTTATATCTCACTTGCACCCAATAAGTTCTAATCATACTCATTATGACCCACTTACTCCCGTTATGACCAATTAGACTTCTTAAGGAGACACAAACCCCTTATACCCACTAAGACCAAGATTACCATATATCGAGCCATTACGAACCACTATGACCCGTTATATCTTAATTACACCTAATAAGTACTAATCATACTAATTATGAACCATTTACTCCCGTAATGACCAATTATAATTGTTTAGGAGACACAAACCCCTTATACCCACTAATACCAAAATTACCTTATAACGAGAGATTACGGACCACAATGACCTGTTATATCTCAGTTACACCCAATAAGTTCTAATCATACAAATTTGGATCCATTTACTCCTGTTATGACCAATTATAATTGTTGAGAAAACACAAACCCCTTATACCCACCAAGAACAAAATTACCCAATAACGAGCCTTTACGGACCATTATGACCCATTATATCTCAATTGTAACCAATAAGTTCAAATCATAATCATTTTGACCCGTTTACTCCCGTTACGACCAATTAGACTTGTTAAGGAGACACAAACCCCTTATACCCGGTAAGACAAAATTTACCCATTAGCGAGCCATTACGGACCATTATGACCCATTATATCTCAATTGCACCCAATAAGTTCTAATCTTACTGGTTATGACCCATTTAATCCCGTTATGACCTATTAGACTTCTTAAGGAGACACAAACCTCTTATACCCGCTAAGACAAAAATTACCCAATAACGAGCCATTACGGACCATTATGACCCATTATATCTCAGTTGCAACCAATAAGTTCTTATCACACTCATTATGATCCACCTACTCCCGTTATGACCAATTATACATGTTAAGGAGTCACAAACGCCATATACCCACTAAGACCAAAATTAGCTAATAACGAGCCATTACGGACCATTATGACCCATTATAGCTCAATTGCACCCAATAAGTTCTAATCATACTCATTATGACCCATTTACTCCAGTTATAATCAATTAGACTTGTTAAGGAGACAGAAACCTTTATACCCGGTAAGACAAAATTTACCCATTAACGAGCCATTACGGACCATTATGACCCATTATATCTCAATTGCACCCAATAAGTTCTAATCATACTCATTATCACCCATTTACTCCCATTATGACCAATTACACTTGTTAAGGGGACACAAATCCCTAATGCCCTCTAAGACCAAAATTACCCAATAACGAGCCATTTACTCCCGTTATGATCAATTAGACTTGTTAAGGAGACACAATCCTCTTATTCCCGCCAATAACAAGCCATTACGGACCATTATGACCCATTATATCTCAGTTGCACCCAATAAGTTCTAATCATACTCATTATGACCCACTTACTCCCGTTATGACCAATTAAACTTCATAAGGAGACACACACCCCTTATACCCACTAAGAGCAAGATTACCCTATAACATGCCATTACGAACCACTATGACCCGTTATATCTCAATTACACCTATTAAGTTCTAATCATACTAATTATGAACCATTTACTTCCGTTATAACCATATACATGTTAAGGAGACCCAAACCCCATATACCCACTAAGACCAAAATTAGCCAATAACGAGCCATTACGGACCATTATGACCCATTATATCTCAATTACACGCAATAAGTTCTAATCATACTCACTATGACCCATATACTCCTTGTTATGAGCAATTAGACTTGTTAAGGAGACACAAACCCCTTATACCAAGTAAGACAAAATTTACCCATTAACGAGCCATTACGGACCATTATGACCCATTATATCTCAATTACACCAAATAAGGTCTAGTCAGACTCATTATGACCCATTAACTCCCATTATCACCAATTAGACTTGTTAAGGGGATACAAACCCCTTATACCCAGAAAGACATTAGCCAATAATTAGCCATTTATGGACCATTATGACCCGTTACAACTCAATTACCACTAATAAGGTCCAATCAAACTCATAATGACCCATTTACTCCCGTTATGACCAATTAGACTTGTTAAGGAGACAAACCCCTTATACCCACTAAGACCAAAATTACCCAATAACTAGCCATTACGGATTACAAAGACCCGTTACACCTCAAATACACCTAATAAGGTGTAATCAAACTCATTTAGACCCATTTACTCCCATTATGACCAATTAGATTCGTTTTAGGAGAAACAACTCCTTATTGCAACTAAGACCATAATTAGCCAATAACGAGCCATTACGTACCACAAAGACCCGTTTATACCTCATTTACACCAAATAAGTTCTAATGAAACTCATTATGACTCATTCACTCCCATTATGACCAATTAGATTCGTTTTAGGAGACACAAACCCCATATACCTACTAAGATAAAAATTTCCCAATAATGAACCATTTCGGACCATTATGAGTTTATGACCTGTTATATCTCACTTGCACCCAATAAGTTCTAATCATACTCATTATGACCCACTTACTCCCGTTATGACCAATTAGACTTCTTAAGGAGACACAAACCCCTTATACCCACTAAGACCAAGATTACCATATATCGAGCCATTACGAACCACTATGACCCGTTATATCTTAATTACACCTAATAAGTACTAATCATACTAATTATGAACCATTTACTCCCGTAATGACCAATTATAATTGTTTAGGAGACACAAACCCCTTATACCCACTAATACCAAAATTACCTTATAACGAGAGATTACGGACCACAATGACCTGTTATATCTCAGTTACACCCAATAAGTTCTAATCATACAAATTTGGATCCATTTACTCCCGTTATGACCAATTATAATTGTTGAGAAAACACAAACCCCTTATACCCACCAAGAACAAAATTACCCAATAACGAGCCTTTACGGACCATTATGACCCATTATATCTCAATTGTAACCAATAAGTTCAAATCATAATCATTTTGACCCGTTTACTCCCGTTACGACCAATTAGACTTGTTAAGGAGACACAAACCCCTTATACCCGGTAAGACAAAATTTACCCATTAGCGAGCCATTACGGACCATTATGACCCATTATATCTCAATTGCACCCAATAAGTTCTAATCTTACTGGTTATGACCCATTTAATCCCGTTATGACCTATTAGACTTCTTAAGGAGACACAAACCTCTTATACCCGCTAAGACAAAAATTACCCAATAACGAGCCATTACGGACCATTATGACCCATTATATCTCAGTTGCAACCAATAAGTTCTTATCACACTCATTATGATCCACCTACTCCCGTTATGACCAATTATACATGTTAAGGAGTCACAAACGCCATATACCCACTAAGACCAAAATTAGCTAATAACGAGCCATTACGGACCATTATGACCCATTATAGCTCAATTGCACCCAATAAGTTCTAATCATACTCATTATGACCCATTTACTCCAGTTATAATCAATTAGACTTGTTAAGGAGACAGAAACCTTTATACCCGGTAATACAAAATTTACCCATTAACGAGCCATTACGGACCATTATGACCCATTATATCTCAATTGCACCCAATAAGTTCTAATCATACTCATTATCACCCATTTACTCCCATTATGACCAATTACACTTGTTAAGGGGACACAAATCCCTAATGCCCTCTAAGACCAAAATTACCCAATAACGAGCCATTTACTCCCGTTATGATCAATTAGACTTGTTAAGGAGACACAATCCTCTTATTCCCGCCAATAACAAGCCATTACGGACCATTATGACCCATTATATCTCAGTTGCACCCAATAAGTTCTAATCATACTCATTATGACCCACTTACTCCCGTTATGACCAATTAAACTTCATAAGGAGACACACACCCCTTATACCCACTAAGAGCAAGATTACCCTATAACATGCCATTACGAACCACTATGACCCGTTATATCTCAATTACACCTATTAAGTTCTAATCATACTAATTATGAACCATTTACTCCCGTTATAACCATATACATGTTAAGGAGACCCAAACCCCATATACCCACTAAGACCAAAATTAGCCAATAACGAGCCATTACGGACCATTATGACCCATTATATCTCAATTACACGCAATAAGTTCTAATCATACTCACTATGACCCATATACTCCTTGTTATGAGCAATTAGACTTGTTAAGGAGACACAAACCCCTTATACCAAGTAAGACAAAATTTACCCATTAACGAGCCATTACGGACCATTATGACCCATTATATCTCAATTAATGACAATGCTTACAAACTTGACTTGCCTGTTGAGTATAATGTGCATGATGTCTTCAATGTTTCTGATTTGAGCCCCTTTAATGCAGGTGAAGATTTGAGGACAAATCGCATTCAAGAGGGGGAATGATGAGAACCCATCCAACGACCCGGATGATGAAGATCCATTGAGATGGAATATTGGACCAATCACAAGGTCAAAAGCTAAGATGTTCAGTGATGCTCTTAACGGTTTGATAAAATCCTGTCGGAAAGAATCAATCATCAATTCATCAAGTAGCCAAGGAGACCTTCGAATTTTGATCCGAATTGAAGGCCAAGATTAGCCCAAGGCTTGGTAGCCCAAGTTGTGATTATTTCATCTAAATATCACCCAAGTCCAAGAAAATTCGGCCAAGTCTACACATGGCCCATGTTTTGGTCATAAATCATTCATTTCAAGTCCAAATGGACTCAAATCAAATCCCACTTAAAGAGTACTCCTTTTCCTACATTTTAATAAGGATCCAAGCCCAAAATAAAGGTGGAATTTCGTCCATGAATCTGCCCAACAATAGATCCAAGTTCAAGTAACTCATAACATTGAATTAGAAGGCATTTTGAAGGGTCCTATCATTATGAACTCATTTACTTAGAAGATATTAGAAGGTTGCCTCAATTATTGTCTAGAATTTATTTGAGTCCTTTGATTTGTCTTGTGTATCCTATAAATAGGTTGTCTTTGTAATCTTTTGAAACACTTTTGATTTGAATGAAATTGTGAGTTTTAAACTCTTTTTGTTCTTTGTGAACTATAGAACTTATCAAGTCTTCTTGCTTGTGGCGTTCAATACTTATCAATCAACTTGGTGGGTTGATTGTGGCGTATCTTATACCAAGGTTCTTGTCTCACTATAGACAACGGGTCGCGGTTTCACCATTACTATCTCGGGCAACCAATAGACGATCGGAAAAAACAAAAAAACACATCAAATGGTGTTTATCACTACGGTGATGATGCTGTAGATACTCTTCTATCCCACTTTCAGTCCTTTCTGGGAAATCGGGATCGAAGTGTGAACCCTTCGACGCAAGACTTGGCTTTCCGTAAGACTCTTACCCTTGCTGAATCGCTCTCAATGGTGGTCCCAATCACGGATATGGAGATCAAGTTGGCCATTTTTAGCATTGGAAATGATAAGGCCCCGGGCTCGGATGGATACTCAGCTAGGTTTTATAAAGGAGCGTGGAATATTGTTGGTCTAGAGGTTACGCGTGCTATCCATAACTTTTTCTACTCGGGAAAATTGGCAAAGGAATTGAACCATACTCTTCTCTGTTTAATTCCTAAGGTCCCTAATGCATCGCGTGTGTCGGACTTCCGGCCTATATCTTGTTGCACGGTTTTGTACAAAGCTATTAGCAAGATTATTGTGGAGAGGATGAAAGGGTTGTTGGATGGATTGGTGAGCCCATTCCAGTCGGCTTTTATTCCGGGCCGTAATATTGTGGACAACATTCTCATGGCGCATGAACTAGTTAGAGGTTATCAACGTAGCGATGGTCCACCCCGGTGTGCCTTCAAGATTGACATCCGGAAGGCGTATGACACGGTGGATTGGCAATACTTGTTTGGTATGCTGGAGGGCATGGGGTTTCATTTGGCTATTGTTAAATGGATCAAAGAGATGGTCTCGTCAACTTCCTTCTCGTTAGCAGTGAATGGAGAGACAATGGGTTTTTTTGAAGGTGGTCGGGGCCTTCGCCAAGGAGATCCGCTTTCGCCTTATCTCTTTACCATTGTTATGGAAGGATTCTCTCTCATTTTTAAACGTTGCATTGATGAGGCGGCTTCCTTTGGGTATCATAAAGATTGTAGTGATTTTCAACTCACCCATCTTTGCTTTGCAGATGATTTATTTGTTTTTACACAGGGTGATGTGGATTCGGTTTTGGTGCTTAAGAAGGCTCTCCCATTGTTTCAAACTAAATCTGGGCTTTCGCCTAGTCTTGAAAAAAGTGAAGTCTTCTTTGGAAACGTCTCGGATCCAATTAGAAATGCTATCCGGGAGTGCTTGCCATTCCGGGATGGTATCTTCCCAATCCGATACCTTGGAGTTCCGTTGTCCCCAATCAAACTTAAAGCTCGGGATTATGATGCCCTCGTGTCTAAGGTGATGGCACGGGTGAACAATTGGAAAACAAAACACTTGTCCTTTGGAGGAAGATTACAACTCATAAAATCCGTGTTGGGTTCGCTACAAACTTATTGGATGTCGATCTTCACTATCCCCACGAGGGTGATCCATAAAATTGAATCGGTTTTCCGGGATTTTTTATGGGCTCAAGGGGAGAATTCCAGAGGGATCTGCAAAGTGGCTTGGGATCAAGTTTGTAAACCGTTGGAAGGGGGTGGTCTTGGTCTTAAGCGGCTAGCCTTATGGAACCGTGCCCTCTTGTCTAGACATGTGTGGAACCTCGTTACTCGGAAGAATACAATCTGGGTTAATTGTGTGTATCGTTATTGTATCGGGGAAGCCCAATTTTGGATCGTTCGGAAGTCTACCCGGTGGTCGTCGGTTCTTTGCAAAGTTTTGGACCTTCGGCCTCACATTAGAAGATTCTTTATTTTCCGGGTTGGTAGTGGTGAAGAGATTAATGCATGGGAAGATCGTTGGGGGAATAATAACCCGTTATCTACGTCCATAACGTATCGGTTCATACATGGGGAGGGATTTTCTATGCGCACTTCTTTAAAAGATTTGGTTGATCGGCTTGGGAGTGTTTGGCCGAATGCTTGGATTCAAAGGTACCCGCATCTTGGTTTGATGGAGTGGCCGATCATTGATATTGACCGACGCGACCAAATTTGTTGGGCGGATGTAAATGGTAACTTGGTGGACTTTTCGGTTAAAATCGCATCCACTTCTATTGGAGGCATACATACCGAATGCGCTTGGCATAAATGGGTATGGTTTCCCGGTCACATTGCGAGACATGCTTTCTGTCTTTGGGTTGCTTGTCACGGTAAACTCCCTACTCAAGATCGTATGAGCAGTTGGGTTTCGGAAGAGGAAGGTTTAACTTGCCCGTTGTGCGAAGTTGAGCAGGACTCTCACAGGCATCTTTTCTTTGAATGTGTTTTTGCGCATGATGTATGGCAACGAATAAATTTTTTTGCCAATCTTGAGGAATGGCTGGATGGATGGGACGGTATAGTGGAAATGCTCTCGGATGATTCGTACACGAGGAAACCGCTTGGATCAAAACTTTTTGTTGCTGCTAGTGTGTACTACATTTGGAGGGAGCGGAACAATAGAATTTTCAGAAATAAGGCAATCTCGGCGGACCAAGTTGTTCAAGAAATAAGGACAATTGTCACAATGCGGATTGCTTGGAATACTCGGCGGAAAAGGAATCAGATTCATGACCCGACGTGATTTTTCTTTGGCTTGGTTGTTCTATGCCTATTGTTGGGTGGTGGTGCTATCTTTGTTTTTGTTTAGAGTTGGTAGTTGTTTTTGTTTGCTTTTTTATGGCTTGGTGTTTTCGGTCCCTTGCATAGGGCTGTTGTTGGATGCTTGATGTAACTTTGTTTTTTCTTTTCTGCTTTTAATATATTTGCCGGGTTTTCCTTCAAAAAAAAAAACATGCCATTACGAACCACTATGACCCGTTATATCTCAATTACACCTATTAAGTTCTAATCATACTAATTATGAACCATTTACTTCCGTTATGACCATATATAAATGTTAAGGAGACACAAACCCCATGTACTAAGACCAAAATTAGCCAATAACGAGCCATTACGGACCATTATGACCCATTATATCTCAATTACACGCAATAAGTTCTAATCATACTCACTATGACCCATATACTCCTGTTATGAGCAATTAGACTTGTTAAGGAGACACAAACCCCTATACCAAGTAAGACAAAATTTACCCATTAACGAGCCATTACGGACCATTATAACCCATTATATCTCAATTACACCAAATAAGGTCTAATCAGACTCATTATGACCCATTAACTCCCATTATCACCAATTAGACTTGTTAAGGGGATACAAACCCCTTATACCCAGTAAGACATTAGCCAATAATTAGCCATTTATGGACCATTATGACCCGTTAAAACTCAATTACCACTAATAAGGTCCAATCAAACTCATAATGACCCATTTACTCCCGTTATGACCAATTAGACTTGTTAAGGAGACAAACCCCTTATACCCACTAAGACCAAAATTACCCAATAACTAGCCATTACGGATTACAAAGACCCGTTACACCTCAATTACACCTAATAAGGTGTAATCAAACTCATTTAGACCCATTTACTCCCATTATGACCAATTAGATTCGTTTTAGGAGAAACAACTCCTTATTGCAACTAAGACCATAATTAGCCAATAACGAGCCATTACGTACCACAAAGACCCGTTTATACCTCATTTACACCAAATAAGTTCTAATGAAACTCATTGACTCATTTACTCCCATTATGACCAATTAGATTCGTTTTAGGAGACACAAACCCCATATACCTACTAAGATAAAAATTACCCAATAATGAACCATTTCGGACCATTATGAGTTTATAACCTGTTATATCTCACTTGCACCCAATAAGTTCTAATCATACTCATTATGACCCACTTACTCCCGTTATGACCAATTAGACTTCTTAAGGAGACACAAACCCCTTATACCCAATAAGACCAAGATTACCCTATATCGAGCCATTACGAACCACTATGACCCGTTATATCTTAATTACACCTAATAAGTACTAATCATACTAATTATGAACCATTTACTCCCGTAATGACCAATTATAATTGTTTAGGAGACACAAACCCCTTATACCCACTAATACCAAAATTACCCATTAACGAGAGATTACGGACCACAATGACCTGTTTTTATCTCAGTTACACCCAATAAGTTCTAATCATACAAATTTGGATCCATTTACTCCCGTTATGACCAATTATAATTGTTGAAAAAACACAAAACCCTTATACCCACCAAGAACAAAATTACCCAATAACGAGCCTTTACGGACCATTATGACCCATTTATATCTCAATTGTAACCAATAAGTTCAAATCATAATCATTTTGACCCGTTTACTCCCGTTACGACCAATTACACTTGTTAAGGAGACACAAACCTCTTATACCCGCTAAGACAAAAATTACCCAATAACGAGCCATTACGGACCATTATGACCCATTATATCTCAGTTGCAACCAATAAGTTTTTATCACACTCATTATGATCCACCTACTCCCGTTATTACCAATTATACATGTTAAGGAGTCACAAACGCCATATACCCACTAAGACCAAAATTAGCCAATAACGAGCCATTACGGACCATTATGACCCATTATAGCTCAATTGCACCCAATAAGTTGTAATCATACTCATTATGACCCATTTACTCCAGTTATAAGCAATTAGACTTGTTAAGGAGACAAACCTTTATACCCGGTAAGACAAAATTTACCCATTAACGAGCCATTACGGATCATTATGACCCATTATATCTCAATTGCACCCAATAAGTTCTAATCATACTCATTATCACCCATTTACTCCCATTATTACTAATTTCACTTGTTAAGGGGACACAAATCCCTATAATGCCCACTAAGACCAAAATTACCCAATAACGAGCCATTTACTCCCGTTATGATCAATTAGACTTGTTAAGGAGACACAATCCTCTTATTCCCGCAAAGACAAAAATTATACAATAACAAGCCATTACGGACCATTATGACCCATTATATCTCAGTTACACCCAATAAGTTCTAATCATACTCATTATGACCCACTTACTCCCGTTATGACCAATTAAACTTCATAAGGAGACACACACCCCTTATACCCACTAAGAGCAAGATTACCCTATAACATGCCATTACGAACCACTATGACACGTTATATCTCAATTAGACCTATTAAGTTCTAATCATACTAATTATGAACCATTTACTTCCGTTATGATCATATACATGTTAAGGAGACACAAACCCCATATACCCACTAAGACCAAAATTAGCCAATAACGAGCCATTACGGACCATTATGACCCATTATATCTCAATTACACGCAATAAGTTCTAATCATACTCACTATGACCCATATACTCCTGTTATGAGCAATTAGACTTGTTAAGGAGACACAAACCCCTATACCAAGTAAGACAAAATTTACCCATTAACGAGCCATTACGGACCATTATGACCCATTATATCTCAATTACACCAAATAAGGTCTAATCAGACTCATTATGACCCATTACTCCCATTATCACCAATTAGACTTGTTAAGGGGATACAAACCCCTTATACCCAGAAAGACATTAGCCAATAATTAGCCATTTATGGACCATTATGACCCGTTACAACAAAATTACCAATAATAAGGTCCAATCAAACTCATAATGACCCATTTACTCCCGTTATGACCAATTACACTTGTTAAGGAGACAAACCCCTTATACCCCACTAAGACCAAAATTACCCAATAACGAGCCATTACGGATTACAAAGACCCGTTACACCTCAATTACACCTAATAAGGTGTAATCAAACTCATTTCATTTACTCCCATTATGACCAATTAGATTCGTTTTAGGATAAACAACTCCTTATTGCAACTTAAGACCATAATTAGCCAATAACGAGCCATTACGTACCACAAAGACCCGTTTATACCTCAAATACACCAAATAAGTTCTAATGAAACTCATTATGACTCATTTACTCCCGTTTTGACCAATTAGATTCGTTTTAGGAGACACAAACCCCATATACCTACTAATATAAAAATTACACAATAATGAACCATTTCGGACCATTATGAGTTTGTGACCCATTATATATCACTTGCACCCAATAAGTTCTAATCATACTCATTATGACCCACTTACTCCCGTTATGACCAATTAGACTTCTTAAGGAGACACAAACCCCTTATACCCACTAAGACCAAGATTACCCTATATCGAGCCATTACGAACCATTATGACCCGTTAGATCTTAATTACACCTAATAAGTACTAATCATACTAATTATGAATCATTTACTCCCGTAATGAACAATTATAATTGTTTAGGAGACCCAAACCCCTTATACCCACTAATACCAAAATTACCCTATAACGAGAGATTACGGACCACAATGACCTGTTATATCTCAGTTACACCCATTAAGTTCTAATCATACAAATTTGGATCCATTTACTCCCGTTATGACCAATTATAATTGTTGAGAAAACACAAACCCCTTATACCCATCAAGAACAAAATTACCCAATAACGAGCCTTTACGGACCATTATGACCCATTATATCTAAATTGTAACCAATAAGTTCATATCATAATCATTTTGACCCGTTTACTCCCGTTACGACCAATTACACTTGTTAAGGAGACACAAACCCCTTATACCCGGTAAGACAAAATTTACCCATTAGCGAGCCATTACGGACCATTATGACCCATTATATCTCAATTGCACCCAATAAGTTCTAATCTTACTAGTTATGACCCATTTACTCCCGTTATGACCTATTAAGACTTCTTAAGGAGACACAAACCTCTTATACCCGCTAAAACAAAAATTACCCAATAACGAGCCATTACGGACCATTATGACCCATTATATCTCAGTTGCAACCAATAAGTTCTTATCACACTCATTATGATCCCCCTACTCCCGTTATGACCAATTATACATGTTAAGGAGTCACAAACGCCATATACCCACTAAGACCAAAATTAGCCAATAACGAGCCATTACGGACCATTATGACCCATTTATAGCTCAATTGCACTCAATAAGTTCTAATCATACTCACTATGTGATGAGAACCCATCCAACGACCCGGATGATGAAGATCCATTGAGATGGAATATTGGACCAATCACAAGGTCAAAAGCTAAGATGTTCAGTGATGCTCTTAATGGTTTGATAAAATCCTGTCGGAAAGAATCAATCATCAATTCATCAAGTAGCCAAGGAGACCATCGAATTTTGATCCGAATTGAAGGCCAAGATTAGCCCAAGGCTTGGTAGCCCAAGTTGTGATTATTTCATCTAAATATCACCCAGTCCAAGAAAATTCGGCCAAGTCTACACATGGCCCATGTTTTGGTCATAAATTATTCATTTCAAGTCCGAATGGACTCAAATCAAAGCCCACTTAAAGAGTACTCCTTTTTCTACATTTTAATAAGGATCCAAGCCCAAAATAAAGGTGGAATTTCGTCCATGAATCTGCCCAACAATAGATCCAAGTTCAAGTAACTCATAACATTGAATTAGAAGGCATTTTGAAGGGTCCTATCATTATGAAGTCATTTACTTAGAAGATATTAGAAGGTTGCCTCAATTATTGTCTAGAATTTATTTGATTCCTTTGATTTGTCTTGTGTATCCTATAAATAGGTTGTCTTTGTAATCTTTTGAAAAGACTTTTGATTTGAATGAAATTGTGAGTTTTAAACTCTTTTTGTTCTTTGTGAACTATAGAACTTATCAAGTCTTCTTACTTGTGGCGTTCAATACTTATCAATCAACTTGGTGGGTTGATTGTGGCGTATCTTATACCAAGGTTCTTGTCTCACTATAGACAACGGGTCGCGGTTTCACCATTACTATCTCGGGCAACCAATAGACGATCGCAATAATCACATCATTTGGTATCAGAGCTAGCACTATTGGTTTGCATATCATTTCTTTTCTATCTTTCATTCTTGTTAATTTCCTTTACTTGACATCCAATAATCACGTATTGGTAGCGGGTCTTGTCACAAGTTGACACGGTTCCTACTAGTGTAAGAATTCTCCACTTCAATCTTTCGTTTCTTCAATTTCGTTGGTATATATAGCTTCTAGCAAAAAAAAAAAAAAAAAAGAAAAAAAAAACAATTTGGGCAAAAAAAAGGCATAAAAAAAGAAACAATAGAAAGAAAAAAGAACACGAAAAAAAAAAAGTCGTGTTTCATATCTTCTTCTTACATTGTGATTATTTGACAATATCATAGTCAAGTTGTTTGGTAAGTTTGAATCCCTCAAGACCACAAGCCAAACTTGATAATTGTTTCTTTTGTTCTTTTAGAACTTAAAGAGATTTAAAAGAGTGGTAAAAGGCTGTGTGGTGAGATTAATCGAGGGTAAAAGCCATTTGTGAGATACACGAGGGTTGAGTATATCATTTCTTGAGAGAAACACGTGAGGGAGTGTTGAGAGGAACTAAACTTTATTTTTGCAGAATTTTAAGATGGGGGATGATCAACCCCTTTCGAATCTTCAAATTCAAGCCATAATGGATGAGATGCGGCGGATGATGACCAATGAATTCAACCAAGTTCATGAAAGAATGGATCGAATAGAGGCAAACGCACGAAGACCACCATCTCGTGAAGGTTCCGTTGTGAATGAGGAAGAAAGAAGCGACGAATGGGATAGGGAATCTGAAAGGAGATCGGCTAGGAGGAGGCGACGTATAGACAATAATTTGAGTTCCATAAAGATGAAAGTCCCTTCATTTCAAGGAAAGTCAGATCCGGAAGCATACCTCGATTGGGAGAAGAAAATGGAGTTCATATTTGATTGTCATGAATACTCCAACCGAAAGAAGGTAAAACTTGTTGTCATTGAGTTTTCTGATTATGCACTAACATGGTGGGATCAACTTTTGATTAGCAAGCGAAGAAATGGAGAAAGGCCTATCGAGAGTTGGGAAGAAATGAAGTTGGTCATGAGGAGACGTTTTGTGCCTAGTCACTACTTTCGTGACCTTCACAACAAGCTCCAAAATCTCAAGCAAGGGAACAAGTGTGTGGAAGATTATTTTAAAGAGATGGAGGTTATCTTGATTAGGGCCAACATTGAGGAGGATCGAGAAGCTACAATGGCTAGGTTCTTACATGGTTTAAATTTTGAAATACGTGATCGTGTTGAAATGTATCATTATGTTGAAATTGAGGATATGGTTCATATGGCTGTTAAAATTGAGAAACAACTTAAGAGAGGGGGAGGATCACGAAATAGTACTTGGAAGACAAGTTCTTCAAAGAAAATTGAAAGCACATCTTCTTCTTCTTCTAATTCCAAATCTGGTTCTAAAGATATAAACTCTTCAAAAGGAAAAACTGATTCTTCTACTCATAAGAATCGTGACATAAAGTGTTTTAAGTGTCAAGGCAGGGGTCATATTGCAAGTCAATGTCCAAACAAGCTTGCAATGGTGATTCGAGAAAATGGGGAAATTGAGACAGATAAATCAGATTCCGAAGACTCACCGGATGGTTTGGATGATGATGAAGAGGTAGCTGTCCAAGGAGACTTGTTGGTGGCTAGAAGAGCCCTAAGTGCCCATTCCAAAGAAGATGATGATGCACAAAGGGAGAACATCTTTCACACTCGATGCTACGTTCAAGGCAAGGTATGTAGTGTTATCATTGACGGGGGGAGTTGTACAAATGTAGCAAGTTCAACTATGGTTGAAAAGCTTGGTCTACCTACTACGAAGCATCAAAAGCCATACAAACTCCAATGGCTTAATGATAGTGGTGAGGTACGAGTTTCAAAACAAGTGTTGGTTTCTTTTCGCATAGGTAAATATGAAGATGAAGTATTGTGTGATGTTGTACCTATGCAAGCAAGTCATATGTTGCTTGGGAGGCCATGGCAGTATGATCGACATGTAAAGCATGATGGCTTTACCAACAAATACACTTTTGTACACAAAGCCAAACCCGTAACTCTTGTACCCATGTCACCTAGTCAAGTTTTTGAAGATCAAGTTAAACTTCAAAATGATGCAAAAAAAATAAATGAGCCAAAAGAAAATAATGAACAAGGCTCAAAAGAAAAAGGAAAGGATAAAAAAACACCCGTGGAAAAAAAAGAGAGTCAATATTGTGCTTTGGCAAAAAAGAGTGAGATAAAAGAAGCTTTAAATTCTGGAATGCTTTTTGTGCTTCTTTTGTTCAAAGAAGCTCAATTAGCCACTAACAACTTGGCCGGTATCATTCCGAGCAATGTTATGTCTATCTTGCAGGAATTTGAAGACTTGTTTCCGGAAGAAGTTCCCGATGGATTGCCACCAATCCGTGGAATTGAACACCAAATTGACTTTGTACCCGGAGCTTCCATCCCAAAGAAACCAGCCTATAGAACAAGTCCGGAAGAAACCAAGGAGTTGGAAAGACAAGTTAAAGAATTACTTGCAAGAGGATTGGTTCGAGAAAGCATGAGTCCTTGTGCCGTTCCAGTCTTGTTAGTACCGAAGAAGGACGGCTCATGGAGGATGTGTGTGGATTGTCGCGCCATCAACAATATCACGGTAAAGTATCGTCATCCAATTCCTCGATTAGATGATATGCTTGATGAATTGTATGGTGCAAACTTATTTTCAAAAATTGATTTGAAAAGTGGTTATCACCAAATCCGTATGAGAGAGGGTGATGAGTGGAAAACCGCTTTCAAAACAAAACATGGTTTATATGAATGGTTAGTGATGCCCTTTGGTTTAACTAACGCTCCTAGTACATTCATGAGACTAATGAACCATGTTTTGAGAGATTTCATTGGAAAGTTTGTGGTTGTTTACTTTGATGATATTTTGATTTACTCCAAAAGTTTGGACGATCATCTTGAACATCTAACTTCTGTTTTGAGTGTGCTTAGGAAGGAAAAGCTTTTTGCAAACTTGAAGAAGTGCACCTTTTGTACCAATCATGTTATTTTCCTTGGATACATGGTAAGTTCACAAGGAATTTCTGTTGATGAAGAAAAGGTAAAGGCCATCCAAGATTGGCCAACTCCAAAGAGTGTAAGTGAAGTGCGAAGTTTTCATGGTCTTGCAAGTTTTTATCGTAGATTTGTTAAAAACTTTAGCACTTTGGCGTCACCACTCACAGAAGTCATTAAAAAGAACGTCGGTTTTAAATGGGGCAAAGAACAAGAGCAAGCTTTTGAACAACTTAAATTTCATTTAACCCATGCTCCTTTGTTATCTTTGCCCAACTTTGATAAAACCTTTGAAATTGAGTGTGATGCATCAGGTGTTGGAATAGGTGCAGTTTTGATGCAAGAAGGTAAACCATTGGCCTATTTTAGTGAGAAGTTGAATGGGGCGACCTTGAACTACCCCACTTATGACAAAGAACTGTATTCATTGGTCCGTGCATTAAAGACATGGCAACACTATTTGTGGGCCAAAGAGTTTGTGATACATTCTGACCATGAGTCCTTGAAGTACTTAAAGGGACAACATAAGTTAAACAAAAGACATGCTCGATGGATTGAGTTTCTTGAGACATTTCCTTATGTCATCCGATACAAGAAAGGTAAGGAAAATATTGTGGCTGATGCACTTTCACGAAGATACTCTTTACTCTCTTCTCTTGACTGTAAAATTCTTGGTTTTGAACAAATCAAAGAATTGTACCACAATGATACCGATTTTGGACAAATTTTTCAAGCATGCGAAAAATGTTCTTTTGAAAAGTTTTTCAAACATGAGGGGTTTTTGTTTAAGGAATCAAAGCTTTGCATCCCTAACTCTTCCTTGCGAGAACTTTTGGTTAGGGAAGCGCATGGTGGAGGCCTTATGGGTCATTTTGGCGTGGCAAAAACTTTGGCAATTTTACAAGAACATTTTTATTGGCCAAAAATGAAAGTTGATGTAGGACGAATATGTGAAAATTGTGTTGTTTGCAAACAAGCAAAATCAAAAGTTCAACCTCATGGTTTATATACTCCTTTGCCTATACCAAGTGAACCGTGGGTTGATCTTTCAATGGATTTTGTGTTGGGTTTGCCAAAAACCAAGGGCGGCAAAGACTCAATCTTTGTGGTTGTTGATAGGTTCTCCAAAATGGCTCATTTCATTGCATGCAACCGAACTAATGATGCATCACATATTTCTGATTTGTTTTTCAAAGAAGTAGTGAGGTTGCATGGAATGCCAAGAACCATTGTCTCAGATCGAGACACAAAATTTTTGAGTTACTTTTGGAAAACCTTGTGGGGGAAATTGGGAACAAAACTCTTGTTTTCCACAACGTGCCACCCCCAAACTGATGGGCAAACAGAAGTTGTGAATCGCACTCTTGGTACTTTGTTGCGTTCCATTATTGGAAGAAATGTCAAAACTTGGGAGCAATGCTTACCTCATGTTGAGTTTGCATATAATCGTCATGTTCATTCAGCTACAAAGTTTTCACCTTTTGAAATTGTGTATGGTTTTAAGCCATTAACTCCAATGGATTTAACTCCTTTACCTGTAAGTGAACAAGTGAATTTAGATGGCAAGAAGAAAGCTGAATTTGTTAAACAGATCCATGAGAAGGCGAAAAGCAACATCGAAGAGCGCACCAAGAAGTATGAACAACAAGCAAACAAGGGTAGAAGAAAGATCACATTTGAACCAGGAGATTGGGTGTGGCTTCATTTGAGAAAAGAACGATTCCCAAGTAAACGAAAGTCAAAGTTGATGCCAAGGGGAGATGGGCCATTCCAAATCATGCAGAAAATTAATGACAATGCTTACAAACTTGACTTACTTGTTGAGTATAATGTGCATGATGTCTTCAATGTTTCTGATTTGAGCCCCTTTAATGCAGGTGAAGATTTGAGGACAAATCGCATTCAAGAGAGGGGGAATGATGAGAACCCATCCAACGACCCGGATGATGAAGATCCATTGAGATGGAATATTGGACCAATCACAAGGTCAAAAGCTAAGATGTTCAGTGATGCTCTTAATGGTTTGATAAAATCCTGTCGGAAAGAATCAATCATCAATTCATCAAGTAGCCAAGGAGACCTTCGAATTTTGATCCGAATTGAAGGCCAAGATTAGCCCAAGGCTTGGTAGCCCAAGTTGTGATTATTTCATCTAAATATCACCCAGTCCAAGAAAATTCGGCCAAATCTACACATGGCCCATGTTTTGGTCATAAATCATTCATTTCAAGTCCGAATGGACTCAAATCAAAGCCCACTTAAAGAGTACTCCTTTTTCTACATTTTAATAAGGATCCAAGCCCAAAATAAAGGTGGAATTTCGTCCATGAATCTGCCCAACAATAGATCCAAGTTCAAGTAACTCATAACATTGAATTAGAAGGCATTTTGAAGGGTCCTATCATTATGAAGTCATTTACTTAGAAGATATTAGAAGGTTGCCTCAATTATTGTCTAGAATTTATTTGAGTCCTTTGATTTGTCTTGTGTATCCTATAAATAGGTTGTCTTTGTAATCTTTTGAAAAGACTTTTGATTTGAATGAAATTGTGAGTTTTAAACTCTTTTTGTTCTTTGTGAACTATAGAACTTATCAAGTCTTCTTACTTGTGGCGTTCAATACTTATCAATCAACTTGGTGGGTTGATTGTGGCGTATCTTATACCAAGGTTCTTGTCTCACTATAGACAACGGGTCGCGGTTTCACCATTACTATCTCGGGCAACCAATAGACGATCGCAATAATCACATCACTATGACCCATATACTCCTGTTATGAGCAATTAGACTTGTTAAGGAGACACAAACCTTTATATCCCGTAAGACAAAATTTACCCATTAACGAGCCATTACGGACCATTATGACCCATTATATCTCAATTGCACCCAATAAGTTCTAATCATACTCATTATCACCCATTTACTCCCATTATGACCAATTACAGTTGTTAAGGGGACACAAATCCCTAATGCCCACTAAGACCAAAATTACCCAATAACGAGCCATTTACTCCCGTTATGATCAATTAGACTTGTTAAGGAGACACAATCCTCTTATTCCCGCAAAGACAAAAATTATACAATAACAAGCCATTACGGACCATTATGACCCGTTATATCTCAGTTGCACCCAATAAGTTCTAATCATACTCATTATGACCCACTTACTCCCGTTATGACCAATTAAACTTCATAAGGAGACACACACCCCTTATACCCACTAAGAGCAAGATTACCCTATAACATGCCATTACGAACCACTATGACACGTTATATCTCAATTACACCTATTAAGTTCTAATCATACTAATTATGAACCATTTACTTCCGTTATGACCATATACATGTTAAGGAGACACAAACCCCTTATACCCACTAATACCAAAATTACCCTATAACGAGAGATTACGGACCACAATGACCTGTTATATCTCAGTTACACCCATTAAGTTCTAATCATACAAATTTGGATCCATTTACTCCCGTTATGACCAATTATAATTGTTGAGAAAACACAAACCCCTTATACCCACCAAGAACAAAATTACCCAATAACGAGCCTTTACGGACCATTATGACCCATTATATCTAAATTGTAACCAATAAGTTCAAATCATAATCATTTTGACCCGTTTACTCCCGTTACGACCAATTACACTTGTTAAGGAGACACAAACCCCTTATACCCGGTAAGACAAAATTTACCCATTAGCGAGCCATTACGGACCATTATGACCCATTATATCTCAATTGCACCCAATAAGTTCTAATCTTACTAGTTATGACCCATTTACTCCCGTTATGACCTATTAAGACTTCTTAAGTAGACACAAACCTCTTATACCCGCTAAGACAAAAATTACCCAATAACGAGCCATTACGGACCATTATGACCCATTATATCTCAATTACACCTATTAAGTTCTAATCATACTAATTATGATCCACCTACTCCCGTTATGACCAATTATACATGTTAAGGAGTCACAAACGCCATATACCCACTAAGACCAAAATTAGCCAATAACGAGCCATTACGGACCATTATGACCCATTATAACTCAATTGCACTCAATAAGTTCTAATCATACTCACTATGACCCATATACTCCTGTTATGAGCAATTAGACTTGTTAAGGAGACACAAACCCCTTATACCAAGTAAGACGAAATTTACCCATTAACGAGCCATTACGGACCATTATGACCCATTATATCTCAATTACACCAAATAAGGTCTAATCAGACTCATTATGACCCATTACTCCCATTATCACCAATTAGACTTGTTAAGGGGATACAAACCCCTTATACCCAGAAAGACATTAGCCAATAATTAGCCATTTATGGACCATTATGACCCGTTACAACTCAATTACCAATAATAAGGTCCAATCAAACTCATAATGACCCATTTACTCCCGTTATGACCAATTAGACTTGTTAAGGAGACAAACCCCTTATACCCCACTAAGACCAAAATTACCCAATAACGAGCCATTACGGATTACAAAGACCCGTTACACCTCAATTACACCTAATAAGGTGTAATCAAACTCATTTAGACTCATTTACTCCCATTATGACCAATTAGATTCGTTTTAGGAGAAACAACTCCTTATTGCAACTAATACCATAATTAGCCAATAACGAGCCATTACGTACCACAAAGACCCGTTTATACCTCAATTACACCAAATAGGTTCTAATGAAACTCATTATGACTCATTTACTCCCATTATGACCAATTAGATTCGTTTTAGGAGACACAAACCCCATATACCTACTAAGATAAAAATTACCCAATAATGAACCATTTCGGACCATTATGAGTTTATGACCTGTTATATCTCACTTGCACCCAATAAGTTCTAATCATACTCATTATGACCCACTTACTCCCGTTATGACCAATTAGACTTCTTAAGGAGACACAAACCCCTTATACCCACTAAGACCAAGATTACCCTATATTGAGCCATTACGAACCACTATGACCCGTTAGATCTTAATTACACCTAATAAGTACTAATCATACTAATTATGAACCATTTACTCCCGTAATGAACAATTATAATTGTTTAGGAGACATAAACCCCTTATACCCACTAATACCAAAATTACCCTATAACGAGAGATTACGGACCACAATGACCTGTTATATCTCAGTTACACCCATTAAGTTCTAATCATACAAATTTGGATCCATTTACTCCCGTTATGACCAATTATAATTGTTGAGAAAACACAAACCCCTTATACCCGCCAAGAACAAAATTACCCAATAACGAGCCTTTACGGACCATTATGACCCATTATATCTCAATTGTAACCAATAAGTTCAAATCATAATCATTTTGACCCGTTTACTCCCGTTACGACCAATTACACTTGTGAAGGAGACACAAACCCCTTATACCCGGTAAGACAAAATTTACCCATTAGCGAGCCATTACGGACCATTATGACCCATTATATCTCAATTGCACACAATAAGTTCTAATCTTACTAGTTATGACCCATTTACTCCCGTTATGACCTATTAAGACTTCTTAAGGAGACACAAACCTCTTATACCCGCTAAGACAAAAATTACCCAATAACGAGCCATTACGGACCATTATGACCCCATTATATCTCAGTTGCAACCAATAAGTTCTTATCACACTCATTATGATCCACCTACTCCCGTTATTACCAATTATACATGTTAAGGAGTCACAAACGCCATATACCCACTAAGACCAAAATTAGCCAATAACGAGCCATTACGGACCATTATGACCCATTATAACTCAATTGCACTCAATAAGTTCTAATCATACTCACTATGACCCATATACTCCTGTTATGAGCAATTAGACTTGTTAAGGAGACACAAACCTTTATATCCGGTAAGACAAAATTTACCCATTAACGACCCATTACGGACCATTATGACCCATTATATCTCAATTGCACCCAATAAGTTCTAATCATACTCATTATCACCCATTTACTCCCATTATGACCAATTACACTTGTTAAGGGGACACAAATCCCTAATGCCCACTAAGACCAAAATTACCCAATAACGAGCCATTTACTCCCGTTATGATCAATTAGACTTGTTAAGGAGACACAATCCTCTTATTCCCGCAAAGACAAAAATTATACAATAACAAGCCATTACGGACCATTATGACCCGTTATATCTCAGTTGCACCCAATAAGTTCTAATCATACTCATTATGACCCACTTACTCCCGTTATGACCAATTAAACTTCATAAGGAGACACACACCCCTTATACCCACTAAGAGCAAGATTACCCAATAACATGCCATTACGAACCACTATGACACGTTATATCTCAATTACACCTATTAAGTTCTAATCATACTAATTATGAACCATTTACTTCCGTTATGACCATATACATGTTAAGGAGACACAAACCCCATATACCCACTAAGACCAAAATTAGCCAATAACGAGCCATTACGGACCATTATGACCCATTATATCTCAATTACACGCAATAAGTTCTAATCATACTCACTATGACCCATATACTCCTGTTATGAGCAATTAGACTTGTTAAGGAGACACAAACCCCTTATACCAAGTAAGACGAAATTTACCCATTAACGAGCCATTACGGACCATTATGACCCATTATATCTCAATTACACCAAATAAGGTCTAATCAGACTCATTATGACCCATTACTCCCATTATCACCAATTAGACTTGTTAAGGGGATACAAACCCCTTATACCCAGAAAGACATTAGCCAATAATTAGCCATTTATGGACCATTATGACCCGTTACAACTCAATTACCAATAATAAGGTCCAATCAAACTCATAATGACCCATTTACTCCCGTTATGACCAATTAGACTTGTTAAGGAGACAAACCCCTTATACCCCACTAAGACCAAAATTACCCAATAACGAGCCATTACGGATTACAAAGACCCGTTACACCTCAATTACACCTAATAAGGTGTAATCAAACTCATTTAGACTCATTTACTCCCATTATGACCAATTAGATTCGTTTTAGGAGAAACAACTCCTTATTGCAACTAAGACCATAATTAGCCAATAACGAGCCATTACGTACCACAAAGACCCGTTTATACCTCAATTACACCAAATAGGTTCTAATGAAACTCATTATGACTCATTTACTCCCATTATGACCAATTAGATTCGTTTTAGGAGACACAAACCCCATATACCTACTAAGATAAAAATTACCCAATAATGAACCATTTCGGACCATTATGAGTTTATGACCTGTTATATCTCACTTGCACCCAATAAGTTCTAATCATACTCATTATGACCCACTTACTCCCGTTATGACCAATTAGACTTCTTAAGGAGACACAAACCCCTTATACCCACTAAGACCAAGATTACCCTATATTGAGCCATTACGAACCACTATGACCCGTTAGATCTTAATTACACCTAATAAGTACTAATCATACTAATTATGAACCATTTACTCCCGTAATGAACAATTATAATTGTTTAGGAGACATAAACCCCTTATACCCACTAATACCAAAATTACCCTATAACGAGAGATTACGGACCACAATGACCTGTTATATCTCAGTTACACCCATTAAGTTCTAATCATACAAATTTGGATCCATTTACTCCCGTTATGACCAATTATAATTGTTGAGAAAACACAAACCCCTTATACCCGCCAAGAACAAAATTACCCAATAACGAGCCTTTACGGACCATTATGACCCATTATATCTCAATTGTAACCAATAAGTTCAAATCATAATCATTTTGACCCGTTTACTCCCGTTACGACCAATTACACTTGTGAAGGAGACACAAACCCCTTATACCCGGTAAGACAAAATTTACCCATTAGCGAGCCATTACGGACCATTATGACCCATTATATCTCAATTGCACACAATAAGTTCTAATCTTACTAGTTATGACCCATTTACTCCCGTTATGACCTATTAAGACTTCTTAAGGAGACACAAACCTCTTATACCCGCTAAGACAAAAATTACCCAATAACGAGCCATTACGGACCATTATGACCCATTATATCTCAGTTGCAACCAATAAGTTCTTATCACACTCATTATGATCCACCTACTCCCGTTATTACCAATTATACATGTTAAGGAGTCACAAACGCCATATACCCACTAAGACCAAAATTAGCCAATAACGAGCCATTACGGACCATTATGACCCATTATAACTCAATTGCACTCAATAAGTTCTAATCATACTCACTATGACCCATATACTCCTGTTATGAGCAATTAGACTTGTTAAGGAGACACAAACCTTTATATCCGGTAAGACAAAATTTACCCATTAACGACCCATTACGGACCATTATGACCCATTATATCTCAATTGCACCCAATAAGTTCTAATCATACTCATTATCACCCATTTACTCCCATTATGACCAATTACACTTGTTAAGGGGACACAAATCCCTAATGCCCACTAAGACCAAAATTACCCAATAACGAGCCATTTACTCCCGTTATGATCAATTAGACTTGTTAAGGAGACACAATCCTCTTATTCCCGCAAAGACAAAAATTATACAATAACAAGCCATTACGGACCATTATGACCCGTTATATCTCAGTTGCACCCAATAAGTTCTAATCATACTCATTATGACCCACTTACTCCCGTTATGACCAATTAAACTTCATAAGGAGACACACACCCCTTATACCCACTAAGAGCAAGATTACCCAATAACATGCCATTACGAACCACTATGACACGTTATATCTCAATTACACCTATTAAGTTCTAATCATACTAATTATGAACCATTTACTTCCGTTATGACCATATACATGTTAAGGAGACACAAACCCCATATACCCACTAAGACCAAAATTAGCCAATAACGAGCCATTACGGACCATTATGACCCATTATATCTCAATTACACGCAATAAGTTCTAATCATACTCACTATGACCCATATACTCCTGTTATGAGCAATTAGACTTGTTAAGGAGACACAAACCCCTTATACCAAGTAAGACGAAATTTACCCATTAACGAGCCATTACGGACCATTATGACCCATTATATCTCAATTACACCAAATAAGGTCTAATCAGACTCATTATGACCCATTACTCCCATTATCACCAATTAGACTTGTTAAGGGGATACAAACCCCTTATACCCAGAAAGACATTAGCCAATAATTAGCCATTTATGGACCATTATGACCCGTTACAACTCAATTACCAATAATAAGGTCCAATCAAACTCATAATGACCCATTTACTCCCGTTATGACCAATTAGACTTGTTAAGGAGACAAACCCCTTATACCCCACTAAGACCAAAATTACCCAATAACGAGCCATTACGGATTACAAAGACCCGTTACACCTCAATTACACCTAATAAGGTGTAATCAAACTCATTTAGACTCATTTACTCCCATTATGACCAATTAGATTCGTTTTAGGAGAAACAACTCCTTATTGCAACTAAGACCATAATTAGCCAATAACGAGCCATTACGTACCACAAAGACCCATTTATACCTCAATTACACCAAATAGGTTCTAATGAAACTCATTATGACTCATTTACTCCCATTATGACCAATTAGATTCGTTTTAGGAGACACAAACCCCATATACCTACTAAGATAAAAATTACCCAATAATGAACCATTTCGGACCATTATGAGTTTATGACCTGTTATATCTCACTTGCACCCAATAAGTTCTAATCATACTCATTATGACCCACTTACTCCCGTTATGACCAATTAGACTTCTTAAGGAGACACAAACCCCTTATACCCACTAAGACCAAGATTACCCTATATCGAGCCATTACGAACCACTATGACCCGTTAGATCTTAATTACACCTAATAAGTACTAATCATACTAATTATGAACCATTTACTCCTGTAATGAACAATTATAATTGTTTAGGAGACACAAACCCCTTATACCCACTAATACCAAAATTACCCTATAACGAGAGATTACGGACCACAATGACCTGTTATATCTCAGTTACACCCATTAAGTTCTAATCATACAAATTTGGATCCATTTACTCCCGTTATGACCAATTATAATTGTTGAGAAAACACAAACCCCTTATACCCACCAAGAACAAAATTACCCAATAACGAGCCTTTACGGACCATTATGACCCATTATATCTAAATTGTAACCAATAAGTTCAAATCATAATCATTTTGACCCGTTTACTCCCGTTACGACCAATTAGACTTGTTAAGGAGACACAAACCCCTTATACCCGGTAAGACAAAATTTACCCATTAGCGAGCCATTACGGACCATTATGACCCATTATATCTCAATTGCACCCAATAAGTTCTAATCTTACTAGTTATGACCCATTTACTCCCGTTATGACCTATTAAGACTTCTTAAGTAGACACAAACCTCTTATACCCGCTAAGACAAAAATTACCCAATAACGAGCCATTACGGACCATTATGACCCATTATATCTCAGTTGCAACCAATAAGTTCTTATCACACTCATTATGATCCACCTACTCCCGTTATGACCAATTATACATGTTAAGGAGTCACAAACGCCATATACCCACTAAGACCAAAATTAGCCAATAACGAGCCATTACGGACCATTATGACTCATTATATCTCAATTACACGCAATAAGTTCTAATGATACTCACTATGACCATATACTCCTGTTATGAGCAATTAGACTTGTTAAGGAGACACAAACTCATACTCACTATGACCCATATACTCCTGTTATGAGCAATTAGACTTGTTAAGGAGACACAAACCTTTATATCCGGTAAGACAAAATTTACCCATTAACGACCCATTACGGACCATTATGACCCATTATATCTCAATTGCACCCAATAAGTTCTAATCATACTCATTATCACCCATTTACTCCCATTATGACCAATTACAGTTGTTAAGGGGACACAAATCCCTAATGCCCACTAAGACCAAAATTACCCAGTAACGAGCCATTTACTCCCGTTATGATCAATTAGACTTGTTAAGGAGACACAATCCTCTTATTCCCGCAAAGACAAAAATTATACAATAACAAGCCATTACGGACCATTATGACCCGTTATATCTCAGTTGCACCCAATAAGTTCTAATCATACTCATTATGACCCACTTACTCCCGTTATCACCAATTAAACTTCATAAGGAGACACACACCCCTTATACCCACTAAGAGCAAGATTACCCTATAACATGCCATTACGAACCACTATGACACGTTATATCTCAATTACACCTATTAAGTTCTAATCATACTAATTATGAACCATTTACTTCCGTTATGACCATATACATGTTAAGGAGACACAAACCCCATATACCCACTAAGACCAAAATTAGCCAATAAAGAGCCATTACGGACCATTATGACCCATTATATCTCAATTACACGCAATAAGTTCTAATCATACTCACTATGACCCATATACTCCTGTTATGAGCAATTAGACTTGTTAAGGAGACACAAACCCCTTATACCAAGTAAGACGAAATTTACCCATTAACGAGCCATTACGGACCATTATGACCCATTATATCTCAATTACACCAAATAAGGTCTAATCAGACTCATTATGACCCATTACTCCCATTATCACCAATTAGACTTGTTAAGGGGATACAAACCCCTTATACCCAGAAAGACATTAGCCAATAATTAGCCATTTATGGACCATTATGACCCGTTACAACTCAATTACCAATAATAAGGTCCAATCAAACTCATAATGACCCATTTACTCCCGTTATGACCAATTAGACTTGTTAAGGAGACAAACCCCTTATACCCCACTAAGACCAAAATTACCCAATAACGAGCCATTACGGATTACAAAGACCCGTTACACCTCAATTACACCTAATAAGGTGTAATCAAACTCATTTAGACTCATTTACTCCCATTATGACCAATTAGATTCGTTTTAGGAGAAACAACTCCTTATTGCAACTAAGACCATAATTAGCCAATAACGAGCCATTACGTACCACAAAGACCCATTTATACCTCAATTACACCAAATAGGTTCTAATGAAACTCATTATGACTCATTTACTCCCATTATGACCAATTAGATTCGTTTTAGGAGACACAAACCCCATATACCTACTAAGATAAAAATTACCCAATAATGAACCATTTCGGACCATTATGAGTTTATGACCTGTTATATCTCACTTGCACCCAATAAGTTCTAATCATACTCATTATGACCCACTTACTCCCGTTATGACCAATTAGACTTCTTAAGGAGACACAAACCCCTTATACCCACTAAGACCAAGATTACCCTATATCGAGCCATTACGAACCACTATGACCCGTTAGATCTTAATTACACCTAATAAGTACTAATCATACTAATTATGAACCATTTACTCCTGTAATGAACAATTATAATTGTTTAGGAGACACAAACCCCTTATACCCACTAATACCAAAATTACCCTATAACGAGAGATTACGGACCACAATGACCTGTTATATCTCAGTTACACCCATTAAGTTCTAATCATACAAATTTGGATCCATTTACTCCCGTTATGACCAATTATAATTGTTGAGAAAACACAAACCCCTTATACCCACCAAGAACAAAATTACCCAATAACGAGCCTTTACGGACCATTATGACCCATTATATCTAAATTGTAACCAATAAGTTCAAATCATAATCATTTTGACCCGTTTACTCCCGTTACGACCAATTAGACTTGTTAAGGAGACACAAACCCCTTATACCCGGTAAGACAAAATTTACCCATTAGCGAGCCATTACGGACCATTATGACCCATTATATCTCAATTGCACCCAATAAGTTCTAATCTTACTAGTTATGACCCATTTACTCCCGTTATGACCTATTAAGACTTCTTAAGTAGACACAAACCTCTTATACCCGCTAAGACAAAAATTACCCAATAACGAGCCATTACGGACCATTATGACCCATTATATCTCAGTTGCAACCAATAAGTTCTTATCACACTCATTATGATCCACCTACTCCCGTTATGACCAATTATACATGTTAAGGAGTCACAAACGCCATATACCCACTAAGACCAAAATTAGCCAATAACGAGCCATTACGGACCATTATGACTCATTATATCTCAATTACACGCAATAAGTTCTAATGATACTCACTATGACCATATACTCCTGTTATGAGCAATTAGACTTGTTAAGGAGACACAAACTCATACTCACTATGACCCATATACTCCTGTTATGAGCAATTAGACTTGTTAAGGAGACACAAACCTTTATATCCGGTAAGACAAAATTTACCCATTAACGACCCATTACGGACCATTATGACCCATTATATCTCAATTGCACCCAATAAGTTCTAATCATACTCATTATCACCCATTTACTCCCATTATGACCAATTACAGTTGTTAAGGGGACACAAATCCCTAATGCCCACTAAGACCAAAATTACCCAGTAACGAGCCATTTACTCCCGTTATGATCAATTAGACTTGTTAAGGAGACACAATCCTCTTATTCCCGCAAAGACAAAAATTATACAATAACAAGCCATTACGGACCATTATGACCCGTTATATCTCAGTTGCACCCAATAAGTTCTAATCATACTCATTATGACCCACTTACTCCCGTTATCACCAATTAAACTTCATAAGGAGACACACACCCCTTATACCCACTAAGAGCAAGATTACCCTATAACATGCCATTACGAACCACTATGACACGTTATATCTCAATTACACCTATTAAGTTCTAATCATACTAATTATGAACCATTTACTTCCGTTATGACCATATACATGTTAAGGAGACACAAACCCCATATACCCACTAAGACCAAAATTAGCCAATAAAGAGCCATTACGGACCATTATGACCCATTATATCTCAATTACACGCAATAAGTTCTAATCATACTCACTATGACCCATATACTCCTGTTATGAGCAATTAGACTTGTTAAGGAGACACAAACCCCTTATACCAAGTAAGACGAAATTTACCCATTAACGAGCCATTACGGACCATTATGACCCATTATATCTCAATTACACCAAATAAGGTCTAATCAGACTCATTACTCCCATTATCACCAATTAGACTTGTTAAGGGGATACAAACCCCTTATACCCAGAAAGACATTAGCCAATAATTAGCCATTTATGGACCATTATGACCCGTTACAACTCAATTACCAATAATAAGGTCCAATCAAACTCATAATGACCCATTTACTCCCGTTATGACCAATTAGACTTGTTAAGGAGACAAACCCCTTATACCCCACTAAGACCAAAATTACCCAATAACGAGCCATTACGGATTACAAAGACCCGTTACACCTCAATTACACCTAATAAGGTGTAATCAAACTCATTTAGACTCATTTACTCCCATTATGACCAATTAGATTCGTTTTAGGAGAAACAACTCCTTATTGCAACTAAGACCATAATTAGCCAATAACGAGCCATTACGTACCACAAAGACCCGTTTATACCTCAATTACACCAAATAGGTTCTAATGAAACTCATTATGACTCATTTACTCCCATTATGACCAATTAGATTCGTTTTAGGAGACACAAACCCCATATACCTACTAAGATAAAAATTACCCAATAATGAACCATTTCGGACCATTATGAGTTTATGACCTGTTATATCTCACTTGCACCCAATAAGTTCTAATCATACTCATTATGACCCACTTACTCCCGTTATGACCAATTAGACTTCTTAAGGAGACACAAACCCCTTATACCCACTAAGACCAAGATTACCCTATATCGAGCCATTACGAACCACTATGACCCGTTAGATCTTAATTACACCTAATAAGTACTAATCATACTAATTATGAACCATTTACTCCTGTAATGAACAATTATAATTGTTTAGGAGACACAAACCCCTTATACCCACTAATACCAAAATTACCCTATAACGAGAGATTACGGACCACAATGACCTGTTATATCTCAGTTACACCCATTAAGTTCTAATCATACAAATTTGGATCCATTTACTCCCGTTATGACCAATTATAATTGTTGAGAAAACACAAACCCCTTATACCCACCAAGAACAAAATTACCCAATAACGAGCCTTTACGGACCATTATGACCCATTATATCTAAATTGTAACCAATAAGTTCAAATCATAATCATTTTGACCCGTTTACTCCCGTTACGACCAATTACACTTGTTAAGGAGACACAAACCCCTTATACCCGGTAAGACAAAATTTACCCATTAGCGAGCCATTACGGACCATTATGACCCATTATATCTCAATTGCACCCAATAAGTTCTAATCTTACTAGTTATGACCCATTTACTCCCGTTATGACCTATTAAGACTTCTTAAGTAGACACAAACCTCTTATACCCGCTAAGACAAAAATTACCCAATAACGAGCCATTACGGACCATTATGACCCATTATATCTCAGTTGCAACCAATAAGTTCTTATCACACTCATTATGATCCACCTACTCCCGTTATGACCAATTATACATGTGATGTGATTATCGCGATCGTCTATTGGTTGCCCGAGATAGTAATGGTGAAACCGCGACCCGTTGTCTATAGTGAGACAAGAACCTTGGTATAAGATACGCCACAATCAACCCACCAAGTTGATTGATAAGTATTGAACGCCACAAGTAAGAAGACTTGATAAGTTCTATAGTTCACAAAGAACAAAAAGAGTTTAAAACTCACAATTTCATTCAAATCAAAAGTGTTTTCAAAAGATTACAAAGACAACCTATTTATAGGATACACAAGACAAATCAAAGGACTCAAATAAATTCTAGACAATAATTGAGGCAACCTTCTAATATCTTCTAAGTAAATGACTTCATAATGATAGGACCCTTCAAAATGCCTTCTAATTCAATGTTATGAGTTACTTGAACTTGGATCTATTGTTGGGCAGATTCATGGACGAAATTCCACCTTTATTTTGGGCTTGGATCCTTATTAAAATGTAGAAAAAGGAGTACTCTTTAAGTGGGCTTTGATTTGAGTCCATTCGGACTTGAAATGAATGATTTATGACCAAAACATGGGCCATGTGTAGACTTGGCCGAATTTTCTTGGACTGGGTGATATTTAGATGAAATAATCACAACTTGGGCTACCAAGCCTTGGGCTAATCTTGGCCTTCAATTCGGATCAAAATTCGAAGGTCTCCTTGGCTACTTGATGAATTGATGATTGATTCTTTCCGACAGGATTTTATCAAACCATTAAGAGCATCACTGAACATCTTAGCTTTTGACCTTGTGATTGGTCCAATATTCCATCTCAATGGATCTTCATCATCCGGGTCGTTGGATGGGTTCTCATCATTCCCCCTCTCTTGAATGCGATTTGTCCTCAAATCTTCACCTGCATTAAAGGGGCTCAAATCAGAAACATTGAAGACATCATGCACATTATACTCAACAGGTAAGTCAAGTTTGTAAGCATTGTCATTAATTTTCTGCATGATTTGGAATGGCCCATCTCCCCTTGGCATCAACTTTGACTTTCGTTTACTTGGGAATCGTTCTTTTCTCAAATGAAGCCACACCCAATCTCCTGGTTCAAATGTGATCTTTCTTCTACCCTTGTTTGCTTGTTGTTCATACTTCTTGGTGCGCTCTTCGATGTTGCTTTTCGCCTTCTCATGGATCTGTTTAACAAATTCAGCTTTCTTCTTGCCATCTAAATTCACTTGTTCACTTACAGGTAAAGGAGTTAAATCCATTGGAGTTAATGGCTTAAAACCATACACAATTTCAAAAGGTGAAAACTTTGTAGCTGAATGAACATGACGATTATATGCAAACTCAACATGAGGTAAGCATTGCTCCCAAGTTTTGACATTTCTTCCAATAATGGAACGCAACAAAGTACCAAGAGTGCGATTCACAACTTCTGTTTGCCCATCAGTTTGGGGGTGGCACGTTGTGGAAAACAAGAGTTTTGTTCCCAATTTCCCCCACAAGGTTTTCCAAAAGTAACTCAAAAATTTTGTGTCTCGATCTGAGACAATGGTTCTTGGCATTCCATGCAACCTCACTACTTCTTTGAAAAACAAATCAGAAATATGTGATGCATCATTAGTTCGGTTGCATGCAATGAAATGAGCCATTTTGGAGAACCTATCATTATGAAGTCATTTACTTAGAAGATATTAGAAGGTTGCCTCAATTATTGTCTAGAATTTATTTGAGTCCTTTGATTTGTCTTGTGTATCCTATAAATAGGTTGTCTTTGTAATCTTTTGAAAACACTTTTGATTTGAATGAAATTGTGAGTTTTAAACTCTTTTTGTTCTTTGTGAACTATAGAACTTATCAAGTCTTCTTACTTGTGGCGTTCAATACTTATCAATCAACTTGGTGGGTTGATTGTGGCGTATCTTATACCAAGGTTCTTGTCTCACTATAGACAACGGGTCGCGGTTTCACCATTACTATCTCGGGCAACCAATAGACGATCGCGATAATCACATCATTTGGTATCAGAGCTAGCACTATTGGTTTGCATATCATTTCTTTCTATCTTTCCTTCTTGTTAATTTCCTTTACTTGAGATCCAATAATCACGTATTGGTAGCGGGTCTTGTCATAAGTTGACACGGTTCCTACTAGTGACTATTGAATTCCACTTCAATCTTTCGTTTCATCAATTTCGTTGGTATATAGCTTCTATCAAAAAGAAAAAAAAAGAGAGGCCGAACAAAAAAAAAAAAGAAAAAAAACTATTTGGGCAAAAAAAAAAAGGCATAAAAAAGAAACAATAGAAAGAAAAAGAGCACGAAAAAAAAAAAAAGTCGAGTTTCATATCTTCTTCTTACATTGTGATTATTTGACAATATCATAGTCAAGTTGTTTGGTAAGTTTGAATTCCTCAAGGCCACAAGCCAAACTTGATAATTGCTTCTTTTGTTCTTTTAGAACTTAAAGAGATTTAAAAGAGTGGTAAAAGGCTGTGTGGTGAGATTAATCGAGGGTAAAAGCCATTTGTGAGATACACGAGGGTTGAGTATATCATTTCTTGAGAGAAACACGTGAGGGAGTGTTGAGAGGAACTAAACTTTATTTTTGCAGAATTTTAAGATGGGGGATGATCAACCCCTTCCGAATCTTCAAATTCAAGCCATAATGGATGAGATGCGGCGAATGATGACCAATGAATTCAACCAAGTTCATGAAAGAATGGATCGAATAGAGGCAAACGCACGAAGACCACCATCTCGTGAAGGTTCCGTTGTGAATGAGGAAGAAAGAAGCGACGAATGGGATAGGGAATCTGAAAGGAGATCGGCTAGGAGGAGGCGACGTATAGACAATAATTTGAGTTCCATAAAGATGAAAGTCCCTTCATTTCAAGGAAAGTCAGATCCGGAAGCATACCTCGATTGGGAGAAGAAAATGGAGTTCATATTTGATTGTCATGAATACTCCAACCGAAAGAAGGTAAAACTTGCTGTCATTGAGTTTTCTGATTATGCACTAACATGGTGGGATCAACTTTTGATTAGCAAGCGAAGAAATGGAGAAAGGCCTATCGAGAGTTGGGAAGAAATGAAGTTGGTCATGAGGAGACGTTTTGTGCCTAGTCACTACTTTCGTGACCTTCACAACAAGCTCCAAAATCTCAAGCAAGGGAACAAGTGTGTGGAAGATTATTTTAAAGAGATGGAGGTTATCTTGATTAGGGCCAACATTGAGGAGGATCGAGAAGCTACAATGGCTAGGTTCTTACATGGTTTAAATTTTGAAATACGTGATCGTGTTGAAATGTATCATTATGTTGAAATTGAGGATATGGTTCATATGGCTGTTAAAATTGAGAAACAACTTAAGAGAGGGGGAGGATCACGAAATAGTACTTGGAAGACAAGTTCTTCAAAGAAAATTGAAAGCACATCTTCTTCTTCTTCTAATTCCAAATCTGGTTCTAAAGATATAAACTCTTCAAAAGGAAAAACTGATTCTTCTACTCATAAGAATCGTGACATAAAGTGTTTTAAGTGTCAAGGCAGGGGTCATATTGCAAGTCAATGTCCAAACAAGCTTGCAATGGTGATTCGAGAAAATGGGGAAATTGAGACAGATAAATCAGATTCCGAAGACTCACCGGATGGTTTGGATGATGATGAAGAGGTAGCTGTCCAAGGAGACTTGTTGGTGGCTAGAAGAGCCCTAAGTGCCCATTCCAAAGAAGATGATGATGCACAAAGGGAGAACATCTTTCACACTCGATGCTACGTTCAAGGCAAGGTATGTAGTGTTATCATTGACGGGGGGAGTTGTACAAATGTAGCAAGTTCAACTATGGTTGAAAAGCTTGGTCTACCTACTACGAAGCATCAAAAGCCATACAAACTCCAATGGCTTAATGATAGTGGTGAGGTACGAGTTTCAAAACAAGTGTTGGTTTCTTTTCGCATAGGTAAATATGAAGATGAAGTATTGTGTGATGTTGTACCTATGCAAGCAAGTCATATGTTGCTTGGGAGGCCATGGCAGTATGATCGACATGTAAAGCATGATGGCTTTACCAACAAATACACTTTTGTACACAAAGCCAAACCCGTAACTCTTGTACCCATGTCACCTAGTCAAGTTTTTGAAGATCAAGTTAAACTTCAAAATGATGCAAAAAAAATAAATGAGCCAAAAGAAAATAATGAACAAGGCTCAAAAGAAAAAGGAAAGGATAAAAAAACACCCGTGGAAAAAAAAGAGAGTCAATATTGTGCTTTGGCAAAAAAGAGTGAGATAAAAGAAGCTTTAAATTCTGGAATGCTTTTTGTGCTTCTTTTGTTCAAAGAAGCTCAATTAGCCACTAACAACTTGGCCGGTATCATTCCGAGCAATGTTATGTCTATCTTGCAGGAATTTGAAGACTTGTTTCCGGAAGAAGTTCCCGATGGATTGCCACCAATCCGTGGAATTGAACACCAAATTGACTTTGTACCCGGAGCTTCCATCCCAAAGAAACCAGCCTATAGAACAAGTCCGGAAGAAACCAAGGAGTTGGAAAGACAAGTTAAAGAATTACTTGCAAGAGGATTGGTTCGAGAAAGCATGAGTCCTTGTGCCGTTCCAGTCTTGTTAGTACCGAAGAAGGACGGCTCATGGAGGATGTGTGTGGATTGTCGCGCCATCAACAATATCACGGTAAAGTATCGTCATCCAATTCCTCGATTAGATGATATGCTTGATGAATTGTATGGTGCAAACTTATTTTCAAAAATTGATTTGAAAAGTGGTTATCACCAAATCCGTATGAGAGAGGGTGATGAGTGGAAAACCGCTTTCAAAACAAAACATGGTTTATATGAATGGTTAGTGATGCCCTTTGGTTTAACTAACGCTCCTAGTACATTCATGAGACTAATGAACCATGTTTTGAGAGATTTCATTGGAAAGTTTGTGGTTGTTTACTTTGATGATATTTTGATTTACTCCAAAAGTTTGGACGATCATCTTGAACATCTAACTTCTGTTTTGAGTGTGCTTAGGAAGGAAAAGCTTTTTGCAAACTTGAAGAAGTGCACCTTTTGTACCAATCATGTTATTTTCCTTGGATACATGGTAAGTTCACAAGGAATTTCTGTTGATGAAGAAAAGGTAAAGGCCATCCAAGATTGGCCAACTCCAAAGAGTGTAAGTGAAGTGCGAAGTTTTCATGGTCTTGCAAGTTTTTATCGTAGATTTGTTAAAAACTTTAGCACTTTGGCGTCACCACTCACAGAAGTCATTAAAAAGAACGTCGGTTTTAAATGGGGCAAAGAACAAGAGCAAGCTTTTGAACAACTTAAATTTCATTTAACCCATGCTCCTTTGTTATCTTTGCCCAACTTTGATAAAACCTTTGAAATTGAGTGTGATGCATCAGGTGTTGGAATAGGTGCAGTTTTGATGCAAGAAGGTAAACCATTGGCCTATTTTAGTGAGAAGTTGAATGGGGCGACCTTGAACTACCCCACTTATGACAAAGAACTGTATTCATTGGTCCGTGCATTAAAGACATGGCAACACTATTTGTGGGCCAAAGAGTTTGTGATACATTCTGACCATGAGTCCTTGAAGTACTTAAAGGGACAACATAAGTTAAACAAAAGACATGCTCGATGGATTGAGTTTCTTGAGACATTTCCTTATGTCATCCGATACAAGAAAGGTAAGGAAAATATTGTGGCTGATGCACTTTCACGAAGATACTCTTTACTCTCTTCTCTTGACTGTAAAATTCTTGGTTTTGAACAAATCAAAGAATTGTACCACAATGATACCGATTTTGGACAAATTTTTCAAGCATGCGAAAAATGTTCTTTTGAAAAGTTTTTCAAACATGAGGGGTTTTTGTTTAAGGAATCAAAGCTTTGCGTCCCTAACTCTTCCTTGCGAGAACTTTTGGTTAGGGAAGCGCATGGTGGAGGCCTTATGGGTCATTTTGGCGTGGCAAAAACTTTGGCAATTTTACAAGAACATTTTTATTGGCCAAAAATGAAAGTTGATGTAGGACGAATATGTGAAAATTGTGTTGTTTGCAAACAAGCAAAATCAAAAGTTCAACCTCATGGTTTATATACTCCTTTGCCTATACCAAGTGAACCGTGGGTTGATCTTTCAATGGATTTTGTGTTGGGTTTGCCAAAAACCAAGGGCGGCAAAGACTCAATCTTTGTGGTCGTTGGATGGGTTCTCATCATTCCTGGTATCAGAGCAACCTCACTACTTCTTTGAAAAACAAATCAGAAATATGTGATGCATCATTAGTTCGGTTGCATGCAATGAAATGAGCCATTTTGGAGAACCTATCATTATGAAGTCATTTACTTAGAAGATATTAGAAGGTTGCCTCAATTATTGTCTAGAATTTATTTGAGTCCTTTGATTTGTCTTGTGTATCCTATAAATAGGTTGTCTTTGTAATCTTTTGAAAACACTTTTGATTTGAATGAAATTGTGAGTTTTAAACTCTTTTTGTTCTTTGTGAACTATAGAACTTATCAAGTCTTCTTACTTGTGGCGTTCAATACTTATCAATCAACTTGGTGGGTTGATTGTGGCGTATCTTATACCAAGGTTCTTGTCTCACTATAGACAACGGGTCGCGGTTTCACCATTACTATCTCGGGCAACCAATAGACGATCGCGATAATCACATCAACATGTTAAGGAGTCACAAACGCCATATACCCACTAAGACCAAAATTAGCCAATAACGAGCCATTACGGACCATTATGACTCATTATATCTCAATTACACGCAATAAGTTCTAATCATACTCACTATGACCCATATACTCCTGTTATGAGCAATTAGACTTGTTAAGGAGACACAAACTCATACTCACTATGACCCATATACTCCTGTTATGAGCAATTAGACTTGTTAAGGAGACACAAACCTTTATATCCGGTAAGACAAAATTTACCCATTAACGACCCATTACGGACCATTATGACCCATTATATCTCAATTGCACCCAATAAGTTCTAATCATACTCATTATCACCCATTTACTCCCATTATGACCAATTACACTTGTTAAGGGGACACAAATCCCTAATGCCCACTAAGACCAAAATTACCCAATAACGAGCCATTTACTCCCGTTATGATCAATTAGACTTGTTAAGGAGACACAATCCTCTTATTCCCGCAAAGACAAAAATTATACAATAACAAGCCATTACGGACCATTATGACCCGTTATATCTCAGTTGCACCCAATAAGTTCTAATCATACTCATTATGACCCACTTACTCCCGTTATGACCAATTAAACTTCATAAGGAGACACACACCCCTTATACCCACTAAGAGCAAGATTACCCTATAACATGCCATTACGAACCACTATGACACGTTATATCTCAATTACACCTATTAAGTTCTAATCATACTAATTATGAACCATTTACTTCCGTTATGACCATATACATGTTAAGGAGACACAAACCCCATATACCCACTAAGACCAAAATTAGCCAATAACGAGCCATTACGGACCATTATGACCCATTATATCCCAATTACACGCAATAAGTTCTAATCATACTCACTATGACCCATATACTCCTGTTATGAGCAATTAGACTTGTTAAGGAGACACAAACCCCTTATACCAAGTAAGACAAAATTTACCCATTAACGAGCCATTACGGACCATTATGACCCATTATATCTCAATTACACCAAATAAGGTCTAATCAGACTCATTATGACCCATTACTCCCATTATCACCAATTAGACTTGTTAAGGGGGATACAAACCCCTTATACCCAGAAAGACATTAGCCAATAATTAGCCATTTATGGACCATTATGACCCGTTACAACTCAATTACCAATAATAAGGTCCAATCAAACTCATAATGACCCATTTACTCCCGTTATGACCAATTAGACTTGTTAAGGAGACAAACCCCTTATACCCCACTAAGACCAAAATTACCCAATAACGAGCCATTACGGATTACAAAGACCCGTTACACCTCAATTACACCTAATAAGGTGTAATCAAACTCATTTAGACCCATTTACTCCCATTATGACCAATTAGATTCGTTTTAGGAGAAACAACTCCTTATTGCAACTAAGACCATAATTAGCCAATAACGAGCCATTACGTACCACAAAGACCCGTTTATACCTCAATTACACCAAATAGGTTCTAATGAAACTCATTATGACTCATTTACTCCCGTTATGACCAATTAGATTCGTTTTAGGAGACACAAACCCCATATACCTACTAAGATAAAAATTACCCAATAATGAACCATTTCGGACCATTATGAGTTTATGACCTGTTATATCTCACTTGCACCCAATAAGTTCTAATCATACTCATTATGACCCACTTACTCCCGTTATGATCAATTAGACTTCTTAAGGAGACACAAACCCCTTATACCCACTAAGACCAAGATTACCCTATATCGAGCCATTACGAACCACTATGACCCGTTAGATCTTAATTACACCTAATAAGTACTAATCATACTAATTATGAACCATTTACTCCCGTAATGAACAATTATAATTGTTTAGGAGACACAAACCCCTTATACCCACTAATACCAAAATTACCCTATAACGAGAGATTACGGACCACAATGACCTGTTATATCTCAGTTACACCCATTAAGTTCTAATCATACAAATTTGGATCCATTTACTCCCGTTATGACCAATTATAATTGTTGAGAAAACACAAACGCCTTATACCCACCAAGAACAAAATTACCCAATAACGAGCCTTTACGGACCATTATGACCCATTATATCTAAATTGTAACCAATAAGTTCAAATCATAATCATTTTGACCCGTTTACTCCCGTTACGACCAATTACACTTGTTAAGGAGACACAAACCCCTTATACCCGGTAAGACAAAATTTACCCATTAGCGAGCCATTACGGACCATTATGACCCATTATATCTCAATTGCACCCAATAAGTTCTAATCTTACTAGTTATGACCCATTTACTCCCGTTATGACCTATTAAGACTTCTTAAGTAGACACAAACCTCTTATACCCGCTAAGACAAAAATTACCCAATAACGAGCCATTACGGACCATTATGACCCATTATATCTCAGTTGCAACCAATAAGTTCTTATCACACTCATTATGATCCACCTACTCCCGTTATGACCAATTATACATGTTAAGGAGTCACAAACGCCATATACCCACTAAGACCAAAATTAGCCAATAACGAGCCATTACGGACCATTATGACTCATTATATCTCAATTACACGCAATAAGTTCTAATCATACTCACTATGACCCATATACTCCTGTTATGAGCAATTAGACTTGTTAAGGAGACACAAACTCATACTCACTATGACCCATATACTCCTGTTATGAGCAATTAGACTTGTTAAGGAGACACAAACCTTTATATCCGGTAAGACAAAATTTACCCATTAACGACCCATTACGGACCATTATGACCCATTATATCTCAATTGCACCCAATAAGTTCTAATCATACTCATTATCACCCATTTACTCCCATTATGACCAATTACACTTGTTAAGGGGACACAAATCCCTAATGCCCACTAAGACCAAAATTACCCAATAACGAGCCATTTACTCCCGTTATGATCAATTAGACTTGTTAAGGAGACACAATCCTCTTATTCCCGCAAAGACAAAAATTATACAATAACAAGCCATTACGGACCATTATGACCCGTTATATCTCAGTTGCACCCAATAAGTTCTAATCATACTCATTATGACCCACTTACTCCCGTTATGACCAATTAAACTTCATAAGGAGACACACACCCCTTATACCCACTAAGAGCAAGATTACCCTATAACATGCCATTACGAACCACTATGACACGTTATATCTCAATTACACCTATTAAGTTCTAATCATACTAATTATGAACCATTTACTTCCGTTATGACCATATACATGTTAAGGAGACACAAACCCCATATACCCACTAAGACCAAAATTAGCCAATAACGAGCCATTACGGACCATTATGACCCATTATATCCCAATTACACGCAATAAGTTCTAATCATACTCACTATGACCCATATACTCCTGTTATGAGCAATTAGACTTGTTAAGGAGACACAAACCCCTTATACCAAGTAAGACAAAATTTACCCATTAACGAGCCATTACGGACCATTATGACCCATTATATCTCAATTACACCAAATAAGGTCTAATCAGACTCATTATGACCCATTACTCCCATTATCACCAATTAGACTTGTTAAGGGGGATACAAACCCCTTATACCCAGAAAGACATTAGCCAATAATTAGCCATTTATGGACCATTATGACCCGTTACAACTCAATTACCAATAATAAGGTCCAATCAAACTCATAATGACCCATTTACTCCCGTTATGACCAATTAGACTTGTTAAGGAGACAAACCCCTTATACCCCACTAAGACCAAAATTACCCAATAACGAGCCATTACGGATTACAAAGACCCGTTACACCTCAATTACACCTAATAAGGTGTAATCAAACTCATTTAGACCCATTTACTCCCATTATGACCAATTAGATTCGTTTTAGGAGAAACAACTCCTTATTGCAACTAAGACCATAATTAGCCAATAACGAGCCATTACGTACCACAAAGACCCGTTTATACCTCAATTACACCAAATAGGTTCTAATGAAACTCATTATGACTCATTTACTCCCGTTATGACCAATTAGATTCGTTTTAGGAGACACAAACCCCATATACCTACTAAGATAAAAATTACCCAATAATGAACCATTTCGGACCATTATGAGTTTATGACCTGTTATATCTCACTTGCACCCAATAAGTTCTAATCATACTCATTATGACCCACTTACTCCCGTTATGACCAATTAGACTTCTTAAGGAGACACAAACCCCTTATACCCACTAAGACCAAGATTACCCTATATCGAGCCATTACGAACCACTATGACCCGTTAGATCTTAATTACACCTAATAAGTACTAATCATACTAATTATGAACCATTTACTCCCGTAATGAACAATTATAATTGTTTAGGAGACACAAACCCCTTATACCCACTAATACCAAAATTACCCTATAACGAGAGATTACGGACCACAATGACCTGTTATATCTCAGTTACACCCATTAAGTTCTAATCATACAAATTTGGATCCATTTACTCCCGTTATGACCAATTATAATTGTTGAGAAAACACAAACGCCTTATACCCACCAAGAACAAAATTACCCAATAACGAGCCTTTACGGACCATTATGACCCATTATATCTAAATTGTAACCAATAAGTTCAAATCATAATCATTTTGACCCGTTTACTCCCGTTACGACCAATTACACTTGTTAAGGAGACACAAACCCCTTATACCCGGTAAGACAAAATTTACCCATTAGCGAGCCATTACGGACCATTATGACCCAGTATATCTCAATTGCACCCAATAAGTTCTAATCTTACTAGTTATGACCCATTTACTCCCGTTATGACCTATTAAGACTTCTTAAGTAGACACAAACCTCTTATACCCGCTAAGACAAAAATTACCCAATAACGAGCCATTACGGACCATTATGACCCATTATATCTCAGTTGCAACCAATAAGTTCTTATCACACTCATTATGATCCACCTACTCCCGTTATGACCAATTATACATGTTAAGGAGTCACAAACGCCATATACCCACTAAGACCAAAATTAGCCAATAACGAGCCATTACGGACCATTATGACTCATTATATCTCAATTACACGCAATAAGTTCTAATCATACTCACTATGACCCATATACTCCTGTTATGAGCAATTAGACTTGTTAAGGAGACACAAACTCATACTCACTATGACCCATATACTCCTGTTATGAGCAATTAGACTTGTTAAGGAGACACAAACCTTTATATCCGGTAAGACAAAATTTACCCATTAACGACCCATTACGGACCATTATGACCCATTATATCTCAATTGCACCCAATAAGTTCTAATCATACTCATTATCACCCATTTACTCCCATTATGACCAATTACAGTTGTTAAGGGGACACAAATCCCTAATGCCCACTAAGACCAAAATTACCCAATAACGAGCCATTTACTCCCGTTATGATCAATTAGACTTGTTAAGGAGACACAATCCTCTTATTCCCGCAAAGACAAAAATTATACAATAACAAGCCATTACGGACCATTATGACCCGTTATATCTCAGTTGCACCCAATAAGTTCTAATCATACTCATTATGACCCACTTACTCCCGTTATGACCAATTAAACTTCATAAGGAGACACACACCCCTTATACCCACTAAGAGCAAGATTACCCTATAACATGCCATTACGAACCACTATGACACGTTATATCTCAATTACACCTATTAAGTTCTAATCATACTAATTATGAACCATTTACTTCCGTTATGACCATATACATGTTAAGGAGACACAAACCCCATATACCCACTAAGACCAAAATTAGCCAATAACGAGCCATTACGACCCATTATATCCCAATTACACGCAATAAGTTCTAATCATACTCACTATGACCCATATACTCCTGTTATGAGCAATTAGACTTGTTAAGGAGACACAAACCCCTTATACCAAGTAAGACAAAATTTACCCATTAACGAGCCATTACGGACCATTATGACCCATTATATCTCAATTACACCAAATAAGGTCTAATCAGACTCATTATGACCCATTACTCCCATTATCACCAATTAGACTTGTTAAGGGGGATACAAACCCCTTATACCCAGAAAGACATTAGCCAATAATTAGCCATTTATGGACCATTATGACCCGTTACAACTCAATTACCAATAATAAGGTCCAATCAAACTCATAATGACCCATTTACTCCCGTTATGACCAATTAGACTTGTTAAGGAGACAAACCCCTTATACCCCACTAAGACCAAAATTACCCAATAACGAGCCATTACGGATTACAAAGACCCGTTACACCTCAATTACACCTAATAAGGTGTAATCAAACTCATTTAGACCCATTTACTCCCATTATGACCAATTAGATTCGTTTTAGGAGAAACAACTCCTTATTGCAACTAAGACCATAATTAGCCAATAACGAGCCATTACGTACCACAAAGACCCGTTTATACCTCAATTACACCAAATAGGTTCTAATGAAACTCATTATGACTCATTTACTCCCGTTATGACCAATTAGATTCGTTTTAGGAGACACAAACCCCATATACCTACTAAGATAAAAATTACCCAATAATGAACCATTTCGGACCATTATGAGTTTATGACCTGTTATATCTCACTTGCACCCAATAAGTTCTAATCATACTCATTATGACCCACTTACTCCCGTTATGACCAATTAGACTTCTTAAGGAGACACAAACCCCTTATACCCACTAAGACCAAGATTACCCTATATCGAGCCATTACGAACCACTATGACCCGTTAGATCTTAATTACACCTAATAAGTACTAATCATACTAATTATGAACCATTTACTCCCGTAATGAACAATTATAATTGTTTAGGAGACACAAACCCCTTATACCCACTAATACCAAAATTACCCTGTAACGAGAGATTACGGACCACAATGACCTGTTATATCTCAGTTACACCCATTAAGTTTTAATCATACAAATTTGGATCCATTTACTCCCGTTATGACCAATTATAATTGTTGAGAAAACACAAACCCCTTATACCCACCAAGAACAAAATTACCCAATAACGAGCCTTTACGGACCATTATGACCCATTATATCTCAATTGTAACCAATAAGTTCAAATCATAATCATTTTGACCCGTTTACTCCCGTTACGACCAATTACACTTGTGAAGGAGACACAAACCCCTTATACCCGGTAAGACAAAATTTACCCATTAGCGAGCCATTACGGACCATTATGACCCATTATATCTCAATTGCACCCAATAAGTTCTAATCTTACTAGTTATGACCCATTTACTCCCGTTATGACCTATTAAGACTTCTTAAGGAGACACAAACCTCTTATACCCGCTAAGACAAAAATTACCCAATAACGAGCCATTACGGAACATTATGACCCATTATATCTCAGTTCCAACCAATAAGTTCTTATCACACTCATTATGATCCACCTACTCCCGTTATTACCAATTATACATGTTAAGGAGTCACAAACGCCATATACCCACTAAGACCAAAATTAGCCAATAACGAGCCATTACGGACCATTATGACCCATTATAGCTCAATTGCACTCAATAAGTTCTAATCATACTCACTATGACCCATATACTCCTGTTATGAGCAATTAGACTTGTTAAGGAGACACAAACCTTTGTATCCGGTAAGACAAAATTTACCCATTAACGACCCATTACAGACCATTATGACCCATTATATCTCAATTGCACCCAATAAGTTCTAATCATACTCATTATCACCCATTTACTCCCATTATGACCAATTACACTTGTTAAGGGGACACAAATCCCTAATGCCCACTAAGACCAAAATTACCCAATAACGAGCCATTTACTCCCGTTATGATCAATTAGACTTGTTAAGGAGACACAATCCTCTTATTCCCGCAAAGACAAAAATTATACAATAACAAGCCATTACGGACCATTATGACCCGTTATATCTCAGTTGCACCCAATAAGTTCTAATCATACTCATTATGACCCACTTACTCCCGTTATGACCAATTAAACTTCATAAGGAGACACACACCCCTTATACCCACTAAGAGCAAGATTACCCTATAACATGCCATTACGAACCACTATGACACGTTATATCTCAATTACACCTATTAAGTTCTAATCATACTAATTATGAACCATTTACTTCCGTTATGACCATATACATGTTAAGGAGACACAAACCCCATATACCCACTAAGACCAAAATTAGCCAATAACGAGCCATTACGGACCATTATGACCCATTATATCTCAATTACACGCAATAAGTTCTAATCATACTCACTATGACCCATATACTCCTGTTATGAGCAATTAGACTTGTTAAGGAGACACAAACCCCTTATACCAAGTAAGACAAAATTTACCCATTAACAAGCCATTACGGACCATTATGACCCATTATATCTCAATTACACCAAATAAGGTCTAATCAGACTCATTATGACCCATTACTCCCATTATCACCAATTAGACTTGTTAAGGGGATACAAACCCCTTATACCCAGAAAGACATTAGCCAATAATTAGCCATTTATGGACCATTATGACCCGTTACAACTCAATTACCAATAATAAGGTCCAATCAAACTCATAATGACCCATTTACTCCCGTTATGACCAATTAGACTTGTTAAGGAGACAAACCCCTTATACCCCACTAAGACCAAAATTACCCAATAACGAGCCATTACGGATTACAAAGACCCGTTACACCTCAATTACACCTAATAAGGTGTAATCAAACTCATTTAGACCCATTTACTCCCATTATGACCAATTAGATTCGTTTTAGGAGAAACAACTCCTTATTGCAACTAAGACCATAATTAGCCAATAACGAGCCATTACGTACCACAAAGACCCGTTTATACCTCAATTACACCAAATAGGTTCTAATGAAACTCATTATGACTCATTTACTCCCGTTATGACCAATTAGATTCGTTTTACGAGACACAAACCCCATATACCTACTAAGATAAAAATTACCCAATAATGAACCATTTCGGACCATTATGAGTTTATCACCTGTTATATCTCACTTGCACCCAATAAGTTCTAATCATACTCATTATGACCCACTTACTCCCGTTATGACCAATTAGACTTCTTAAGGAGACACAAACCCCTTATACCCACTAAGACCAAGATTACCCTATATCGAGCCATTACGAACCACTATGACCCGTTAGATCTTAATTACACCTAATAAGTACTAATCATACTAATTATGAACCATTTACTCCCGTAATGAACAATTATAATTGTTTAGGAGACACAAACCCCTTATACCCACTAATACCAAAATTACCCTATAACGAGAGATTACGGACCACAATGACCTGTTATATCTCAGTTACACCCATTAAGTTCTAATCATACAAATTTGGATCCATTTACTCCCGTTATGACCAATTATAATTGTTGAGAAAACACAAACCCCTTATACCCACCAAGAACAAAATTACCCAATAACGAGCCTTTACGGACCATTATGACCCATTATATCTCAATTGTAACCAATAAGTTCAAATCATAATCATTTTGACCCGTTTACTCCCGTTACGACCAATTACACTTGTGAAGGAGACACAAACCCCTTATACCCGGTAAGACAAAATTTACCCATTAGCGAGCCATTACGGACCATTATGACCCATTATATCTCAATTGCACCCAATAAGTTCTAATCTTACTAGTTATGACCCATTTACTCCCGTTATGACCTATTAAGACTTCTTAAGGAGACACAAACCTCTTATACCCGCTAAGACAAAAATTACCCAATAACGAGCCATTACGGAACATTATGACCCATTATATCTCAGTTCTAACCAATAAGTTCTTATCACACTCATTATGATCCACCTACTCCCGTTATTACCAATTATACATGTTAAGGAGTCACAAACGCCATATACCCACTAAGACCAAAATTAGCCAATAACGAGCCATTACGGACCATTATGACCCATTATAGCTCAATTGCACTCAATAAGTTCTAATCATACTCACTATGACCCATATACTCCTGTTATGAGCAATTAGACTTGTTAAGGAGACACAAACCTTTATATCCGGTAAGACAAAATTTACCCATTAACGACCTATTACGGACCATTATGACCCATTATATCTCAATTGCACCCAATAAGTTCTAATCATACTCATTATCACCCATTTACTCCCATTATGACCAATTACACTTGTTAAGGGGACACAAATCCCTAATGCCCACTAAGACCAAAATTACCCAATAACGAGCCATTTACTCCCGTTATGATCAATTAGACTTGTTAAGGAGACACAATCCTCTTATTCCCGCAAAGACAAAAATTATACAATAACAAGCCATTACGGACCATTATGACCCGTTATATCTCAGTTGCACCCAATAAGTTCTAATCATACTCATTATGACCCACTTACTCCCGTTATGACCAATTAAACTTCATAAGGAGACACACACCCCTTATACCCACTAAGAGCAAGATTACCCTATAACATGCCATTACGAACCACTATGACACGTTATATCTCAATTACACCTATTAAGTTCTAATCATACTAATTATGAACCATTTACTTCCGTTATGACCATATACATGTTAAGGAGACACAAACCCCATATACCCACTAAGACCAAAATTAGCCAATAACGAGCCATTACGGACCATTATGACCCATTATATCTCAATTACACGCAATAAGTTCTAATCATACTCACTATGACCCATATACTCCTGTTATGAGCAATTAGACTTGTTAAGGAGACACAAACCCCTTATACCAAGTAAGACAAAATTTACCCCTTAACGAGCCATTACGGACCATTATGACCCATTATATCTTAATTACACCAAATAAGGTCTAATCAGACTCATTATGACCCATTACTCCCATTATCACCAATTAGACTTGTTAAGGGGATACAAACCCCTTATACCCAGAAAGACATTAGCCAATAATTAGCCATTTATGGACCATTATGACCCGTTACAACTCAATTACCAATAATAAGGTCCAATCAAACTCATAATGACCCATTTACTCCCGTTATTACCAATTAGACTTGTTAAGGAGACAAACCCCTTATACCCCACTAAGACCAAAATTACCCAATAACGAGCCATTACGGATTACAAAGACCCGTTACACCTCAATTACACCTAATAAGGTGTAATCAAACTCATTAAGACCCATTTACTCCCATTATGACCAATTAGATTCGTTTTAGGAGAAACAACTCCTTATTGCAACTAAGACCATAATTAGCCAATAACGAGCCATTACGTACCACAAAGACCCGTTTATACCTCAATTACACCAAATAAGTTCTAATGAAACTCATTATGACTCATTTACTCCCGTTATGACCAATTAGATTCGTTTTAGGAGACACAAACCCCATATACCTACTAAGATAAAAATTACCCAATAATGAACCATTTCGGACCATTATGAATTTATGACCTGTTATATCTCACTTGCACCCAATAAGTTCTAATCATACTCATTTTGACCCACTTACTCCCGTTATGACCAATTAGACTTCTTAAGGAGACACAAACCCCTTATACCCACTAAGACCAAGATTACCCTATATCGAGCCATTACGAACCACTATGACCCGTTAGATCTTAATTACACCCAATAAGTACTAATCATACTAATTATGAACCATTTACTCCCGTAATGAACAATTATAATTGTTTAGGAGACACAAACCCCTTATACCCACTAATACCAAAATTACCCTATAACGAGAGATTACGGACCACAATGACCTGTTATATCTCAGTTACACCCATTAAGTTCTAATCATACAAATTTGGATCCATTTACTCCCGTTATGACCAATTATAATTGTTGAGAAAACACAAACCCCTTATACCCACCAAGAACAAAGTTACCCAATAACGAGCCTTTACGGACCATTATGACCCATTATATCTCAATTGTAACCAATAAGTTCAAATCATAATCATTTTGACCCGTTTACTCCCGTTACGACCAATTACACTTGTGAAGGAGACACAAACCCCTTATACCCGGTAAGACAAAATTTACCCATTAGCGAGCCATTACGGACCATTATGACCCATTATATCTCAATTGCACCCAATAAGTTCTAATCTTACTAGTTATGACCCATTTACTCCCGTTATGACCTATTAAGACTTCTTAAGGAGACACAAACCTCTTATACCCGCTAAGACAAAAATTACCCAATAACGAGCCATTACGGACCATTATGACCCATTATATCTCAGTTGCAACCAATAAGTTCTTATCACACTCATTATGATCCACCTACTCCCGTTATGACCAATTATACATGTTAAGGAGTCACAAACGCCATATACCCACTAAGACCAAAATTAGCCAATAACGAGCCATTACGGACCATTATGACCCATTATAGCTCAATTGCACTCAATAAGTTCTAATCATACTCACTATGACCCATATACTCCTGTTATGAGCAATTAGACTTGTTAAGGAGACACAAACCTTTATATCCGGTAAGACAAAAGTTACCCATTAACGAGCCATTATGGACCATTATGACCCATTATATCTCAATTGCACCCAATAAGTTCTAATCATACTCATTATCACCCATTTACTCCCCTTATGACCATTTACACTTGTTAAGGGGACACAAATCCCTAATGCCCACTAAGACCAAAATTACCCAATAACGAGCCATTTACTCCCGTTATGATCAATTAGACTTGTTAAGGAGACACAATCCTCTTTATTCCCGCAAAGACAAAAATTATACAATAACAAGCCATTACGGACCATTATGACCCGTTATATCTCAGTTGCACCCAATAAGTTCTAATCATACTCATTATGACCCACTTACTCCCGTTATGACCAATTAAACTTCATAAGGAGACACACACCCCTTATACCCACTAAGAGCAAGATTACCCTATAACATGCCATTACGAACCACTATGACACGTTATATCTCAATTACACCTATTAAGTTCTAATCATACTAATTATGAACCATTTACTTCCGTTATGACCATATACATGTTAAGGAGACACAAACCCCATATACCCACTAAGACCAAAATTAGCCAATAACGAGCCATTACGGACCATTATGACCCATTATATCTCAATTACACGCAATAAGTTCTAATCATACTCACTATGACCCATATACTCCTGTTATGAGCAATTAGACTTGTTAAGGAGACACAAACCCCTTATACCAAGTAAGACAAAATTTACCCATTAACGAGCCATTACGGACCATTATGACCCATTATATCTCAATTACACCAAATAAGGTCTAATCAGACTCATTATGACCCATTACTCCCATTATCACCAATTAGACTTGTTAAGGGGATACAAACCCCTTATACCCAGAAAGACATTAGCCAATAATTAGCCATTTATGGACCATTATGACCCGTTACAACTCAATTACCAATAATAAGGTCCAATCAAACTCATAATGACCCATTTACTCCCGTTATGACCAATTAGACTTGTTAAGGAGACAAACCCCTTATACCCCACTAAGACCAAAATTACCCAATAACGAGCCATTACGGATTACAAAGACCCGTTACACCTCAATTACACCTAATAAGGTGTAATCAAACTCATTTAGACCCATTTACTCCCATTATGACCAATTAGATTCGTTTTAGGAGAAACAACTCCTTATTGCAACTAAGACCATAATTAGCCAATAACGAGCCATTACGTACCACAAAGACCCGTTTATACCTCAATTACACCAAATAGGTTCTAATGAAACTCATTATGACTCATTTACTCCCATTATGACCAATTAGATTCGTTTTAGGAGACACAGACCCCATATACCTACTAAGATAAAAATTACCCAATAATGAACCATTTCGGACCATTATGAGTTTATGACCTGTTATATCTGACTTGCACCCAATAAGTTCTAATCATACTCATTATGACCCACTTACTCCCGTTATGACCAATTAGACTTCTTAAGGAGACACAAACCCCTTATACCCACTAAGACCAAGATTACCCTATATCGAGCCATTACGAACCACTATGACCCGTTAGATCTTAATTACACCCAATAAGTACTAATCATACTAATTATGAACCATTTACTCCCGTAATGAACAATTATAATTGTTTAGGAGACACAAACCCCTTATACCCACTAATACCAAAATTACCCTATAACGAGAGATTACGGACCACAATGACCTGTTATATCTCAGTTACACCCATTAAGTTCTAATCATACAAATTTGGATCCATTTACTCCCGTTATGACCAATTATAATTGTTGAGAAAACACAAACCCCTTATACCCACCAAGAACAAAGTTACCCAATAACGAGCCTTTACGGACCATTATGACCCATTATATCTCAATTGTAACCAATAAGTTCAAATCATAATCATTTTGACCCGTTTACTCCCGTTACGACCAATTACACTTGTGCAGGAGACACAAACCCCTTATACCCGGTAAGACAAAATTTACCCATTAGCGAGCCATTACGGACCATTATGACCCATTATATCTCAATTGCACCCAATAAGTTCTAATCTTACTAGTTATGACCCATTTACTCCCGTTATGACCTATTAAGACTTCTTAAGGATTACGGACCATTATGACCCATTATATCTCAGTTGCAACCAATAAGTTCTTATCACACTCATTATGATCCACCTACTCCCGTTATGACCAATTATACATGTTAAGTAGTCACAAACGCCATATACCCACTAAGACCAAAATTAGCCAATAACGAGCCATTACGGACCATTATGACCCATTATAGCTCAATTGCACTCAATAAGTTCTAATCATACTCACTATGACCCATATACTCCTGTTATGAGCAATTAGACTTGTTAAGGAGACACAAACCTTTATATCCGGTAAGACAAAAGTTACCCATTAACGAGCCATTATGGACCATTATGACCCATTATATCTCAATTGCACCCAATAAGTTCTAATCACACTCATTATCACCCATTTACTCCCCTTATGACCATTTACACTTGTTAAGGGGACACAAATCCCTAATGCCCACTAAGACCAAAATTACCCAATAACGAGCCATTTACTCCCGTTATGATCAATTAGACTTGTTAAGGAGACACAATCCTCTTTATTCCCGCAAAGACAAAAATTATACAATAACAAGCCATTACGGACCATTATGACCCGTTATATCTCAGTTGCACCCAATAAGTTCTAATCATACTCATTATGACCCACTTACTCCCGTTATGACCAATTAAACTTCATAAGGAGACACACACCCCTTATACCCACTAAGAGCAAGATTACCCTATAACATGCCATTACGAACCACTATGACACGTTATATCTCAATTACACCTATTAAGTTCTAATCATACTAATTATGAACCATTTACTTCCGTTATGACCATATACATGTTAAGGAGACACAAACCCCATATACCCACTAAGACCAAAATTAGCCAATAACGAGCCATTACGGACCATTATGACCCATTATATCTCAATTACACGCAATAAGTTCTAATCATACTCACTATGACCCATATACTCCTGTTATGAGCAATTAGACTTGTTAAGGGAGACACAAACCCCTTATACCAAGTAAGACAAAACTTACCCATTAACGAGCCATTACGGACCATTATGACCCATTATATCTCAATTACACCAAATAAGGTCTAATCAGACTCATTATGACCCATTACTCCCATTATCACCAATTAGACTTGTTAAGGGGATACAAACCCCTTATACCCAGAAAGACATTAGCCAATAATTAGCCATTTATGGACCATTATGACCCGTTACAACTCAATTACCAATAATAAGGTCCAATCAAACTCATAATGACCCATTTACTCCCGTTATGACCAATTAGACTTGTTAAGGAGACAAACCCCTTATACCCCACTAAGACCAAAATTACCCAATAACGAGCCATTACGGATTACAAAGACCCGTTACACCTCAATTACACCTAATAAGGTGTAATCAAACTCATTTAGACCCATTTACTCCCATTATGACCAATTAGATTCGTTTTAGGAGAAACAACTCCTTATTGCAACTAAGACCATAATTAGCCAATAACGAGCCATTACGTACCACAAAGACCCGTTTATACCTCAATTACACCAAATAGGTTCTAATGAAACTCATTATGACTCATTTACTCCCATTATGACCAATTAGATTCGTTTTAGGAGACACAAACCCCATATACCTACTAAGATAAAAATTACCCAATAATGAACCATTTCGGACCATTATGAGTTTATGACCTGTTATATCTGACTTGCACCCAATAAGTTCTAATCATACTCATTATGACCCACTTACTCCCGTTATGACCAATTAGACTTCTTAAGGAGACACAAACCCCTTATACCCACTAAGACCAAGATTACCCTATATCGAGCCATTACGAACCACTATGACCCGTTAGATCTTAATTACACCCAATAAGTACTAATCATACTAATTATGAACCATTTACTCCCGTAATGAACAATTATAATTGTTTAGGAGACACAAACCCCTTATACCCACTAATACCAAAATTACCCTATAACGAGAGATTACGGACCACAATGACCTGTTATATCTCAGTTACACCCATTAAGTTCTAATCATACAAATTTGGATCCATTTACTCCCGTTATGACCAATTATAATTGTTGAGAAAACACAAACCCCTTATACCCACCAAGAACAAAGTTACCCAATAACGAGCCTTTACGGACCATTATGACCCATTATATCTCAATTGTAACCAATAAGTTCAAATCATAATCATTTTGACCCGTTTACTCCCGTTACGACCAATTACACTTGTGAAGGAGACACAAACCCCTTATACCCGGTAAGACAAAATTTACCCATTAGCGAGCCATTACGGACCATTATGACCCATTATATCTCAATTGCACCCAATAAGTTCTAATCTTACTAGTTATGACCCATTTACTCCCGTTATGACCTATTAAGACTTCTTAAGGATTACGGACCATTATGACCCATTATATCTCAGTTGCAACCAATAAGTTCTTATCACACTCATTATGATCCACCTACTCCCGTTATGACCAATTATACATGTTAAGTAGTCACAAACGCCATATACCCACTAAGACCAAAATTAGCCAATAACGAGCCATTACGGACCATTATGACCCATTATAGCTCAATTGCACTCAATAAGTTCTAATCATACTCACTATGACCCATATACTCCTGTTATGAGCAATTAGACTTGTTAAGGAGACACAAACCTTTATATCCGGTAAGACAAAAGTTACCCATTCACGAGCCATTATGGACCATTATGACCCATTATATCTCAATTGCACCCAATAAGTTCTAATCATACTCATTATCACCCATTTACTCCCCTTATGACCAATTACACTTGTTAAGGGGACACAAATCCCTAATGCCCACTAAGACCAAAATTACCCAATAACGAGCCATTTACTCCCGTTATGATCAATTAGACTTGTTAAGGAGACACAATCCTCTTTATTCCCGCAAAGACAAAAATTATACAATAACAAGCCATTACGGACCATTATGACCCGTTCTATCTCAGTTGCACCCAATAAGTTCTAATCATACTCATTATGACCCACTTACTCCCGTTATGACCAATTAAACTTCATAAGGAGACACACACCCCTTATACCCACTAAGAGCAAGATTACCCTATAACATGCCATTACGAACCACTATGACACGTTATATCTCAATTACACCTATTAAGTTCTAATCATACTAATTATGAACCATTTACTTCCGTTATGACCATATACATGTTAAGGAGACACAAACCCCATATACCCACTAAGACCAAAATTAGCCAATAACGAGCCATTACGGACCATTATGACCCATTATATCTCAATTACACGCAATAAGTTCTAATCATACTCACTATGACCCATATACTCCTGTTATGAGCAATTAGACTTGTTAAGGAGACAAAAACCCCTTATACCAAGTAAGACAAAATTTACCCATTAACGAGCCATTACGGACCATTATGACCCATTATATCTCAATTGCACCCAATAAGTTCTAATCTTACTAGTTATGACCCATTTACTCCCGTTATGACCTATTAAGACTTCTTAAGGAGACACAAACCTCTTATACCCGCTAAGACAAAAATTACCCAATAACGAGCCATTACGGACCATTATGACCCATTATATCTCAGTTGCAACCAATAAGTTCTAATCTTACTAGTTATGACCCATTTACTCCCGTTATGACCTATTAAGACTTCTTAAGGAGACACAAACCTCTTATACCCGCTAAGACAAAAATTACACAATAACGAGCCATTACGGACCATTATGACCCATTATATCTCAGTTGCAACCAATAAGTTCTTATCACACTCATTATGATCCACCTACTCCCGTTATTACCAATTATACATGTTAAGGAGTCACAAACGCCATATACCCACTAAGACAAAATTAGCCAATAACGAGCCATTACGGACCATTATGACCCATTATAGCTCAATTGCACCCAATAAGTTCTAATCATACTCATTATCACCCATTTACTCCCATTATGACCAATTACACTTGTTAAGGGGACACAAATCCCTAATGCCCAATAACGAGCCATTTACTCCCGTTATGATCAATTAGACTTGTTAAGGAGACACAATCCTCTTTATTCCCGCAAAGACAAAAATTATACAATAACAAGCCATTACGGACCATTATGACCCGTTATATCTCAGTTGCACCCAATAAGTTCTAATCATACTCATTATGACCCACTTACTCCCGTTATGACCAATTAAACTTCATAAGGAGACACACACCCCTTATACCCACTAAGAGCAAGATTACCATATAACATGCCATTACGAACCACTATGACACGTTATATCTCAATTACACCTATTAAGTTCTAATCATACTAATTATGAACCATTTACTTCCGTTATGACCATATACATGTTAAGGAGACACGAACCCCATATACCCACTAAGACCAAAATTAGCCAATAACGAGCCATTACGGACCATTATGACCCATTATATCTCAATTACACGCAATAAGTTCTAATCATACTCACTATGACCCATATACTCCTGTTATGAGCAATTAGACTTGTTAAGGAGACACAAACCCCTTATACCAAGTAAGACAAAATTTACCCATTAACGAGCCATTACGGACCATTATGACCCATTATATCTCAATTACACCAAATAAGGTCTAATCAGACTGATTATGACCCATTACTCCCATTATCACCAATTAGACTTGTTAAGGGGATACAAACCCCTTATACCCAGAAAGACATTAGCCAATAATTAGCCATTTATGGACCATTATGACCCGTTACAACTCAATTACCAATAATAAGGTCCAATCAAACTCATAATGACCCATTTACTCCCGTTATGACCAATTAGACTTGTTAAGGAGACAAACCCCTTATACCCCACTAAGACCAAAATTACCCAATAACGAGCCATTACGGATTACAAAGACCCGTTACACCTCAATTACACCTAATAAGGTGTAATCAAACTCATTTAGACCCATTTACTCCCATTATGACCAATTAGATTCGTTTTAGGAGAAACAACTCCTTATTGCAACTAAGACCATAATTAGCCAATAACGAGCCATTACGTACCACAAAGACCCGTTTATACCTCAATTACACCAAATAAGTTCTAATGAAACTCATTATGACTCATTTACTCCCGTTATGACCAATTAGATTCGTTTTAGGAGACACAAACCCCATATACCTACTAAGATAAAAAATTACCCAATAATGAACCATTTCGGACCATTATGAGTTTATGACCTGTTATATCTCACTTGCACCCAATAAGTTCTAATCATACACATTTTGACCCACTTACTCCCGTTATGACCAATTAGACTTCTTAAGGAGACACAGACCCCTTATACCCACTAAGACCAAGATTACCCTATATCGAGCCATTACGAACCACTATGACCCGTTAGATCTTAATTACACCTAATAAGTACTAATCATACTAATTATGAACCATTTACTCCCGTAATGAACAATTATAATTGTTTAGGAGACACAAACCCCTTATACCCACTAATACCAAAATTACCCTCTAACGAGAGATTACGGACCACAATGACCTGTTATATCTCAGTTACACCCATTAAGTTCTAATCATACAAATTTGGATCCATTTACTCCCGTTATGACCAATTATAATTGTTGAGAAAACACAAACCCCTTATACCCACCAAGAACAAAATTACCCAATAACGAGCCTTTACGGACCATTATGACCCATTATATCTCAATTGTAACCAATAAGTTCAAATCATAATCATTTTGACCCGTTTACTCCCGTTGCGACCAATTACACTTGTTAAGGAGACACAAACCCCTTATACCCGGTAAGACAAAATTTACCCATTAGCGAGCCATTACGGACCATTATGACCCATTATATCTCAATTGCACCCAATAAGTTCTAATCTTACTAGTTATGACCCATTTACTCCCGTTATGACCTATTAAGACTTCTTAAGGAGACACAAACCTCTTATACCCGCTAAGACAAAAATTACCCAATAACGAGCCATTACGGACCATTATGACCCATTATATCTCAGTTGCAACCAATAAGTTCTTATCACACTCATTATGATCCACCTACTCCCGTTATTACCAATTATACATGTTAAGGAGTCACAAACGCCATATACCCACTAAGACCAAAATTAGCCAATAACGAGCCATTACGGACCATTATGACCCATTATAGCTCAATTGCACTCAATAAGTTCTAATCATACTCACTATGACCCATATACTCCTGTTATGAGCAATTAGACTTGTTAAGGAGACACAAACCTTTATATCCGGTAAGACAAAAGTTACCCATTCACGAGCCATTATGGACCATTATGACCCATTATATCTCAATTGCACCCAATAAGTTCTAATCATACTCATTATCACCCATTTACTCCCCTTATGACCAATTACACTTGTTAAGGGGACACAAATCCCTAATGCCCACTAAGACCAAAATTACCCAATAACGAGCCATTTACTCCCGTTATGATCAATTAGACTTGTTAAGGAGACACAATCCTCTTTATTCCCGCAAAGACAAAAATTATACAATAATAAGCCATTACGGACCATTATGACCCGTTCTATCTCAGTTGCACCCAATAAGTTCTAATCATACTCATTATGACCCACTTACTCCCGTTATGACCAATTAAACTTCATAAGGAGACACACACCCCTTATACCCACTAAGAGCAAGATTACCCTATAACATGCCATTACGAACCACTATGACACGTTATATCTCAATTACACCTATTAAGTTCTAATCATACTAATTATGAACCATTTACTTCCGTTATGACCATATACATGTTAAGGAGACACAAACCCCATATACCCACTAAGACCAAAATTAGCCAATAACGAGCCATTACGGACCATTATGACCCATTATATCTCAATTACACGCAATAAGTTCTAATCATACTCACTATGACCCATATACTCCTGTTATGAGCAATTAGACTTGTTAAGGAGACAAAAACCCCTTATACCAAGTAAGACAAAATTTACCCATTAACGAGCCATTACGGACCATTATGACCCATTATATCTCAATTGCACCCAATAAGTTCTAATCTTACTAGTTATGACCCATTTACTCCCGTTATGACCTATTAAGACTTCTTAAGGAGACACAAACCTCTTATACCCGCTAAGACAAAAATTACCCAATAACGAGCCATTACGGACCATTATGACCCATTATATCTCAGTTGCAACCAATAAGTTCTAATCTTACTAGTTATGACCCATTTACTCCCGTTATGACCTATTAAGACTTCTTAAGGAGACACAAACCTCTTATACCCGCTAAGACAAAAATTACCCAATAACGAGCCATTACGGACCATTATGACCCATTATATCTCAGTTGCAACCAATAAGTTCTTATCACACTCATTATGATCCACCTACTCCCGTTATTACCAATTATACATGTTAAGGAGTCACAAACGCCATATACCCACTAAGACAAAATTAGCCAATAACGAGCCATTACGGACCATTATGACCCATTATAGCTCAATTGCACCCAATAAGTTCTAATCATACTCATTATCACCCATTTACTCCCATTATGACCAATTACACTTGTTAAGGGGACACAAATCCCTAATGCCCACTAAGACCAAAATTACCCAATAACGAGCCATTTACTCCCGTTATGATCAATTAGACTTGTTAAGGAGACACAATCCTCTTTATTCCCGCAAAGACAAAAATTATACAATAACAAGCCATTACGGACCATTATGACCCGTTATATCTCAGTTGCACCCAATAAGTTCTAATCATACTCATTATGACCCACTTACTCCCGTTATGACCAATTAAACTTCATAAGGAGACACACACCCCTTATACCCACTAAGAGCAAGATTACCATATAACATGCCATTACGAACCACTATGACACGTTATATCTCAATTACACCTATTAAGTTCTAATCATACTAATTATGAACCATTTACTTCCGTTATGACCATATACATGTTAAGGAGACACAAACCCCATATACCCACTAAGACCAAAATTAGCCAATAACGAGCCATTACGGACCATTATGACCCATTATATCTCAATTACACGCAATAAGTTCTAATCATACTCACTATGACCCATATACTCCTGTTATGAGCAATTAGACTTGTTAAGGAGACACAAACCCCTTATACCAAGTAAGACAAAATTTACCCATTAACGAGCCATTACGGACCATTATGACCCATTATATCTCAATTACACCAAATAAGGTCTAATCAGACTCATTATGACCCATTACTCCCATTATCACCAATTAGACTTGTTAAGGGGATACAAACCCCTTATACCCAGAAAGACATTAGCCAATAATTAGCCATTTATGGACCATTATGACCCGTTACAACTCAATTACCAATAATAAGGTCCAATCAAACTCATAATGACCCATTTACTCCCGTTATGACCAATTAGACTTGTTAAGGAGACAAACCCCTTATACCCCACTAAGACCAAAATTACCCAATAACGAGCCATTACGGATTACAAAGACCCGTTACACCTCAATTACACCTAATAAGGTGTAATCAAACTCATTTAGACCCATTTACTCCCATTATGACCAATTAGATTCGTTTTAGGAGAAACAACTCCTTATTGCAACTAAGACCATAATTAGCCAATAACGAGCCATTACGTACCACAAAGACCCGTTTATACCTCAATTACACCAAATAAGTTCTAATGAAACTCATTATGACTCATTTACTCCCGTTATGACCAATTAGATTCGTTTTAGGAGACACAAACCCCATATACCTACTAAGATAAAAAATTACCCAATAATGAACCATTTCGGACCATTATGAGTTTATGACCTGTTATATCTCACTTGCACCCAATAAGTTCTAATCATACACATTTTGACCCACATACTCCCGTTATGACCAATTAGACTTCTTAAGGAGACACAGACCCCTTATACCCACTAAGACCAAGATTACCCTATATCGAGCCATTACGAACCACTATGACCCGTTAGATCTTAATTACACCTAATAAGTACTAATCATACTAATTATGAACCATTTACTCCCGTAATGAACAATTATAATTGTTTAGGAGACACAAACCCCTTATACCCACTAATACCAAAATTACCCTCTAACGAGAGATTACGGACCACAATGACCTGTTATATCTCAGTTACACCCATTAAGTTCTAATCATACAAATTTGGATCCATTTACTCCCGTTATGACCAATTATAATTGTTGAGAAAACACAAACCCCTTATACCCACCAAGAACAAAATTACCCAATAACGAGCCTTTACGGACCATTATGACCCATTATATCTCAATTGTAACCAATAAGTTCAAATCATAATCATTTTGACCCGTTTACTCCCGTTACGACCAATTACACTTGTTAAGGAGACACAAACCCCTTATACCCGGTAAGACAAAATTTACCCATTAGCGAGCCATTACGGACCATTATGACCCATTATATCTCAATTGCACCCAATAAGTTCTAATCTTACTAGTTATGACCCATTTACTCCCGTTATGACCTATTAAGACTTCTTAAGGAGACACAAACCTCTTATACCCGCTAAGACAAAAATTACCCAATAACGAGCCATTACGAACCATTATGACCCATTATATCTCAGTTGCAACCAATAAGTTCTTATCACACTCATTATGATCCACCTACTCCCGTTATTACCAATTATACATGTTAAGGAGTCACAAACGCCATATACCCACTAAGACCAAAATTAGCCAATAACGAGCCATTACGGACCATTATGACCCATTATAGCTCAATTGCACTCAATAAGTTCTAATCATACTCACTATGACCCATATACTCCTGTTATGAGCAATTAGACTTGTTAAGGAGACACAAACCTTTATATCCGATAAGACAAAATTTACCCATTAACGAGCCATTACGGACCATTATGACCCATTATATCTCAATTGCACCCAATAAGTTCTAATCATACTCATTATCACCCATTTACTCCCATTATGACCAATTACACTTGTTAAGGGGACACAAATCCCTAATGCCCACTAAGACCAAAATTACCCAATAACGAGCCATTTACTCCCGTTATGATCAATTAGACTTGTTGAGGAGACACAATCCTCTTATTCCCGCAAAGACAAAAATTATACAATAAAAAGCCATTACGGACCATTATGACCCGTTATATCTCAGTTGCACCCAATAAGTTCTAATCATACTCATTATGACCCACTTACTCCCGTTATGACCAATTAAACTTCATAAGGAGACACACACCCCTTATACCCACTAAGAGCAAGATTACCCTATAACATGCCATTACGAACCAATATGACACGTTATATCTCAATTACACCTATTAAGTTCTAATCATACTAATTATGAACCATTTACTTCCGTTATGACCATATACATGTTAAGGAGACACAAACCCCATATACCCACTCAGACCAAAATTAGCCAATAACGAGCCATTACGGACCATTATGACCCATTATATCTCAATTACACGCAATAAGTTCTAATCATACTCACTATGACCCATATACTCCTGTTATGAGCAATTAGACTTGTTAAGGAGACACAAACCCCTTATACCAAGTAAGACAAAATTTACCCCTTAACGAGCCATTACGGACCATTATGACCCATTATATCTCAATTACACCAAATAAGGTCTAATCAGACTCATTATGACCCATTACTCCCATTATCACCAATTAGACTTGTTAAGGGGATACAAACCCCTTATACCCAGAAAGACATTAGCCAATAATTAGCCATTTATGGACCATTATGACCCGTTACAACTCAATTACCAATAATAAGGTCCAATCAAACTCATAATGACCCATTTACTCCCGTTATTACCAATTAGACTTGTTAAGGAGACAAACCCCTTATACCCCACTAAGACCAAAATTACCCAATAACGAGCCATTACGGATTACAAAGACCCGTTACACCTCAATTACACCTAATAAGGTGTAATCAAACTCATTAAGACCCATTTACTCCCATTATGACCAATTAGATTCGTTTTAGGAGAAACAACTCCTTATTGCAACTAAGACCATAATTACCCAATAACGAGCCATTACGGACCATTATGACCCATTATATCTCAGTTGCAACCAATAAGTTCTTATCACACTCATTATGATCCACCTACTACCAATTATACATGTTAAGTAGTCACAAACGCCATATACCCACTAAGACCAAAATTAGCCAATAACGAGCCATTACAGACCATTATGACCCATTATAGCTCAATTGCACTCAATAAGTTCTAATCATACTCACTATGACCCATATACTCCTGTTATGAGCAATTAGACTTGTTAAGGAGACACAAACCTTTATATCCGGTAAGACAAAAGTTACCCATTCACGAGCCATTATGGACCATTATGACCCATTATATCTCAATTGCACCCAATAAGTTCTAATCATACTCATTATCACCCATTTACTCCCCTTATGACCAATTACACTTGTTAAGGGGACACAAATCCCTAATGCCCACTAAGACCAAAATTACCCAATAACGAGCCATTTACTCCCGTTATGATCAATTAGACTTGTTAAGGAGACACAATCCTCTTTATTCCCGCAAAGACAAAAATTATACAATAACAAGCCATTACGGACCATTATGACCCGTTATATCTCAGTTGCACCCAATAAGTTCTAATCATACTCATTATGACCCACTTACTCCCGTTATGACCAATTAAACTTCATAAGGAGACACACACCCCTTATACCCACTAAGAGCAAGATTACCATATAACATGCCATTACGAACCACTATGACACGTTATATCTCAATTACACCTATTAAGTTCTAATCATACTAATTATGAACCATTTACTTCCGTTATGACCATATACATGTTAAGGAGACACGAACCCCATATACCCACTAAGACCAAAATTAGCCAATAACGAGCCATTACGGACCATTATGACCCATTATATCTCAATTACACGCAATAAGTTCTAATCATACTCACTATGACCCATATACTCCTGTTATGAGCAATTAGACTTGTTAAGGAGACACAAACCCCTTATACCAAGTAAGACAAAATTTACCCATTAACGAGCCATTACGGACCATTATGACCCATTATATCTCAATTACACCAAATAAGGTCTAATCAGACTGATTATGACCCATTACTCCCATTATCACCAATTAGACTTGTTAAGGGGATACAAACCCCTTATACCCAGAAAGACATTAGCCAATAATTAGCCATTTATGGACCATTATGACCCGTTACAACTCAATTACCAATAATAAGGTCCAATCAAACTCATAATGACCCATTTACTCCCGTTATGACCAATTAGACTTGTTAAGGAGACAAACCCCTTATACCCCACTAAGACCAAAATTACCCAATAACGAGCCATTACGGATTACAAAGACCCGTTACACCTCAATTACACCTAATAAGGTGTAATCAAACTCATTTAGACCCATTTACTCCCATTATGACCAATTAGATTCGTTTTAGGAGAAACAACTCCTTATTGCAACTAAGACCATAATTAGCCAATAACGAGCCATTACGTACCACAAAGACCCGTTTATACCTCAATTACACCAAATAAGTTCTAATGAAACTCATTATGACTCATTTACTCCCGTTATGACCAATTAGATTCGTTTTAGGAGACACAAACCCCATATACCTACTAAGATAAAAAATTACCCAATAATGAACCATTTCGGACCATTATGAGTTTATGACCTGTTATATCTCACTTGCACCCAATAAGTTCTAATCATACACATTTTGACCCACTTACTCCCGTTATGACCAATTAGACTTCTTAAGGAGACACAGACCCCTTATACCCACTAAGACCAAGATTACCCTATATCGAGCCATTACGAACCACTATGACCCGTTAGATCTTAATTACACCTAATAAGTACTAATCATACTAATTATGAACCATTTACTCCCGTAATGAACAATTATAATTGTTTAGGAGACACAAACCCCTTATACCCACTAATACCAAAATTACCCTCTAACGAGAGATTACGGACCACAATGACCTGTTATATCTCAGTTACACCCATTAAGTTCTAATCATACAAATTTGGATCCATTTACTCCCGTTATGACCAATTATAATTGTTGAGAAAACACAAACCCCTTATACCCACCAAGAACAAAATTACCCAATAACGAGCCTTTACGGACCATTATGACCCATTATATCTCAATTGTAACCAATAAGTTCAAATCATAATCATTTTGACCCGTTTACTCCCGTTGCGACCAATTACACTTGTTAAGGAGACACAAACCCCTTATACCCGGTAAGACAAAATTTACCCATTAGCGAGCCATTACGGACCATTATGACCCATTATATCTCAATTGCACCCAATAAGTTCTAATCTTACTAGTTATGACCCATTTACTCCCGTTATGACCTATTAAGACTTCTTAAGGAGACACAAACCTCTTATACCCGCTAAGACAAAAATTACCCAATAACGAGCCATTACGGACCATTATGACCCATTATATCTCAGTTGCAACCAATAAGTTCTTATCACACTCATTATGATCCACCTACTCCCGTTATTACCAATTATACATGTTAAGGAGTCACAAACGCCATATACCCACTAAGACCAAAATTAGCCAATAACGAGCCATTACGGACCATTATGACCCATTATAGCTCAATTGCACTCAATAAGTTCTAATCATACTCACTATGACCCATATACTCCTGTTATGAGCAATTAGACTTGTTAAGGAGACACAAACCTTTATATCCGGTAAGACAAAAGTTACCCATTCACGAGCCATTATGGACCATTATGACCCATTATATCTCAATTGCACCCAATAAGTTCTAATCATACTCATTATCACCCATTTACTCCCCTTATGACCAATTACACTTGTTAAGGGGACACAAATCCCTAATGCCCACTAAGACCAAAATTACCCAATAACGAGCCATTTACTCCCGTTATGATCAATTAGACTTGTTAAGGAGACACAATCCTCTTTATTCCCGCAAAGACAAAAATTATACAATAACAAGCCATTACGGACCATTATGACCCGTTCTATCTCAGTTGCACCCAATAAGTTCTAATCATACTCATTATGACCCACTTACTCCCGTTATGACCAATTAAACTTCATAAGGAGACACACACCCCTTATACCCACTAAGAGCAAGATTACCCTATAACATGCCATTACGAACCACTATGACACGTTATATCTCAATTACACCTATTAAGTTCTAATCATACTAATTATGAACCATTTACTTCCGTTATGACCATATACATGTTAAGGAGACACAAACCCCATATACCCACTAAGACCAAAATTAGCCAATAACGAGCCATTACGGACCATTATGACCCATTATATCTCAATTACACGCAATAAGTTCTAATCATACTCACTATGACCCATATACTCCTGTTATGAGCAATTAGACTTGTTAAGGAGACAAAAACCCCTTATACCAAGTAAGACAAAATTTACCCATTAACGAGCCATTACGGACCATTATGACCCATTATATCTCAATTGCACCCAATAAGTTCTAATCTTACTAGTTATGACCCATTTACTCCCGTTATGACCTATTAAGACTTCTTAAGGAGACACAAACCTCTTATACCCGCTAAGACAAAAATTACCCAATAACGAGCCATTACGGACCATTATGACCCATTATATCTCAGTTGCAACCAATAAGTTCTAATCTTACTAGTTATGACCCATTTACTCCCGTTATGACCTATTAAGACTTCTTAAGGAGACACAAACCTCTTATACCCGCTAAGACAAAAATTACCCAATAACGAGCCATTACGGACCATTATGACCCATTATATCTCAGTTGCAACCAATAAGTTCTTATCACACTCATTATGATCCACCTACTCCCGTTATTACCAATTATACATGTTAAGGAGTCACAAACGCCATATACCCACTAAGACAAAATTAGCCAATAACGAGCCATTACGGACCATTATGACCCATTATAGCTCAATTGCACCCAATAAGTTCTAATCATACTCATTATCACCCATTTACTCCCATTATGACCAATTACACTTGTTAAGGGGACACAAATCCCTAATGCCCACTAAGACCAAAATTACCCAATAACGAGCCATTTACTCCCGTTATGATCAATTAGACTTGTTAAGGAGACACAATCCTCTTTATTCCCGCAAAGACAAAAATTATACAATAACAAGCCATTACGGACCATTATGACCCGTTATATCTCAGTTGCACCCAATAAGTTCTAATCATACTCATTATGACCCACTTACTCCCGTTATGACCAATTAAACTTCATAAGGAGACACACACCCCTTATACCCACTAAGAGCAAGATTACCATATAACATGCCATTACGAACCACTATGACACGTTATATCTCAATTACACCTATTAAGTTCTAATCATACTAATTATGAACCATTTACTTCCGTTATGACCATATACATGTTAAGGAGACACAAACCCCATATACCCACTAAGACCAAAATTAGCCAATAACGAGCCATTACGGACCATTATGACCCATTATATCTCAATTACACGCAATAAGTTCTAATCATACTCACTATGACCCATATACTCCTGTTATGAGCAATTAGACTTGTTAAGGAGACACAAACCCCTTATACCAAGTAAGACAAAATTTACCCATTAACGAGCCATTACGGACCATTATGACCCATTATATCTCAATTACACCAAATAAGGTCTAATCAGACTCATTATGACCCATTACTCCCATTATCACCAATTAGACTTGTTAAGGGGATACAAACCCCTTATACCCAGAAAGACATTAGCCAATAATTAGCCATTTATGGACCATTATGACCCGTTACAACTCAATTACCAATAATAAGGTCCAATCAAACTCATAATGACCCATTTACTCCCGTTATGACCAATTAGACTTGTTAAGGAGACAAACCCCTTATACCCCACTAAGACCAAAATTACCCAATAACGAGCCATTACGGATTACAAAGACCCGTTACACCTCAATTACACCTAATAAGGTGTAATCAAACTCATTTAGACCCATTTACTCCCATTATGACCAATTAGATTCGTTTTAGGAGAAACAACTCCTTATTGCAACTAAGACCATAATTAGCCAATAACGAGCCATTACGTACCACAAAGACCCGTTTATACCTCAATTACACCAAATAAGTTCTAATGAAACTCATTATGACTCATTTACTCCCGTTATGACCAATTAGATTCGTTTTAGGAGACACAAACCCCATATACCTACTAAGATAAAAAATTACCCAATAATGAACCATTTCGGACCATTATGAGTTTATGACCTGTTATATCTCACTTGCACCCAATAAGTTCTAATCATACACATTTTGACCCACATACTCCCGTTATGACCAATTAGACTTCTTAAGGAGACACAGACCCCTTATACCCACTAAGACCAAGATTACCCTATATCGAGCCATTACGAACCACTATGACCCGTTAGATCTTAATTACACCTAATAAGTACTAATCATACTAATTATGAACCATTTACTCCCGTAATGAACAATTATAATTGTTTAGGAGACACAAACCCCTTATACCCACTAATACCAAAATTACCCTCTAACGAGAGATTACGGACCACAATGACCTGTTATATCTCAGTTACACCCATTAAGTTCTAATCATACAAATTTGGATCCATTTACTCCCGTTATGACCAATTATAATTGTTGAGAAAACACAAACCCCTTATACCCACCAAGAACAAAATTACCCAATAACGAGCCTTTACGGACCATTATGACCCATTATATCTCAATTGTAACCAATAAGTTCAAATCATAATCATTTTGACCCGTTTACTCCCGTTGCGACCAATTACACTTGTTAAGGAGACACAAACCCCTTATACCCGGTAAGACAAAATTTACCCATTAGCGAGCCATTACGGACCATTATGACCCATTATATCTCAATTGCACCCAATAAGTTCTAATCTTACTAGTTATGACCCATTTACTCCCGTTATGACCTATTAAGACTTCTTAAGGAGACACAAACCTCTTATACCCGCTAAGACAAAAATTACCCAATAACGAGCCATTACGGACCATTATGACCCATTATATCTCAGTTGCAACCAATAAGTTCTTATCACACTCATTATGATCCACCTACTCCCGTTATTACCAATTATACATGTTAAGGAGTCACAAACGCCATATACCCACTAAGACCAAAATTAGCCAATAACGAGCCATTACGGACCATTATGACCCATTATAGCTCAATTGCACTCAATAAGTTCTAATCATACTCACTATGACCCATATACTCCTGTTATGAGCAATTAGACTTGTTAAGGAGACACAAACCTTTATATCCGGTAAGACAAAATTTACCCATTAACGAGCAATTACGGACCATTATGACCCATTATATCTCAATTGCACCCAATAAGTTCTAATCATACTCATTATCACCCATTTACTCCCATTATGACCAATTACACTTGTTAAGGGGACACAAATCCCTAATGCCCACTAAGACCAAAATTACCCAATAACGAGCCATTTACTCCCGTTATGATCAATTAGACTTGTTAAGGAGACACAATCCTCTTTATTCCCGCAAAGACAAAAATTATACAATAACAAGCCATTACGGACCATTATGACCCGTTATATCTCAGTTGCACCCAATAAGTTCTAATCATACTCATTATGACCCACTTACTCCCGTTATGACCAATTAAACTTCATAAGGAGACACACACCCCTTATACCCACTAAGAGCAAGATTACCATATAACATGCCATTACGAACCACTATGACACGTTATATCTCAATTACACCTATTAAGTTCTAATCATACTAATTATGAACCATTTACTTCCGTTATGACCATATACATGTTAAGGAGACACAAACCCCATATACCCACTAAGACCAAAATTAGCCAATAACGAGCCATTACGGACCATTATGACCCATTATATCTCAATTACACGCAATAAGTTCTAATCATACTCACTATGACCCATATACTCCTGTTATGAGCAATTAGACTTGTTAAGGAGACACAAACCCCTTATACCAAGTAAGACAAAATTTACCCATTAACGAGCCATTACGGACCATTATGACCCATTATATCTCAATTACACCAAATAAGGTCTAATCAGACTCATTATGACCCATTACTCCCATTATCACCAATTAGACTTGTTAAGGGGATACAAACCCCTTATACCCAGAAAGACATTAGCCAATAATTAGCCATTTATGGACCATTATGACCCGTTACAACTCAATTACCAATAATAAGGTCCAATCAAACTCATAATGACCCATTTACTCCCGTTATGACCAATTAGACTTGTTAAGGAGACAAACCCCTTATACCCCACTAAGACCAAAATTACCCAATAACGAGCCATTACGGATTACAAAGACCCGTTACACCTCAATTACACCTAATAAGGTGTAATCAAACTCATTTAGACCCATTTACTCCCATTATGACCAATTAGATTCGTTTTAGGAGAAACAACTCCTTATTGCAACTAAGACCATAATTAGCCAATAACGAGCCATTACGTACCACAAAGACCCGTTTATACCTCAATTACACCAAATAAGTTCTAATGAAACTCATTATGACTCATTTACTCCCGTTATGACCAATTAGATTCGTTTTAGGAGACACAAACCCCATATACCTACTAAGATAAAAAATTACCCAATAATGAACCATTTCGGACCATTATGAGTTTATGACCTGTTATATCTCACTTGCACCCAATAAGTTCTAATCATACACATTTTGACCCACATACTCCCGTTATGACCAATTAGACTTCTTAAGGAGACACAGACCCCTTATACCCACTAAGACCAAGATTACCCTATATCGAGCCATTACGAACCACTATGACCCGTTAGATCTTAATTACACCTAATAAGTACTAATCATACTAATTATGAACCATTTACTCCCGTAATGAACAATTATAATTGTTTAGGAGACACAAACCCCTTATACCCACTAATACCAAAATTACCCTCTAACGAGAGATTACGGACCACAATGACCTGTTATATCTCAGTTACACCCATTAAGTTCTAATCATACAAATTTGGATCCATTTACTCCCGTTATGACCAATTATAATTGTTGAGAAAACACAAACCCCTTATACCCACCAAGAACAAAATTACCCAATAACGAGCCTTTACGGACCATTATGACCCATTATATCTCAATTGTAACCAATAAGTTCAAATCATAATCATTTTGACCCGTTTACTCCCGTTACGACCAATTACACTTGTTAAGGAGACACAAACCCCTTATACCCGGTAAGACAAAATTTACCCATTAGCGAGCCATTACGGACCATTATGACCCATTATATCTCAATTGCACCCAATAAGTTCTAATCTTACTAGTTATGACCCATTTACTCCCGTTATGACCTATTAAGACTTCTTAAGGAGACACAAACCTCTTATACCCGCTAAGACAAAAATTACCCAATAACGAGCCATTACGAACCATTATGACCCATTATATCTCAGTTGCAACCAATAAGTTCTTATCACACTCATTATGATCCACCTACTCCCGTTATTACCAATTATACATGTTAAGGAGTCACAAACGCCATATACCCACTAAGACCAAAATTAGCCAATAACGAGCCATTACGGACCATTATGACCCATTATAGCTCAATTGCACTCAATAAGTTCTAATCATACTCACTATGACCCATATACTCCTGTTATGAGCAATTAGACTTGTTAAGGAGACACAAACCTTTATATCCGATAAGACAAAATTTACCCATTAACGAGCCATTACGGACCATTATGACCCATTATATCTCAATTGCACCCAATAAGTTCTAATCATACTCATTATCACCCATTTACTCCCATTATGACCAATTACACTTGTTAAGGGGACACAAATCCCTAATGCCCACTAAGACCAAAATTACCCAATAACGAGCCATTTACTCCCGTTATGATCAATTAGACTTGTTGAGGAGACACAATCCTCTTATTCCCGCAAAGACAAAAATTATACAATAAAAAGCCATTACGGACCATTATGACCCGTTATATCTCAGTTGCACCCAATAAGTTCTAATCATACTCATTATGACCCACTTACTCCCGTTATGACCAATTAAACTTCATAAGGAGACACACACCCCTTATACCCACTAAGAGCAAGATTACCCTATAACATGCCATTACGAACCAATATGACACGTTATATCTCAATTACACCTATTAAGTTCTAATCATACTAATTATGAACCATTTACTTCCGTTATGACCATATACATGTTAAGGAGACACAAACCCCATATACCCACTCAGACCAAAATTAGCCAATAACGAGCCATTACGGACCATTATGACCCATTATATCTCAATTACACGCAATAAGTTCTAATCATACTCACTATGACCCATATACTCCTGTTATGAGCAATTAGACTTGTTAAGGAGACACAAACCCCTTATACCAAGTAAGACAAAATTTACCCCTTAACGAGCCATTACGGGCCATTATGACCCATTATATCTCAATTACACCAAATAAGGTCTAATCAGACTCATTATGACCCATTACTCCCATTATCACCAATTAGACTTGTTAAGGGGATACAAACCCCTTATACCCAGAAAGACATTAGCCAATAATTAGCCATTTATGGACCATTATGACCCGTTACAACTCAATTACCAATAATAAGGTCCAATCAAACTCATAATGACCCATTTACTCCCGTTATTACCAATTAGACTTGTTAAGGAGACAAACCCCTTATACCCCACTAAGACCAAAATTACCCAATAACGAGCCATTACGGATTACAAAGACCCGTTACACCTCAATTACACCTAATAAGGTGTAATCAAACTCATTAAGACCCATTTACTCCCATTATGACCAATTAGATTCGTTTTAGGAGAAACAACTCCTTATTGCAACTAAGACCATAATTACCCAATAACGAGCCATTACGGACCATTATGACCCATTATATCTCAGTTGCAACCAATAAGTTCTTATCACACTCATTATGATCCACCTACTACCAATTATACATGTTAAGTAGTCACAAACGCCATATACCCACTAAGACCAAAATTAGCCAATAACGAGCCATTACGGACCATTATGACCCATTATAGCTCAATTGCACTCAATAAGTTCTAATCATACTCACTATGACCCATATACTCCTGTTATGAGCAATTAGACTTGTTAAGGAGACACAAACCTTTATATCCGGTAAGACAAAAGTTACCCATTCACGAGCCATTATGGACCATTATGACCCATTATATCTCAATTGCACCCAATAAGTTCTAATCATACTCATTATCACCCATTTACTCCCCTTATGACCAATTACACTTGTTAAGGGGACACAAATCCCTAATGCCCACTAAGACCAAAATTACCCAATAACGAGCCATTTACTCTCGTTATGATCAATTAGACTTGTTAAGGAGACACAATCCTCTTTATTCCCGCAAAGACAAAAATTATACAATAACAAGCCATTACGGACCATTATGACCCGTTATATCTCAGTTGCACCCAATAAGTTCTAATCATACTCATTATGACCCACTTACTCCCGTTATGACCAATTAAACTTCATAAGGAGACACACACCCCTTATACCCACTAAGAGCAAGATTACCCTATAACATGCCATTACGAACCACTATGACACGTTATATCTCAATTACACCTATTAAGTTCTAATCATACTAATTATGAACCATTTACTTCCGTTATGACCATATACACGTTAAGGAGACACAAACCCCATATACCCACTAAGACCAAAATTAGCCAATAACGAGCCATTACGGACCATTATGACCCATTATATCTCAGTTGCAACCAATAAGTTCTTATCACACTCATTATGATCCACCTACTCCCGTTATTACCAATTATACATGTTAAGGAGTCACAAACGCCATATACCCACTAAGACAAAATTAGCCAATAACGAGCCATTACGGACCATTATGACCCATTATATCTCAATTGCACCCAATAAGTTCTAATCTTACTAGTTATGACCCATTTACTCCCGTTATGACCTATTAAGACTTCTTAAGGAGACACAAACCTCTTATACCCGCTAAGACAAAAATTACCCAATAACGAGCCATTACGGACCATTATGACCCATTATATCTCAGTTGCAACCAATAAGTTCTAATCTTACTAGTTATGACCCATTTACTCCCGTTATGACCTATTAAGACTTCTTAAGGAGACACAAACCTCTTATACCCGCTAAGACAAAAATTACCCAATAACGAGCCATTACGGACCATTATGACCCATTATATCTCAGTTGCAACCAATAAGTTCTTATCACACTCATTATGATCCACCTACTCCCGTTATTACCAATTATACATGTTAAGGAGTCACAAACGCCATATACCCACTAAGACCAAAATTAGCCAATAACGAGCCATTACGGACCATTATGACCCATTATAGCTCAATTGCACTCAATAAGTTCTAATCATACTCACTATGACCCATATACTCCTGTTATGAGCAATTAGACTTGTTAAGGAGACACAAACCTTTATATCCGGTAAGACAAAATTTACCCATTAACGAGCAATTACGGACCATTATGACCCATTATATCTCAATTGCACCCAATAAGTTCTAATCATACTCATTATCACCCATTTACTCCCATTATGACCAATTACACTTGTTAAGGGGACACAAATCCCTAATGCCCACTAAGACCAAAATTACCCAATAACGAGCCATTTACTCCCGTTATGATCAATTAGACTTGTTAAGGAGACACAATCCTCTTTATTCCCGCAAAGACAAAAATTATACAATAACAAGCCATTACGGACCATTATGACCCGTTATATCTCAGTTGCACCCAATAAGTTCTAATCATACTCATTATGACCCACTTACTCCCGTTATGACCAATTAAACTTCATAAGGAGACACACACCCCTTATACCCACTAAGAGCAAGATTACCATATAACATGCCATTACGAACCACTATGACACGTTATATCTCAATTACACCTATTAAGTTCTAATCATACTAATTATGAACCATTTACTTCCGTTATGACCATATACATGTTAAGGAGACACAAACCCCATATACCCACTAAGACCAAAATTAGCCAATAACGAGCCATTACGGACCATTATGACCCATTATATCTCAATTACACGCAATAAGTTCTAATCATACTCACTATGACCCATATACTCCTGTTATGAGCAATTAGACTTGTTAAGGAGACACAAACCCCTTATACCAAGTAAGACAAAATTTACCCATTAACGAGCCATTACGGACCATTATGACCCATTATATCTCAATTACACCAAATAAGGTCTAATCAGACTCATTATGACCCATTACTCCCATTATCACCAATTAGACTTGTTAAGGGGATACAAACCCCTTATACCCAGAAAGACATTAGCCAATAATTAGCCATTTATGGACCATTATGACCCGTTACAACTCAATTACCAATAATAAGGTCCAATCAAACTCATAATGACCCATTTACTCCCGTTATGACCAATTAGACTTGTTAAGGAGACAAACCCCTTATACCCCACTAAGACCAAAATTACCCAATAACGAGCCATTACGGATTACAAAGACCCGTTACACCTCAATTACACCTAATAAGGTGTAATCAAACTCATTTAGACCCATTTACTCCCATTATGACCAATTAGATTCGTTTTAGGAGAAACAACTCCTTATTGCAACTAAGACCATAATTAGCCAATAACGAGCCATTACGTACCACAAAGACCCGTTTATACCTCAATTACACCAAATAAGTTCTAATGAAACTCATTATGACTCATTTACTCCCGTTATGACCAATTAGATTCGTTTTAGGAGACACAAACCCCATATACCTACTAAGATAAAAAATTACCCAATAATGAACCATTTCGGACCATTATGAGTTTATGACCTGTTATATCTCACTTGCACCCAATAAGTTCTAATCATACACATTTTGACCCACATACTCCCGTTATGACCAATTAGACTTCTTAAGGAGACACAGACCCCTTATACCCACTAAGACCAAGATTACCCTATATCGAGCCATTACGAACCACTATGACCCGTTAGATCTTAATTACACCTAATAAGTACTAATCATACTAATTATGAACCATTTACTCCCGTAATGAACAATTATAATTGTTTAGGAGACACAAACCCCTTATACCCACTAATACCAAAATTACCCTCTAACGAGAGATTACGGACCACAATGACCTGTTATATCTCAGTTACACCCATTAAGTTCTAATCATACAAATTTGGATCCATTTACTCCCGTTATGACCAATTATAATTGTTGAGAAAACACAAACCCCTTATACCCACCAAGAACAAAATTACCCAATAACGAGCCTTTACGGACCATTATGACCCATTATATCTCAATTGTAACCAATAAGTTCAAATCATAATCATTTTGACCCGTTTACTCCCGTTGCGACCAATTACACTTGTTAAGGAGACACAAACCCCTTATACCCGGTAAGACAAAATTTACCCATTAGCGAGCCATTACGGACCATTATGACCCATTATATCTCAATTGCACCCAATAAGTTCTAATCTTACTAGTTATGACCCATTTACTCCCGTTATGACCTATTAAGACTTCTTAAGGAGACACAAACCTCTTATACCCGCTAAGACAAAAATTACCCAATAACGAGCCATTACGGACCATTATGACCCATTATATCTCAGTTGCAACCAATAAGTTCTTATCACACTCATTATGATCCACCTACTCCCGTTATTACCAATTATACATGTTAAGGAGTCACAAACGCCATATACCCACTAAGACCAAAATTAGCCAATAACGAGCCATTACGGACCATTATGACCCATTATAGCTCAATTGCACTCAATAAGTTCTAATCATACTCACTATGACCCATATACTCCTGTTATGAGCAATTAGACTTGTTAAGGAGACACAAACCTTTATATCCGGTAAGACAAAATTTACCCATTAACGAGCAATTACGGACCATTATGACCCATTATATCTCAATTGCACCCAATAAGTTCTAATCATACTCATTATCACCCATTTACTCCCATTATGACCAATTACACTTGTTAAGGGGACACAAATCCCTAATGCCCACTAAGACCAAAATTACCCAATAACGAGCCATTTACTCCCGTTATGATCAATTAGACTTGTTAAGGAGACACAATCCTCTTTATTCCCGCAAAGACAAAAATTATACAATAACAAGCCATTACGGACCATTATGACCCGTTATATCTCAGTTGCACCCAATAAGTTCTAATCATACTCATTATGACCCACTTACTCCCGTTATGACCAATTAAACTTCATAAGGAGACACACACCCCTTATACCCACTAAGAGCAAGATTACCATATAACATGCCATTACGAACCACTATGACACGTTATATCTCAATTACACCTATTAAGTTCTAATCATACTAATTATGAACCATTTACTTCCGTTATGACCATATACATGTTAAGGAGACACAAACCCCATATACCCACTAAGACCAAAATTAGCCAATAACGAGCCATTACGGACCATTATGACCCATTATATCTCAATTACACGCAATAAGTTCTAATCATACTCACTATGACCCATATACTCCTGTTATGAGCAATTAGACTTGTTAAGGAGACACAAACCCCTTATACCAAGTAAGACAAAATTTACCCATTAACGAGCCATTACGGACCATTATGACCCATTATATCTCAATTACACCAAATAAGGTCTAATCAGACTCATTATGACCCATTACTCCCATTATCACCAATTAGACTTGTTAAGGGGATACAAACCCCTTATACCCAGAAAGACATTAGCCAATAATTAGCCATTTATGGACCATTATGACCCGTTACAACTCAATTACCAATAATAAGGTCCAATCAAACTCATAATGACCCATTTACTCCCGTTATGACCAATTAGACTTGTTAAGGAGACAAACCCCTTATACCCCACTAAGACCAAAATTACCCAATAACGAGCCATTACGGATTACAAAGACCCGTTACACCTCAATTACACCTAATAAGGTGTAATCAAACTCATTTAGACCCATTTACTCCCATTATGACCAATTAGATTCGTTTTAGGAGAAACAACTCCTTATTGCAACTAAGACCATAATTAGCCAATAACGAGCCATTACGTACCACAAAGACCCGTTTATACCTCAATTACACCAAATAAGTTCTAATGAAACTCATTATGACTCATTTACTCCCGTTATGACCAATTAGATTCGTTTTAGGAGACACAAACCCCATATACCTACTAAGATAAAAAATTACCCAATAATGAACCATTTCGGACCATTATGAGTTTATGACCTGTTATATCTCACTTGCACCCAATAAGTTCTAATCATACACATTTTGACCCACATACTCCCGTTATGACCAATTAGACTTCTTAAGGAGACACAGACCCCTTATACCCACTAAGACCAAGATTACCCTATATCGAGCCATTACGAACCACTATGACCCGTTAGATCTTAATTACACCTAATAAGTACTAATCATACTAATTATGAACCATTTACTCCCGTAATGAACAATTATAATTGTTTAGGAGACACAAACCCCTTATACCCACTAATACCAAAATTACCCTCTAACGAGAGATTACGGACCACAATGACCTGTTATATCTCAGTTACACCCATTAAGTTCTAATCATACAAATTTGGATCCATTTACTCCCGTTATGACCAATTATAATTGTTGAGAAAACACAAACCCCTTATACCCACCAAGAACAAAATTACCCAATAACGAGCCTTTACGGACCATTATGACCCATTATATCTCAATTGTAACCAATAAGTTCAAATCATAATCATTTTGACCCGTTTACTCCCGTTACGACCAATTACACTTGTTAAGGAGACACAAACCCCTTATACCCGGTAAGACAAAATTTACCCATTAGCGAGCCATTACGGACCATTATGACCCATTATATCTCAATTGCACCCAATAAGTTCTAATCTTACTAGTTATGACCCATTTACTCCCGTTATGACCTATTAAGACTTCTTAAGGAGACACAAACCTCTTATACCCGCTAAGACAAAAATTACCCAATAACGAGCCATTACGAACCATTATGACCCATTATATCTCAGTTGCAACCAATAAGTTCTTATCACACTCATTATGATCCACCTACTCCCGTTATTACCAATTATACATGTTAAGGAGTCACAAACGCCATATACCCACTAAGACCAAAATTAGCCAATAACGAGCCATTACGGACCATTATGACCCATTATAGCTCAATTGCACTCAATAAGTTCTAATCATACTCACTATGACCCATATACTCCTGTTATGAGCAATTAGACTTGTTAAGGAGACACAAACCTTTATATCCGATAAGACAAAATTTACCCATTAACGAGCCATTACGGACCATTATGACCCATTATATCTCAATTGCACCCAATAAGTTCTAATCATACTCATTATCACCCATTTACTCCCATTATGACCAATTACACTTGTTAAGGGGACACAAATCCCTAATGCCCACTAAGACCAAAATTACCCAATAACGAGCCATTTACTCCCGTTATGATCAATTAGACTTGTTGAGGAGACACAATCCTCTTATTCCCGCAAAGACAAAAATTATACAATAAAAAGCCATTACGGACCATTATGACCCGTTATATCTCAGTTGCACCCAATAAGTTCTAATCATACTCATTATGACCCACTTACTCCCGTTATGACCAATTAAACTTCATAAGGAGACACACACCCCTTATACCCACTAAGAGCAAGATTACCCTATAACATGCCATTACGAACCAATATGACACGTTATATCTCAATTACACCTATTAAGTTCTAATCATACTAATTATGAACCATTTACTTCCGTTATGACCATATACATGTTAAGGAGACACAAACCCCATATACCCACTCAGACCAAAATTAGCCAATAACGAGCCATTACGGACCATTATGACCCATTATATCTCAATTACACGCAATAAGTTCTAATCATACTCACTATGACCCATATACTCCTGTTATGAGCAATTAGACTTGTTAAGGAGACACAAACCCCTTATACCAAGTAAGACAAAATTTACCCCTTAACGAGCCATTACGGGCCATTATGACCCATTATATCTCAATTACACCAAATAAGGTCTAATCAGACTCATTATGACCCATTACTCCCATTATCACCAATTAGACTTGTTAAGGGGATACAAACCCCTTATACCCAGAAAGACATTAGCCAATAATTAGCCATTTATGGACCATTATGACCCGTTACAACTCAATTACCAATAATAAGGTCCAATCAAACTCATAATGACCCATTTACTCCCGTTATTACCAATTAGACTTGTTAAGGAGACAAACCCCTTATACCCCACTAAGACCAAAATTACCCAATAACGAGCCATTACGGATTACAAAGACCCGTTACACCTCAATTACACCTAATAAGGTGTAATCAAACTCATTAAGACCCATTTACTCCCATTATGACCAATTAGATTCGTTTTAGGAGAAACAACTCCTTATTGCAACTAAGACCATAATTACCCAATAACGAGCCATTACGGACCATTATGACCCATTATATCTCAGTTGCAACCAATAAGTTCTTATCACACTCATTATGATCCACCTACTACCAATTATACATGTTAAGTAGTCACAAACGCCATATACCCACTAAGACCAAAATTAGCCAATAACGAGCCATTACGGACCATTATGACCCATTATAGCTCAATTGCACTCAATAAGTTCTAATCATACTCACTATGACCCATATACTCCTGTTATGAGCAATTAGACTTGTTAAGGAGACACAAACCTTTATATCCGGTAAGACAAAAGTTACCCATTCACGAGCCATTATGGACCATTATGACCCATTATATCTCAATTGCACCCAATAAGTTCTAATCATACTCATTATCACCCATTTACTCCCCTTATGACCAATTACACTTGTTAAGGGGACACAAATCCCTAATGCCCACTAAGACCAAAATTACCCAATAACGAGCCATTTACTCCCGTTATGATCAATTAGACTTGTTAAGGAGACACAATCCTCTTTATTCCCGCAAAGACAAATATTATACAATAACAAGCCATTACGGACCATTATGACCCGTTATATCTCAGTTGCACCCAATAAGTTCTAATCATACTCATTATGACCCACTTACTCCCGTTATGACCAATTAAACTTCATAAGGAGACACACACCCCTTATACCCACTAAGAGCAAGATTACCCTATAACATGCCATTACGAACCACTATGACACGTTATATCTCAATTACACCTATTAAGTTCTAATCATACTAATTATGAACCATTTACTTCCGTTATGACCATATACACGTTAAGGAGACACAAACCCCATATACCCACTAAGACCAAAATTAGCCAATAACGAGCCATTACGGACCATTATGACCCATTATATCTCAGTTGCAACCAATAAGTTCTTATCACACTCATTATGATCCACCTACTCCCGTTATTACCAATTATACATGTTAAGGAGTCACAAACGCCATATACCCACTAAGACAAAATTAGCCAATAACGAGCCATTACGGACCATTATGACCCATTATATCTCAATTGCACCCAATAAGTTCTAATCTTACTAGTTATGACCCATTTACTCCCGTTATGACCTATTAAGACTTCTTAAGGAGACACAAACCTCTTATACCCGCTAAGACAAAAATTACCCAATAACGAGCCATTACGGACCATTATGACCCATTATATCTCAGTTGCAACCAATAAGTTCTAATCTTACTAGTTATGACCCATTTACTCCCGTTATGACCTATTAAGACTTCTTAAGGAGACACAAACCTCTTATACCCGCTAAGACAAAAATTACCCAATAACGAGCCATTACGGACCATTATGACCCATTATATCTCAGTTGCAACCAATAAGTTCTTATCACACTCATTATGATCCACCTACTCCCGTTATTACCAATTATACATGTTAAGGAGTCACAAACGCCATATACCCACTAAGACCAAAATTAGCCAATAACGAGCCATTACGGACCATTATGACCCATTATAGCTCAATTGCACTCAATAAGTTCTAATCATACTCACTATGACCCATATACTCCTGTTATGAGCAATTAGACTTGTTAAGGAGACGCAAACCTTTATATCCGGTAAGACAAAATTTACCCATTAACGAGCAATTACGGACCATTATGACCCATTATATCTCAATTGCACCCAATAAGTTCTAATCATACTCATTATCACCCATTTACTCCCATTATGACCAATTACACTTGTTAAGGGGACACAAATCCCTAATGCCCACTAAGACCAAAATTACCCAATAACGAGCCATTTACTCCCGTTATGATCAATTAGACTTGTTAAGGAGACACAATCCTCTTTATTCCCGCAAAGACAAAAATTATACAATAACAAGCCATTACGGACCATTATGACCCGTTATATCTCAGTTGCACCCAATAAGTTCTAATCATACTCATTATGACCCACTTACTCCCGTTATGACCAATTAAACTTCATAAGGAGACACACACCCCTTATACCCACTAAGAGCAAGATTACCATATAACATGCCATTACGAACCACTATGACACGTTATATCTCAATTACACCTATTAAGTTCTAATCATACTAATTATGAACCATTTACTTCCGTTATGACCATATACATGTTAAGGAGACACAAACCCCATATACCCACTAAGACCAAAATTAGCGAATAACGAGCCATTACGGACCATTATGACCCATTATATTCAATTACACGCAATAAGTTCTAATCATACTCACTATGACCCATATACTCCTGTTATGAGCAATTAGACTTGTTAAGGAGACACAAACCCCTTATACCAAGTAAGACAAAATTTACCCATTAACGAGCCATTACGGACCATTATGACCCATTATATCTCAATTACACCAAATAAGGTCTAATCAGACTCATTATGACCCATTACTCCCATTATCACCAATTAGACTTGTTAAGGGGATACAAACCCCTTATACCCAGAAAGACATTAGCCAATAATTAGCCATTTATGGACCATTATGACCCGTTACAACTCAATTACCAATAATAAGGTCCAATCAAACTCATAATGACCCATTTACTCCCGTTATGACCAATTAGACTTGTTAAGGAGACAAACCCCTTATACCCCACTAAGACCAAAATTACCCAATAACGAGCCATTACGGATTACAAAGACCCGTTACACCTCAATTACACCTAATAAGGTGTAATCAAACTCATTTAGACCCATTTACTCCCATTATGACCAATTAGATTCGTTTTAGGAGAAACAACTCCTTATTGCAACTAAGACCATAATTAGCCAATAACGAGCCATTACGTACCACAAAGACCCGTTTATACCTCAATTACACCAAATAAGTTCTAATGAAACTCATTATGACTCATTTACTCCCGTTATGACCAATTAGATTCGTTTTAGGAGACACAAACCCCATATACCTACTAAGATAAAAAATTACCCAATAATGAACCATTTCGGACCATTATGAGTTTATGACCTGTTATATCTCACTTGCACCCAATAAGTTCTAATCATACACATTTTGACCCACATACTCCCGTTATGACCAATTAGACTTCTTAAGGAGACACAGACCCCTTATACCCACTAAGACCAAGATTACCCTATATCGAGCCATTACGAACCACTATGACCCGTTAGATCTTAATTACACCTAATAAGTACTAATCATACTAATTATGAACCATTTACTCCCGTAATGAACAATTATAATTGTTTAGGAGACACAAACCCCTTATACCCACTAATACCAAAATTACCCTCTAACGAGAGATTACGGACCACAATGACCTGTTATATCTCAGTTACACCCATTAAGTTCTAATCATACAAATTTGGATCCATTTACTCCCGTTATGACCAATTATAATTGTTGAGAAAACACAAACCCCTTATACCCACCAAGAACAAAATTACCCAATAACGAGCCTTTACGGACCATTATGACCCATTATATCTCAATTGTAACCAATAAGTTCAAATCATAATCATTTTGACCCGTTTACTCCCGTTACGACCAATTACACTTGTTAAGGAGACACAAACCCCTTATACCCGGTAAGACAAAATTTACCCATTAGCGAGCCATTACGGACCATTATGACCCATTATATCTCAATTGCACCCAATAAGTTCTAATCTTACTAGTTATGACCCATTTACTCCCGTTATGACCTATTAAGACTTCTTAAGGAGACACAAACCTCTTATACCCGCTAAGACAAAAATTACCCAATAACGAGCCATTACGAACCATTATGACCCATTATATCTCAGTTGCAACCAATAAGTTCTTATCACACTCATTATGATCCACCTACTCCCGTTATTACCAATTATACATGTTAAGGAGTCACAAACGCCATATACCCACTAAGACCAAAATTAGCCAATAACGAGCCATTACGGACCATTATGACCCATTATAGCTCAATTGCACTCAATAAGTTCTAATCATACTCACTATGACCCATATACTCCTGTTATGAGCAATTAGACTTGTTAAGGAGACACAAACCTTTATATCCGATAAGACAAAATTTACCCATTAACGAGCCATTACGGACCATTATGACCCATTATATCTCAATTGCACCCAATAAGTTCTAATCATACTCATTATCACCCATTTACTCCCATTATGACCAATTACACTTGTTAAGGGGACACAAATCCCTAATGCCCACTAAGACCAAAATTACCCAATAACGAGCCATTTACTCCCGTTATGATCAATTAGACTTGTTGAGGAGACACAATCCTCTTATTCCCGCAAAGACAAAAATTATACAATAAAAAGCCATTACGGACCATTATGACCCGTTATATCTCAGTTGCACCCAATAAGTTCTAATCATACTCATTATGACCCACTTACTCCCGTTATGACCAATTAAACTTCATAAGGAGACACACACCCCTTATACCCACTAAGAGCAAGATTACCCTATAACATGCCATTACGAACCAATATGACACGTTATATCTCAATTACACCTATTAAGTTCTAATCATACTAATTATGAACCATTTACTTCCGTTATGACCATATACATGTTAAGGAGACACAAACCCCATATACCCACTCAGACCAAAATTAGCCAATAACGAGCCATTACGGACCATTATGACCCATTATATCTCAATTACACGCAATAAGTTCTAATCATACTCACTATGACCCATATACTCCTGTTATGAGCAATTAGACTTGTTAAGGAGACACAAACCCCTTATACCAAGTAAGACAAAATTTACCCCTTAACGAGCCATTACGGACCATTATGACCCATTATATCTCAATTACACCAAATAAGGTCTAATCAGACTCATTATGACCCATTACTCCCATTATCACCAATTAGACTTGTTAAGGGGATACAAACCCCTTATACCCAGAAAGACATTAGCCAATAATTAGCCATTTATGGACCATTATGACCCGTTACAACTCAATTACCAATAATAAGGTCCAATCAAACTCATAATGACCCATTTACTCCCGTTATTACCAATTAGACTTGTTAAGGAGACAAACCCCTTATACCCCACTAAGACCAAAATTACCCAATAACGAGCCATTACGGATTACAAAGACCCGTTACACCTCAATTACACCTAATAAGGTGTAATCAAACTCATTAAGACCCATTTACTCCCATTATGACCAATTAGATTCGTTTTAGGAGAAACAACTCCTTATTGCAACTAAGACCATAATTACCCAATAACGAGCCATTACGGACCATTATGACCCATTATATCTCAGTTGCAACCAATAAGTTCTTATCACACTCATTATGATCCACCTACTACCAATTATACATGTTAAGTAGTCACAAACGCCATATACCCACTAAGACCAAAATTAGCCAATAACGAGCCATTACGGACCATTATGACCCATTATAGCTCAATTGCACTCAATAAGTTCTAATCATACTCACTATGACCCATATACTCCTGTTATGAGCAATTAGACTTGTTAAGGAGACACAAACCTTTATATCCGGTAAGACAAAAGTTACCCATTCACGAGCCATTATGGACCATTATGACCCATTATATCTCAATTGCACCCAATAAGTTCTAATCATACTCATTATCACCCATTTACTCCCCTTATGACCAATTACACTTGTTAAGGGGACACAAATCCCTAATGCCCACTAAGACCAAAATTACCCAATAACGAGCCATTTACTCCCGTTATGATCAATTAGACTTGTTAAGGAGACACAATCCTCTTTATTCCCGCAAAGACAAAAATTATACAATAACAATCCATTACGGACCATTATGACCCGTTATATCTCAGTTGCACCCAATAAGTTCTAATCATACTCATTATGACCCACTTACTCCCGTTATGACCAATTAAACTTCATAAGGAGACACACACCCCTTATACCCACTAAGAGCAAGATTACCCTATAACATGCCATTACGAACCACTATGACACGTTATATCTCAATTACACCTATTAAGTTCTAATCATACTAATTATGAACCATTTACTTCCGTTATGACCATATACACGTTAAGGAGACACAAACCCCATATACCCACTAAGACCAAAATTAGCCAATAACGAGCCATTACGGACCATTATGACCCATTATATCTCAGTTGCAACCAATAAGTTCTTATCACACTCATTATGATCCACCTACTCCCGTTATTACCAATTATACATGTTAAGGAGTCACAAACGCCATATACCCACTAAGACAAAATTAGCCAATAACGAGCCATTACGGACCATTATGACCCATTATATCTCAATTGCACCCAATAAGTTCTAATCTTACTAGTTATGACCCATTTACTCCCGTTATGACCTATTAAGACTTCTTAAGGGGACACAAACCTCTTATACCCGCTAAGACAAAAATTACCCAATAACGAGCCATTACGGACCATTATGACCCATTATATCTCAGTTGCAACCAATAAGTTCTAATCTTACTAGTTATGACCCATTTACTCCCGTTATGACCTATTAAGACTTCTTAAGGAGACACAAACCTCTTATACCCGCTAAGACAAAAATTACCCAATAACGAGCCATTACGGACCATTATGACCCATTATATCTCAGTTGCAACCAATAAGTTCTTATCACACTCATTATGATCCACCTACTCCCGTTATTACCAATTATACATGTTAAGGAGTCACAAACGCCATATACCCACTAAGACAAAATTAGCCAATAACGAGCCATTACGGACCATTATGACCCATTATAGCTCAATTGCACCCAATAAGTTCTAATCATACTCATTATCACCCATTTACTCATAACCAATTACACTTGTTAAGGGGACACAAATCCCTAATGCCCACTAAGACCAAAATTACCCAATAACGAGCCATTTACTCCCGTTATGATCAATTAGACTTGTTAAGGAGACACAATCCTCTTTATTCCCGCAAAGACAAATTATACAATAACAAGCCATTACGGACCATTATGACCCGTTATATCTCAGTTGCACCCAATAAGTTCTAATCATACTCATTATGACCCACTTACTCCCGTTATGACCAATTAAACTTCATAAGGAGACACACACCCCTTATACCCACTAAGAGCAAGATTACCATATAACATGCCATTACGAACCACTATCACACGTTATATCTCAATTACACCTATTAAGTTCTAATCATACTAATTATGAACCATTTACTTCCGTTATGACCATATACATGTTAAGGAGACACGAACCCCATATACCCACTAAGACCAAAATTAGCCAATAACGAGCCATTACGGACCATTATGACCCATTATATCTCAATTACACGCAATACGAACCACTATGACACGTTATATCTCAATTACACCTATTAAGTTCTAATCATACTAATTATGAACCATTTACTTCCGTTATGACCATATACATGTTAAGGAGACACGAACCCCATATACCCACTAAGACCAAAATTAGCCAATAACGAGCCATTACGTACCACAAAGACCCGTTTATACCTCAATTACACCAAATAAGTTCTAATGAAACTCATTATGACTCATTTACTCCCGTTATGACCAATTAGATTCGTTTTAGGAGACACAAACCCCATATACCTACTAAGATAAAAATTACCCAATAATGAACCATTTCGGACCATTATGAATTTATGACCTGTTATATCTCACTTGCACCCAATAAGTTCTAATCATACTCATTTTGACCCACTTACTCCCGTTATGACCAATTAGACTTCTTAAGGAGACACAAACCCCTTATACCCACTAAGACCAAGATTACCCTATATCGAGCCATTACGAACCACTATGACCCGTTAGATCTTAATTACACCTAATAAGTACTAATCATACTAATTATGAACCATTTACTCCCGTAATGAACAATTATAATTGTTTAGGAGACACAAACCCCTTATACCCACTAATACCAAAATTACCCTCTAATGAGAGATTACGGACCACAATGACCTGTTATATCTCAGTTACACCCATTAAGTTCTAATCATACAAATTTGGATCCATTTACTCCCGTTATGACCAATTATAATTGTTGAGAAAACACAAACCCCTTATACCCACCAAGAACAAAATTACCCAATAACGAGCCTTTACGGACCATTATGACCCATTATATCTCAATTGTAACCAATAAGTTCAAATCATAATCATTTTGACCCGTTTACTCCCGTTGCGACCAATTACACTTGTTAAGGAGACACAAACCCCTTATACCCGGTAAGACAAAATTTACCCATTAGCGAGCCTTTACGGACCATTATGACCCATTATATCTCAATTGCACCCATTAAGTTCTAATCTTACTAGTTATGACCCATTTACTCCCGTTATGACCTATTAAGACTTCTTAAGGAGACACAAACCTCTTATACCCGCTAAGACAAAAATTACCCAATAACGAGCCATTACGGACCATTATGACCCATTATATCTCAGTTGCAACCAATAAGTTCTTATCACACTCATTATGATCCACCTACTCCCGTTATTACCAATTATACATGTTAAGGAGTCACAAACGCCATATACCCACTAAGACCAAAATTAGCCAATAACGAGCCATTACGGACCATTATGATCCATTATAGCTCAATTGCACTCAATAAGTTCTAATCATACTCACTATGACCCATATACTCCTGTTATGAGCAATTAGACTTGTTAAGGAGACACAAACCTTTATATCCGATAAGACAAAATTTACCCATTAACGAGCCATACGGACCATTATGACCCATTATATCTCAATTGCACCCAATAAGTTCTAATCGTACTCATTATCACCCATTTACTCCCATTATGACCAATTACACTTATTAAGGGGACACAAATCCCTAATGCCCACTAAGACCAAAATTACCCAATAACGAGCCATTTACTCCCGTTATGATCAATTAGACTTGTTAAGGAGACACAATCCTCTTTATTCCCGCAAAGACAAAAATTATACAATAACAAGCCATTACGGACCATTATGACCCGTTATATCTCAGTTGCACCCAATAAGTTCTAATCATACTCATTATGACCCACTTACTCCCGTTATGACCAATTAAACTTCATAAGGAGACACACACCCCTTATACCCACTAAGAGCAAGATTACCATATAACATGCCATTACGAACCACTATGACACGTTATATCTCAATTACACCTATTAAGTTCTAATCATACTAATTATGAACCATTTACTTCCGTTATGACCATATACATGTTAAGGAGACACAAACCCCATATACCCACTAAGACCAAAATTAGCCAATAACGAGCCATTACGGACCATTATGACCCATTATATCTCAATTACACGCAATAAGTTCAAATCATACTCACTATGACCCATATACTCCTGTTATGAGCAATTAGACTTGTTAAGGAGACACAAACCCCATATACCAAGTAAGACAAAATTTACCCATTAACGAGCCATTACGGACCATTATGACCCATTATATCTCAATTACACCAAATAAGGTCTAATCAGACTCATTATGACCCATTACTCCCATTATCACCAATTAGACTTGTTAAGGGGATACAAACCCCTTATACCCAGAAAGACATTAGCCAATAATTAGCCATTTATGGACCATTATGACCCGTTACAACTCAATTACCAATAATAAGGTCCAATCAAACTCATAATGACCCATTTACTCCCGTTATTACCAATTAGACTTGTTAAGGAGACAAACCCCTTATACCCCACTAAGACCAAAATTACCCAATAACGAGCCATTACGGATTACAAAGACCCGTTACACCTCAATTACACCTAATAAGGTGTAATCAAACTCATTAAGACCCATTTACTCCCATTATGACCAATTAGATTCGTTTTAGGAGAAACAACTCCTTATTGCAACTAAGACCATAATTAGCCAATAACGAGCCATTACGTACCACAAAGACCCGTTTATACCTCAATTACACCAAATAAGTTCTAATGAAACTCATTATGACTCATTTACTCCCGTTATGACCAATTAGATTCGTTTTAGGAGACACAAACCCCATATACCTACTAAGATAAAAATTACCCAATAATGAACCATTTCGGACCATTATGAATTTATGACCTGTTATATCTCACTTGCACCCAATAAGTTCTAATCATACTCATTTTGACCCACTTACTCCCGTTATGACCAATTAGACTTCTTAAGGAGACACAAACCCCTTATACCCACTAAGACCAAGATTACCCTATATCGAGCCATTACGAACCACTATGACCCGTTAGATCTTAATTACACCTAATAAGTACTAATCATACTAATTATGAACCATTTACTCCCGTAATGAACAATTATAATTGTTTAGGAGACACAAACCCCTTATACCCACTAATACCAAAATTACCCTCTAACGAGAGATTACGGACCACAATGACCTGTTATATCTCAGTTACACCCATTAAGTTCTAATCATACAAATTTGGATCCATTTACTCCCGTTATGACCAATTATAATTGTTGAGAAAACACAAACCCCTTATACCCACCAAGAACAAAATTACCCAATAACGAGCCTTTACGGACCATTATGACCCATTATATCTCAATTGTAACCAATAAGTTCAAATCATAATCATTTTGACCCGTTTACTCCCGTTGCGACCAATTACACTTGTTAAGGAGACACAAACCCCTTATACCCGGTAAGACAAAATTTACCCATTAGCGAGCCATTACGGACCATTATGACCCATTATATCTCAATTGCACCCAATAAGTTCTAATCTTACTAGTTATGACCCATTTACTCCCGTTATGACCTATTAAGACTTCTTAAGGAGACACAAACCTCTTATACCCGCTAAGACAAAAATTACCCAATAACGAGCCATTACGGACCATTATGACCCATTATATCTCAGTTGCAACCAATAAGTTCTTATCACACTCATTATGATCCACCTACTCCCGTTATTACCAATTATACATGTTAAGGAGTCACAAACGCCATATACCCACTAAGACCAAAATTAGCCAATAACGAGCCATTACGGACCATTATGACCCATTATAGCTCAATTGCACTCAATAAGTTCTAATCATACTCACTATGACCCATATACTCCTGTTATGAGCAATTAGACTTGTTAAGGAGACACAAACCTTTATATCCGGTAAGACAAAATTTACCCATTAACGAGCCATTACGGACCATTATGACCCATTATATCTCAATTGCACCCAATAAGTTCTAATCATACTCATTATCACCCATTTACTCCCATTATGACCAATTACACTTGTTAAGGGGACACAAATCCCTAATGCCCACTAAGACCAAAATTACGCAATAACGAGCCATTTACTCCCGTTATGATCAATTAGACTTGTTAAGGAGACACAATCCTCTTTATTCCCGCAAAGACAAAAATTATACAATAACAAGCCATTACGGACCATTATGACCCGTTATATCTCAGTTGCACCCAATAAGTTCTAATCATACTCATTATGACCCACTTACTCCCGTTATGACCAATTAAACTTCATAAGGAGACACACACCCCTTATACCCACTAAGAGCAAGATAACCATATAACATGCCATTACGAACCACTATGACACGTTATATCTCAATTACACCTATTAAGTTCTAATCATACTAATTATGAACCATTTACTTCCGTTATGACCATATACATGTTAAGGAGACACAAACCCCATATACCCACTAAGACCAAAATTAGCCAATAACGAGCCATTACGGACCATTATGACCCATTATATCTCAATTACACGCAATAAGTTCTAATCATACTCACTATGACCCATATACTCCTGTTATGAGCAATTAGACTTGTTAAGGAGACACAAACCCCTTATACCAAGTAAGACAAAATTTACCCATTAACGAGCCATTACGGACCATTATGACCCATTATATCTCAATTACACCAAATAAGGTCTAATCAGACTCATTATGACCCATTACTCCCATTATCACCAATTAGACTTGTTAAGGGGATACAAACCCCTTATACCCAGAAAGACATTAGCCAATAATTAGCCATTTATGGACCATTATGACCCGTTACAACTCAATTACCAATAATAAGGTCCAATCAAACTCATAATGACCCATTTACTCCCGTTATGACCAATTAGACTTGTTAAGGAGACAAACCCCTTATACCCCACTAAGACCAAAATTACCCAATAACGAGCCATTACGGATTACAAAGACCCGTTACACCTCAATTACACCTAATAAGGTGTAATCTAACTCATTTAGACCCATTTACTCCCATTATGACCAATTAGATTCGTTTTAGGAGAAACAACTCCTTATTGCAACTAAGACCATAATTAGCCAATAACGAGCCATTACGTACCACAAAGACCCGTTTATACCTCAATTACACCAAATAAGTTCTAATGAAACTCATTATGACTCATTTACTCCCGTTATGACCAATTAGATTCGTTTTAGGAGACACAAACCCCATATACCTACTAAGATAAAAAATTACCCAATAATGAACCATTTCGGACCATTATGAGTTTATGACCTGTTATATCTCACTTGCACCCAATAAGTTCTAATCATACACATTTTGACCCACATACTCCCGTTATGACCAATTAGACTTCTTAAGGAGACACAGACCCCTTATACCCACTAAGACCAAGATTACCCTATATCGAGCCATTACGAACCACTATGACCCGTTAGATCTTAATTACACCTAATAAGTACTAATCATACTAATTATGAACCATTTACTCCCGTAATGAACAATTATAATTGTTTAGGAGACACAAACCCCTTATACCCACTAATACCAAAATTACCCTCTAACGAGAGATTACGGACCACAATAACCTGTTATATCTCAGTTACACCCATTAAGTTCTAATCATACAAATTTGGATCCATTTACTCCCGTTATGACCAATTATAATTGTTGAGAAAACACAAACCCCTTATACCCAGCAAGAACAAAATTACCCAATAACGAGCCTTTACGGACCATTATGACCCATTATATCTCAATTGTAACTAATAAGTTCAAATCATAATCATTTTGACCCGTTTACTCCCGTTACGACCAATTACACTTGTTAAGGAGACACAAACCCCTTATACCCGGTAAGACAAAATTTACCCATTAGCGAGCCATTACGGACCATTATGACCCATTATATCTCAATTGCACCCAATAAGTTCTAATCTTACTAGTTATGACCCATTTACTCCCGTTATGACCTATTAAGACTTCTTAAGGAGACACAAACCTCTTATACCCGCTAAGACAAAAATTACCCAATAACGAGCCATTACGGACCATTATGACCCATTATATCTCAGTTGCAACCAATAAGTTCTTATCACACTCATTATGATCCACCTACTCCCGTTATTACCAATTATACATGTTAAGGAGTCACAAACGCCATATACCCACTAAGACCAAAATTAGCCAATAACGAGCCATTACGGACCATTATGATCCATTATAGCTCAATTGCACTCAATAAGTTCTAATCATACTCACTATGACCCATATACTCCTGTTATGAGCAATTAGACTTGTTAAGGAGACACAAACCTTTATATCCGATAAGACAAAATTTACCCATTAACGAGCCATACGGACCATTATGACCCATTATATCTCAATTGCACCCAATAAGTTCTAATCGTACTCATTATCACCCATTTACTCCCATTATGACCAATTACACTTGTTAAGGGGACACAAATCCCTAATGCCCACTAAGACCAAAATTACCCAATAACGAGCCATTTACTCCCGTTATGATCAATTAGACTTGTTAAGGAGACACAATCCTCTTTATTCCCGCAAAGACAAAAATTATACAATAACAAGCCATTACGGACCATTATGACCCGTTATATCTCAGTTGCACCCAATAAGTTCTAATCATACTCATTATGACCCACTTACTCCCGTTATGACCAATTAAACTTCATAAGGAGACACACACCCCTTATACCCACTAAGAGCAAGATTACCCTATAACATGCCATTACGAACCACTATGACACGTTATATCTCAATTACACCTATTAAGTTCTAATCATACTAATTATGAACCATTTACTTCCGTTATGACCATATGTTAAGGAGACACAAACCCCATATACCCACTAAGACCAAAATTAGCCAATAACGAGCCAATATGGACCATTATGACCCATTATATCTCAATTACACGCAATAAGTTCTAATCATACTCATTATCAGCCATTTACTCCCATTATGACCAATTACACTTGTTAAGGGGACACAAATCCCTAATGCCCACTAAGACCAAAATTACCCAATAACGAGCCATTTACTCCCGTTATGATCAATTAGACTTGTTGAGGAGACACAATCCTCTTATTCCCGCAAAGACAAAAATTATACAATAAAAAGCCATTACGGACCATTATGACCCGTTATATCTCAGTTGCACCCAATAAGTTCTAATCATACTCATTATGACCCACTTACTCCCGTTATGACCAATTAAACTTCATAAGGAGACACACACCCCTTATACCCACTAAGAGCAAGATTACCCTATAACATGCCATTACGAACCACTATGACACGTTATATCTCAATTACACCTATTAAGTTCTAATCATACTAATTATGAACCATTTACTTCCGTTATGACCATATACATGTTAAGGAGACACAAACCCCATATACCCACTAAGACCAAAATTAGCCAATAACGAGCCATTACGGACCATTATGACCCATTATATCTCAATTACACGCAATAAGTTCTAATCATACTCACTATGACCCATATACTCCTGTTATGAGCAATTAGACTTGTTAAGGAGACACAAACCCCTTATACCAAGTAAGACAAAATTTACCCATTAACGAGCCATTACGGACCATTATGACCCATTATATCTCAATTACACCAAATAAGGTCTAATCAGACTCATTATGACCCATTATACTCCCATTATCACCAATTAGACTTGTTAAGGGGATACAAACCCCTTATACCCAGAAAGACATTAGCCAATAATTAGCCATTTATGGACCATTATGACCCGTTACAACTCAATTACCAATAATAAGGTCCAATCAAACTCATAATGACCCATTTACTCCCGTTATGACCAATTAGACTTGTTAAGGAGACAAACCCCTTATACCCCACTAAGACCAAAATTACCCAATAACGAGCCATTACGGATTACAAAGACCCGTTACACCTCAATTACACCTAATAAGGTGTAATCAAACTCATTTAGACCCATTTACTCCCATTATGACCAATTAGATTCGTTTTAGGAGAAACAACTCCTTATTGCAACTAAGACCATAATTAGCCAATAACGAGCCATTACGTACCACAAAGACCCGTTTATACCTCAATTACACCAAATAAGTTCTAATGAAACTCATTATGACTCATTTACTCCCGTTATGACCAATTAGATTCGTTTTAGGAGACACAAACCCCATATACCTACTAAGATAAAAAATTACCCAATAATGAACCATTTCGGACCATTATGAGTTTATGACCTGTTATATCTCACTTGCACCCAATAAGTTCTAATCATACACATTTTGACCCACTTACTCCCGTTATGACCAATTAGACTTCTTAAGGAGACACAGACCCCTTATACCCACTAAGACCAAGATTACCCTATATCGAGCCATTACGAACCACTATGACCCGTTAGATCTTAATTACACCTAATAAGTACTAATCATACTAATTATGAACCATTTACTCCCGTAATGAACAATTATAATTGTTTAGGAGACACAAACCCCTTATACCCACTAATACCAAAATTACCCTCTAACGAGAGATTACGGACCACAATGACCTGTTATATCTCAGTTACACCCATTAAGTTCTAATCATACAAATTTGGATCCATTTACTCCCGTTATGACCAATTATAATTGTTGAGAAAACACAAACCCCTTATACCCACCAAGAACAAAATTACCCAATAACGAGCCTTTACGGACCATTATGACCCATTATATCTCAATTGTAACCAATAAGTTCAAATCATAATCATTTTGACCCGTTTACTCCCGTTGCGACCAATTACACTTGTTAAGGAGACACAAACCCCTTATACCCGGTAAGACAAAATTTACCCATTAGCGAGCCATTACGGACCATTATGACCCATTATATCTCAATTGCACCCAATAAGTTCTAATCTTACTAGTTATGACCCATTTACTCCCGTTATGACCTATTAAGACTTCTTAAGGAGACACAAACCTCTTATACCCGCTAAGACAAAAATTACCCAATAACGAGCCATTACGGACCATTATGACCCATTATATCTCAGTTGCAACCAATAAGTTCTTATCACACTCATTATGATCCACCTACTCCCGTTATTACCAATTATACATGTTAAGGAGTCACAAACGCCATATACCCACTAAGACCAAAATTAGCCAATAACGAGCCATTACGGACCATTATGACCCATTATAGCTCAATTGCACTCAATAAGTTCTAATCATACTCACTATGACCCATATACTCCTGTTATGAGCAATTAGACTTGTTAAGGAGACACAAACCTTTATATCCGGTAAGACAAAATTTACCCATTAACGAGCCATACGGACCATTATAACCCATTATATCTCAATTGCACCCAATAAGTTCTAATCATACTCATTATCACCCATTTACTCCCATTATGACCAATTACACTTGTTAAGGGGACACAAATCCCTAATGCCCACTAAGACCAAAATTACCCATTGCACTCAATAAGTTCTAATCATACTCACTATGACCCATATACTCCTGTTATGAGCAATTAGACTTGTTAAGGAGAAACAAACCTTTATATCCGGTAAGACAAAATTTACCCATTAACGAGCCATTACGGACCATTATGACCCATTATATCTCAATTGCACCCAATAAGTTCTAATCATACTCATTATCACCCATTTACTCCCATTATGACCAATTACACTTGTTAAGGGGACACAAATCCCTAATGCCCACTAAGACCAAAATTACCCAATAACGAGCCATTTACTCCCGTTATGATCAATTAGACTTGTTAAGGAGACACAATCCTCTTATTCCCGCAAAGACAAAAATTATACAATAACAAGCCATTACGGACCATTATGACCCGTTATATCTCAGTTGCACCCAATAAGTTCTAATCATACTCATTATGACCCACTTACTCCCGTTATGACCAATTAAACTTCATAAGGAGACACACACCCCTTATACCCACTAAGAGCAAGATTACCCTATAACATGCCATTACGAACCACTATGACACGTTATATCTCAATTACACCTATTAAGTTCTAATCATACTAATTATGAACCATTTACTTCCGTTATGACCATATACATGTTAAGGAGACACAAACCCCATATACCCACTAAGACCAAAATTAGCCAATAACGAGCCATTACGGACCATCATGACCCATTATATCTCAATTACACGCAATAAGTTCTAATCATACTCACTATGACCCATATACTCCTGTTATGAGCAATTAGACTTGTTAAGGAGACACAAACCCCTTATACCAAGTAAGACAAAATTTACCCATTAACGAGCCATTACGGACCATTATGACCCATTATATCTCAATTACACCAAATAAGGTCTAATCAGACTCATTATGACCCATTACTCCCATTATCACCAATTAGACTTGTTAAGGGGATACAAACCCCTTATACCCAGAAAGACATTAGCCAATAATTAGCCATTTATGGACCATTATGACCCGTTACAACTCAATTACCAATAATACGGTCCAATCAAACTCATAATGACCCATTTACTCCCGTTATGACCAATTAGACTTGTTAAGGAGACAAACCCCTTATACCCCACTAAGACCAAAATTACCCAATAACGAGCCATTACGGATTACAAAGACCCGTTACACCTCAATTACACCTAATAAGGTGTAATCAAACTCATTTAGACCCATTTACTCCCATTATGACCAATTAGATTCGTTTTAGGAGAAACAACTCCTTATTGCAACTAAGACCATAATTAGCCAATAACGAGCCATTACGTACCACAAAGACCCGTTTATACCTCAATTACACCAAATAAGTTCTAATGAAACTCATTATGACTCATTTACTCCCGTTATGACCAATTAGATTCGTTTTAGGAGACACAAACCCCATATACCTACTAAGATAAAAATTACCCAATAATGAACCATTTCGGACCATTATGAGTTTATGACCTGTTATATCTCACTTGCACCCAATAAGTTCTAATCATACACATTTTGACCCACTTACTCCCGTTATGACCAATTAGACTTCTTAAGGAGACACAGACCCCTTATACCCACTAAGACCAAGATTACCCTATATCGAGCCATTACGAACCACTATGACCCGTTAGATCTTAATTACACCTAATAAGTACTAATCATACTAATTATGAACCATTTACTCCCGTAATGAACAATTATAATTGTTTAGGAGACACAAACCCCTTATACCCACTAATACCAAAATTACCCTCTAACGAGAGATTACGGACCACAATGACCTGTTATATCTCAGTTACACCCATTAAGTTCTAATCATACAAATTTGGATCCATTTACTCCCGTTATGACCAATTATAATTGTTGAGAAAACACAAACCCCTTATACCCAGCAAGAACAAAATTACCCAATAACGAGCCTTTACGGACCATTATGACCCATTATATCTCAATTGTAACCAATAAGTTCAAATCATAATCATTTTGACCCGTTTACTCCCGTTACGACCAATTACACTTGTTAAGGAGACACAAACCCCTTATACCCGGTAAGACAAAATTTACCCATTAGCGAGCCATTACGGACCATTATGACCCATTATATCTCAATTGCACCCAATAAGTTCTAATCTTACTAGTTATGACCCATTTACTCCCGTTATGACCTATTAAGACTTCTTAAGGAGACACAAACCTCTTATACCCGCTAAGACAAAAATTACCCAATAACGAGCCATTACGGACCATTATGACCCATTATATCTCAGTTGCAACCAATAAGTTCTTATCACACTCATTATGATCCACCTACTCCCGTTATTACCAATTATACATGTTAAGGAGTCACAAACGCCATATACCCACTAAGACCAAAATTAGCCAATAACGAGCCATTACGGACCATTATGACCCATTATAGCTCAATTGCACTCAATAAGTTCTAATCATACTCACTATGACCCATATACTCCTGTTATGAGCAATTAGACTTGTTAAGGAGACACAAACCTTTATATCCGGTAAGACAAAATTTACCCATTAACGAGCCATACGGACCATTATAACCCATTATATCTCAATTGCACCCAATAAGTTCTAATCATACTCATTATCACCCATTTACTCCCATTATGACCAATTACACTTGTTAAGGGGACACAAATCCCTAATGCCCACTAAGACCAAAATTACCCATTGCACTCAATAAGTTCTAATCATACTCACTATGACCCATATACTCCTGTTATGAGCAATTAGACTTGTTAAGGAGACACAAACCTTTATATCCGGTAAGACAAAATTTACCCATTAACGAGCCATTACGGACCATTATGACCCATTATATCTCAATTGCACCCAATAAGTTCTAATCATACTCATTATCACCCATTTACTCCCATTATGACCAATTACACTTGTTAAGGGGACACAAATCCCTAATGCCCACTAAGACCAAAATTACCCAATAACGAGCCATTTACTCCCGTTATGATCAATTAGACTTGTTAAGGAGACACAATCCTCTTATTCCCGCAAAGACAAAAATTATACAATAACAAGCCATTACGGACCATTATGACCCGTTATATCTCAGTTGCACCCAATAAGTTCTAATCATACTCATTATGACCCACTTACTCCCGTTATGACCAATTAAACTTCATAAGGAGACACACACCCCTTATACCCACTAAGAGCAAGATTACCCTATAACATGCCATTACGAACCACTATGACACGTTATATCTCAATTAAACCTATTAAGTTCTAATCATACTAATTATGAACCATTTACTTCCGTTATGACCATATACATGTTAAGGAGACACAAACCCCATATACCCACTAAGACCAAAATTAGCCAATAACGAGCCATTACGGACCATCATGACCCATTATATCTCAATTACACGCAATAAGTTCTAATCATACTCACTATGACCCATATACTCCTGTTATGAGCAATTAGACTTGTTAAGGAGACACAAACCCCTTATACCAAGTAAGACAAAATTTACCCATTAACGAGCCATTACGGACCATTATGACCCATTATATCTCAATTACACCAAATAAGGTCTAATCAGACTCATTATGACCCATTACTCCCATTATCACCAATTAGACTTGTTAAGGGGATACAAACCCCTTATACCCAGAAAGACATTAGCCAATAATTAGCCATTTATGGACCATTATGACCCGTTACAACTCAATTACCAATAATACGGTCCAATCAAACTCATAATGACCCATTTACTCCCGTTATGACCAATTAGACTTGTTAAGGAGACAAACCCCTTATACCCCACTAAGACCAAAATTACCCAATAACGAGCCATTACGGATTACAAAGACCCGTTACACCTCAATTACACCTAATAAGGTGTAATCAAACTCATTTAGACCCATTTACTCCCATTATGACCAATTAGATTCGTTTGAGGAGAAACAACTCCTTATTGCAACTAAGACCATAATTAGCCAATAACGAGCCATTACGTACCACAAAGACCCGTTTATACCTCAATTACACCAAATAAGTTCTAATGAAACTCATTATGACTCATTTACTCACGTTATGACCAATTAGATTCGTTTTAGGAGACACAAACCCCATATACCTACTAAGATAAAAAATACCCAATAATGAACCATTTCGGACCATTAGGAGTTTATGACCTGTTATATCTCACTTGCACCCAATAAGTTCTAATCATACTCATTTTGACCCACTTACTCCCGTTATGACCAATTAGACTTCTTAAGGAGACACAAACCCCTTATACCCACTAAGACCAAGATTACCCTATATCGAGCCATTACGAACCACTATGACCCGTTAGATCTTAATTACACCTAATAAGTACTAATCATACTAATTATGAGCCATTTACTCCCGTAATGAACAATTATAATTGTTTAGGAGACACAAACCCCTTATACCCACTAATACCAAAATTACCCTCTAACAAGAGATTACGGACCACAATGACCTGTTATATCTCAGTTACACCCATTAAGTTCTAATCATACAAATTTGGATCCATTTACTCCCGTTATGACCAATTATAATTGTTGAGAAAACACAAACCCCTTATACCCACCAAGAACAAAATTACCCAATAACGAGCCTTTACGGACCATTATGACCCATTATATCTCAATTGTAACCAATAAGTTCAAATCATAATCATTTTGACCCGTTTACTCCCGTTACGACCAATTACACTTGTTAAGGAGACACAAACCCCTTATACCCGGTAAGACAAAATTTACCCATTAGCGAGCCATTACGGACCATTATGACCCATTATATCTCAATTGCACCCAATAAGTTCTAATCTTACTAGTTATGACCCATTTACTCCCGTTATGACCTATTAAGACTTCTTAAGGAGACACAAACCTCTTATACCCGCTAAGACAAAAATTACCCAATAACGAGCCATTACGGACCATTATGACCCATTATATCTCAGTTGCAACCAATAAGTTCTTATCACACTCATTATGATCCACCTACTCCCGTTATTACCAATTATACATGTTAAGGAGTCACAAACGCCATATACCCACTAAGACCAAAATTAGCCAATAACGAGCCATTACGGACCATTATGACCCATTATAGCTCAATTGCACTCAATAAGTTCTAATCATACTCACTATGACCCATATACTCCTGTTATGAGCAATTAGACTTGTTAAGGAGACACAAACCTTTATATCCGATACGACAAAATTTACCCATTAACGAGCCATACGGACCATTATGACCAATTATATCTCAATTGTAACCAATAAGTTCAAATCATAATCATTTTGACCCGTTTACTCCCGTTACGACCAATTACACTTGTTAAGGAGACACAAACCCCTTATACCCGGTAAGACAAAATTTACCCATTAGCGAGCCATTACGGACCATTATGACCCATTATATCTCAATTGCACCCAATAAGTTCTAATCTTACTAGTTATGACCCATTTACTCCCGTTATGACCCATTAAGACTTCTTAAGGAGACACAAACCTCTTATACCCGCTAAGACAAAAATTACCCAATAACGAGCCATTACGGACCATTATGACCCATATTATCTCAGTTGCAACCAATAAGTTCTTATCCACCTACTCCCGTTATTACCAATTATACATGTTAAGGAGTCACAAACACCATATACCCACTAAGACCAAAATTAGCCAATAACGAGCCATTACGGACCATTATGACCCATTATAGCTCAATTGCACTCAATAAGTTCTAATCATACTCACTATGACCCATATACTCCCGTTACGACCAATTACACTTGTTAAGAAGACACAAACCCCTTATACCCGATAAGACAAAATTTACCCATTAGCGAGCCATTACGGACCATTATGACCCATTATATCTCAATTGCACCCAATAAGTTCTAATCTTACTAGTTATGACCCATTTACTCCCGTTATGACCTATTAAGACTTCTTAAGGAGACACAAACCTCTTATACCCGCTTAGACAAAAATTACCCAATAACGAGCCATTACGGACCATTATGACCCATTATATCTCAGTTGCAACCAATAAGTTCTTATCACACTCATTATGATCCACCTACTCCCGTCATTACCAATTATACATGTTAAGGAGTCACAAACGCCATATACCCACTAAGACCAAAATTAGCCAATAACGAGCCATTACGGACCATTATGACCCATTATATCTCAATTGCACCCAATAAGTTCTAATCATACTCATTATCACCCATTTACTCCCATTATGACCAATTACACTTGTTAAGGGGACACAAATCCCTAATGCCCACTAAGACCAAAATTACCCAATAACGAGCCATTTACTCCCGTTATGATCAATTAGACTTGTTAAGGAGACACAATCCTCTTATTCCCGCAAAGACAAAAATTATACAATAACAAGCCATTACGGTCCATTATGACCCGTTATATCTCAGTTGCACCCAATAAGTTCTAATCATACTCATTATGACCCACTTACTCCCGTTATGACCAATTAAACTTCATAAGGAGACACACACCCCTTATACCCACTAAGAGCAAGATTACCCTATAACATGCCATTACGAACCACTATGACACGTTATATCTCAATTACACCTATTAAGTTCTAATCATACTAATTATGAACCATTTACTTCCGTTATGACCATATACATGTTAAGGAGACACAAACCCCATATACCCACTAAGACCAAAATTAGCCAATAACGAGCCATTACGGACCATTATGACCCATTATATCTCAATTACACGCAATAAGTTCTAATCATACTCACTATGACCCATATACTCCTGTTATGAGCAATTAGACTTGTTAAGGAGACACAAACCCCTTATACCAAGTAAGACAAAATTTACCCATTAACGAGCCATTACGGACCATTATGACCCATTATATCTCAATTACACCAAATAAGGTCTAATCAGACTCATTATGACCCATTACTCCCATTATCACCAATTAGACTTGTTAAGGGGATACAAACCCCTTATACCCAGAAAGACATTAGCCAATAATTAGCCATTTATGGACCATTATGACCCGTTACAACTCAATTACCAATAATAAGGTCCAATCAAACTCATAATGACCCATTTACTCCCGTTATGACCAATTAGACTTGTTAAGGAGACAAACCCCTTATACCCCACTAAGACCAAAATTACCCAATAACGAGCCATTACGGATTACAAAGACCCGTTACACCTCAATTACACCTAATAAGGTGTAATCAAACTCATTTAGACCCATTTACTCCCATTATGACCAATTAGATTCGTTTTAGGAGAAACAACTCCTTATTGCAACTAAGACCATAATTAGCCAATAACGAGCCATTACGTACCACAAAGACCCGTTTATACCTCAATTACACCAAATAAGTTCTAATGAAACTCATTATGACTCATTTACTCCCGTTATGACCAATTAGATTCGTTTTAGGAGACACAAACCCCATATACCTACTAAGATAAAAATTACCCAATAATGAACCATTTCGGACCATTATGAGTTTATGACCTGTTATATCTCACTTGCACCCAATAAGTTCTAATCATACTCATTATGACCCACTTACTCCCGTTATGACCAATTAGACTTCTTAAGGAGACACAAACCCCTTATACCCACTAAGACCAAGATTACCCTATATCGAGCCATTACGAACCACTATGACCCGTTAGATCTTAATTACACCTAATAAGTACTAATCATACTAATTATGAACCATTTACTCCCGTAATGAACAATTATAATTGTTTAGGAGACACAAACCCCTTATACCCACTAATACCAAAATTACCCTATAACGAGAGATTACGGACCACAATGACCTGTTATATCTCAGTTACACCCATTAAGTTCTAATCATACAAATTTGGATCCATTTACACCCGTTATGACCAATTATAATTGTTGAGAAAACACAAACCTCTTATACCCACCAAGAACAAAATTACCCAATAACGAGCCTTTACGGACCATTATGACCCATTATATCTCAATTGTAACCAATAAGTTCAAATCATAATCATTTTGACCCGTTTACTCCCGTTACGACCAATTACACTTGTTAAGGAGACACAAACCCCTTATACCCACTAAGACCAAGATTACCCTATATCGAGCCATTACGAACCACTATGACCCGTTAGATCTTAATTACACCTAATAAGTACTAATCATACTAATTATGAACCATTTACTCCCGTAATGAACAATTATAATTGTTTAGGAGACACAAACCCCTTATACCCACTAATACCAAAATTACCCTATAACGAGAGATTACGGACCATAATGACCTGTTATATCTCAGTTACACCCATTAAGTTCTAATCATACAAATTTGGATCCATTTACTCCCGTTATGACCAATTATAATTGTTGAGAAAACACAAACCCCTTATACCCACCAAGAACAAAATTACCCAATAACGAGCCTTTACGGACCATTATGACCCATTATATCTCAATTGTAACCAATAAGTTCAAATCATAATCATTTTGACCCGTTTACTCCCGTTACGACCAATTACACTTGTTAAGGAGACACAAACCCCTTATACCCGGTAAGACAAAATTTACCCATTAGCGAGCCATTACGGACCATTATGACCCATTATATCTCAATTGCACCCAATAAGTTCTAATCTTATTAGTTATGACCCATTTACTCCCGTTATGACCTATTAAGACTTCTTAAGGAGACACAAACCTCTTTTACCCGCTAAGACAAAAATTACCCAATAACGAGCGATTACGGACCATTATGACCCATTATATCTCAGTTGCAACCAATAAGTTCTTATCACACTCATTATGATCCACCTACTCCCGTTATGACCAATTATACATGTTAAGGAGTCACAAACGCCATATACCCACTAAGACCAAAATTAGCCAATAACGAGCCATTACGGACCATTATGACCCATTATAGCTCAATTGCACTCAATAAGTTCTAATCATACTCACTATGACCCATATACTCCTGTTATGAGCAATTAGACTTGTTAAGGAGACACAAACCTTTATATCCGGTAAGACAAAATTTACCCATTAACGAGCCATTACGGACCATTATGACCCATTATATCTCAATTGCACCCAATAAGTTCTAATCATACTCATTATCACCCATTTACTCCCATTATGACCAATTACACTTGTTAAGGGGACACAAATCCCTAATGCCCACTAAGACCAAAATTACCCAATAACGAGCCATTTACTCCCGTTATGATCAATTAGACTTGTTAAGGAGACATAATCCTCTTATTCCCGCAAAGACAAAAATTATACAATAACAAGCCATTACGGACCATTATGACCCGTTATATCTCAGTTGCACCCAATAAGTTCTAATCATACTCATTATGACCCACTTACTCCCGTTATGACCAATTAAACTTCATAAGGAGACACACACCCCTTATACCCACTAAGAGCAAGATTACCCTATAACATGCCATTACGAACCACTATGACACGTTATATCTCAATTACACCTATTAAGTTCTAATCATAGTAATTATGAACCATTTACTTCCGTTATGACCATATACATGTTAAGGAGACACAAACCCCATATACCCACTAAGACCAAAATTAGCCAATAACGAGCCATTACGGACCATTATGACCCATTATATCTCAATTACACGCAATAAGTTCTAATCATACTCACTATGACCCATATACTCCTGTTATGAGCAATTAGACTTGTTAAGGAGACACAAACCCCTTATACCAAGCAAGACAAAATTTACCCATTAACGAGCCATTACGGACCATTATGACCCATTATATCTCAATTACACCAAATAAGGTCTAATCAGACTCATTATGACCCATTACTCCCATTATCACCAATTAGACTTGTTAAGGGGATACAAACCCCTTATACCCAGAAAGACATTAGCCAATAATTAGCCATTTATGGACCATTATGACTCGTTACAATTCAATTACCAATAATAAGGTCCAATCAAACTCATAATGACCCATTTACTCCCGTTATGACCAATTAGACTTGTTAAGGAGACAAACCCCTTATACCCCACTAAGACCAAAATTACCCAATAACGAGCCATTACGGATTACAAAGACCCGTTACACCTCAATTACACCTAATAAGGTGTAATCAAACTCATTTAGACCCATTTACTCCCATTATGACCAATTAGATTCGTTTTAGGAGAAACAACTCCTTATTGCAACTAAGACCATAATTAGCCAATAACGAGCCATTACGTACCACAAAGACCCGTTTATACCTCAATTACACCAAATAAGTTCTAATGAAACTCATTATGACTCATTTACTCCCGTTATGACCAATTAGATTCGTTTTAGGAGACACAAACCCCATATACCTACTAAGATAAAAATTACCCAATAATGAACCATTTCGGACCATTATGAGTTTATGACCTGTTATATCTCACTTGCACCCAATAAGTTCTAATCATACTCATTATGACCCACTTACTCCCGTTATGACCAATTAGACTTCTTAAGGAGACACAAACCCCTTATACCCACTAAGACCAAGATTACCCTATATCGAGCCATTACGAACCACTATGACCCGTTAGATCTTAATTACACCTAATAAGTACTAATCATACTAATTATGAACCATTTACTCCCGTAATGAACAATTATAATTGTTTAGGAGACACAAACCCCTTATACCCACTAATACCAAAATTACCCTATAACGAGAGATTACGGACCACAATGACCTGTTATATCTCAGTTACACCCATTAAGTTCTAATCATACAAATTTGGATCCATTTACACCCGTTATGACCAATTATAATTGTTGAGAAAACACAAACCTCTTATACCCACCAAGAACAAAATTACCCAATAACGAGCCTTTACGGACCATTATGACCCATTATATCTCAATTGTAACCAATAAGTTCAAATCATAATCATTTTGACCCGTTTACTCCCGTTACGACCAATTACACTTGTTAAGGAGACACAAACCCCTTATACCCACTAAGACCAAGATTACCCTATATCGAGCCATTACGAACCACTATGACCCGTTAGATCTTAATTACACCTAATAAGTACTAATCATACTAATTATGAACCATTTACTCCCGTAATGAACAATTATAATTGTTTAGGAGACACAAACCCCTTATACCCACTAATACCAAAATTACCCTATAACGAGAGATTACGGACCATAATGACCTGTTATATCTCAGTTACACCCATTAAGTTCTAATCATACAAATTTGGATCCATTTACTCCCGTTATGACCAATTATAATTGTTGAGAAAACACAAACCCCTTATACCCACCAAGAACAAAATTACCCAATAACGAGCCTTTACGGACCATTATGACCCATTATATCTCAATTGTAACCAATAAGTTCAAATCATAATCATTTTGACCCGTTTACTCCCGTTACGACCAATTACACTTGTTAAGGAGACACAAACCCCTTATACCCGGTAAGACAAAATTTACCCATTAGCGAGCCATTACGGACCATTATGACCCATTATATCTCAATTGCACCCAATAAGTTCTAATCTTATTAGTTATGACCCATTTACTCCCGTTATGACCTATTAAGACTTCTTAAGGAGACACAAACCTCTTTTACCCGCTAAGACAAAAATTACCCAATAACGAGCGATTACGGACCATTATGACCCATTATATCTCAGTTGCAACCAATAAGTTCTTATCACACTCATTATGATCCACCTACTCCCGTTATGACCAATTATACATGTTAAGGAGTCACAAACGCCATATACCCACTAAGACCAAAATTAGCCAATAACGAGCCATTACGGACCATTATGACCCATTATAGCTCAATTGCACTCAATAAGTTCTAATCATACTCACTATGACCCATATACTCCTGTTATGAGCAATTAGACTTGTTAAGGAGACACAAACCTTTATATCCGGTAAGACAAAATTTACCCATTAACGAGCCATTACGGACCATTATGACCCATTATATCTCAATTGCACCCAATAAGTTCTAATCATACTCATTATCACCCATTTACTCCCATTATGACCAATTACACTTGTTAAGGGGACACAAATCCCTAATGCCCACTAAGACCAAAATTACCCAATAACGAGCCATTTACTCCCGTTATGATCAATTAGACTTGTTAAGGAGACATAATCCTCTTATTCCCGCAAAGACAAAAATTATACAATAACAAGCCATTACGGACCATTATGACCCGTTATATCTCAGTTGCACCCAATAAGTTCTAATCATACTCATTATGACCCACTTACTCCCGTTATGACCAATTAAACTTCATAAGGAGACACACACCCCTTATACCCACTAAGAGCAAGATTACCCTATAACATGCCATTACGAACCACTATGACACGTTATATCTCAATTACACCTATTAAGTTCTAATCATAGTAATTATGAACCATTTACTTCCGTTATGACCATATACATGTTAAGGAGACACAAACCCCATATACCCACTAAGACCAAAATTAGCCAATAACGAGCCATTACGGACCATTATGACCCATTATATCTCAATTACACGCAATAAGTTCTAATCATACTCACTATGACCCATATACTCCTGTTATGAGCAATTAGACTTGTTAAGGAGACACAAACCCCTTATACCAAGCAAGACAAAATTTACCCATTAACGAGCCATTACGGACCATTATGACCCATTATATCTCAATTACACCAAATAAGGTCTAATCAGACTCATTATGACCCATTACTCCCATTATCACCAATTAGACTTGTTAAGGGGATACAAACCCCTTATACCCAGAAAGACATTAGCCAATAATTAGCCATTTATGGACCATTATGACTCGTTACAATTCAATTACCAATAATAAGGTCCAATCAAACTCATAATGACCCATTTACTCCCGTTATGACCAATTAGACTTGTTAAGGAGACAAACCCCTTATACCCCACTAAGACCAAAATTACCCAATAACGAGCCATTACGGATTACAAACTAATAAGGTGTAATCAAACTCATTTAGACCCATTTACTCCCATTATGACCAATTAGATTCGTTTTAGGAGAAACAACTCCTTATTGCAACTAAGACCATAATTAGCCAATAACGAGCCATTACGTACCACAAAGACCCGTTTATACCTCAATTACACCAAATAAGTTCTAATGAAACTCATTATGACTCATTTACTCCCGTTATGACCAATTAGATTCGTTTTAGGAGACACAAACCCCATATACCTACTAAGATAAAAATTACCCAATAATGAACCATTTCTGACCATTATGAGTTTATAACCTGTTATATCTCACTTGCACCCAATAAGTTCTAATCATACTCATTATGACCCACTTACTCCCGTTATGACCAATTAGACTTCTTAAGGAGACACAAACCCCTTATACCCACTAAGACCAAGATTACCCTATATCGAGCCATTACGAACCACTATGACCCGTTAGATCTTAATTACACCTAATAAGTACTAATCATACTAATTATGAACCATTTACTCCCGTAATGAACAATTATAATTGTTTAGAAGACACAAACCCCTTATACCCACTAATACCAAAATTACCCTATAACGAGAGATTACGGACCACAATGACCTGTTATATCTTAGTTACACCCATTAAGTTCTAATCATACAAATTTGGATCCATTTACTCCCGTTATGACCAATTATAATTGTTGAGAAAACACAAGCCCCTTATACCCACCAAGAACAAAATTACCCAATAACGAGCCTTTACGGACCATTATGACCCATTATATCTCAATTGTAACCAATAAGTTCAAATCATAATCATTTTGACCCGTTTACTCCCGTTACGACCAATTACACTTGTTAAGGAGACACAAACCCCTTATACCCGGTAAGACAAAATTTAGCCATTAGCGAGCCATTACGGACCATTATGACCCATTATATCTCAATTGCACCCAATAAGTTCTAATCTTACTAGTTATGACCCATTTACTCCCGTTATGACCTATTAAGACTTCTTAAGGAGACACAAACCTCTTATACCCGCTAAGACAAAAATTACCCAATAACGAGCCATTACGGACCATTGTGACCCATTATATCTCAGTTGCAACCAATAAGTTCTTATCACACTCATTATGATCCACCTACTCCCGTTATGACCAATTATAAATGTTAAGGAGTCACAAACGCCATATACCCACTAAGACCAAAATTAGCCAATAACGAGCCATTACGGACCATTATGACCCATTATAGCTCAATTGCACTCAATAAGTTCTAATCATACTCACTATGACCCATATACTCCTGTTATGAGCAATTAGACTTGTTAAGGAGACACAAACCTTTATATCCGGTAAGACAAAATTTACCCATTAACGAGCCATTACGGACCATTATGACCCATTATAACTCAATTGCACCCAATAAGTTCTAATCATACTCACTATCACCCATTTACTCCCATTATGACCAATTACACTTGTTAAGGGGACACAAATCCCTAATGCCCACTAAGACCAAAATTACCCAATAACGAGCCATTTACTCCCGTTATGATCAATTAGACTTGTTAAGGAGACACAATCCTCTTTATTCCCGCAAAGACAAAAATTATACAATAACAAGCCATTACGGACCATTATGACCCGTTATATCTCAGTTGCACCCAATAAGTTCTAATCATACTCATTATGACCCACTTACTCCCGTTATGACCAATTAAACTTCATAAGGAGACACACACCCCTTATACCCACTAAGAGCAAGATTACCCTATAACATGCCATTACGAACCACTATGACACGTTATATCTCAATTACACCTATTAAGTTCTAATCATACTAATTATGAACCATTTACTTTCGTTATGACCATATACATGTTAAGGAGACACAAACCCCATATACCCACTAAGACCAAAATTAGCCAATAACGAGCCATTACGGACCATTATGACCCATTATATCTCAATTACACGCAATAAGTTCTAATCATACTCACTATGACCCATATACTCCTGTTATGAGCAATTAGACTTGTTAAGGAGACACAAACCCCTTATACCAAGTAAGACAAAATTTACCCATTAACGAGCCATTACGGACCATTATGACCCATTATATCTCAATTACACCAAATAAGGTCTAATCAGACTCATTATGACCCATTACTCCCATTATCACCAATTAGACTTGTTAAGGGGATACAAACCCCTTATACCCAGAAAGACATTAGCCAATAATTAGCCATTTATGGACCATTATGACTCGTTACAATTCAATTACCAATAATAAGGTCCAATCAAACTCATAATGACCCATTTACTCCCGTTATGACCAATTAGACTTGTTAAGGAGACAAACCCCTTATACCCCACTAAGACCAAAATTACCCAATAACGAGCCATTACGGATTACAAACTAATAAGGTGTAATCAAACTCATTTAGACCCATTTACTCCCATTATGACCAATTAGATTCGTTTTAGGAGAAACAACTCCTTATTGCAACTAAGACCATAATTAGCCAATAACGAGCCATTACGTACCACAAAGACCCGTTTATACCTCAATTACACCAAATAAGTTCTAATGAAACTCATTATGACTCATTTACTCCCGTTATGACCAATTAGATTCGTTTTAGGAGACACAAACCCCATATACCTACTAAGATAAAAATTACCCAATAATGAACCATTTCTGACCATTATGAGTTTATAACCTGTTATATCTCACTTGCACCCAATAAGTTCTAATCATACTCATTATGACCCACTTACTCCCGTTATGACCAATTAGACTTCTTAAGGAGACACAAACCCCTTATACCCACTAAGACCAAGATTACCCTATATCGAGCCATTACGAACCACTATGACCCGTTAGATCTTAATTACACCTAATAAGTACTAATCATACTAATTATGAACCATTTACTCCCGTAATGAACAATTATAATTGTTTAGAAGACACAAACCCCTTATACCCACTAATACCAAAATTACCCTATAACGAGAGATTACGGACCACAATGACCTGTTATATCTTAGTTACACCCATTAAGTTCTAATCATACAAATTTGGATCCATTTACTCCCGTTATGACCAATTATAATTGTTGAGAAAACACAAGCCCCTTATACCCACCAAGAACAAAATTACCCAATAACGAGCCTTTACGGACCATTATGACCCATTATATCTCAATTGTAGCCAATAAGTTCAAATCATAATCATTTTGACCCGTTTACTCCCGTTACGACCAATTACACTTGTTAAGGAGACACAAACCCCTTATACCCGGTAAGACAAAATTTACCCATTAGCGAGCCATTACGGACCATTATGACCCATTATATCTCAATTGCACCCAATAAGTTCTAATCTTACTAGTTATGACCCATTTACTCCCGTTATGACCTATTAAGACTTCTTAAGGAGACACAAACCTCTTATACCCGCTAAGACAAAAATTACCCAATAACGAGCCATTACGGACCATTGTGACCCATTATATCTCAGTTGCAACCAATAAGTTCTTATCACACTCATTATGATCCACCTACTCCCGTTATGACCAATTATAAATGTTAAGGAGTCACAAACGCCATATACCCACTAAGACCAAAATTAGCCAATAACGAGCCATTACGGACCATTATGACCCATGATAGCTCAATTGCACTCAATAAGTTCTAATCATACTCACTATGACCCATATACTCCTGTTATGAGCAATTAGACTTGTTAAGGAGACACAAACCTTTATATCCGGTAAGACAAAATTTACCCATTAACGAGCCATTACGGACCATTATGACCCATTATATCTCAATTGCACCCAATAAGTTCTAATCATACTCACTATCACCCATTTACTCCCATTATGACCAATTACACTTGTTAAGGGGACACAAATCCCTAATGCCCACTAAGACCAAAATTACCCAATAACGAGCCATTTACTCCCGTTATGATCAATTAGACTTGTTAAGGAGACACAATCCTCTTATTCCCGCAAAGACAAAAATTATACAATAACAAGCCATTACGGACCATTATGACACGTTATATCTCAGTTGCACCCAATAAGTTCTAATCATACTCATTATGACCCACTTACTCCCGTTATGACCAATTAAACTTCATAAGGAGACACACACCCCTTATACCCACTAAGAGCAAGATTACCCTATAACATGCCATTACGAACCACTATGACACGTTATATCTCAATTACACCTATTAAGTTCTAATCATACTAATTATGAACCATTTACTTTCGTTATGACCATATACATGTTAAGGAGACACAAACCCCATATACCCACTAAGACCAAAATTAGCCAATAACGAGCCATTACGGACCATTATGACCCATTATATCTCAATTACACGCAATAAGTTCTAATCATACTCACTATGACCCATATACTCCTGTTATGAGCAATTAGACTTGTTAAGGAGACACAAACCCCTTATACCAAGTAAGACAAAATTTACCCATTAACGAGCCATTACGGACCATTATGACCCATTATATCTCAATTACACCAAATAAGGTCTAATCAGACTCATTATGACCCATTACTCCCATTATCACCAATTAGACTTGTTAAGGGGATACAAACCCCTTATACCCAGAAAGACATTAGCCAATAATTAGCCATTTATGGACCATTATGACTCGTTACAATTCAATTACCAATAATAAGGTCCAATCAAACTCATAATGACCCATTTACTCCCGTTATGACCAATTAGACTTGTTAAGGAGACAAACCCCTTATACCCCACTAAGACCAAAATTACCCAATAACGAGCCATTACGGATTACAAACTAATAAGGTGTAATCAAACTCATTTAGACCCATTTACTCCCATTATGACCAATTAGATTCGTTTTAGGAGAAACAACTCCTTATTGCAACTAAGACCATAATTAGCCAATAACGAGCCATTACGTACCACAAAGACCCGTTTATACCTCAATTACACCAAATAAGTTCTAATGAAACTCATTATGACTCATTTACTCCCGTTATGACCAATTAGATTCGTTTTAGGAGACACAAACCCCATATACCCTACTAAGATAAAAATTACCCAATAATGAACCATTTCTGACCATTATGAGTTTATAACCTGTTATATCTCACTTGCACCCAATAAGTTCTAATCATACTCATTATGACCCACTTACTCCCGTTATGACCAATTAGACTTCTTAAGGAGACACAAACCCCTTATACCCACTAAGACCAAGATTACCCTATATCGAGCCATTACGAACCACTATGACCCGTTAGATCTTAATTACACCTAATAAGTACTAATCATACTAATTATGAACCATTTACTCCCGTAATGAACAATTATAATTGTTTAGAAGACACAAACCCCTTATACCCACTAATACCAAAATTACCCTATAACGAGAGATTACGGACCACAATGACCTGTTATATCTTAGTTACACCCATTAAGTTCTAATCATACAAATTTGGATCCATTTACTCCCGTTATGACCAATTATAATTGTTGAGAAAACACAAGCCCCTTATACCCACCAAGAACAAAATTACCCAATAACGAGCCTTTACGGACCATTATGACCCATTATATCTCAATTGTAACCAATAAGTTCAAATCATAATCATTTTGACCCGTTTACTCCCGTTACGACCAATTACACTTGTTAAGGAGACACAAACCCCTTATACCCGGTAAGACAAAATTTACCCATTAGCGAGCCATTACGGACCATTATGACCCATTATATCTCAATTGCACCCAATAAGTTCTAATCTTACTAGTTATGACCCATTTACTCCCGTTATGACCTATTAAGACTTCTTAAGGAGACACAAACCTCTTATACCCGCTAAGACAAAAATTACCCAATAACGAGCCATTACGGACCATTGTGACCCATTATATCTCAGTTGCAACCAATAAGTTCTTATCACACTCATTATGATCCACCTACTCCCGTTATGACCAATTATAAATGTTAAGGAGTCACAAACGCCATATACCCACTAAGACCAAAATTAGCCAATAACGAGCCATTACGGACCATTATGACCCATTATAGCTCAATTGCACTCAATAAGTTCTAATCATACTCACTATGACCCATATACTCCTGTTATGAGCAATTAGACTTGTTAAGGAGACACAAACCTTTATATCCGGTAAGACAAAATTTACCCATTAACGAGCCATTACGGACCATTATGACCCATTATAACTCAATTGCACCCAATAAGTTCTAATCATACTCACTATCACCCATTTACTCCCATTATGACCAATTACACTTGTTAAGGGGACACAAATCCCTAATGCCCACTAAGACCAAAATTACCCAATAACGAGCCATTTACTCCCGTTATGATCAATTAGACTTGTTAAGGAGACACAATCCTCTTTATTCCCGCAAAGACAAAAATTATACAATAACAAGCCATTACGGACCATTATGACCCGTTATATCTCAGTTGCACCCAATAAGTTCTAATCATACTCATTATGACCCACTTACTCCCGTTATGACCAATTAAACTTCATAAGGAGACACACACCCCTTATACCCACTAAGAGCAAGATTACCCTATAACATGCCATTACGAACCACTATGACACGTTATATCTCAATTACACCTATTAAGTTCTAATCATACTAATTATGAACCATTTACTTTAGTTATGACCATATACATGTTAAGGAGACACAAACCCCATATACCCACTAAGACCAAAATTAGCCAATAACGAGCCATTACGGACCATTATGACCCATTATATCTCAATTACACGCAATAAGTTCTAATCATACTCACTATGACCCATATACTCCTGTTATGAGCAATTAGACTTGTTAAGGAGACACAAACCCCTTATACCAAGTAAGACAAAATTTACCCATTAACGAGCCATTACGGACCATTATGACCCATTATATCTCAATTACACCAAATAAGGTCTAATCAGACTCATTATGACCCATTACTCCCATTATCACCAATTAGACTTGTTAAGGGGATACAAACCCCTTATACCCAGAAAGACATTAGCCAATAATTAGCCATTTATGGACCATTATGACTCGTTACAATTCAATTACCAATAATAAGGTCCAATCAAACTCATAATGACCCATTTACTCCCGTTATGACCAATTAGACTTGTTAAGGAGACAAACCCCTTATACCCCACTAAGACCAAAATTACCCAATAACGAGCCATTACGGATTACAAACTAATAAGGTGTAATCAAACTCATTTAGACCCATTTACTCCCATTATGACCAATTAGATTCGTTTTAGGAGAAACAACTCCTTATTGCAACTAAGACCATAATTAGCCAATAACGAGCCATTACGTACCACAAAGACCCGTTTATACCTCAATTACACCAAATAAGTTCTAATGAAACTCATTATGACTCATTTACTCCCGTTATGACCAATTAGATTCGTTTTAGGAGACACAAACCCCATATACCTACTAAGATAAAAATTACCCAATAATGAACCATTTCTGACCATTATGAGTTTATAACCTGTTATATCTCACTTGCACCCAATAAGTTCTAATCATACTCATTATGACCCACTTACTCCCGTTATGACCAATTAGACTTCTTAAGGAGACACAAACCCCTTATACCCACTAAGACCAAGATTACCCTATATCGAGCCATTACGAACCACTATGACCCGTTAGATCTTAATTACACCTAATAAGTACTAATCATACTAATTATGAACCATTTACTCCCGTAATGAACAATTATAATTGTTTAGAAGACACAAACCCCTTATACCCACTAATACCAAAATTACCCTATAACGAGAGATTACGGACCACAATGACCTGTTATATCTTAGTTACACCCATTAAGTTCTAATCATACAAATTTGGATCCATTTACTCCCGTTATGACCAATTATAATTGTTGAGAAAACACAAGCCCCTTATACCCACCAAGAACAAAATTACCCAATAACGAGCCTTTACGGACCATTATGACCCATTATATCTCAATTGTAGCCAATAAGTTCAAATCATAATCATTTTGACCCGTTTACTCCCGTTACGACCAATTACACTTGTTAAGGAGACACAAACCCCTTATACCCGGTAAGACAAAATTTACCCATTAGCGAGCCATTACGGACCATTATGACCCATTATATCTCAATTGCACCCAATAAGTTCTAATCTTACTAGTTATGACCCATTTACTCCCGTTATGACCTATTAAGACTTCTTAAGGAGACACAAACCTCTTATACCCGCTAAGACAAAAATTACCCAATAACGAGCCATTACGGACCATTGTGACCCATTATATCTCAGTTGCAACCAATAAGTTCTTATCACACTCATTATGATCCACCTACTCCCGTTATGACCAATTATAAATGTTAAGGAGTCACAAACGCCATATACCCACTAAGACCAAAATTAGCCAATAACGAGCCATTACGGACCATTATGACCCATGATAGCTCAATTGCACTCAATAAGTTCAAATCATACTCACTATGACCCATATACTCCTGTTATGAGCAATTAGACTTGTTAAGGAGACACAAACCTTTATATCCGGTAAGACAAAATTTACCCATTAACGAGCCATTACGGACCATTATGACCCATTATATCTCAATTGCACCCAATAAGTTCTAATCATACTCACTATCACCCATTTACTCCCATTATGACCAATTACACTTGTTAAGGGGACACAAATCCCTAATGCCCACTAAGACCAAAATTACCCAATAACGAGCCATTTACTCCCGTTATGATCAATTAGACTTGTTAAGGAGACACAATCCTCTTATTCCCGCAAAGACAAAAATTATACAATAACAAGCCATTACGGACCATTATGACACGTTATATCTCAGTTGCACCCAATAAGTTCTAATCATACTCATTATGACCCACTTACTCCCGTTATGACCAATTAAACTTCATAAGGAGACACACACCCCTTATACCCACTAAGAGCAAGATTACCCTATAACATGCCATTACGAACCACTATGACACGTTATATCTCAATTACACCTATTAAGTTCTAATCATACTAATTATGAACCATTTACTTTCGTTATGACCATATACATGTTAAGGAGACACAAACCCCATATACCCACTAAGACCAAAATTAGCCAATAACGAGCCATTACGGACCATTATGACCCATTATATCTCAATTACACGCAATAAGTTCTAATCATACTCACTATGACCCATATACTCCTGTTATGAGCAATTAGACTTGTTAAGGAGACACAAACCCCTTATACCAAGTAAGACAAAATTTACCCATTAACGAGCCATTACGGACCATTATGACCCATTATATCTCAATTACACCAAATAAGGTCTAATCAGACTCATTATGACCCATTACTCCCATTATCACCAATTAGACTTGTTAAGGGGATACAAACCCCTTATACCCAGAAAGACATTAGCCAATAATTAGCCATTTATGGACCATTATGACTCGTTACAATTCAATTACCAATAATAAGGTCCAATCAAACTCATAATGACCCATTTACTCCCGTTATGACCAATTAGACTTGTTAAGGAGACAAACCCCTTATACCCCACTAAGACCAAAATTACCCAATAACGAGCCATTACGGATTACAAACTAATAAGGTGTAATCAAACTCATTTAGACCCATTTACTCCCATTATGACCAATTAGATTCGTTTTAGGAGAAACAACTCCTTATTGCAACTAAGACCATAATTAGCCAATAACGAGCCATTACGTACCACAAAGACCCGTTTATACCTCAATTACACCAAATAAGTTCTAATGAAACTCATTATGACTCATTTACTCCCGTTATGACCAATTAGATTCGTTTTAGGAGACACAAACCCCATATACCCTACTAAGATAAAAATTACCCAATAATGAACCATTTCTGACCATTATGAGTTTATAACCTGTTATATCTCACTTGCACCCAATAAGTTCTAATCGTATACATTATGACCCACTTACTCCCGTTATGACCAATTAGACTTCTTAAGGAGACACAAACCCCTTATACCCACTAAGACCAAGATTACCCTATATCGAGCCATTACGAACCACTATGACCCGTTAGATCTTAATTACACCTAATAAGTACTAATCATACTAATTATGAACCATTTACTCCCGTAATGAACAATTATAATTGTTTAGAAGACACAAACCCCTTATACCCACTAATACCAAAATTACCCTATAACGAGAGATTACGGACCACAATGACCTGTTATATCTTAGTTACACCCATTAAGTTCTAATCATACAAATTTGGATCCATTTACTCCCGTTATGACCAATTATAATTGTTGAGAAAACACAAGCCCCTTATACCCACCAAGAACAAAATTACCCAATAACGAGCCTTTACGGACCATTATGACCCATTATATCTCAATTGTAACCAATAAGTTCAAATCATAATCATTTTGACCCGTTTACTCCCGTTACGACCAATTACACTTGTTAAGGAGACACAAACCCCTTATACCCGGTAAGACAAAATTTACCCATTAGCGAGCCATTACGGACCATTATGACCCATTATATCTCAATTGCACCCAATAAGTTCTAATCTTACTAGTTATGACCCATTTACTCCCGTTATGACCTATTAAGACTTCTTAAGGAGACACAAACCTCTTATACCCGCTAAGACAAAAATTACCCAATAACGAGCCATTACGGACCATTGTGACCCATTATATCTCAGTTGCAACCAATAAGTTCTTATCACACTCATTATGATCCACCTACTCCCGTTATGACCAATTATAAATGTTAAGGAGTCACAAACGCCATATACCCACTAAGACCAAAATTAGCCAATAACGAGCCATTACGGACCATTATGACCCATTATAGCTCAATTGCACTCAATAAGTTCTAATCATACTCACTATGACCCATATACTCCTGTTATGATCAATTAGACTTGTTAAGGAGACACAAACCTTTATATCCGGTAAGACAAAATTTACCCATTAACGAGCCATTACGGACCATTATGACCCATTATATCTCAATTGCGCCCAATAAGTTCTAATCATACTCACTATCACCCATTTACTCCCATTATGACCAATTACACTTGTTAAGGGGACACAAATCCCTAATGCCCACTAAGACCAAAATTACCCAATAACGAGCCATTTACTCCCGTTATGATCAATTAGACTTATTAAGGAGACACAATCCTCTTATTCCCGCAAAGACAAAAATTATACAATAACAAGCCATTACGGACCATTATGACCCGTTATATCTCAGTTGCACCCAATAAGTTCTAATCATACTCATTATGACCCACTTACTCCCGTTATGACCAATTAAACTTCATAAGGAGACACACACCCCTTATACCCACTAAGAGCAAGATTACCCTATAACATGCCATTACGAACCACTATGACACGTTATATCTCAATTACACCTATTAAGTTCTAATCATACTAATTATGAACCATTTACTTCCGTTATGACCATATACATGTTAAGGAGACACAAACCCCATATACCCACTAAGACCAAAATTAGCCAATAACGAGCCATTACGGACCATCATGACCCATTATATCTCAATTACACGCAATAAGTTCTAATCATACTCACTATGACCCATATACTCCTGTTATGAGCAATTAGACTTGTTAAGGAGACACAAACCTTTATATCCGGTAAGACAAAATTTACCCATTAACGAGCCATTACGGACCATTATGACCCATTATATCTCAATTGCACCCAATAAGTTCTAATCATACTCATTATCACCCATTTACTCCCATTATGACCAATTACACTTGTTAAGGGGACACAAATCCCTAATGCCCACTAAGACCAAAATTACCCAATAACGAGCCATTTACTCCCGTTATGATCAATTAGACTTGTTAAGGAGACACAATCCTCTTATTCCCGCAAAGACAAAAATTATACAATAACAAGCCATTACGGACCATTATGACCCGTTATATCTCAGTTGCACCCAATAAGTTCTAATCATACTCATTATGACCCACTTACTCCCGTTATGACCAATTAAACTTCATAAGGAGACACACACCCCTTATACCCACTAAGAGCAAGATTACCCTATAACATGCCATTACGAACCACTATGACACGTTATATCTCAATTACACCTATTAAGTTCTAATCATACTAATTATGAACCATTTACTTCCGTTATGACCATATACATGTTAAGGAGACACAAACCCCATATACCCACTAAGACCAAAATTAGCCAATAACGAGCCATTACGGACCATCATGACCCATTATATCTCAATTACACGCAATAAGTTCTAATCATACTCACTATGACCCATATACTCCTGTTATGAGCAATTAGACTTGTTAAGGAGACACAAACCCCTTATACCAAGTAAGACAAAATTTACCCATTAACGAGCCATTACGGACCATTATGACCCATTATATCTCAATTACACCAAATAAGGTCTAATCAGACTCATTATGACCCATTACTCCCATTATCACCAATTAGACTTGTTAAGGGGATACAAACACCTTATACCCAGAAAGATATAAGCCAATAATTAGCCATTTATGGACCATTATGACTCGTTACAATTCAATTACCAATAATAAGGTCCAATCAAACTCATAATGACCCATTTACTCCCGTTATGACCAATTAGACTTGTTAAGGAGACAAACCCCTTATACCCCACTAAGACCAAAATTACCCAATAACGAGCCATTACGGATTACAAACTAATAAGGTGTAATCAAACTCATTTAGACCCATTTACTCCCATTATGACCAATTAGATTCGTTTTAGGAGAAACAACTCCTTATTGCAACTAAGACCATAATTAGCCAATAACGAGCCATTACGTACCACAAAGACCCGTTTATACCTCAATTACACCAAATAAGTTCTAATGAAACTCATTATGACTCATTTACTCCCGTTATGACCAATTAGATTCGTTTTAGGAGACACAAACCCCATATACCCTACTAAGATAAAAATTACCCAATAATGAACCATTTCTGACCATTATGAGTTTATAACCTGTTATATCTCACTTGCACCCAATAAGTTCTAATCATACTCATTATGACCCACTTACTCCCGTTATGACCAATTAGACTTCTTAAGGAGACACAAACCCCTTATACCCACTAAGACCAAGATTACCCTATATCGAGCCATTACGAACCACTATGACCCGTTAGATCTTAATTACACCTAATAAGTACTAATCATACTAATTATGAACCATTTACTCCCGTAATGAACAATTATAATTGTTTAGAAGACACAAACCCCTTATACCCACTAATACCAAAATTACCCTATAACGAGAGATTACGGACCACAATGACCTGTTATATCTTAGTTACACCCATTAAGTTCTAATCATACAAATTTGGATCCATTTACTCCCGTTATGACCAATTATAATTGTTGAGAAAACACAAACCCCTTATACCCACCAAGAACAAAATTACCCAATAACGAGCCTTTACGGACCATTATGACCCATTATATCTCAATTGTAACCAATAAGTTCAAATCATAATCATTTTGACCCGTTTACTCCCGTTACGACCAATTACACTTGTTAAGGAGACACAAACCCCTTATACCCGGTAAGACAAAATTTACCCATTAGCGAGCCATTACGGACCATTATGACCCATTATATCTCAATTGCACCCAATAAGTTCTAATCTTACTAGTTATGACCCATTTACTCCCGTTATGACCTATTAAGACTTCTTAAGGAGACACAAACCTCTTATACCCGCTAAGACAAAAATTACCCAATAACGAGCCATTACGGACCATTGTGACCCATTATATCTCAGTTGCAACCAATAAGTTCTTATCACACTCATTATGATCCACCTACTCCCGTTATGACCAATTATAAATGATAAGGAGTCACAAACGCCATATACCCACTAAGACCAAAATTAGCCAATAACGAGCCATTACGGACCATTATGACCCATTATAGCTCAATTGCACTCAATAAGTTCTAATCATACTCACTATGACCCATATACTCCTGTTATGAGCAATTAGACTTGTTAAGGAGACACAAACCTTTATATCCGGTAAGACAAAATTTACCCATTAACGAGCCATTACGGACCATTATGACCCATTATATCTCAATTGCGCCCAATAAGTTCTAATCATACTCACTATCACCCATTTACTCCCATTATGACCAATTACACTTGTTAAGGGGACACAAATCCCTAATGCCCACTAAGACCAAAATTACCCAATAACGAGCCATTTACTCCCGTTATGATCAATTAGACTTGTTAAGGAGACACAATCCTCTTATTCCCGCAAAGACAAAAATTATACAATAACAAGCCATTACGGACCATTATGACCCGTTATATCTCAGTTGCACCCAATAAGTTCTAATCATACTCATTATGACCCACTTACTCCCGTTATGACCAATTAAACTTCATAAGGAGACACACACCCCTTATACCCACTAAGAGCAAGATTACCCTATAACATGCCATTACGAACCACTATGACACGTTATATCTCAATTACACCTATTAAGTTCTAATCATACTAATTATGAACCATTTACTTCCGTTATGACCATATACATGTTAAGGAGACACAAACCCCATATACCCACTAAGACCAAAATTAGCCAATAACGAGCCATTACGGACCATCATGACCCATTATATCTCAATTACACGCAATAAGTTCTAATCATACTCACTATGACCCATATACTCCTGTTATGAGCAATTAGACTTGTTAAGGAGACACAAACCCCTTATACCAAGTAAGACAAAATTTACCCATTAACGAGCCATTACGGACCATTATGACCCATTATATCTCAATTACACCAAATAAGGTCTAATCAGACTCATTATGACCCATTACTCCCATTATCACCAATTAGACTTGTTAAGGGGATACAAACCCCTTATACCCAGAAAGACATTAGCCAATAATTAGCCATTTATGGACCATTATGACCCGTTACAACTCAATTACCAATAATAAGGTCCAATCAAACTCATAATGACCCATTTACTCCCGTTATGACCAATTAGACTTGTTAAGGAGACAAACCCCTTATACCCCACTAAGACCAAAATTACCCAATAACGAGCCATTACGCCTTTCTCCATTTCTTCGCTTGCTAATCAAAAGTTGATCCCACCATGTTAGTGCATAATCAGAAAACTCAATGACAGCAAGTTTTACCTTCTTTCGGTTGGAGTATTCATGACAATCAAATATGAACTCCATTTTCTTCTCCCAATCGAGGTATGCTTCCGGATCTGACTTTCCTTGAAATGAAGGGACTTTCATCTTTATGGAACTCAAATTATTGTCTATACGTCGCCTCCTCCTAGCCGATCTCCTTTCAGATTCCCTATCCCATTCGTCGCTTCTTTCTTCCTCATTCACAACGGAACCTTCACGAGATGGTGGTCTTCGTGCGTTTGCCTCTATTCGATCCATTCTTTCATGAACTTGGTTGAATTCATTGGTCATCATCCGCCGCATCTCATCCATTATGGCTTGAATTTGAAGATTCGGAAGGGGTTGATCATCCCCCATCTTAAAATTCTGCAAAAATAAAGTTTAGTTCCTCTCAACACTCCCTCACGTGTTTCTCTCAAGAAATGATATACTCAACCCTCGTGTATCTCACAAATGGCTTTTACCCTCGATTAATCTCACCACACAGCCTTTTACCACTCTTTTAAATCTCTTTAAGTTCTAAAAGAACAAAAGAAACAATTATCAAGTTTGGCTTGTGGCCTTGAGGGATTCAAACTTACCAAACAACTTGACTATGATATTGTCAAATAATCACAATGTAAGAAGAAGATATGAAACACGACTTTTTTTTTTTCGTGTTCTTTTTTCTTTCTATTGTTTCTTTTTTTATGCCCTTTTTTTTGCCCAAATTGTTTTTTTTTTCTTTTTTTTTTTTTTTTGCTAGAAGCTATATATACCAACGAAATTGAAGAAACGAAAGATTGAAGTGGAGAATTCAATAGTCACTAGTAGGAACCGTGTCAACTTGTGACAAGACCCGCTACCAATACGTGATTATTGGATGTCAAGTAAAGGAAATTAACAAGAATGAAAGATAGAAAAGAAATGATATGCAAACCAATAGTGCTAGCTCTGATACCAAATGATGTGATTATTGCGATCGTCTATTGGTTGCCCGAGATAGTAATGGTGAAACCGCGACCCGTTGTCTATAGTGAGACAAGAACCTTGGTATAAGATACGCCACAATCAACCCACCAAGTTGATTGATAAGTATTGAACGCCACAAGTAAGAAGACTTGATAAGTTCTATAGTTCACAAAGAACAAAAAGAGTTTAAAACTCACAATTTCATTCAAATCAAAAGTGTTTTCAAAAGATTACAAAGACAACCTATTTATAGGATACACAAGACAAATCAAAGGACTCAAATAAATTCTAGACAATAATTGAGGCAACCTTCTAATATCTTCTAAGTAAATGACTTCATAATGATAGGACCCTTCAAAATGCCTTCTAATTCAATGTTATGAGTTACTTGAACTTGGATCTATTGTTGGGCAGATTCATGGACGAAATTCCACCTTTATTTTGGGCTTGGATCCTTATTAAAATGTAGAAAAAGGAGTACTCTTTAAGTGGGCTTTGATTTGAGTCCATTCGGACTTGAAATGAATGATTTATGACCAAAACATGGGCCATGTGTAGACTTGGCCGAATTTTCTTGGACTGGGTGATATTTAGATGAAATAATCACAACTTGGGCTACCAAGCCTTGGGCTAATCTTGGCCTTCAATTCGGATCAAAATTCGAAGGTCTCCTTGGCTACTTGATGAATTGATGATTGATTCTTTCCGACAGGATTTTATCAAACCATTAAGAGCATCACTGAACATCTTAGCTTTTGACCTTGTGATTGGTCCAATATTCCATCTCAATGGATCTTCATCATCCGGGTCGTTGGATGGGTTCTCATCATTCCCCCTCTCTTGAATGCGATTTGTCCTCAAATCTTCACCTGCATTAAAGGGGCTCAAATCAGAAACATTGAAGACATCATGCACATTATACTCAACAGGTAAGTCAAGTTTGTAAGCATTGTCATTAATTTTCTGCATGATTTGGAATGGCCCATCTCCCCTTGGCATCAACTTTGACTTTCGTTTACTTGGGAATCGTTCTTTTCTCAAATGAAGCCACACCCAATCTCCTGGTTCAAATGTGATCTTTCTTCTACCCTTGTTTGCTTGTTGTTCATACTTCTTGGTGCGCTCTTCGATGTTGCTTTTCGCCTTCTCATGGATCTGTTTAACAAATTCAGCTTTCTTCTTGCCATCTAAATTCACTTGTTCACTTACAGGTAAAGGAGTTAAATCCATTGGAGTTAATGGCTTAAAACCATACACAATTTCAAAAGGTGAAAACTTTGTAGCTGAATGAACATGACGATTATATGCAAACTCAACATGAGGTAAGCATTGCTCCCAAGTTTTGACATTTCTTCCAATAATGGAACGCAACAAAGTACCAAGAGTGCGATTCACAACTTCTGTTTGCCCATCAGTTTGGGGGTGGCACGTTGTGGAAAACAAGAGTTTTGTTCCCAATTTCCCCCACAAGGTTTTCCAAAAGTAACTCAAAAATTTTGTGTCTCGATCTGAGACAATGGTTCTTGGCATTCCATGCAACCTCACTACTTCTTTGAAAAACAAATCAGAAATATGTGATGCATCATTAGTTCGGTTGCATGCAATGAAATGAGCCATTTTGGAGAACCTATCAACAACCACAAAGATTGAGTCTTTGCCGCCCTTGGTTTTTGGCAAACCCAACACAAAATCCATTGAAAGATCAACCCACGGTTCACTTGGTATAGGCAAAGGAGTATATAAACCATGAGGTTGAACTTTTGATTTTGCTTGTTTGCAAACAACACAATTTTCACATATTCGTCCTACATCAACTTTCATTTTTGGCCAATAAAAATGTTCTTGTAAAATTGCCAAAGTTTTTGCCACGCCAAAATGACCCATAAGGCCTCCACCATGCGCTTCCCTAACCAAAAGTTCTCGCAAGGAAGAGTTAGGGACGCAAAGCTTTGATTCCTTAAACAAAAACCCCTCATGTTTGAAAAACTTTTCAAAAGAACATTTTTCGCATGCTTGAAAAATTTGTCCAAAATCGGTATCATTGTGGTACAATTCTTTGATTTGTTCAAAACCAAGAATTTTACAGTCAAGAGAAGAGAGTAAAGAGTATCTTCGTGAAAGTGCATCAGCCACAATATTTTCCTTACCTTTCTTGTATCGGATGACATAAGGAAATGTCTCAAGAAACTCAATCCATCGAGCATGTCTTTTGTTTAACTTATGTTGTCCCTTTAAGTACTTCAAGGACTCATGGTCAGAATGTATCACAAACTCTTTGGCCCACAAATAGTGTTGCCATGTCTTTAATGCACGGACCAATGAATACAGTTCTTTGTCATAAGTGGGGTAGTTCAAGGTCGCCCCATTCAACTTCTCACTAAAATAGGCCAATGGTTTACCTTCTTGCATCAAAACTGCACCTATTCCAACACCTGATGCATCACACTCAATTTCAAAGGTTTTATCAAAGTTGGGCAAAGATAACAAAGGAGCATGGGTTAAATGAAATTTAAGTTGTTCAAAAGCTTGCTCTTGTTCTTTGCCCCATTTAAAACCGACGTTCTTTTTAATGACTTCTGTGAGTGGTGACGCCAAAGTGCTAAAGTTTTTAACAAATCTACGATAAAAACTTGCAAGACCATGAAAACTTCGCACTTCACTTACACTCTTTGGAGTTGGCCAATCTTGGATGGCCTTTACCTTTTCTTCATCAACAGAAATTCCTTGTGAATTTACCATGTATCCAAGGAAAATAACATGATTGGTACAAAAGGTGCACTTCTTCAAGTTTGCAAAAAGCTTTTCCTTCCTAAGCACACTCAAAACAGAAGTTAGATGTTCAAGATGATCGTCCAAACTTTTGGAGTAAATCAAAATATCATCAAAGTAAACAACCACAAACTTTCCAATGAAATCTCTCAAAACATGGTTCATTAGTCTCATGAATGTACTAGGAGCGTTAGTTAAACCAAAGGGCATCACTAACCATTCATATAAACCATGTTTTGTTTTGAAAGCGGTTTTCCACTCATCACCCTCTCTCATACGGATTTGGTGATAACCACTTTTCAAATCAATTTTTGAAAATAAGTTTGCACCATACAATTCATCAAGCATATCATCTAATCGAGGAATTGGATGACGATACTTTACCGTGATATTGTTGATGGCGCGACAATCCACACACATCCTCCATGAGCCGTCCTTCTTCGGTACTAACAAGACTGGAACGGCACAAGGACTCATGCTTTCTCGAACCAATCCTCTTGCAAGTAATTCTTTAACTTGTCTTTCCAACTCCTTGGTTTCTTCCGGACTTGTTCTATAGGCTGGTTTGTTTGGGATGGAAGCTCCGGGTACAAAGTCAATTTGGTGTTCAATTCCACGGATTGGTGGCAATCCATCGGGAACTTCTTCCGGAAACAAGTCTTCAAATTCCTGCAAGATAGACATAACATTGCTCGGAATGATACCGGCCAAGTTGTTAGTGGCTAATTGAGCTTCTTTGAACAAAAGAAGCACAAAAAGCATTCCAGAATTTAAAGCTTCTTTTATCTCACTCTTTTTTGCCAAAGCACAATATTGACTCTCTTTTTTTTCCACGGGTGTTTTTTTATCCTTTCCTTTTTCTTTTGAGCCTTGTTCATTATTTTCTTTTGGCTCATTTATTTTTTTTGCATCATTTTGAAGTTTAACTTGATCTTCAAAAACTTGACTAGGTGACATGGGTACAAGAGTTACGGGTTTGGCTTTGTGTACAAAAGTGTATTTGTTGGTAAAGCCGTCATGCTTTACATGTCGATCATACTGCCATGGCCTCCCAAGCAACATATGACTTGCTTGCATAGGTACAACATCACACAATACTTCATCTTCATATTTACCTATGCGAAAAGAAACCAACACTTGTTTTGAAACTCGTACCTCACCACTATCATTAAGCCATTGGAGTTTGTATGGCTTTTGATGCTTCGTAGTAGGTAGACCAAGCTTTTCAACCATAGTTGAACTTGCTACATTTGTACAACTCCCCCCGTCAATGATAACACTACATACCTTGCCTTGAACGTAGCATCGAGTGTGAAAGATGTTCTCCCTTTGTGCATCATCATCTTCTTTGGAATGGGCACTTAGGGCTCTTCTAGCCACCAACAAGTCTCCTTGGACAGCTACCTCTTCATCATCATCCAAACCATCCGGTGAGTCTTCGGAATCTGATTTATCTGTCTCAATTTCCCCATTTTCTCGAATCACCATTGCAAGCTTGTTTGGACATTGACTTGCAATATGACCCCTGCCTTGACACTTAAAACACTTTATGTCACGATTCTTATGAGTAGAAGAATCAGTTTTTCCTTTTGAAGAGTTTATATCTTTAGAACCAGATTTGGAATTAGAAGAAGAAGAAGATGTGCTTTCAATTTTCTTTGAAGAACTTGTCTTCCAAGTACTATTTCGTGATCCTCCCCCTCTCTTAAGTTGTTTCTCAATTTTAACAGCCATATGAACCATATCCTCAATTTCAACATAATGATACATTTCAACACGATCACGTATTTCAAAATTTAAACCATGTAAGAACCTGGCCATTGTAGCTTCTCGATCCTCCTCAATGTTGGCCCTAATCAAGATAACCTCCATCTCTTTAAAATAATCTTCCACACACTTGTTCCCTTGCTTGAGATTTTGGAGCTTGTTGTGAAGGTCACGAAAGTAGTGACTAGGCACAAAACGTCTCCTCATGACCAACTTCATTTCTTCCCAACTCTCGATAGGCCTTTCTCCATTTCTTCGCTTGCTAATCAAAAGTTGATCCCACCATGTTAGTGCATAATCAGAAAACTCAATGACAGCAAGTTTTACCTTCTTTCGGTTGGAGTATTCATGACAATCAAATATGAACTCCATTTTCTTCTCCCAATCGAGGTATGCTTCCGGATCTGACTTTCCTTGAAATGAAGGGACTTTCATCTTTATGGAACTCAAATTATTGTCTATACGTCGCCTCCTCCTAGCCGATCTCCTTTCAGATTCCCTATCCCATTCGTCGCTTCTTTCTTCCTCATTCACAACGGAACCTTCACGAGATGGTGGTCTTCGTGCGTTTGCCTCTATTCGATCCATTCTTTCATGAACTTGGTTGAATTCATTGGTCATCATCCGCCGCATCTCATCCATTATGGCTTGAATTTGAAGATTCGGAAGGGGTTGATCATCCCCCATCTTAAAATTCTGCAAAAATAAAGTTTAGTTCCTCTCAACACTCCCTCACGTGTTTCTCTCAAGAAATGATATACTCAACCCTCGTGTATCTCACAAATGGCTTTTACCCTCGATTAATCTCACCACACAGCCTTTTACCACTCTTTTAAATCTCTTTAAGTTCTAAAAGAACAAAAGAAACAATTATCAAGTTTGGCTTGTGGCCTTGAGGGATTCAAACTTACCAAACAACTTGACTATGATATTGTCAAATAATCACAATGTAAGAAGAAGATATGAAACACGACTTTTTTTTTTTCGTGTTCTTTTTTCTTTCTATTGTTTCTTTTTTTATGCCTTTTTTTTGCCCAAATTGTTTTTTTTTTCTTTTCTTTTTTTTTTTTTTGCTAGAAGCTATATATACCAACGAAATTGAAGAAACGAAAGATTGAAGTGGAGAATTCAATAGTCACTAGTAGGAACCGTGTCAACTTGTGACAAGACCCGCTACCAATACGTGATTATTGGATGTCAAGTAAAGGAAATTAACAAGAATGAAAGATAGAAAAGAAATGATATGCAAACCAATAGTGCTAGCTCTGATACCAAATGATGTGATTATTGCGATCGTCTATTGGTTGCCCGAGATAGTAATGGTGAAACCGCGACCCGTTGTCTATAGTGAGACAAGAACCTTGGTATAAGATACGCCACAATCAACCCACCAAGTTGATTGATAAGTATTGAACGCCACAAGTAAGAAGACTTGATAAGTTCTATAGTTCACAAAGAACAAAAAGAGTTTAAAACTCACAATTTCATTCAAATCAAAAGTGTTTTCAAAAGATTACAAAGACAACCTATTTATAGGATACACAAGACAAATCAAAGGACTCAAATAAATTCTAGACAATAATTGAGGCAACCTTCTAATATCTTCTAAGTAAATGACTTCATAATGATAGGACCCTTCAAAATGCCTTCTAATTCAATGTTATGAGTTACTTGAACTTGGATCTATTGTTGGGCAGATTCATGGACGAAATTCCACCTTTATTTTGGGCTTGGATCCTTATTAAAATGTAGAAAAAGGAGTACTCTTTAAGTGGGCTTTGATTTGAGTCCATTCGGACTTGAAATGAATGATTTATGACCAAAACATGGGCCATGTGTAGACTTGGCCGAATTTTCTTGGACTGGGTGATATTTAGATGAAATAATCACAACTTGGGCTACCAAGCCTTGGGCTAATCTTGGCCTTCAATTCGGATCAAAATTCGAAGGTCTCCTTGGCTACTTGATGAATTGATGATTGATTCTTTCCGACAGGATTTTATCAAACCATTAAGAGCATCACTGAACATCTTAGCTTTTGACCTTGTGATTGGTCCAATATTCCATCTCAATGGATCTTCATCATCCGGGTCGTTGGATGGGTTCTCATCACTCCTGTTATGAGCAATTAGACTTGTTAAGGAGACACAAACCCCTTATACCAAGTAAGACAAAATTTACCCATTAACGAGCCATTACGGACCATTATGACCCATTATATCTCAATTACACCAAATAAGGTCTAATCAGACTCATTATGACCCATTACTCCCATTATCACCAATTAGACTTGTTAAGGGGATACAAACCCCTTATACCCAGAAAGACATTAGCCAATAATTAGCCATTTATGGACCATTATGACTCGTTACAATTCAATTACCAATAATAAGGTCCAATCAAACTCATTATGACCCATTTACTCCCGTTATGACCAATTAGACTTGTTAAGGAGACAAACCCCTTATACCCCACTAAGACCAAAATTACCCAATAACGAGCCATTACGGATTACAAACTAATAAGGTGTAATCAAACTCATTTAGACCCATTTACTCCCAATTATGACCAATTAGATTCGTTTTAGGAGAAACAACTCCTTATTGCAACTAAGACCATAATTAGCCAATAACGAGCCATTACGTACCACAAAGACCCGTTTATACCTCAATTACACCAAATAAGTTCTAATGAAACTCATTATGACTCATTTACTCCCGTTATGACCAATTAGATTCGTTTTAGGAGACACAAACCCCATATACCTACTAAGATAAAAATTACCCAATAATGAACCATTTCTGACCATTATGAGTTTATAACATGTTATATCTCACTTGCACCCAATAAGTTCTAATCATACTCATTATGACCCACTTACTCCCGTTATGACCAATTAGACTTCTTAAGGAGACACAAACCCCTTATACCCACTAAGACCAAGATTACCCTATATCGAGCCATTACGAACCACTATGACCCGTTAGATCTTAATTACACCTAATAAGTACTAATCATACTAATTATGAACCATTTACTCCCGTAATGAACAATTATAATTGTTTAGAAGACACAAACCCCTTATACCCACTAATACAAAAATTACCCTATAACGAGAGATTACGGACCACAATGACCTGTTATATCTTAGTTACACCCATTAAGTTCTAATCATACAAATTTGGATCCATTTACTCCCGTTATGACCAATTATAATTGTTGAGAAAACACAAGCCCCTTATACCCACCAAGAACAAAATTACCCAATAACGAGCCTTTACGGACCATTATGACCCATTATATCTCAATTGTAACCAATAAGTTCAAATCATAATCATTTTGACCCGTTTACTCCCGTTACGACCAATTACACTTGTTAAGGAGACACAAACCCCTTATACCCGTTAAGACAAAATTTACCCATTAGCGAGCCATTACGGACCATTATGACCCATTATATCTCAATTGCACCCAATAAGTTCTAATCTTACTAGTTATGACCCATTTACTCCCGTTATGACCTATTAAGACTTCTTAAGGAGACACAAACCTCTTATACCCGCTAAGACAAAAATTACCCAATAACGAGCCATTACGGACCATTGTGACCTATTATATCTCAGTTGCAACCAATAAGTTCTTATCACACTCATTATGATCCACCTACTCCCGTTATGACCAATTATAAATGTTAATGAGTCACAAACGCCATATACCCACTAAGACCAAAATTAGCCAATAACGAGCCATTACGGACCATTATGACCCATTATAGCTCAATTGCACTCAATAAGTTCTAATCATACTCACTATGACCCATATACTCCTGTTATGAGCAATTAGACTTGTTAAGGAGACACAAACCTTTATATCCGGTAAGACAAAATTTACCCATTAACGAGCCATTACGGACCATTATGACCCATTATATCTCAATTGCACCCAATAAGTTCTAATCATACTCACTATCACCCATTTACTCCCATTATGACCAATTACACTTGTTAAGGGGACACAAATCCCTAATGCCCACTAAGACCAAAATTACCCAATAACGAGCCATTTACTCCCGTTATGATCAATTAGACTTGTTAAGGAGACACAATCCTCTTATTCCCGCAAAGACAAAAATTATACAATAACAAGCCATTACGGACCATTATGACCCGTTATATCTCAGTTGCACCCAATAAGTTCTAATCATACTCATTATGACCCACTTACTCCCGTTATGACCAATTAAACTTCATAAGGAGACACACACCCCTTATACCCACTAAGAGCAAGATTACCCTATAACATGCCATTACGAACCACTATGACACGTTATATCTCAATTACACCTATTAAGTTCTAATCATACTAATTATGAACCATTTACTTCCGTTATGACCATATACATGTTAAGGAGACACAAACCCCATATACTCACTAAGACCAAAATTAGCCAATAACGAGCCATTACGGACCATTATGACCCATTATATCTCAATTACACGCAATAAGTTCTAATCATACTCACTATGACCCATATACTCCTGTTATGAGCAATTAGACTTGTTAAGGAGACACAAACCCCTTATACCAAGCAAGACAAAATTTACCCATTAACGAGCCATTACGGACCATTATGACCCATTATATCTCAATTACACCAAATAAGGTCTAATCAGACTCATTATGACCCATTACTCCCATTATCACCAATTAGACTTGTTAAGGGGATACAAACCCCTTATACCCAGAAAGACATTAGCCAATAATTAGCCATTTATGGACCATTATGACCCGTTACAACTCAATTACCAATAATAAGGTCCAATCAAACTCATAATGACCCATTTACTCCCGTTATGACCAATTAGACTTGTTAAGGAGACAAACCCCTTATACCTCACTAAGACCAAAATTACCCAATAACGAGCCATTACGGATTACAAAGACCCGTTACACCTCAATTACACCTAATAAGGTGTAATCAAACTCATTTAGACCCATTTACTCCCATTATGACCAATTAGATTCGTTTTAGGAGAAACAACTCCTTATTGCAACTAAGACCATAATTAGCCAATAACGAGCCATTACGTACCACAAAGACCCGTTTTGATGAGAACCCATCCAACGACCCGGATGATGAAGATCCATTGAGATGGAATATTGGACCAATCACAAGGTCAAAAGCTAAGATGTTCAGTGATGCTCTTAATGGTTTGATAAAATCCTGTCGGAAAGAATCAATCATCAATTCATCAAGTAGCCAAGGAGACCTTCGAATTTTGATCCGAATTGAAGGCCAAGATTAGCCCAAGGCTTGGTAGCCCAAGTTGTGATTATTTCATCTAAATATCACCCAGTCCAAGAAAATTCGGCCAAGTCTACACATGGCCCATGTTTTGGTCATAAATCATTCATTTCAAGTCCGAATGGACTCAAATCAAAGCCCACTTAAAGAGTACTCCTTTTTCTACATTTTAATAAGGATCCAAGCCCAAAATAAAGGTGGAATTTCGTCCATGAATCTGCCCAACAATAGATCCAAGTTCAAGTAACTCATAACATTGAATTAGAAGGCATTTTGAAGGGTCCTATCATTATGAAGTCATTTACTTAGAAGATATTAGAAGGTTGCCTCAATTATTGTCTAGAATTTATTTGAGTCCTTTGATTTGTCTTGTGTATCCTATAAATAGGTTGTCTTTGTAATCTTTTGAAAACACTTTTGATTTGAATGAAATTGTGAGTTTTAAACTCTTTTTGTTCTTTGTGAACTATAGAACTTATCAAGTCTTCTTACTTGTGGCGTTCAATACTTATCAATCAACTTGGTGGGTTGATTGTGGCGTATCTTATACCAAGGTTCTTGTCTCACTATAGACAACGGGTCGCGGTTTCACCATTACTATCTCGGGCAACCAATAGACGATCGCAATAATCACATCATTTGGTATCAGAGCTAGCACTATTGGTTTGCATATCATTTCTTTTCTATCTTTCATTCTTGTTAATTTCCTTTACTTGACATCCAATAATCACGTATTGGTAGCGGGTCTTGTCACAAGTTGACACGGTTCCTACTAGTGACTATTGAATTCTCCACTTCAATCTTTCGTTTCTTCAATTTCGTTGGTATATATAGCTTCTAGCAAAAAAAAAAAAAAAAGAAAAAAAAAACAATTTGGGCAAAAAAAAGGGCATAAAAAAAGAAACAATAGAAAGAAAAAAGAACACGAAAAAAAAAAAGTCGTGTTTCATATCTTCTTCTTACATTGTGATTATTTGACAATATCATAGTCAAGTTGTTTGGTAAGTTTGAATCCCTCAAGGCCACAAGCCAAACTTGATAATTGTTTCTTTTGTTCTTTTAGAACTTAAAGAGATTTAAAAGAGTGGTAAAAGGCTGTGTGGTGAGATTAATCGAGGGTAAAAGCCATTTGTGAGATACACGAGGGTTGAGTATATCATTTCTTGAGAGAAACACGTGAGGGAGTGTTGAGAGGAACTAAACTTTATTTTTGCAGAATTTTAAGATGGGGGATGATCAACCCCTTCCGAATCTTCAAATTCAAGCCATAATGGATGAGATGCGGCGGATGATGACCAATGAATTCAACCAAGTTCATGAAAGAATGGATCGAATAGAGGCAAACGCACGAAGACCACCATCTCGTGAAGGTTCCGTTGTGAATGAGGAAGAAAGAAGCGACGAATGGGATAGGGAATCTGAAAGGAGATCGGCTAGGAGGAGGCGACGTATAGACAATAATTTGAGTTCCATAAAGATGAAAGTCCCTTCATTTCAAGGAAAGTCAGATCCGGAAGCATACCTCGATTGGGAGAAGAAAATGGAGTTCATATTTGATTGTCATGAATACTCCAACCGAAAGAAGGTAAAACTTGCTGTCATTGAGTTTTCTGATTATGCACTAACATGGTGGGATCAACTTTTGATTAGCAAGCGAAGAAATGGAGAAAGGCCTATCGAGAGTTGGGAAGAAATGAAGTTGGTCATGAGGAGACGTTTTGTGCCTAGTCACTACTTTCGTGACCTTCACAACAAGCTCCAAAATCTCAAGCAAGGGAACAAGTGTGTGGAAGATTATTTTAAAGAGATGGAGGTTATCTTGATTAGGGCCAACATTGAGGAGGATCGAGAAGCTACAATGGCCAGGTTCTTACATGGTTTAAATTTTGAAATACGTGATCGTGTTGAAATGTATCATTATGTTGAAATTGAGGATATGGTTCATATGGCTGTTAAAATTGAGAAACAACTTAAGAGAGGGGGAGGATCACGAAATAGTACTTGGAAGACAAGTTCTTCAAAGAAAATTGAAAGCACATCTTCTTCTTCTTCTAATTCCAAATCTGGTTCTAAAGATATAAACTCTTCAAAAGGAAAAACTGATTCTTCTACTCATAAGAATCGTGACATAAAGTGTTTTAAGTGTCAAGGCAGGGGTCATATTGCAAGTCAATGTCCAAACAAGCTTGCAATGGTGATTCGAGAAAATGGGGAAATTGAGACAGATAAATCAGATTCCGAAGACTCACCGGATGGTTTGGATGATGATGAAGAGGTAGCTGTCCAAGGAGACTTGTTGGTGGCTAGAAGAGCCCTAAGTGCCCATTCCAAAGAAGATGATGATGCACAAAGGGAGAACATCTTTCACACTCGATGCTACGTTCAAGGCAAGGTATGTAGTGTTATCATTGACGGGGGGAGTTGTACAAATGTAGCAAGTTCAACTATGGTTGAAAAGCTTGGTCTACCTACTACGAAGCATCAAAAGCCATACAAACTCCAATGGCTTAATGATAGTGGTGAGGTACGAGTTTCAAAACAAGTGTTGGTTTCTTTTCGCATAGGTAAATATGAAGATGAAGTATTGTGTGATGTTGTACCTATGCAAGCAAGTCATATGTTGCTTGGGAGGCCATGGCAGTATGATCGACATGTAAAGCATGACGGCTTTACCAACAAATACACTTTTGTACACAAAGCCAAACCCGTAACTCTTGTACCCATGTCACCTAGTCAAGTTTTTGAAGATCAAGTTAAACTTCAAAATGATGCAAAAAAAATAAATGAGCCAAAAGAAAATAATGAACAAGGCTCAAAAGAAAAAGGAAAGAATAAAAAAACACCCGTGGAAAAAAAAGAGAGTCAATATTGTGCTTTGGCAAAAAAGAGTGAGATAAAAGAAGCTTTAAATTCTGAAATGCTTTTTGTGCTTCTTTTGTTCAAAGAAGCTCAATTAGCCACTAACAACTTGGCCGGTATCATTCCGAGCAATGTTATGTCTATCTTGCAGGAATTTGAAGACTTGTTTCCGGAAGAAGTTCCCGATGGATTGCCACCAATCCGTGGAATTGAACACCAAATTGACTTTGTATTCGGAGCTTCCATCCCAAACAAACCAGCCTATAGAACAAGTCCGGAAGAAACCAAGGAGTTGGAAAGACAAGTTAAAGAATTACTTGCAAGAGGATTGGTTCGAGAAAGCATGAGTCCTTGTGCCGTTCCAGTCTTGTTAGTACCGAAGAAGGACGGCTCATGGAGGATGTGTGTGGATTGTCGCGCCATCAACAATATCACGGTAAAGTATCGTCATCCAATTCCTCGATTAGATGATATGCTTGATGAATTGTATGGTGCAAACTTATTTTCAAAAATTGATTTGAAAAGTGGTTATCACCAAATCCGTATGAGAGAGGGTGATGAGTGGAAAACCGCTTTCAAAACAAAACATGGTTTATATGAATGGTTAGTGATGCCCTTTGGTTTAACTAACGCTCCTAGTACATTCATGAGACTAATGAACCATGTTTTGAGAGATTTCATTGGAAAGTTTGTGGTTGTTTACTTTGATGATATTTTGATTTACTCCAAAAGTTTGGACGATCATCTTGAACATCTAACTTCTGTTTTGAGTGTGCTTAGGAAGGAAAAGCTTTTTGCAAACTTGAAGAAGTGCACCTTTTGTACCAATCATGTTATTTTCCTTGGATACATGGTAAGTTCACAAGGAATTTCTGTTGATGAAGAAAAGGTAAAGGCCATCCAAGATTGGCCAACTCCAAAGAGTGTAAGTGAAGTGCGAAGTTTTCATGGTCTTGCAAGTTTTTATCGTAGATTTGTTAAAAACTTTAGCACTTTGGCGTCACCACTCACAGAAGTCATTAAAAAGAACGTCGGTTTTAAATGGGGCAAAGAACAAGAGCAAGCTTTTGAACAACTTAAATTTCATTTAACCCATGCTCCTTTGTTATCTTTGCCCAACTTTGATAAAACCTTTGAAATTGAGTGTGATGCATCAGGTGTTGGAATAGGTGCAGTTTTGATGCAAGAAGGTAAACCATTGGCCTATTTTAGTGAGAAGTTGAATGGGGCGACCTTGAACTACCCCACTTATGACAAAGAACTGTATTCATTGGTCCGTGCATTAAAGACATGGCAACACTATTTGTGGGCCAAAGAATTTGTGATACATTCTGACCATGAGTCCTTGAAGTACTTAAAGGGACAACATAAGTTAAACAAAAGACATGCTCGATGGATTGAGTTTCTTGAGACATTTCCTTATGTCATCCGATACAAGAAAGGTAAGGAAAATATTGTGGCTGATGCACTTTCACGAAGATACTCTTTACTCTCTTCTCTTGACTGTAAAATTCTTGGTTTTGAACAAATCAAAGAATTGTACCACAATGATACCGATTTTGGACAAATTTTTCAAGCATGCGAAAAATGTTCTTTTGAAAAGTTTTTCAAACATGAGGGGTTTTTGTTTAAGGAATCAAAGCTTTGCGTCCCTAACTCTTCCTTGCGAGAACTTTTGGTTAGGGAAGCGCATGGTGGAGGCCTTATGGGTCATTTTGGCGTGGCAAAAACTTTGGCAATTTTACAAGAACATTTTTATTGGCCAAAAATGAAAGTTGATGTAGGACGAATATGTGAAAATTGTGTTGTTTGCAAACAAGCAAAATCAAAAGTTCAACCTCATGGTTTATATACTCCTTTGCCTATACCAAGTGAACCGTGGGTTGATCTTTCAATGGATTTTGTGTTGGGTTTGCCAAAAACCAAGGGCGGCAAAGACTCAATCTTTGTGGTTGTTGATAGGTTCTCCAAAATGGCTCATTTCATTGCATGCAACCGAACTAATGATGCATCACATATTTCTGATTTGTTTTTCAAAGAAGTAGTGAGGTTGCATGGAATGCCAAGAACCATTGTCTCAGATCGAGACACAAAATTTTTGAGTTACTTTTGGAAAACCTTGTGGGGGAAATTGGGAACAAAACTCTTGTTTTCCACAACGTGCCACCCCCAAACTGATGGGCAAACAGAAGTTGTGAATCGCACTCTTGGTACTTTGTTGCGTTCCATTATTGGAAGAAATGTCAAAACTTGGGAGCAATGCTTACCTCATGTTGAGTTTGCATATAATCGTCATGTTCATTCAGCTACAAAGTTTTCACCTTTTGAAATTGTGTATGGTTTTAAGCCATTAACTCCAATGGATTTAACTCCTTTACCTGTAAGTGAACAAGTGAATTTAGATGGCAAGAAGAAAGCTGAATTTGTTAAACAGATCCATGAGAAGGCGAAAAGCAACATCGAAGAGCGCACCAAGAAGTATGAACAACAAGCAAACAAGGGTAGAAGAAAGATCACATTTGAACCAGGAGATTGGGTGTGGCTTCATTTGAGAAAAGAACGATTCCCAAGTAAACGAAAGTCAAAGTTGATGCCAAGGGGAGATGGGCCATTCCAAATCATGCAGAAAATTAATGACAATGCTTACAAACTTGACTTACCTGTTAAGTATAATGTGCATGATGTCTTCAATGTTTCTGATTTGAGCCCCTTTAATGCAGGTGAAGATTTGAGGACAAATCGCATTCAAGAGAGGGGGAATGATGAGAACCCATCCAACGACCCGGATGATGAAGATCCATTGAGATGGAATATTGGACCAATCACAAGGTCAAAAGCTAAGATGTTCAGTGACGCTCTTAATGGTTTGATAAAATCCTGTCGGAAAGAATCAATCATCAATTCATCAAGTAGCCAAGGAGACCTTCGAATTTTGATCCGAATTGAAGGCCAAGATTAGCCCAAGGCTTGGTAGCCCAAGTTGTGATTATTTCATCTAAATATCACCCAGTCCAAGAAAATTCGGCCAAGTCTACACATGGCCCATGTTTTGGTCATAAATCATTCATTTCAAGTCCGAATGGACTCAAATCAAAGCCCACTTAAAGAGTACTCCTTTTTCTACATTTTAATAAGGATCCAAGCCCAAAATAAAGGTGGAATTTCGTCCATGAATCTGCCCAACAATAGATCCAAGTTCAAGTAACTCATAACATTGAATTAGAAGGCATTTTGAAGGGTCCTATCATTATGAAGTCATTTACTTAGAAGATATTAGAAGGTTGCCTCAATTATTGTCTAGAATTTATTTGAGTCCTTTGATTTGTCTTGTGTATCCTATAAATAGGTTGTCTTTGTAATCTTTTGAAAACACTTTTGATTTGAATGAAATTGTGAGTTTTAAACTCTTTTTGTTCTTTGTGAACTATAGAACTTATCAAGTCTTCTTACTTGTGGCGTTCAATACTTATCAATCAACTTGGTGGGTTGATTGTGGCGTATCTTATACCAAGGTTCTTGTCTCACTATAGACAACGGGTCGCGCTTTCACCATTACTATCTCGGGCAACCAATAGACGATCGCAATAATCACATCACGTTTATACCTCAATTACACCAAATAAGTTCTAATGAAACTCATTATGACTCATTTACTCCCGTTATGACCAATTAGATTCGTTTTAGGAGACACAAACCCCATATACCTACTAAGATAAAAATTACCCAATAATGAACCATTTCTGACCATTATGAGTTTATAACCTGTTATATCTCACTTGCACCCAATAAGTTCTAATCATACTCATAATGACCCACTTACTCCCGTTATGACCAATTAGACTTCTTAAGGAGACACAAACCCCTTATACCCACTAAGACCAAGATTACCCTATATCGAGCCATTACGAACCACTATGACCCGTTAGATCTTAATTACACCTAATAAGTACTAATCATACTAATTATGAACCATTTACTCCCGTAATGAACAATTATAATTGTTTAGGAGACACAAACCCCTTATACCCACTAATACCAAAATTACCCTATAACGAGAGATTACGGACCACAATGACCTGTTATATCTCAGTTACACCCATTAAGTTCTAATCATACAATTTTGGATCCATTTACACCCGTTATGACCAATTATAATTGTTGAGAAAACACAAACCCCTTATACCCACCAAGAACAAAATTACCCAATAACGAGCCTTTACGGACCATTATGACCCATTATATCTCAATTGTAACCAATAAGTTCAAATCATAATCATTTTGACCCGTTTACTCCCGTTACGACCAATTACACTTGTTAAGGAGACACAAACCCCTTATACCCACTAAGACCAATATTACCCTATATCGAGCCATTACGAACCACTATGACCCGTTAGATCTTAATTACACCTAATAAGTACTAATCATACTAATTATGAACCATTTACTCCCGTAATGAACAATTATAATTGTTTAGGAGACACAAACCCCTTATACCCACTAATACCAAAATTACCCTATAACGAGAGATTACGGACCACAATGACCTGTTATATCTCAGTTACACCCATTAAGTTCTAATCATACAAATTTGGATCCATTTACACCCGTTATGACCAATTATAATTGTTGAGAAAACACAAACCCCTTATACCCACCAAGAACAAAATTACCCAATAACGAGCCTTTACGGACCATTATGACCCATTATATCTCAATTGTAACCAATAAGTTCAAATCATAATCATTTTGACCCGTTTACTCCCGTTACGACCAATTACACTTGTTAAGGAGACACAAACCCCTTATACCCGGTAAGACAAAATTTACCCATTAGCGAGCCATTACGGACCATTATGACCCATTATATCTCAATTGCACCCAATAAGTTCTAATCTTACTAGTTATGACCCATTTACTCCCGTTATGACCTATTAAGACTTCTTAAGGAGACACAAACCTCTTTTACCCGCTAAGACAAAAATTACCCAATAACGAGCGATTACGGACCATTATGACCCATTATATCTCAGTTGCAACCAATAAGTTCTTATCACACTCATTATGATCCACCTACTCCCGTTATGACCAATTATACATGTTAAGGAGTCACAAACGCCATATACCCACTAAGACCAAAATTAGCCAATAACGAGCCATTACGGACCATTATGACCCATTATAGCTCAATTGCACTCAATAAGTTCTAATCATACTCACTATGACCCATATACTCCTGTTATGAGCAATTAGACTTGTTAAGGAGACACAAACCTTTATATCCGGTAAGACAAAATTTACCCATTAACGAGCCATTACGGACCATTATGACCCATTATATCTCAATTGCACCCAATAAGTTCTAATCATACTCATTATCACCCATTTACTCCCATTATGACCAATTACACTTGTTAAGGGGACACAAATCCCTAATGCCCACTAAGACCAAAATTACCCAATAACGAGCCATTTACTCCCGTTATGATCAATTAGACTTGTTAAGGAGACACAATCCTCTTATTCCCGCAAAGACAAAAATTATACAATAACAAGCCATTACGGACCATTATGACCCGTTATATCTCAGTTGCACCCAATAAGTTCTAATCATACTCATTATGACCCACTTACTCCCGTTATGACCAATTAAACTTCATAAGGAGACACACACCCCTTATACCCACTAAGAGCAAGATTACCCTATAACATGCCATTACGAACCACTATGACACGTTATATCTCAATTACACCTATTAAGTTCTAATCATACTAATTATGAACCATTTACTTCCGTTATGACCATATACATGTTAAGGAGACACAAACCCCATATACCCACTAAGACCAAAATTAGCCAATAACGAGCCATTACGGACCATTATGACCCATTATATCTCAATTACACGCAATAAGTTCTAATCATACTCACTATGACCCATATACTCCTATTATGAGCAATTAGACTTGTTAAGGAGACACAAACCCCTTATACCAAGTAAGACAAAATTTACCCAATAACGAGCCATTACGGACCATTATGACCCATTATATCTCAATTACACCAAATAAGGTCTAATCAGACTCATTATGACCCATTACTCCCATTATCACCAATTAGACTTGTTAAGGGGATACAAACCCCTTATACCCAGAAAGACATTAGCCAATAATTAGCCATTTATGGACCATTATGACTCGTTACAATTCAATTACCAATAATAAGGTCCAATCAAACTCATTATGACCCATTTACTCCCGTTATGACCAATTAGACTTGTTAAGGAGACAAACCCCTTATACCCCACTAAGACCAAAATTACCCAATAACGAGCCATTACGGATTACAAACTAATAAGGTGTAATCAAACTCATTTAGACCCATTTACTCCCATTATGACCAATTAGATTCGTTTTAGGAGAAACAACTCCTTATTGCAACTAAGACCATAATTAGCCAATAACGAGCCATTACGTACCACAAAGACCCGTTTATACCTCAATTACACCAAATAAGTTCTAATGAAACTCATTATGACTCATTTACTCCCGTTATGACCAATTAGATTCGTTTTAGGAGACACAAACCCCATATACCTACTAAGATAAAAATTACCCAATAATGAACCATTTCTGACCATTATGAGTTTATAACATGTTATATCTCACTTGCACGCAATAAGTTCTAATCATACTCATTATGACCCACTTACTCCCGTTATGACCAATTAGACTTCTTAAGGAGACACAAACCCCTTATACCCACTAAGACCAAGATTACCCTATATCGAGCCATTACGAACCACTATGACCCGTTAGATCTTAATTACACCTAATAAGTACTAATCATACTAATTATGAACAATTTACTCCCGTAATGAACAATTATAATTGTTTAGAAGACACAAACCGCTTATACCCACTAATACCAAAATTACCCTATAACGAGAGATTACGGACCACAATGACCTGTTATATCTTAGTTACACCCATTAAGTTCTAATCATACAAATTTGGATCCATTTACTCCCGTTATGACCAATTATAATTGTTGAGAAAACACAAGCCCCTTATACCCACCAAGAACAAAATTACCCAATAACGAGCCTTTACGGACCATTATGACCCATTATATCTCAATTGTAACCAATAAGTTCAAATCATAATCATTTTGACCCGTTTACTCCCGTTACGACCAATTACACTTGTTAAGGAGACACAAACCCCTTATACCCGGTAAGACAAAATTTACCCATTAGCGAGCCATTACGGACCATTATGACCCATTATATCTCAATTGCACCCAATAAGTTCTAATCTTACTAGTTATGACCCATTTACTCCCGTTATGACCTATTAAGACTTCTTAAGGAGACACAAACCTCTTATACCCGCTAAGACAAAAATTACCCAATAACGAGCCATTATGGACCATTGTGACCCATTATATCTCAGTTGCAACCAATAAGTTCTTATCACACTCATTATGATCCACGTACTCCCGTTATGACCAATTATAAATGTTAAGGAGTCACAAACGCCATATACCCACTAAGACCAAAATTAGCCAATAACGAGCCATTACGGACCATTATGACCCATTATAGCTCAATTGCACTCAATAAGTTCTAATCATACTCACTATGACCCATATACTCCTGTTATGAGCAATTAGACTTGTTAAGGAGACACAAACCTTTATATCCGGTAAGACAAAATTTACCCATTAACGAGCCATTACGGACCATTATGACCCATTATATCTCAATTGCACCTAATAAGTTCTAATCATACTCATTATCACCCATTTATTCCCATTATGACCAATTACACTTGTTAAGGGGACACAAATCCATAATGCCCACTAAGACCAAAATTACCCAATAACGAGCCATTTACTCCCGCTATGATCAATTAGACTTGTTAAGGAGACACAATCCTCTTATTCCCGCAAAGACAAAAATTATACAATATCAAGCCATTACGGACCATTATGACCCATTATATCTCAGTTGCACCCAATAAGTTCTAATCATACTCATTATGACCCACTTACTCCGGTTATGACCAATTAAACTTCATAAGGAGACACACACCCCTTATACCCACTAAGAGCAAGATTACCCTATAACATGCCATTACGAACCACTATGAGTTTGTGTGTCCTTAACAAGTCTAATTGGTCATAACGGGAGTAAATGGGTTATTATGAGTTTGATTGGACCTTATTAGTGGTCATTGAGTTGTAACGGGTCATAATGGTCCGTAAATGGCTAATTATTGGCTAATGTCTTTCTGGGTATAAGGGGTTTGTATCCCCTTAACAAGTCTAATTGGTGATAATGGGAGTAATGGGTCATAATGAGTGTGATTAGACCTTATTTGTTGTAATTGAGATATAATAGGTCATAATGGTCCGTAATGGCTCGTTAATGGGTAAACTTTGTCTTACTAGGTATAAGGGGTTTGTGTCTCCTTAACAAGTCTAATTGCTCATAACAGGAGTAAATGGGTCATAGTGAGTATGATTACAACTTATTGCGTGTAATTGAGATCTTATGGGTCGTAATGGTCCGTAATGGCTCGTTATTGGCTAATCTTGGTGTTAGTGGGTATATGGGGTTTGTGTCTCCTTAACATGTATAATTGGTCATAACGGAAGTAAATGGTTCATAATTAGTATGATTAGAACTTAATAGGTGTAATTGAGATATAACGGGTCATAGTGGTTCGTAATGGCACGTTATAGGGTAATCTTGCTCTTAGTGGGTATAAGGGGTGTGTGTCTCCTTAAGAAGTCTAATTGGTCATAACACGGGAGTAAGTGGGTCATAATGAGTATGATTAGAACTTATTGGGTGCAACTGAGATATAATGGGTCATAATGGTCCGTAATCGCTTGTTATTGTATAATTTTTGTCTTTAAGGGTATAAGAGGATTGTGTCTCCTTAACAAGTCTAATTGATCATAACGGGAGTAAATGGCTCGTTTTTTTTGAGGGAAAAACTCCGGCAATTATATAAAACGAAAACAAAAGAGTAGCAAACCGTCTACAACCAAACGAAGAAACACAAAAACTTGGAAACAACCCCATACCAAGCAACTAACAACCAAAATAAACACAACATAATAGACGCAAATAACATCGAAAAAAGATGCTAAAAACCACCGGAGCCCCAAACACCTAAGCCGCAAGGCCAAAGCTAAGATTAGGTCGCTTCATAAGATATAAGATGAGATCTTCTAGTAGTCCAAGCAAGCCAACATTGAACCATGTCCCGTATCTCTTTGATGATCACCTCCATATCACGCTTTTCATTACGGAACAAACGATTGTTCTGTTCTCTCGATATAAAGAAAACCGCAGCCGCAATGTGGAGTTTTGGCCCAAGCCGATTGGGGGGATTACCATCCGAAAGAGCCATCAAAACATCGTCCCAACGATCCGGCCAATCTTCAATATCCGCAAAAAACTTTATCCGCGTCCAAATTTCATTGGAAAATTGGCATTCAAAAAACAAGTGGTTATGGGAATCCATACAAACCTCACATAAAGGGCAAATAAGGTGTAAATTATACGGGTTCCATGAGAGCATACAATCCTGAGTAGGTAACCGCCGAAGGCATGCAGTCCACATGCAGAAAGCGTGTTTAGCAATGTGCCCTTTAAACCAAACACCTTTTGTCCACGGAACATTCTGGGAAGACCCACTCAAAACTTCCGAAGTTGCCGTCACCGAAAAGTCGTCCATATGCCTATTCCCATCATCCCAACGAATCCCGTCCCTTTCATGCTCATTTAGACTCGGAAACTGAATAGTAGCAAGTTGTGGAAACCGATCCACCCAACTGTTCGGCCAAACCCCCTCAAACCGAGAGCTTAACTCTCTTAACGATGACTGCGGCGTGAACCCTTCCAAATGAATAAAACGATAAGAAATAAAAGAGGAAAGTGGCGTACCAGGAGCCCAACGATCCTCCCAAGCGTTTATTGCCGAACCATTGCCAACACGCATCATAATAAATGGTCTCAACACCGAGAGAAGATCCCATAATTTTCGTAGGACCCAAGACCAACGAGAGCTTTTGTGAACAAGCCAGAAGTGCGTTTCTCCCAAGTAATGGAGTACAATCCAACGAACCCAAAGAGAGTGTTTTCGGGTTAGAATGTTCCAAAGGTGACGCGACAACAAAGCTTTATTCCACGTAGTTAAAGGTTTTATTCCCAAACCTCCTCCATCGAAAGGCTTATAAACTTGTTCCCAAGCCACTTCGCATTTTCCTCTTGAATTATAACCTTGAGCCCATAAAAAAATCCCGCCAAAGAGATTCAATCTTTTTTATCACCGTGGTTGGGAACCAGAATATAGACATCCAATGAATCTGTAAAGATCCAAGGACTGATTTAAGAAGTTGAAGTCGACCTCCAAATGACAAAAACTTGGCCTTCCAATTAGTAATACGCGAAACCAACTTTGTCAAAAGCACATCATAATCACGAGTTTTCGACCGAATAGGGGATAGCGGCACCCCTAAATACCGAATGGGAAAAACCCCATTCAGAAAAGATAAACACTCCCGAATAGCATTTCGAGCTTCCAACGGAACATTGCCATAGAAGACTTCACTCTTTTCAAGGTTTGGGGCTAACCCCGATTTGACTTTAAAGAGAGCAAGGGCCTTCTTTGGTCATAACGGAAGTAAATGGTTCATAATTAGTATGATAAGAACTTAATAGGTGTAATTGAGATATAACGGGTCATAGTGGTTCGTAATGGCACGTTATAGGGTAATCTTGCTCTTAGTGGGTATAAGGGGTGTGTGTCTCCTTATGAAGTTTAATTGGTCATAACGGGAGTAAGTGGGTCATAATGAGTATGATTGGAACTTATTGGGTGCAACTGAGATATAATGGGTCATAATGGTCCGTAATGGCTTGTTATTGTATATTTTTTGTCTTTGCGGGTATAAGAGGATTGTGTCTCCTTAACAAGTCTAATTGATCATAACGGGAGTAAATGGCTCGTTATTGGGTAATTTTGGTCTTAGTGGGTATAAGGGATTTGTGTCTCCTTAACAAGTGTAATTGGTCATAATGGGAGTAAATGGGTGATAATGAGTATGATTAGAACTTATTTGGTGCAATTGAGATATAATGGGTCATAATAGTCCGTAATGGCTCGTTAATGGGTAAATTTTGTCTTACCGGGTATAAGGGGTTTGTGTCTCCTTAACAAGTCTAATTGCTTATAACTGGAGTAAATGGGTCATAATGAGTATGATTAGAACTTATTGGGTGCAATTGAGCTATAATGGGTCATAATGGTCCGTAATGGCTCGTTATTGGCTAATTTTGGTCGTAGTGGGTATATGGCGTTTGTGACTCCTTAACATGTATAATAGGTCATAACAGGAGTAGGTGGGTCATAATGAGTGTGATAAGAACTTATTTGTTGCAACTGAGATATAATGGATCATAATGGTCCGTAATGGCTCGTTTTTTTTTTTTGGAAAGGAGAAACTCCAGGCAATTTTATAAGACAAAAGAAAACAAAACCAAACAAGAGTAGCTACAACCAAGCCCAGAAGGCTAAAAACTCACACATCACCCCATACCACGCAACAATCAACCAGAACAGACACAAGCTAACCGACACAAAAAGCGAGCAAAAGAAGATACAAAAACAGAACACCACAACACAATCAGCCAAATCCCCGAAGATCTTCAGAAAAAACATAGCGCTTGTCATCACCAATAAGATGCCTGGACTTCAACTTCCAAATGAGCCTCATGCGAACCACGTCACGAATCTGCTCCAGAAGTTGATCAGTCGTACATCTAGTAGACCGGAAAAGGCGATCATTTCTCTCACGCCAAGTAAAAAACACGGCAGCCGCAATGAATAAATTACGTTTAAGAAACTTAGGCGTAGTCGATAAATCAGAAAGTCTTCCGACAATTTGGTCCCAAGAGTTCGGCCAAGTCTCTATGTGATGTGATTATTGCGATCGTCTATCGGTTGCCCGAGATAGTAATGGTGAAACCGCGACCCGTTGTCTATAGTGAGACAAGAACCTTGGTATAAGATACGCCACAATCAACCCACCAAGTTGATTGATAAGTATTGAACGCCACAAGTAAGAAGACTTGATAAGTTCTATAGTTCACAAAGAACAAAAAGAGTTTAAAACTCACAATTTCATTCAAATCAAAAGTGTCCCAAAAGATTAGAAAGACAACCTATTTATAGGATACACAAGACAAATCAAAGGACTCAAATAAATTCTAGACAATAATTGAGGCAACCTTCTAATATCTTCTAAGTAAATGACTTCATAATGATAGGACCCTTCAAAATGCCTTCTAATTCAATGTTATGAGTTACTTGAACTTGGATCTATTGTTGGGTAGATTCATGGACGAAATTCCACCTTTATTTTGGGCTTGGATCCTTATTAAAATGTAGGAAAAGGAGTACTCTTTAAGTGGGCTTTGATTTGAGTCCATTCGGACTTGAAATGAATGATTTATGACCAAAACATGGGCCATGTGTAGACTTGGCCGAATTTTCTTGGACTGGGTGATATTTAGATGAAATAATCACAACTTGGGCTACCAAGCCTTGGGCTAATCTTGGCCTTCAATTCGGATCAAAATTCGAAGGTCTCCTTGGCTACTTGATGAATTGATGATTGATTCTTTCCGACATGATTTTATCAAACCGTTAAGAGCATCACTGAACATCTTAGCTTTTGACCTTGTGATTGGTCCAATATTCCATCTCAATGGATCTTCATCATCCGGGTCGTTGGATGGGTTCTCATCATTCCCCCTCTCTTGAATGCGATTTGTCCTCAAATCTTCACCTTTCTTGTATCGGATGACATAAGGAAATGTCTCAAGAAACTCAATCCATCGAGCATGTCTTTTGTTTAACTTATGTTGTCCCTTTAAGTACTTCAAGGACTCATGGTCAGAATGTATCACAAACTCTTTGGCCCACAAATAGTGTTGCCATGTCTTTAATGCACGGACCAATGAATACAGTTCTTTGTCATAAGTGGGGTAGTTCAAGGTCGCCCCATTCAACTTCTCACTAAAATAGGCCAATGGTTTACCTTCTTGCATCAAAACTGCACCTATTCCAACACCTGATGCATCACACTCAATTTCAAAGGTTTTATCAAAGTTGGGCAAAGATAACAAAGGAGCATGGGTTAAATGAAATTTAAGTTGTTCAAAAGCTTGCTCTTGTTCTTTGCCCCATTTAAAACCGACGTTCTTTTTAATGACTTCTGTGAGTGGTGACGCCAAAGTGCTAAAGTTTTTAACAAATCTACGATAAAAACTTGCAAGACCATGAAAACTTCGCACTTCACTTACACTCTTTGGAGTTGGCCAATCTTGGATGGCCTTTACCTTTTCTTCATCAACAGAAATTCCTTGTGAACTTACCATGTATCCAAGGAAAACAACATGATTGGTACAAAAGGTCCACTTCTTCAAGTTTGCAAAAAGCTTTTCCTTCCTAAGCACACTCAAAACAGAAGTTAGATGTTCAAGATGATCGTCCAAACTTTTGGAGTAAATCAAAATATCATCAAAGTAAACAACCACAAACTTTCCAATGAAATCTCTCAAAACATGGTTCATTAGTCTCATGAATGTACTAGGAGCGTTAGTTAAACCAAAGGGCATCACTAACCATTCATATAAACCATGTTTTGTTTTGAAAGCGGTTTTCCACTCATCACCCTCTCTCATACGGATTTGGTGATAACCACTTTTCAAATCAATTTTCGAAAATAATTTTGCACCATACAATTCATCAAGCATATCATCTAATCGAGGAATTGGATGACGATACTTTACCGTGATATTGTTGATGGCACGACAATCCACACACATCCTCCATGAGCCGTCCTTCTTTGGTACTAACAAGACTGGAACGGCACAAGGACTCATGCTTTCTCGAACCAATCCTTTTGCAAGTAATTCTTTAACTTGTCTTTCCAACTCCTTGGTTTCTTCCGGACTTGTTCTATAGGCTGGTTTGTTTGGGATGGAAGCTCTGGGTACAAAGTCAATTTGGTGTTCAATTCCACGGATTGGTGGCAATCCATCGGGAACTTCTTCCGGAAACAAGTCTTCAAATTCCTGCAAGATAGACATAATATTGCTCGGAATGGTACCGGCCAAGTTGTTAGTGGCTAATTGAGCTTCTTTGAACAAAAGAAGCACAAAAAGCATTTCAGAATTTAAAGCTTCTTTTATCTCACTCTTTTTTGCCAAAGCACAATATTGACTCTCTTTTTTTTCCACGGGTGTTTTTTTATCCTTTCCTTTTTCTTTTGAGCCTTGTTCATTATTTTCTTTTGGCTCATTTATTTTTTTTGCATCCTTTTGAAGTTTAACTTGATCTTCAAAAACTTGACTAGGTGACATGGGTACAAGAGTTACGGGTTTGGCTTTGTGTACAAAAGTGTATTTGTTGGTAAAGCCGTCATGCTTTACATGTCGATCATACTGCCATGGCCTCCCAAGCAACATATGACTTGCTTGCATAGGTACAACATCACACAATACTTCATCTTCATATTTACCTATGCGAAAAGAAACCAACACTTGTTTTGAAACTCGTACCTCACCACTATCATTAAGCCATTGGAGTTTGTATGGCTTTTGATGCTTCGTAGTAGGTAGACCAAGCTTTTCAACCATAGTTGAACTTGCTACATTTGTACAACTCCCCCCGTCAATGATAACACTACATACCTTGCCTTGAACGTAGCATCGAGTGTGAAAGATGTTCTCCCTTTGTGCATCATCATCTTCTTTGGAATGGGCACTTAGGGCTCTTCTAGCCACCAACAAGTCTCCTTGGACAGCTACCTCTTCATCATCATCCAAACCATCCGGTGAGTCTTCGGAATCTGATTTATCTGTCTCAATTTCCCCATCTTCTCGAATCACCATTGCAAGCTTGTTTGGACATTGACTTGCAATATGACCCCTGCCTTGACACTTAAAACACTTTATGTCAGGATTCTTAGGGGTAGAAGAATCAAATTTTCCTTTTGAAGAGTTTATATCTTTAGAACCAGATTTGGGATTAGAAGAAGAAGATGTGCTTTCAATTTTCTTTGAAGAACTCGTCTTCCAAGTACTATTTCGTGATCCTCCCCCTCTCTTAAGTTGTTTCTCAATTTTAACAGCCATATGAACCATATCCTCAATTTCAACATAATGATACATTTCAACACGATCACGTATTTCAAAATTTAAACCATGTAAGAACCTGGCCATTGTAGCTTCTCGATCCTCCTCAATGTTGGCCCTAATCAAGATAACCTCCATCTCTTTAAAATAATCTTCCTCACACTTGTTCCCTTGCTTGAGATTTTGGAGCTTGTTGTGAAGGTCACGAAAGTAGTGACTAGGCACAAAACGTCTCCTCATGACCAACTTCATTTCTTCCCAACTCTCGATAGGCCTTTCTCCATTTCTTCGCTTGCTAATCAAAAGTTGATCCCACCATGTTAGTGCATAATCAGAAAACTCAATGACAGCAAGTTTTACCTTCTTTCGGTTGGAGTATTCATGACAATCAAATATGAACTCCATTTTCTTCTCCCAATCGAGGTATGCTTCCGGATCTGACTTTCCTTGAAATGAAGGGACTTTCATCTTTATGGAACTCAAATTATTGTCTATACGTCGCCTCCTCCTAGCCGATCTCCTTTCAGATTCCCTATCCCATTCGTCGCTTCTTTCTTCCTCATTCACAACGGAACCTTCACGAGATGGTGGTCTTCGTGCGTTTGCCTCTATTCGATCCATTCTTTCATGAACTTGGTTGAATTCATTGGTCATCATTCGCCGCATCTCATCCATTATGGCTTGAATTTGAAGATTCGGAAGGGGTTGATCATCCCCCATCTTAAAATTCTGCAAAAATAAAGTTTAGTTCCTCTCAACACTCCCTCACGTGTTTCTCTCAAGAAATGATATACTCAACCCTCGTGTATCTCACAAATGGCTTTTACCCTCGATTAATCTCACCACACAGCCTTTTACCACTCTTTTAAATCTCTTTAAGTTCTAAAAGAACAAAAGAAGCAATTATCAAGTTTGGCTTGTGGCCTTGAGGAATTCAAACTTACCAAACAACTTGACTATGATATTGTCAAATAATCACAATGTAAGAAGAAGATATGAAACTCGACTTTTTTTTTTTTCGTGCTCTTTTTCTTTCTATTGTTTCTTTTTTATGCCTTTTTTTTTTTGCCCAAATAGTTTTTTTTCTTTTTTTTTTGTTCGGCCTCTCTTTTTTTTTTCTTTTTGATAGAAGCTATATACCAACGAAATTGATGAAACGAAAGATTGAAGTGGAATTCAATAGTCACTAGTAGGAACCGTGTCAACTTATGACAAGACCCGCTACCAATACGTGATTATTGGATCTCAAGTAAAGGAAATTAACAAGAAGGAAAGATAGAAAGAAATGATATGCAAACCAATAGTGCTAGCTTTGATACCAAATGATGTGATTATTGCGATCGTCTATTGGTTGCCCGAGATAGTAATGGTGAAACCGCGACCCGTTGTCTATAGTGAGACAAGAACCTTGGTATAAGATACGCCACAATCAACCCACCAAGTTGATTGATAAGTATTGAACGCCACAAGTAAGAAGACTTGATAAGTTCTATAGTTCACAAAGAACAAAAAGAGTTTAAAACTCACAATTTCATTCAAATCAAAAGTGTCCCAAAAGATTACAAAGACAACCTATTTATAGGATACACAAGACAAATCAAAGGACTCAAATAAATTCTAGACAATAATTGAGGCAACCTTCTAATATCTTCTAAGTAAATGACTTCATAATGATAGGACCCTTCAAAATGCCTTCTAATTCAATGTTATGAGTTACTTGAACTTGGATCTATTGTTGGGTAGATTCATGGACGAAATTCCACCTTTATTTTGGGCTTGGATCCTTATTAAAATGTAGGAAAAGGAGTACTCTTTAAGTGGGCTTTGATTTGAGTCCATTCGGACTTGAAATGAATGATTTATGACCAAAACATGGGCCATGTGTAGACTTGGCCGAATTTTCTTGGACTGGGTGATATTTAGATGAAATAATCACAACTTGGGCTACCAAGCCTTGGGCTAATCTTGGCCTTCAATTCGGATCAAAATTCGAAGGTCTCCTTGGCTACTTGATGAATTGATGATTGATTCTTTCCGACATGATTTTATCAAACCGTTAAGAGCATCACTGAACATCTTAGCTTTTGACCTTGTGATTGGTCCAATATTCCATCTCAATGGATCTTCATCATCCGGGTCGTTGGATGGGTTCTCATCACTATGTGTCCCAAATTTTTGATCGCACTCCAAACCTGCGAAGAGTAAGAGCATTCAAAAAATAAGTGGTTATGAGAATCCATGCAAGATTCACACAACGAGCACCGAAGTTCCGCATTGGCGCTATCCCACGACACCATGCGGTCTTGTGTAGTGAGCCGGCCATGACATGCCATCCATAAACAAAAGGCATGCTTGGGGATAAACCCCTTGAACCACACCGATTTGGCCCAAGGAGTAGTTTGAAGAATGCCCACGAACACTTCATACGCCACCTTAACAGAAAAATCCACCATATTCCCATGCACATCTAACCACCTCCAATTATCCTCATGAGATTGGTCAAGAACAGGCAAAGGAGAATATTGATTAGGATTATACCGATTTATCCACTCATTCGGCCAACCATTGGGGAAGCGATCAACCACATCAACAAGAGTGTCAACCTGCGAGAACCCATTATCACTTAGAAACCGGTTGGAGATAATCGAAGAAAGCGTACCAATCGGCCCCCACCAATCCTCCCAAGCTCTCGTACGGGCACCGTTACCAACTATTATATTCATATGAGCTCTAACAAAAGGACGCATATCCAGAATCTTACGAATCATCCAAGACCACCTGGAACTCTTTCGGACCAACCAAAAGTGATCATCACGCAGACAATACAAGTAAACCCACCTAACCCATAACGAGGACCGTCGTGTGAGAATGTCCCACGAGTGCTTAGCAAGCATTGCCCGATTCCAAACCGTTAGCCGCCGAATACCCAAACCACCATTAGCAATCGGCCTACAAATCAAATCCCAAGCAACCTTGCATTTACCTCTAGCAGACTCACCTTGAGCCCATAGAAACTGTCTGAATAACGCCTCCAATTTATGAATAACCCCCGACGGAATCAAGAATGTAGACATCCAATATAATTGTAATGAAGCAAGAACCGAAAGAATCAACTGTCTTCTCCCAGCAAAGGACATAAATTTATTCTTCCAATTATGAATGCGAGCATGCACTTTAGAAGTAAGAACATCAAAATCTGCCACTTTAAGCCGAACAGGGGAGAGAGGGACCCCCAGATATCTGATAGGAAAAATTCCATGGCGAAAACGAAGACAATCAATAATAGCCAAACGCGATTGCTCAGAGACATTCCCAAAAAAAACCTCACTTTTTTCAAGACTAGGCGAGAGGCCTGATTTGGTCTTAAAAATATCTAAGGCTTTTTTGAGAACAAGAACCGAATCCACATCACCTCTTGTGAAAACAAACAAATCATCCGCGAAACACAAGTGGGTAATTTTTAGAACATCACAATCCTTATGGTACCCAAATTCAGCCGCCTCTTGGATACACTTCTTAAAGATCATAGAGAAGCCTTCCATTATTATCGTGAATAAGTATGGCGACAAGGGGTCCCCTTGTCTTAGACCACGACCGCCTTTAAAAAAGCCCCGCGACTCCCCATTAACAGAAACCGAGAATGATGTAGAAGTGACCATCTCCTTAATCCATCTAATAAGAGCCATAAGGAGGGCCACTATCACGTTGATACCCCACAACAAGCTCATGCGCCATAAGAATATTATCAGAAATCTTACGGCCCGGAATAAAAGCCGATTGCGTCTGACTAATAATACCATCCAGAAAATCCTTCATTCGGTTAACAATCATTTTACTAATAATCTTGTACATAACCGTACAACAAGAAATGGGTCTAAAAACTCCGTCACCTTGGAAGCATTTGGGACTTTCGGAATTAAACAAAGAAGGTTATGGTTTAGCAAGACAGCTACGGTAAAAGAAATTATGAATAGCAAGACTAACCTCATTACCGACAATGCTCCAAGCTGCTTTAAAGAATTTAGCAGAAAAACCATCCTACCCCGAGGACTTATCATTACCGATTTGAGCAAGGGCCACTCTAATATCGTCATTTGTGAACGGTCTAATCATCACATTTGCATCACCAACCGAAAGGTTGGGAGAAACTCAAATTCTTCCATATTCGGGTGCACCATAGGATCGGAATGACCCAAAATATTCGTAAAGTGACCCACAAAAGTCGTAGGAACATCCTCCCCATAGTAAAAAATTCCATCACGATCACTCACAGAAGTAATCCGATTCCTATGCTTTTTCTCCTTGATCACATTATGGAATAATTTGGTATTAAAATCTCCTTCATTAAGCCACATCACCTTCGCCCGTTGCCTAGCATTAATCTCTTCATCATGGCAAGCACTAATATAAGCGCTCCTAAGGTGGCAAAGGTCTTCATGAAGGGTATGGTTGCATGGATCTGCGTCACACATTAATTGTGCAACAAAACTTTTTTAAAAACGCAACCCTATCCGAAAGATTCCCGTACGAGTTCTTCAACTTACGCATTGGAGCCTTAATATTCTTTAGTTTCGACAAAACTTTGCCCATAAAAGAACCCTGCCTCGGAACATCCCAACCCTCCTTAACTGCCTGCAAAAACAATGGGTGAGCAGCAAGATAATTATCAAACTTAAAGCCCCAGACCCTCTTCCGATTGCCCCCTTTAAAAGACAACATGGCAGGAGAATGATCCGAAATCCCTCTCGGATGAAACATCACTTTGGCATCTTGAAAACGCACGGAAAACTCAACATTCGCCATAATCCGATCAAGCTTGCGTCTTATCCCCCTTTCTTCACTTGGCTTTTGACACAAAGAGTATTGGATACCCACATACATGACATCAAAAACCTCTACATCTTCGACAAAAGCTCCAAACTCCATCATATCTACGTTGCGGCGAGAGGAACCACCCAAACCATCATGGGGAAACAACATAGTGTTGAAATCACCCATGACACTCCAAGGCGTATTCCCAATAAGAACTTTAAATCTTCGAAGGCCCGACCACAACTCTCGTCGAGCTACATACGTATTAGCACCATAGACAATTGACAAGAAAAACGGGTTGACATCCCCACATAACCGAACTTGGCAATTCATGAATTGGGCATGAACCTCTAAAACCATAATATCCATCAACCGAGCATCCCAAGCAAGTATAATGCGAGTACCGAACTTAGACACCGATTGATTGGACCTCCACTCCCACTTACCAAAAACACGACCACACACATCATCCAACGAATCTCTTTTCACATGGGATTCGATAATGGCACAACAACTAATATTGTTCAAGTGAATAAACTCCCGCACCTCCTTTTGTTTAAATCGAGCATTTAAGCCCCTAATATTCCAAGAAGAAAGCTTAATCATGAGGAATATGATGTTTTACCCCCTATCACACCCATGCCCGCATTGGCCGAACCCACGTTACTCCCATCTGAATCCCTCATATTCCCCTGATCCTCCCCCAATACTTGAAATCTGTTAATCGTCTCCGTCGAACTTTTAGTTGGCACTTTTAAGATACCCCGAATTGGTTTTGTTCCAGGCACAGGTTTGAATGGCGTGCTTGGCCTAGATATCTTACCCTCCTTATGAACATTGACAGTAAGCCCCTCAAGAAATGCCCCCAAATCGGGAGGCATAGAGGTACCTATACTCCCTTCCCCATGAGCACCCTCAACTTGAGCATTAACCTCCTTAACCTCTCCCGCATCTTGTTTTGATGAATCCCTGACGTCCTCGGTCACCACCTCTACTGATCCTGCCGTGTCAGAATTCTCAACACACTTATCCGAACCATCCTCGTCCTCGCTTCGACTACTAGAGCCGCTCGTGCTTATATTGATACCGTTACATGCACTTGTGCATGCAAAATTTTCCTTGCATGCACTTGTGCATGTAGTATCACCCATAACCTTTTCTTTAAACTTCTCCCCTCCTTCGGCCTGGCCGCTACTAACTCCATTACCATTGTCACCCCCAGTCGACTTTTGAGTGTAATTATTCACTTTATGGCCCCTCTTCCGTAATGGCTCGATATTGGGTAATTTTTGTCTTAGCGGGTATAAGAGGTTTGTGTCTCCTTAACAAGTCTAATTGGTCATAACGGGAGTAAATGGGTCATAAATAGTAAGATTAGAACTTATTGGGTGCAATTGAGATATAATGGGTCATAATGGTCCGTAATGGCTCGTTAATGGGTAAATTTTGTCTTACCGGGTATAAGGGGTTTGTGTCTCCTTAACAAGTCTAATTGGTCGTAACGGGAGTAAACGGGTCAAAATGAGTATGATTTGAACTTATTGGTTACAATTGAGATATAATGGGTCATAATGGTCCGTAAAGGCTCGTTATTGGGTAATTTTGTTCTTGGTGGGTATAAGGGGTTTGTGTTTTCTCAACAATTATAATTGGTCATAACGGGAGTAAATGAATCAAAATTAGTATGATTAGAACTTATTGGGTGTAACTGAGATATAACAGCTCATAGTGGTCCGTAATCTCTCGTTATAGGGTAATTTTGGTATTAGTGGGTATACGGGGTTTGTGTCTCCTAAACAATTGTAATTGGTCATTACGGGAGTAAATGGTCCATAATTAGTATGATTAGTACTTATTAGGTGCAATTAAGATATAACGGGTCATAGTGGTTCGTAATGGCTCGATATAGGGTAATCTTGGTCTTAGTGGGTATAAGGGGTTTGTGTCTCCTTAAGAAATCTAATTGGTCATAACGGGAGTAAGTGGGTCATAATGAGTATGATTAGAACTTATTGGGTGCAAGTGAGATATAACGGGTCATAAACGCATAATGGTCCGAAATGGTTCATTATTGGGTAATTTTTATCTTAGTAGGTATATAGTGTTTGTGTCTCCTAAAACGAATCTGATGAGAACCCATCCAACGACCCGGATGATGAAGATCCATTGAGATGGAATATTGGACCAATCACAAGGTCAAAAGCTAAGATGTTCAGTGATGCTCTTAATGGTTTGATAAAATCCTGTCGGAAAGAATCAATCATCAATTCATCAAGTAGCCAAGGAGACCTTCGAATTTTGATCCGAATTGAAGGCCAAGATTAGCCCAAGGCTTGGTAGCCCAAGTTGTGATTATTTCATCTAAATATCACCCAGTCCAAGAAAATTCGGCCAAGTCTACACATGGCCCATGTTTTGGTCATAAATCATTCATTTCAAGTCCGAATGGACTCAAATCAAAGCCCACTTAAAGAGTACTCCTTTTTCTACATTTTAATAAGGATCCAAGCCCAAAATAAAGGTGGAATTTCGTCCATGAATCTGCCCAACAATAGATCCAAGTTCAAGTAACTCATAACATTGAATTAGAAGGCATTTTGAAGGGTCCTATCATTATGAAGTCATTTACTTAGAAGATATTAGAAGGTTGCCTCAATTATTGTCTAGAATTTATTTGAGTCCTTTGATTTGTCTTGTGTATCCTATAAATAGGTTGTCTTTGTAATCTTTTGAAAACACTTTTGATTTGAATGAAATTGTGAGTTTTAAACTCTTTTTGTTCTTTGTGAACTATAGAACTTATCAAGTCTTCTTACTTGTGGCGTTCAATACTTATCAATCAACTTGGTGGGTTGATTGTGGCGTATCTTATACCAAGGTTCTTGTCTCACTATAGACAACGGGTCGCGGTTTCACCATTACTATCTCGGGCAACCAATAGACGATCGCAATAATCACATCATTTGGTATCAGAGCTAGCACTATTGGTTTGCATATCATTTCTTTTCTATCTTTCATTCTTGTTAATTTCCTTTACTTGACATCCAATAATCACGTATTGGTAGCGGGTCTTGTCACAAGTTGACACGGTTCCTACTAGTGACTATTGAATTCTCCACTTCAATCTTTCGTTTCTTCAATTTCGTTGGTATATATAGCTTCTAGCAAAAAAAAAAAGAAAAAAGAAAAAAAAAACAATTTGGGCAAAAAAAAGGCATAAAAAAAGAAACAATAGAAAGAAAAAAGAACACGAAAAAAAAAAAGTCGTGTTTCATATCTTCTTCTTACATTGTGATTATTTGACAATATCATAGTCAAGTTGTTTGGTAAGTTTGAATCCCTCAAGGCCACAAGCCAAACTTGATAATTGTTTCTTTTGTTCTTTTAGAACTTAAAGAGATTTAAAAGAGTGGTAAAAGGCTGTGTGGTGAGATTAATCGAGGGTAAAAGCCATTTGTGAGATACACGAGGGTTGAGTATATCATTTCTTGAGAGAAACACGTGAGGGAGTGTTGAGAGGAACTAAACTTTATCTTTGCAGAATTTTAAGATGGGGGATGATCAACCCCTTCCGAATCTTCAAATTCAAGCCATAATGGATGAGATGCAGCGGATGATGACCAATGAATTCAACCAAGTTCATGAAAGAATGGATCGAATAGAGGCAAACGCACGAAGACCACCATCTCGTGAAGGTTCCGTTGTGAATGAGGAAGAAAGAAGCGACGAATGGGATAGGGAATCTGAAAGGAGATCGGCTAGGAGGAGGCGACGTATAGACAATAATTTGAGTTCCATAAAGATGAAAGTCCCTTCATTTCAAGGAAAGTCAGATCCGGAAGCATACCTCGATTGGGAGAAGAAAATGGAGTTCATATTTGATTGTCATGAATACTCCAACCGAAAGAAGGTAAAACTTGCTGTCATTGAGTTTTCTGATTATGCACTAACATGGTGGGATCAACTTTTGATTAGCAAGCGAAGAAATGGAGAAAGGCCTATCGAGAGTTGGGAAGAAATGAAGTTGGTCATGAGGAGACGTTTTGTGCCTAGTCACTACTTTCGTGACCTTCACAACAAGCTCCAAAATCTCAAGCAAGGGAACAAGTGTGTGGAAGATTATTTTAAAGAGATGGAGGTTATCTTGATTAGGGCCAACATTGAGGAGGATCGAGAAGCTACAATGGCCAGGTTCTTACATGGTTTAAATTTTGAAATACGTGATCGTGTTGAAATGTATCATTATGTTGAAATTGAGGATATGGTTCATATGGCTGTTAAAATTGAGAAACAACTTAAGAGAGGGGGAGGATCACGAAATAGTACTTGGAAGACAAGTTCTTCAAAGAAAATTGAAAGCACATCTTCTTCTTCTTCTAATTCCAAATCTGGTTCTAAAGATATAAACTCTTCAAAAGGAAAAACTGATTCTTCTACTCATAAGAATCGTGACATAAAGTGTTTTAAGTGTCAAGGCAGGGGTCATATTGCAAGTCAATGTCCAAACAAGCTTGCAATGGTGATTCGAGAAAATGGGGAAATTGAGACAGATAAATCAGATTCCGAAGACTCACCGGATGGTTTGGATGATGATGAAGAGGTAGCTGTCCAAGGAGACTTGTTGGTGGCTAGAAGAGCCCTAAGTGCCCATTCCAAAGAAGATGATGATGCACAAAGGGAGAACATCTTTCACACTCGATGCTACGTTCAAGGCAAGGTATGTAGTGTTATCATTGACGGGGGGAGTTGTACAAATGTAGCAAGTTCAACTATGGTTGAAAAGCTTGGTCTACCTACTACGAAGCATCAAAAGCCATACAAACTCCAATGGCTTAATGATAGTGGTGAGGTACGAGTTTCAAAACAAGTGTTGGTTTCTTTTCGCATAGGTAAATATGAAGATGAAGTATTGTGTGATGTTGTACCTATGCAAGCAAGTCATATGTTGCTTGGGAGGCCATGGCAGTATGATCGACATGTAAAGCATGACGGCTAACAAATACACTTTTGTACACAAAGCCAAACCCGTAACTCTTGTACCCATGTCACCTAGTCAAGTTTTTGAAGATCAAGTTAAACTTCAAAATGATGCAAAAAAAAATAAATGAGCCAAAAGAAAATAATGAACAAGGCTCAAAAGAAAAAGGAAAGGATAAAAAAACACCCGTGGAAAAAAAAGAGAGTCAATATTGTGCTTTGGCAAAAAAGAGTGAGATAAAAGAAGCTTTAAATTCTGGAATGCTTTTTGTGCTTCTTTTGTTCAAAGAAGCTCAATTAGCCACTAACAACTTGGCCGGTATCATTCCGAGCAATGTTATGTCTATCTTGCAGGAATTTGAAGACTTGTTTCCGGAAGAAGTTCCCGATGGATTGCCACCAATCCGTGGAATTGAACACCAAATTGACTTTGTACCCGGAGCTTCCATCCCAAACAAACCAGCCTATAGAACAAGTCCGGAAGAAACCAAGGAGTTGGAAAGACAAGTTAAAGAATTACTTGCAAGAGGATTGGTTCGAGAAAGCATGAGTCCTTGTGCCGTTCCAGTCTTGTTAGTACCGAAGAAGGACGGCTCATGGAGGATGTGTGTGGATTGTCGCGCCATCAACAATATCACGGTAAAGTATCGTCATCCAATTCCTCGATTAGATGATATGCTTGATGAATTGTATGGTGCAAACTTATTTTCAAAAATTGATTTGAAAAGTGGTTATCACCAAATCCGTATGAGAGAGGGTGATGAGTGGAAAACCGCTTTCAAAACAAAACATGGTTTATATGAATGGTTAGTGATGCCCTTTGGTTTAACTAACGCTCCTAGTACATTCATGAGACTAATGAACCATGTTTTGAGAGATTTCATTGGAAAGTTTGTGGTTGTTTACTTTGATGATATTTTGATTTACTCCAAAAGTTTGGACGATCATCTTGAACATCTAACTTCTGTTTTGAGTGTGCTTAGGAAGGAAAAGCTTTTTGCAAACTTGAAGAAGTGCACCTTTTGTACCAATCATGTTATTTTCCTTGGATACATGGTAAGTTCACAAGGAATTTCTGTTGATGAAGAAAAGGTAAAGGCCATCCAAGATTGGCCAACTCCAAAGAGTGTAAGTGAAGTGCGAAGTTTTCATGGTCTTGCAAGTTTTTATCGTAGATTTGTTAAAAACTTTAGCACTTTGGCGTCACCACTCACAGAAGTCATTAAAAAGAACGTCGGTTTTAAATGGGGCAAAGAACAAGAGCAAGCTTTTGAACAACTTAAATTTCATTTAACCCATGCTCCTTTGTTATCTTTGCCCAACTTTGATAAAACCTTTGAAATTGAGTGTGATGCATCAGGTGTTGGAATAGGTGCAGTTTTGATGCAAGAAGGTAAACCATTGGCCTATTTTAGTGAGAAGTTGAATGGGGCGACCTTGAACTACCCCACTTATGACAAAGAACTGTATTCATTGGTCCGTGCATTAAAGACATGGCAACACTATTTGTGGGCCAAAGAGTTTGTGATACATTCTGACCATGAGTCCTTGAAGTACTTAAAGGGACAACATAAGTTAAACAAAAGACATGCTCGATGGATTGAGTTTCTTGAGACATTTCCTTATGTCATCCGATACAAGAAAGGTGAAGATTTGAGGACAAATCGCATTCAAGAGAGGGGGAATGATGAGAACCCATCCAACGACCCAGATGATGAAGATCCATTGAGATGGAATATTGGACCAATCACAAGGTCAAAAGCTAAGATGTTCAGTGATGCTCTTAATGGTTTGATAAAATCCTGTCGGAAAGAATCAATCATCAATTCATCAAGTAGCCAAGGAGACCTTCGAATTTTGATCCGAATTGAAGGCCAAGATTAGCCCAAGGCTTGGTAGCCCAAGTTGTGATTATTTCATCTAAATATCACCCAGTCCAAGAAAATTCGGCCAAGTCTACACATGGCCCATGTTTTGGTCATAAATCATTCATTTCAAGTCCGAATGGACTCAAATCAAAGCCCACTTAAAGAGTACTCCTTTTTCTACATTTTAATAAGGATCCAAGCCCAAAATAAAGGTGGAATTTCGTCCATGAATCTGCCCAACAATAGATCCAAGTTCAAGTAACTCATAACATTGAATTAGAAGGCATTTTGAAGGGTCCTATCATTATGAAGTCATTTACTTAGAAGATATTAGAAGGTTGCCTCAATTATTGTCTAGAATTTATTTGAGTCCTTTGATTTGTCTTGTGTATCCTATAAATAGGTTGTCTTTGTAATCTTTTGAAAACACTTTTGATTTGAATGAAATTGTGAGTTTTAAACTCTTTTTGTTCTTTGTGAACTATAGAACTTATCAAGTCTTCTTACTTGTGGCGTTCAATACTTATCAATCAACTTGGTGGGTTGATTGTGGCGTATCTTATACCAAGGTTCTTGTCTCACAATAGACAACGGGTCGCGGTTTCACCATTACTATCTCGGGAGTAAATGGATCAAAATTAGTATGATTATAACTTATTGGGTGTAACTGAGATATAACAGCTCATAGTGGTCCGTAATCTCTCGTTATAGGGTAATTTTGGTATTAGTGGGTATAAGGGGTTTGTGTCTCCTAAACAATTGTAATTGGTCATTACGGGAGTAAATGGTCCATAATTAGTATGATTAGTACTTATTAGGTGCAATTAAGATATAACGGGTCATAGTGGTTCGTAATGGCTCGATATAGGGTAATCTTGGTCTTAGTGGGTATAAGGGGTTTGTGTCTCCTTAAGAAGTCTAATTGGTCATAACGGGAGTAAGTGGGTCATAATGAGTATGATTAGAACTTATTGGGTGCAAGTGAGATATAACGGGTCATAAACGCATAATGGTCCGAAATGGTTCATTATTGGGTAATTTTTATCTTAGTACTTATATAGTGTTTGTGTCTCCTAAAACGAATCTAATTGGTCATAATGGGAGTAAACGAGTCATAATGCGTTTCATTAGAACTTATTTGGTGTAATTGAGGTATAAACGGGTCTTTGTGGTACGTAATGGATCGTTATTGGTTAATTATGGTCTTAGTTGCAATAAGGAGTTGTTTCTCCTAAAACGAATCTAATTGGTCATAATGGGTCTAAATGAGTTTGATTACACCTTATTAGGTGTAATTGAGGTGTAACGGGTCTTTGTAATCCGTAATGGCTCGTTATTGGGTAATTTTGGTCTTAGTGGGTATAAGGGGTTTGTGTCTCCTTAACAAGTCTAATTGGTCATAACGGGAGTAAATGGGTCTTTATGAGTTTGATTGGACCTTATTAGTTGTAATTGAGTTGTAACGGGTCATAATGGTCCATAAATGGCTAATTATTGGCTAATGTCTTTCTGGGTATAAGGAACATTGTATCCCCTTAACAAGTCTAATTTGCGATAATGGGAGTAATGGGTGATAATGAGTGTGATTAGACCTTATTTGTTGTAATTGAGATATAATGGGTCATAATGGTCCGTAATGGCCCGTTAATGGGTAAATTTTATCTTACTAGGTATAAGGGGTTTGGGTCTCCTTAACAAGTCTAATTGCTCATAACAGGAGTAAATGGGTCATAGTGAGTATGATGAGAACTTATTGGGTGTAATTGAGATATAATGGGTCGTAATGGTCCGTAATGGCTAGTTATTGGCTAATCTTGGTGTTAGTGGGTATATGGGGTTTGTGTCTCCTTAACATGTATAATTGGTCATAACGGAAGTAAATGGTTCATAATTAGTATGATTAGAACTTAATAGGTGTAATTGAGATATAACGGGTCATAGTGGTTCTTAATGGCACGTTATAGGGTAATCTTGCTCTTAGTGGCTATAAGGGGTGTATGTCTCCTTAAGAAGTCTAATTGGTCATAACGGGATTAAGTGGGTCATAATGAGTATGATTAGATATAATGGGTCATAATGGTCCGTAATGGCTTGTTATTGTATAATTTTTGTCTTTGCGGGTATAAGAGGATTGTGTCTCCTTAACAAGTCTAATTGATCATAACGGGAGTAAATGGCTCGTTATTGGGTAATTTTGGTCTTAGTGGGTATAAGGGATTTGTGTCTCCTTAACAAGTGTAATTAGTCATAATGGGAGTAAATGGGTGATAATGAGTATGATTAGAACTTATTGGGTGCAATTGAGACATAATGGGTCATAATGGTCCGTAATGGCTCGTTAATGGGTAATTTTTGTCTTACCGGGTATAAGGGGTTTGTGTCTCCTTAACAAGTCTAATTGCTTATAACTGGAGTAAATGGGTCATAATGAGTTTGATTAGAACTTATTGGGTGCAATTGAGCTATAATGGGTCATAATGGTCCGTAATGGCTCGTTATTGGCTAATTTTGGTCTTAGTGGGTATATGGCGTTTGTGACTCCATAACATGTATAATAGGTCATAACGGGGGTAGGTGGGTCATAATGAGTGTGATAAGAACTTATTGGTTGCAACAGAGATATAATGGGTCATAATGGTCCGTAATGGCTCGTTATTGGGTAATTTTTGTCTTAGCGGGTATAAGGGGTTTGTGTCTCCTAAACAATTGTAATTGGTCATTACGGGAGTAAATGGTCCATAATTAGTATGATTAGTACTTATTAGGTGCAATTAAGATATAACGGGTCATAGTGGTTCGTAATGGCTCGATATAGGGTAATCTTGGTCTTAGTGGGTATAAGGGGTTTGTGTCTCCTTAAGAAGTCTAATTGGTCATAACGGGAGTAAGTGGGTCATAATGAGTATGATTAGAACTTATTGGGTGCAAGTGAGATATAACGGGTCATAAACGCATAATGGTCCGAAATGGTTCATTATTGGGTAATTTTTATCTTAGTAGGTATATAGTGTTTGTGTCTCCTAAAACGAATCTAATTGGTCATAATGGGAGTAAACGAGTCATAATGCATTTCATTAGAATTTATTTGGTGTAATTGAGGTATAAACGGGTCTTTGTGGTACGTAATGGATCGTTATTGGTTAATTATGGTCTTAGTTGCAATAAGGAGTTGTTTCTCCTAAAACGAATCTAATTGGTCATAATGGGTCTAAATGAGTTTGATTACACCTTATTAGGTGTAATTGAGTTGTAACGGGTCTTTGTAATCCGTAATGGCTCGTTATTGGGTAATTTTGGTCTTAGTGGGTATAAGGGGTTTGTGTCTCCTTAACAAGTCTAATTGGTCATAACGGGAGTAAATGGGTCATTATGAGTTTGATTGGACCTTATTAGTCGTAATTGAGTTGTAACGGGTCATAATGGTCCATAAATGGCTAATTATTGGCTAATGTCTTTCTGGGTATAAGGGGTTTTGTATCCCCTTAACAAGTCTAATTTGCGATAATGGGAGTAATGGGTCATAATGAGTGTGATTAGACCTTATTTGTTGTAATTGAGATATAATGGGTCATAATGGTCCGTAATGGCTCGTTAATGGGTAAATTTTATCTTACTAGGTATAAGGGGTTTGGGTCTCCTTAACAAGTCTAATTGCTCATAACAGGAGTAAATGGGTCATAGTGAGTATGATGAGAACTTATTGCATGTAATTGAGATATGATGGGTCGTAATGGTCCGTAATGGCTCGTTATTGGCTAATATTGGTGTTAGTGGGTATATGGGGTTTGTGTCTCCTTAACATGTATAATTGGTCATAACGGAAGTAAATGGTTCATAATTAGTATGATTAACTTAATAGGTGTAATTGAGATATAACGGGTCATAGTGGTTCGTAATGGCACGTTATAGGGTAATCTTGCTCTTAGTGGGTATAAGGGGGGTGTGTCTCCTTAAGAAGTCTAATTGGTCATAACGGGAGTAAGTGGGTCATAATGAGTATGATTAGATATAATGGGTCATAATGGTCCGTAATGGCTTGTTATTGTATAATTTTTGTCTTTGCGGGTATAAGAGGATTGTGTCTCCTTAACAAGTCTAATTGATCATAACGGGAGTAAATGGCTCATTATTGGGTAATTTTGGTCTTAGTGGGTATAAGGGATTTGTGTCTCCTTAACAAGTGTAATTAGTCATAATGGGAGTAAATGGGTATGATTAGAACTTATTGGGTGCAATTGAGATATAATGGGTCATAATGGTCCGTAATGGCTCGTTAATGGGTAATTTTTGTCTTACCGGGTATAAGGGGTTTGTGTCTCCTTACCAAGTCTAATTGCTTATAACTGGAGTAAATGGGTCATAATGAGTTTGATTAGAACTTATTGGGTGCAATTGAGCTATAATGGGTCATAATGGTCCGTAATGGCTCGTTATTGGCTAATTTTGGTCTTAGTGGGTATATGGCGTTTGTGACTCCATAACATGTATAATAGGTCATAACGGGGGTAGGTGGGTCATAATGAGTGTGATAAGAACTTATTGGTTGCAACAGAGATATAATGGGTCATAATGGTCCGTAATGGCTCGTTATTGGGTAATTTTTGTCTTAGCGGGTATAAGAGGTTTGTGTCTCCTTAACAAGTCTAATTGGTCATAACGGGAGTAAATGGGTCATAACTAGTAAGATTAGAACTTATTGGGTGCAATTGATATATAATGGGTCATAATGGTCCGTAATGGCTCGTTAATGGGTAAATTTTGTCTTACCGGGTATAAGGGGTTTGTGTCTCCTTAACAAGTCTAATTGGTCGTAACGGGAGTAAACGGGTCAAAATGAGTATGATTTGAACTTATTGGTTACAATTGAGATATAATGGGTCATAATGGTCCGTAAAGGCTCGTTATTGGGTAATTTTGTTCTTGGTGGGTATAAGGGGTTTGTGTTTTCTCAACAATTATAATTGGTCATAACGGGAGTAAATGGATCAAAATTAGTATGATTATAACTTATTGGGTGTAACTGAGATATAACAGCTCATAGTGGTCCGTAATCTCTCGTTATAGGGTAATTTTGGTATTAGTGGGTATAAGGGGTTTGTGTCTCCTAAACAATTGTAATTGGTCATTACGGGAGTAAATGGTCCATAATTAGTATGATTAGTACTTATTAGGTGCAATTAAGATATAACGGGTCATAGTGGTTCGTAATGGCTCGATATAGGGTAATCTTGGTCTTAGTGGGTATAAGGGGTTTGTGTCTCCTTAAGAAGTCTAATTGGTCATAACGGGAGTAAGTGGGTCATAATGAGTATGATTAGAACTTATTGGGTGCAAGTGAGATATAACGGGTCATAAACGCATAATGGTCCGAAATGGTTCATTATTGGGTAATTTTTATCTTAGTAGGTATATAGTGTTTGTGTCTCCTAAAACGAATCTAATTGGTCATAATGGGAGTAAACGAGTCATAATGCGTTTCATTAGAACTTATTTGGTGTAATTGAGGTATAAACGGGTCTTTGTGGTACGTAATGGATCGTTATTGGTTAATTATGGTCTTAGTTGCAATAAGGAGTTGTTTCTCCTAAAACGAATCTAATTGGTCATAATGGGTCTAAATGAGTTTGATTACACCTTATTAGGTGTAATTGAGGTGTAACGGGTCTTTGTAATCCGTAATGGCTCGTTATTGGGTAATTTTGGTCTTAGTGGGTATAAGGGGTTTGTGTCTCCTTAACAAGTCTAATTGGTCATAACGGGAGTAAATGGGTCTTTATGAGTTTGATTGGACCTTATTAGTTTTAATTGAGTTGTAACGGGTCATAATGGTCCATAAATGGCTAATTATTGGCTAATGTCTTTCTGGGTATAAGGAACATTGTATCCCCTTAACAAGTCTAATTTGCGATAATGGGAGTAATGGGTGATAATGAGTGTGATTAGACCTTATTTGTTGTAATTGAGATATAATGGGTCATAATGGTCCGTAATGGCCCGTTAATGGGTAAATTTTATCTTACTAGGTATAAGGGGTTTGGGTCTCCTTAACAAGTCTAATTGCTCATAACAGGAGTAAATGGGTCATAGTGAGTATGATGAGAACTTATTGGGTGTAATTGAGATATAATGGGTCGTAATGGTCCGTAATGGCTCGTTATTGGCTAATCTTGGTGTTAGTGGGTATATGGGGTTTGTGTCTCCTTAACATGTATAATTGGTCATAACGGAAGTAAATGGTTCATAATTAGTATGATTAGAACTTAATAGGTGTAATTGAGATATAACGGGTCATAGTGGTTCTTAATGGCACGTTATAGGGTAATCTTGCTCTTAGTGGCTATAAGGGGTGTATGTCTCCTTAAGAAGTCTAATTGGTCATAACGGGATTAAGTGGGTCATAATGAGTATGATTAGATATAATGGGTCATAATGGTCCGTAATGGCTTGTTATTGTATAATTTTTGTCTTTGCGGGTATAAGAGGATTGTGTCTCCTTAACAAGTCTAATTGATCATAACGGGAGTAAATGGCTCGTTATTGGGTAATTTTGGTCTTAGTGGGTATAAGGGATTTGTGTCTCCTTAACAAGTGTAATTAGTCATAATGGGAGTAAATGGGTGATAATGAGTATGATTAGAACTTATTGGGTGCAATTGAGATATAATGGGTCATAATGGTCCGTAATGGCTCGTTAATGGGTAATTTTTGTCTTACCGGGTATAAGGGGTTTGTGTCTCCTTACCAAGTCTAATTGCTTATAACTGGAGTAAATGGGTCATAATGAGTTTGATTAGAACTTATTGGGTGCAATTGAGCTATAATGGGTCATAATGGTCCGTAATGGCTCGTTATTGGCTAATTTTGGTCTTAGTGGGTATATGGCGTTTGTGACTCCATAACATGTATAATAGGTCATAACGGGGGTAGGTGGGTCATAATGAGTGTGATAAGAACTTATTGGTTGCAACAGAGATATAATGGGTCATAATGGTCCGTAATGGCTCGTTATTGGGTAATTTTTGTCTTAGCGGGTATAAGAGGTTTGTGTCTCCTTAACAAGTCTAATTGGTCATAACGGGAGTAAATGGGTCATAACTAGTAAGATTAGAACTTATTGGGTGCAATTGATATATAATGGGTCATAATGGTCCGTAATGGCTCGTTAATGGGTAAATTTTGTCTTACCCATAAGGGGTTTGTGTCTCCTTAACAAGTCTAATTGGTCGTAACGGGAGTAAACGGGTCAAAATGAGTATGATTTGAACTTATTGGTTACAATTGAGATATAATGGGTCTTAATGGTCCGTAAAGGCTCGTTATTGGGTAATTTTGTTTTTGATGGGTATAAGGGGTTTGTGTTTTCTCAACAATTATAATTGGTCATAACGGGAGTAAATGGATCAAAATTTGTATGATTAGAACTTATTGGGTGCAATTGAGCTATAATGGGTCATAATGGTCCGTAATGGCTCGTTATTGGCCAATTTTGGACTTAGTGGGTATATGGCGTTTGTGTCTCCTTAACATTTATAATAGGTCATAACGGGAGTAGGTGGGTCATAATGAGTGAGATAAGAACTTATTGGTTGCAACTGATATATAATGGGTCATAATGGTTCGTAATGGCTCGTTATTGGGTAATTTTTGTCTTAGGGGTATAAGAGGTAGTGTCTCCTTAACAAGTCTAATTGGTCATAACGGGAGTAAATAGGTCATAACTAGTAAGATTAGAACTTATTGGGTGCAATTGAGATATAATGGGTCATAATGGTTCGTAATGGCTCGTTAATGGGTAAATTTTGTCTTACCGGGTATAAGGGGTTTGTGTCTCCTTAACAAGTCTAATTGGTCGTAACGGGAGTAAACGGGTGAAAATGAGTATGATTTGAACTTATTGGTTACAATTGAGATATAATGGGTCATAATGGTCCGTAAAGGCTCGTTATTGGGTAATTTTGTTCTTGGTGGGTATAAGGGGTTTGTGTTTTCTCAACAATTATAATTGGTCATAACGGGAGAAAATGGATCAAAATTTGTATGATTAGAACTTATTGGGTGTAACTGAGATATAACAGGTCATAGTGGTCCGTAATCTCTCGTTATAGGGTAATTTTGGTATTAGTGGGTATAAGGGGGTTGTGTCTCCTAAACAATTGTAATTGGTCATTACGGGAGTAAATGGTTCATAATTAGTATGATTATTAGTACTTATTAGGTGTAATTAAGATATAACGGGTCATAGTGGTTCGTAATGGCTCGATATAGGGTAATATTGGTCTTAGTGGGTATAAGGTGTTTGTGTCTCCTTAAGAAGTCTAATTGGTTATAACGGGAGTAAGTGGGTCATAATGAGTATGATTAGAACTTATTGGGTGCAAGTGAGATATAACGGGTCATAAACGCATAATGGTCCGAAATGGTTCATTATTGGGTAATTTTTATCTTTAGTAGGTATATAGGGTTTGTGTCTCCTAAAACGAATCTAATTGGTCATAATGGGAGTAAACGAGTCATAATGCGTTTCATTAGAACTTATTTGGTATAATTGAGTTATATAAACGGGTCTTTGTGGTACGTAATGGCTCGTTATTGGTTAATTATGGTCTTAGTTGCAATAAGGAGTTGTTTCTCCTAAAACGAATCTAATTGGTCATAATGGGTCTAAATGAGTTTGGTAACACCTTATTAGGTGTAATTGAGGTGTAATGGGTCTTTGTAATCCGTAATGGCTCGTTATTGGGTAATTTTGGTCTTAGTGGGTATAAGAGGCTTGTGTGTCATTATGAGTAAATGGGTCATTATGAGTTATGAGTTTGATTGGACCTTATTAGTTGTAATTGGTCATAACGGGAGTAAATGGGTCATTATGAGTTTGATTGGACCTTATTAGTTGTAACGGGTCATAATGGTCCATAAATGGCTAATTATTGGCTAATGTCTTTCTGGGTATAAGGGGTTTGTATCCCCTTAACAAGTCTAATTGGTGATAATGGGAGTAATGGGTCATAATGAGTGTGATTAGACCTTATTTGTTGTAATTGAGTTATAATGGGTCATAATGGTCCGTAATGGCTCGTTAATGGGTAAATTTTGTCTTACTAGGTATAAGGGGTTTGTGTCACCTTAACAAGTCTAATTGCTCATAACAGGAGTAAATGGGTCATAGTGAGAATGATTAGAACTTATTGGGTGTAATTGAGATATAATCGGTCGTAATGGTCCGTAATGGCTCGTTATTGGCTAATCTTGGTGTTAGTGGGTATATGGGTTTTGTGTCTCCTTAACATGTATAATTGGTCATAACGGAAGTAAATGGTTCATAATTAGTATGATTAGAACTTAATAAGTGTAATTGAGATATAACGTGTCTCCTTAACTTGTATAATTGGTTAGAACGGGAGTAAATGGATCAAAATTAGTATGATTAGAACTTATTGGGTGTAACTGAGATATAATAGGTCATAGTGGTCCGTAATGGCTCGTTATAGGGTAACTTTGGTATTAGCGGGTATAAGGGGTTTGTGTCTCGTTAACAAGTCTAATTGCTCATAACTGGAGTAAATGGGTCATAATGAGTATGATTTGAACTTATTGGTTACAACTGAGATATAATGGGTCATAATGGTCCGTAATGGCTCGTTATTGGGTAATTTTTGTCTTAGCGGGTATAAGAGATTTGGGTCTCCTTAACAAGTCTAATTGGTCATAACGGGAGTAATTGGGTCATAACTAGTAAGATTAGAACTTATTGGGTGCATTTGAGATATAATGGGTCATAATGGTCCGTAATGGCTCGTTATTGGGTAATTTTTGTCTTAGCGGGTATTAGAGATTTGGGTCTCCTTAACAAGTCTAATTGGTCATAACGGGAGTAATTGGGTCATAACTAGTAAGATTAGAACTTATTGGGTGCATTTCAGATATAATGGGTAGTAATGGTCCGTAATGGCTCGTTATTGGTTAATTTTTATCTTAGTGGGTATAAGGGGTTTGTGTGTCCTTAACAAGTCTAATTGCTCATAATGAGTATGATTAGAACTCATTGGGTGCAATTAAGATATAATGGGTTAATGGCCCGTAATGGCTCGTTATTAGATAAATTTTGTCTTAACGGGTATAAAGATTTGTGTCTCCTTAACAAGTCTTATTGGTCATAACGGGAGTAAATGGGTCATAATGAGTATGATTAGAACTTATTGGTTACAATTGAGATATAATGGGTCATAATGGTCCGTAATGGCTCGTTATTGGGTAATTTTGTTCTTAGTGGGTATAAGGCGTTTGTGTCTCCTTAACATGTATAATTGGACATAACGTGAGTAAATGGATCAAAATTAGTATGATTAGGACTTATTGGGTGTAACTGAGATATAATAGGTCATAGTGGTCCGTAATAGCTCGTTATAGGGTAACTTTGGTATTAGCGGGTATAAGGGGTTTGTGTCTCGTTAACAAGTCTAATTGCTCATACCTAGAGTAAATGGGTCATAATGAGTATGATTTGAACTTATTGGTTACAACTGAGATATAATGGGTCATAATGGTCCCTAATGGCTCGTTATTGGGTAATTTTGGTCTTAGTGGGTATATTGCGTTTGTTTCTCCTTAACATGTATAATTGGTCATAACGGGAGTAAGTGGGTCATAATGAGTATTATATGAACTTATTGGGTGCAACTAAGATATAATGGGTCATAATGGTTCGTAATGGCTCGTTATTTGGTAATTTTTGTCTTAGCGGGTATAAGAGATTTGGGTCTCCTTAACAAGTCTAATTGGTCATAACGGGAGTAATTGTGTCATAACTAGTAAGATTAGAACTTATTGGGTGCATTTGAGATATAATAGGTCATAATGGTCCGTAATGGCTCGTTATTAGTTAATTTTTATCTTAGTGGGTATAAGGGGTTTGTGTGTCCTTAACAAGTCTAATTGCTCATAATGAGTATGATTAGAACTCATTGGGTGCAATTAAGATATGGGCTAATGGTCCGTAAGGGCTCGTTATTAGATAACTTTTGTCTTAACGGGTATAAAGATTTGTGTCTCCTTAACAAGTTTTATTGGTCATAACGGGAGTAAATGGGTCATAATGAGTATGATTAGAAGTTATTGGTTACAATTGAGATATAATGGGTCATAATGGTCCATAATGGCTCGTTATTGGGTAATTTTGTTCTTAGTGGGTATAAGGCGTTTGTGTCTCCTTAACTTGTATAATTGGTCAGAACAGGAGTAAATGGATCAAAATTAGTATGATTATAACTTATTGGGTGTAACTGAGATATATTAGGTCATAGTGGTCCGTAATGGCTCGTTATAGGGTAACTTTGGTATTAGCGGGTATAAGGGGTTTGTGTCTCGTTAACAAGTCTAATTGCTCATAACTGGAGTAAATGGGTCATAATGAGTATGATTTGAACTTATTGGTTACAACTGAGATATAATGGGTCATAACGGTCCGTAATGGCTCGTTATTGGGTAATTTTTGTCTTAGCGGGTATAAGAGATTTGGGTCTCCTTAACAAGTCTAATTGGTCATAACGGGAGTAATTGGGTCATAACTAGTAAGATTAGAACTTATTGGGTATATTTGAGATATAATGGGTCATAATGGTCCGTAATGGCTCGTTATTGGGTAATTTTTGTCTTAGCGGGTATTAGAGATTTGGGTCTCCTTAATAAGTCTAATTGGTCATAACGGGAGTAATTGGGTCATATCTAGTAAGATTAGAACTTATTGGGTGCATTTTGAGATATAATGGGTCATAATGGTCCGTAATGGCTCGTTATTGGTTAATTTTTATCTTAGTGGGTATAAGGCGTTTGTGTCTCCTTAACATGTATAATTGGTCATAACGGGAGTAAATGGATCAAAATTAGTATGATTAGAACTTATTGGGTGTAACTGAGATATAATAGGTCATAGTGGTCCGTAATGGCTCGTTATAGGGTAATTTTGGTATTAGCGGGTATAAGGGGTTTGTGTCTCGTTAACAAGTCTAATTGCTCATAACTGGAGTAAATGGGTCATAATGAGTATGATTTGAACTTATTGGTTACAACTGAGATATAATGGGTCATAATGGTCCGTAATGGCTCGTTATTGGGTAATTTTTGTCTTAGCGGGTATAAGAGATTTGGGTCTCCTTAACAAGTCTAATTGGTCATAACGGGAGTAATTGGGTCATAACTAGTAAGATTAGAACTTATTGGGTGCATTTGAGATATAATGGGTCATAATGGTCCGTAATGGCTCGTTATTGGTTAATTTTTATCTTAGTGGGTATAAGGGGTTTGTGTGTCCTTAACAAGTCTAATTGCTCATAATGAGTATGATTGGAACTCATTGGGTGCAATTAAGATATAATGGGTTAATGGCCCGTAATGGCTCGTTATTAGATAAATTTTGTCTTAACGGGTATAAAGATTTGTGTCTCCTTAACAAGTTTTATTGGTCATAACGGGAGTAAATGGGTCATAATGAGTATGATTAGAAGTTATTGGTTACAATTGAGATATAATGGGTCATAATGGTCCGTAATGGCTCGTTATTGGGTAATTTTGTTCTTAGTCGGTATAAGGCGTTTGTGTCTCCTTAACTTGTATAATTGGTCATAACGGGAGTAAATGGATCAAAATTAGTATGATTAGAACTTATTGAGTGGAACTGAGATATAATAGGTCATAGTGGTCCGTAATGGCTCGTTATAGGGTAACTTTGGTATTAGCGGGTATAAGGGGTTTGTGTCTCGTTAACAAGTCTAATTGCTCATAACTGGAGTAAATGGGTCATTATGAGTATGATTTGAACTTATTGGTTACAACTGAGATATAATGGGTCATAATGGTCCGTAATGGCTCGTTATTGGGTAATTTTTGTCTTAGCGGGTATAAGAGATTTGGGTCTCCTTAACAAGTCTAATTGGTCATAACGGGAGTAATTGGGTCATAACTAGTAAGATTAGAACTTATTGGGTGCATTTGAGATATAATGGGTCATAATGGTCCGTAATGGCTCGTTATTGGCTAATTTTGGTTTTTGTGGGTATATGGCGTTTGTGACTCCTTAACATGTATAATTGGTCATAACGGGAGTAGTGTGTCATAATTAGTATTATATGAACTTATTGGGTGCAACTGAGATATAATGGGTCCTAATGGTCCCTAATGGCTCGTTATTGGGTAATTTTTGTCTTAGCGGGTATAAGAGATTTGGGTCTCCTTAACAAGTCTAATTGGTCATAACGGGAGTAATTGGGTCATAACTAGTAATATTAGAACTTATTGGGTGCATTTGAGATAAAATGGGTCATAATGGTCCGTAATGGCTCGTTATTGGTTAATTTTTATCTTAGTGGGCATTGGTTTGTGTGTCCTTAACAAGTCTAATTGCTCATAATGAGTATGATTAGAACTTATTGGTTACAACTGAGATATAATGGGTCATAATGGTCCCTAATGGCTCGTTATTGGGTAATTTTTGTCTTAGCGGGTATAAGAGATTTGGGTCTCCTTAACAAGTCTAATTGGTCATAACGGGAGTAATTGGGTCATAACTAGTAAGATTAGAACTTATTAGGTGCATTTGAGATATAACGGGTCATAATGGTCCGTAATGGCTCGTTATTGGTTAATTTTTATCTTAGTGGGTATAAGGGGTTTGTGTGTCCTTAACAAGTCTAATTGCTCATAATGAGTATGATTAGAACTCATTGGGTGCAATTAAGATATAATGGGTTAATGGCCCGTAATGGCTCGTTATTAGATAACTTTTGTCTTAACGGGTATAAAGATTTGTGTCTCCTTAACAAGTCTTATTGGTCATAACGGGAGTAAATGGGTCATAATGAGTATGATTAGAACTTATTGGTTACAATTGAGATATAATGGGTCATAATGGTCCGTAATGGCTCGTTATTGGGTAATTTTGTTCTTAGTGGGTATAAGGCGTTTGTGTCTCCTTAACATGTATAATTGGTCATAACGGGAGTAAATGGATCAAAATTAGTATGATTAGAACTTATTGGGTGTAACTGAGATATAATAGGTCATAGTGGTCCGTAATGGCTCGTTATAGGGTAATTTTGGTATTAGCGGGTATAAGGGGTTTGTGTCTCGTTAACAAGTCTAATTGCTCATAACTGGAGTAAATGGGTCATAATGAGTATGATTTGAACTTATTGGTTACAACTGAGATATAATGGGTCATAATGGTCCGTAATGGCTCGTTATTGGGTAATTTTTGTCTTAGCGGGTATAAGAGATTTGGGTCTCCTTAACAAGTCTAATTGGTCATAACGGGAGTAATTGTGTCATAACTAGTAAGATTAGAACTTATTGGGTGCATTTGAGATATAATGGGTCATAATGGTCCGTAATGGCTCGTTATTGGTTAATTTTTATCTTAGTGGGTATAAGGGGTTTGTGTGTCCTTAACAAGTCTAATTGCTCATAATGAGTATGATTAGAACTCATTGGGTGCAATTAAGATATAATGGGTTAATGGCCCGGAATGGCTCGTTATTAGATAAATTTTGTCTTAACGGGTATAAAGATTTGTGTCTCCTTAACAAGTTTTATTGGTCATAACGGGAGTAAATGGGTCATAATGAGTATGATTAGAACTTATTGGTTACAATTGAGATATAATGGGTCATAATGGTCCGTAATGGCTCATTATTGGGTAATTTTGTTCTTAGTGGGTATAAGGTGTTTGTGTCTCCTTAACATGTATAATTGGTCATAACGGGAGTAAATGGATCAAAATTAGTACGATTAAAACTTATTGGGTGTAACTGAGATATAATAGGTCATAGTGGTCCGTAATGGCTCGTTATAGGGTAATTTTGGTATTAGCGGGTATAAGGGGTTTGTGTCTCGTTAACAAGTCTAATTGCTCATACCTGGAGTAAATGGGTCATAATGAGTATGATTTGAACTTATTGGTTACAACTGAGATATAATGGGTCATAATGGTCCCTAATGGCTCGTTATTGGGTAATTTTGGTCTTAGTGGGTATATTGCGTTTCTTTCTCCTTAACATGTATAATTGGTCATAACGGGAGTAAGTGGGTCATAATGAGTATTATATGAACTTATTGGGTGCAACTGAGATATAATGGGTCATAATGGTTCGTAATGGCTCGTTATTTGGTAATTTTTGTCTTAACGGGTATAAGAGATTTGGGTCTCCTTAACAAGTCTAATTGGTCATAACGGGAGTAATTGTGTCATAACTAGTAAGATTAGAACTTATTGGGTGCATTTGAGATATAATGGGTCATAATGGTCCGTAATGGCTCGTTATTGGTTAATTTTTATCTTAGTGGGTATAAGGTGTTTGTGTGTCCTTAACAAGTCTAATTGCTCATAATGAGTATGATTAGAACTCATTGGGTGCAATTAAGATATAATGGGTTAATGGTCCGTAAGGGCTCGTTATTAGATAACTTTTGTCTTAACGGGTATAAAGATTTGTGTCTCCTTAACAAGTCTTATTGGTCATAACGGGAGTAAATGGGTCATAATGAGTATGATTAGAACTTATTGGTTACAATTGAGATATAATGGGTCATAATGGTCCGTAATGGCTCGTTATTGGGTAATTTTGTTCTTAGTGGGTATAAGGCGTTTGTGTCTCCTTAACATGTATAATTGGTCATAACGGGAGTAAATGGATCAAAATTAGTATGATTAGAACTTATTGGGTGTAACTGAGATATAATAGGTCATAGTGGTCCGTAATGGCTCGTTATAGGGTAATTTTGGTATTAGCGGGTATAAGGGGTTTGTGTCTCGTTAACAAGTCTAATTGCTCATAACTGGAGTAAATGGGTCATAATGAGTATGATTTGAACTTATTGGTTACAACTGAGATATAATGGGTCATAATGGTCCGTAATGGCTCGTTATTGGGTAATTTTTGTCTTAGCGGGTATAAGAGATTTGGGTCTCCTTAACAAGTCTAATTGGTCATAACGGGAGTAATTGGGTCATAACTAGTAAGATTAGAACTTATTGGGTGCATTTGAGATATAATGGGTCATAATGGTCCGTAATGGCTCGTTATTGGGTAATTTTTGTCTTAGCGGGTATTAGAGATTTGGGTCTCCTTAACAAGTCTAATTGGTCATAACGGGAGTAACTGGGTCATAACTAGTAAGATTAGAACTTATTGGGTGCATTTCAGATATAATGGGTAGTAATGGTCCGTAATGGCTCGTTATTGGTTAATTTTTATCTTAGTGGGTATAAGGGGTTTGTGTGTCCTTAACAAGTCTAATTGCTCATAATGAGTATGATTAGAACTCATTGGGTGCAATTAAGATATAATGGGTTAATGGCCCGTAATGGCTCGTTATTAGATAAATTTTGTCTTAACGGGTATAAAGATTTGTGTCTCCTTAACAAGTCTTATTGGTCATAACGGGAGTAAATGGGTCATAATGAGTATGATTAGAACTTATTGGTTACAATTGAGATATAATGGGTCATAATGGTCCGTAATGGCTCGTTATTGGGTAATTTTGTTCTTAGTGGGTATAAGGCGTTTGTGTCTCCTTAACATGTATAATTGGTCATAACGTGAGTAAATGGATCAAAATTAGTATGATTAGGACTTATTGGGTGTAACTGAGATATAATAGGTCATAGTGGTCCGTAATAGCTCGTTATAGGGTAACTTTGGTATTAGCGGGTATAAGGGGTTTGTGTCTCGTTAACAAGTCTAATTGCTCATACCTAGAGTAAATGGGTCATAATGAGTATGATTTGAACTTATTGGTTACAACTGAGATATAATGGGTCATAATGGTCCCTAATGGCTCGTTATTGGGTAATTTTGGTCTTAGTGGGTATAAGAGATTTGGGTCTCCTTAACAAGTCTAATTGGTCATAACGGGAGTAATTGGGTCATAAATAGTAAGATTAGAACTTATTGGGTGCATTTGAGATATAATGGGTCATAATGGTCCGTAATGGCTCGTTATTGGTTAATTTTTATCTTAGTGGGTATAAGGGGTTTGTGTGTCCTTAACAAGTCTAATTGCTCATAATGAGTATGATTAGAACTCATTGGGTGCAATTAAGATATAATAGGTTAATGGCCCGTAATGGCTCGTTATTAGATAACTTTTGTCTTAACGGGTATAAAGATTTGTGTCTCCTTAACAAGTCTTATTGGTCATAACGGGAGTAAATGGGTCATAATGAGTATGATTAGAACTTATTGGTTACAACTGAGATATAATGGGTCATAATGGTCCGTAATGGCTCGTTATTGGGTAATTTTTGTCTTAGCGGGTATAAGAGATTTGGGTCTCCTTAACAAGTCTAATTGGTCATAACGGGAGTAATTGGGTCATAACTAGTAAGATTAGAACTTATTGGGTGCATTTGAGATATAATGGGTCATAATGGTCCGTAATGGCTCGTTATTGGGTAATTTTTGTCTTAGCGGGTATTAGAGATTTGGGTCTGCTTAACAAGTCTAATTGTTCATAACGGGAGTAATTGGGTCATAACTAGTAAGATTAGAACTTATTGGGTGCATTTCAGATATAATGGGTAGTAATGGTCCGTAATGGCTCGTTATTGGTTAATTTTTATCTTAGCGGGTATAAGGGGTTTGTGTGTCCTTAACAAGTCTAATTGCTCATAATGAGTATGATTAGAACTCATTGGGTGCAATTAAGATATAATGGGTTAATGGCCCGTAATGGCTCGTTATTAGATAAATTTTGTCTTAACGGGTATAAAGATTTGTGTCTCCTTAACAAGTCTTATTGGTCATAACGGGAGTAAATGGGTCATAATGAGTATGATTAGAACTTATTGGTTACAATTGAGATATAATGGGTCATTATGGTCCGTAATGGCTCGTTATTGGGTAATTTTGTTCTTAGTGGGTATAAGGCGTTTGTGTCTCCTTAACATGTATAATTGGTCATAACGTGAGTAAATGGATCAAAATTAGTATGTATTAGCTGGTATAAGGGGTTTGTGTCTCGTTAACAAGTCTAATTGCTCATAACTTGAGTAAATGGGTCATAATGAGTATGATTTGAACTTATTGGTTACAACTGAGATATAATGGGTCATAATGGTCCCTAATGGCTCGTTATTGGGTAATTTTTGTCTTAGCGGGTATAAGAGATTTGGGTCTCCTTAACAAGTCTAATTGGTCATAACGGGAGTAATTGGGTCATAACTAGTAAGATTAGAACTTATTGGGTATATTTGAGATATAATGGGTCATAATGGTCCGTAATGGCTCGTTATTGGGTAATTTTTGTCTTAGCGGGTATTAGAGATTTGGGTCTCCTTAACAAGTCTAATTGGTCATAACGGGAGTAATTGGGTCATAACTAGTAAGATTAGAACTTATTGGGTGCATTTGAGATATAATGGGTCATAATGGTCCGTAATGGCTCGTAATTGGTTAATTTTTATCTTAGTGGGTATAAGGGGTTTGTGTGTCCTTAACAAGTCTAATTGCTCATAATGAGTATGATTAGAACTCAATGGGTGCAATTAAGATATAATGGGTTAATGGCCCGTAATGGCTCGTTATTAGATAACTTTTGTCTTAACGGGTATAAAGATTTGTGTCTCCTTACCAAGTCTTATTGGTCATAACGGGAGTAAATGGGTCATAATGAGTATGATTAGAACTTATTGGTTACAATTGAGATATAATGGGTCATAATGGTCCGTAATGGCTCGTTATTGGGTAATTTTGTTCTTAGTGGGTATAAGGCGTTTGTGTCTCCTTAACATGTATAATTGGTCATAACGTGAGTAAATGGATCAAAATTAGTATGATTAGAACTTATTGGGTGTAACTGAGATATAATAGGTCATAGTGGTCCGTAATAGCTCGTTATAGGGTAATTTTGGTATTAGCAGGTATAAGGGGTTTGTGTCTCGTTAACAAGTCTAATTGCTCATAACTTGAGTAAATGGGTCATAATGAGTATGATTTGAACTTATTGGTTACAACTGAGATATAATGGGTCATAATGGTCCCTAATGGCTCGTTATTGGGTAATTTTTGTCTTAGCGGGTATAAGAGATTTGGGTCTCCTTAACAAGTCTAATTGGTCATAACGGGAGTAATTGGGTCATAACTAGTAAGATTAGAACTTATTGGGTGCATTTGAGATATAATGGGTCATAATGGTCCGTAATGGCTCGTTATTGGTTAATTTTTATCTTAGTGGGTATAAGGGGTTTGTGTGTCCTTAACAAGTCTAATTGCTCATAATGAGTATGATTAGAACTCATTGGGTGCAATTAAGATATAATGGGTTAATGGCCCGTAATGGCTCGTTATTAGATAACTTTTGTCTTAACGGGTATAAAGATTTGTGTCTCCTTAACAAGTCTTATTGGTCATAACGGGAGTAAATGGGTCATAATGAGTATGATTAGAACTTATTGGTTACAATTGAGATATAATGGGTCATAATGGTCCGTAATGGCTCGTTATTGGGTAATTTAGTTCTTAGTGGGTATAAGGCGTTTGTGTCTCCTTAACATGTATAATTGGTCATAACGGGAGTAAATGGATCAAAATTAGTATGATTAGAACTTATTGGGTGTAACTGAGATATAATAGGTCATAGTGGTCCGTAATAGCTCGTTATAGGGTAATTTTGGTATTAGCGGGTATAAGGGGTTTGTGTCTCGTTAACAAGTCTAATTGCTCATAACTGGAGTAAATGGGTCATAATGAGTATGATTTGAACTTATTGGTTACAACTGAGATATAATGGGTCATAATGGTCCCTAATGGCTCGTTATTGGGTAATTTTTGTCTTAGCGGGTATAAGAGATTTGGGTCTTCTTAACAAGTCTAATTGGTCATAACGGGAGTAATTGGGTCATAACTAGTAAGATTAGAACTTATTGGGTATATTTGAGATATAATGGGTCATAATGGTCCGTAATGGCTCGTTATTGGGTAATTTTTGTCTTAGCGGGTATTAGAGATTTGGGTCTCCTTAACAAGTCTAATTGCTCATAACTTGAGTAAATGGGTCATAATGAGTATGATTTGAACTTATTGGTTACAACTGAGATATAATGGGTCATAATGGTCCCTAATGGCTCGTTATTGGGTAATTTTTGTCTTAGCGGGTATAAGAGATTTGGGTCTCCTTAACAAGTCTAATTGGTCATAACGGGAGTAATTGGGTCATAACTAGTAAGATTAGAACTTATTGGGTATATTTGAGATATAATGGGTCATAATGGTCCGTAATGGCTCGTTATTGGGTAATTTTTGTCTTAGCGGGTATTAGAGATTTGGGTCTCCTTAACAAGTCTAATTGGTCATAACGGGAGTAATTGGGTCATAACTAGTAAGATTAGAACTTATTGGATGCATTTCAGATATAATGGGTAGTAATGGTCCGTAATGGCTCGTTATTGGTTAATTTTTATGTTAGTGGGTATAAGGGGTTTGTGTGTCCTTAACAAGTCTAATTGCTCATAATGAGTATGATTAGAACTCATTGGGTGCAATTAAGACATAATGGGTTAATGGCCCGTAATGGCTCGTTATTAGATAAATTTTGTCTTAACGGGTATAAAGATTTGTGTCTCCTTAACAAGTCTTATTGGTCATAACGGGAGTAAATGGGTCATAATGAGTATGATTAGAACTTATTGGTTACAATTGAGATATAATGGGTCATAATGGTCCGTAATGGCTCGTTATTGGGTAATTTTGTTCTTAGTGGGTATAAGGCGTTTGTGTCTCCTTAACATGTATAATTGGTCATAACGTGAGTAAATGGATCAAAATTAGTATGATTAGAACTTATTGGGTGTAACTGAGATATAATAGGTCATAGTGGTCCGTAATAGCTCGTTATAGGGTAATTTTGGTATTAGCTGGTATAAGGGGTTTGTGTCTCGTTAACAAGTCTAATTGCTCATAACTTGAGTAAATGGGTCATAATGAGTATGATTTGAACTTATTGGTTACAACTGAGATATAATGGGTCATAATGGTCCCTAATGGCTCGTTATTGGGTAATTTTTGTCTTAGCGGGTATAAGAGATTTGGGTCTCCTTAACAAGTCTAATTGGTCATAACGGGAGTAATTGGGTCATAACTAGTAAGATTAGAACTTATTGGGTATATTTGAGATATAATGGGTCATAATGGTCCGTAATGGCTCGTTATTGGGTAATTTTTGTCTTAGCGGGTATTAGAGATTTGGGTCTCCTTAACAAGTCTAATTGGTCATAACGGGAGTAATTGGGTCATAACTAGTAAGATTAGAACTTATTGGGTGCATTTGAGATATAATGGGTCATAATGGTCCGTAATGGCTCGTAATTGGTTAATTTTTATCTTAGTGGGTATAAGGGGTTTGTGTGTCCTTAACAAGTCTAATTGCTCATAATGAGTATGATTAGAACTCAATGGGTGCAATTAAGATATAATGGGTTAATGGCCCGTAATGGCTCGTTATTAGATAACTTTTGTCTTAACGGGTATAAAGATTTGTGTCTCCTTACCAAGTCTTATTGGTCATAACGGGAGTAAATGGGTCATAATGAGTATGATTAGAACTTATTGGTTACAATTGAGATATAATGGGTCATAATGGTCCGTAATGGCTCGTTATTGGGTAATTTTGTTCTTAGTGGGTATAAGGCGTTTGTGTCTCCTTAACATGTATAATTGGTCATAACGTGAGTAAATGGATCAAAATTAGGATGATTAGAACTTATTGGGTGTAACTGAGATATTATCATAGTGGTCCGTAATAGCTCGTTATAGGGTAATTTTGGTATTAGCGGGTATAAGGGGTTTGTGTCTCGTTAACAAGTCTAATTGCTCATAACTTGAGTAAATGGGTCATAATGAGTAAGATTTGAACTTATTGGTTACAACTGAGATATAATGGGTCATAATGGTCCCTAATGGCTCGTTATTGGGTAATTTTTGTCTTAGCGGGTATAAGAGATTTGGGTCTCCTTAACAAGTCTAATTGGTCATAACGGGAGTAATTGGGTCATAACTAGTAAGATTAGAACTTATTGGGTATATTTGAGATATAATGGGTCATAATGGTCCGTAATGGCTCGTTATTGGGTAATTTTTGTCTTAGCGGGTATTAGAGATTTGGGTCTCCTTAACAAGTCTAATTGGTCATAACGGGAGTAATTGGGTCATAACTAGTAAGATTAGAACTTATTGGGTGCATTTGAGATATAATGGGTCATAATGGTCCGTAATGGCTCGTTATTGGTTAATTTTTATCTTAGTGGGTATAAGGGGTTTGTGTGTCCTTAACAAGTCTAATTGCTCATAATGAGTATGATTAGAACTCATTGGGTGCAATTAAGATATAATGGGTTAATGGCCCGTAATGGCTCGTTATTAGATAACTTTTGTCTTAACGGGTATAAAGATTTGTGTCTCCTTAACAAGTCTTATTGGTCATAACGGGAGTAAATGGGTCATAATGAGTATGATTAGAACTTATTGGTTACAATTGAGATATAATGGGTCATAATGGTCCGTAATGGCTCGTTATTGGGTAATTTTGTTCTTAGTGGGTATAAGGCGTTTGTGTCTCCTTAACATGTATAATTGGTCATAACGGGAGTAAATGGATCAAAATTAGTATGATTAGAACTTATTGGGTGTAACTGAGATATAATAGGTCATAGTGGTCCGTAATAGCTCGTTATAGGGTAATTTTGGTATTAGCGGGTATAAGGGGTTTGTGTCTCGTTAACAAGTCTAATTGCTCATAACTGGAGTAAATGGGTCATAATGAGTATGATTTGAACTTATTGGTTACAACTGAGATATAATGGGTCATAATGGTCCGTAATGGCTCGTTATTGGGTAATTTTTGTCTTAGCAGGTATAAGAGATTTGGGTCTCCTTAACAAGTCTAATTGGTCATAACGGGAGTAATTGGGTCATAACTAGTAAGATTAGAACTTGTTGGGTGCATTTGAGATATAATGGGTCATAATGGTCCGTAATGGCTCGTTATTGGTTAATTTTTATCTTAGTGGGTATAAGGGGTTTGTGTGTCCTTAACAAGTCTAATTGCTCATAATGAGTATGATTAGAACTCATTGGGTGCAATTAAGATATAATGGGTTAATGGCCCGTAATGGCTCGTTATTAGATAACTTTTGTCTTAACGGGTATAAAGATTTGTGTCTCCTTAACAAGTCTTATTGGTTATAACGGGAGTAAATGGGTCATAATGAGTATGATTAGAACTTATTGGTTACAATTGAGATATAATGGGTCATAATGGTCCGTAATGGCTCGTTATTGGGTAATTTTGTTCTTAGTGGGTATAAGGCGTTTGTGTCTCCTTAACATGTATAATTGGTCATAACGGGAGTAAATGGATCAAAATTAGTATGATTAGAACTTATTGGGTGTAACTGAGATATAATAGGTCATAGTGGTCCGTAATAGCTCGTTATAGGGTAATTTTGGTATTAGCGGGTATAAGGGGTTTGTGTCTCGTTAACAAGTCTAATTGCTCATAACTGGAGTAAATGGGTCATAATGAGTATGATTTGAACTTATTGGTTACAACTGAGATATAATGGGTCATAATGGTCCGTAATGGCTCGTTATTGGGTAATTTTTGTCTTAGCAGGTATAAGAGATTTGGGTCTCCTTAACAAGTCTAATTGGTCATAACGGGAGTAATTGGGTCATAACTAGTAAGATTAGAACTTGTTGGGTGCATTTGAGATATAATGGGTCATAATGGTCCGTAATGGCTCGTTATTGGTTAATTTTTATCTTAGTGGGTATAAGGGGTTTGTGTGTCCTTAACAAGTCTAATTGCTCATAATGAGTATGATTAGAACTCATTGGGTGCAATTAAGATATAATGGGTTAATGGCCCGTAATGGCTCGTTATTAGATAACTTTTGTCTTAACGGGTATAAAGATTTGTGTCTCCTTAACAAGTCTTATTGGTTATAACGGGAGTAAATGGGTCATAATGAGTATGATTAGAACTTATTGGTTACAATTGAGATATAATGGGTCATAATGGTCCGTAATGGCTCGTTATTGGGTAATTTTGTTCTTAGTGGGTATAAGGCGTTTGTGTCTCCTTAACATGTATAATTGGTCATAACGGGAGTAAATGGATCAAAATTAGTATGATTAGAACTTATTGGGTGTAACTGAGATATAATAGGTCATAGTGGTCCGTAATGGCTCGTTATAGGGTAATTTTGGTATTAGCGGGTATAAGGGGTTTGTGTCTCGTTAACAAGTCTAATTGCTCATAACTGGAGTAAATGGGTCATAATGCGTATGATTTGAACTTATTGGTTACAACTGAGATATAATGGGTCATAATGGTCCCTAATGGCTCGTTATTGGGTAATTTTTGTCTTAGCGGGTATAAGAGATTTGGGTCTCCTTAACAAGTCTAATTGGTCATAACGGGAGTAATTGGGTCATAACTAGTAAGATTAGAACTTATTGGGTGCATTTGAGATATAATGGGTCATAATGGTCCGTAATGGCTCGTTATTGGGTAATTTTTGTCTTAGCGGGTATTAGAGATTTGGGTCTCCTTAACAAGTCTAATTGGTCATAACGGGAGTAATTGGGTCATAACTAGTAAGATTAGAACTTATTGGGTGCATTTGAGATATAATGGGTCATAATGGTCCGTAATGGCTCGTTATTGGTTAATTTTTATCTTAGTGGGTATAAGGGGTTTGTGTGTCCTTAACAAGTCTAATTGCTCATAATGAGTATGATTAGAACTCATTGGGTGCAATTAAGATATAATGGGTTAATGGCCCGTAATGGCTCGTTATTAGATAACTTTTGTCTTAACGGGTATAAAGATTTGTGTCTCCTTAACAAGTCTTATTGGTTATAACGGGAGTAAATGGGTCATAATGAGTATGATTAGAACTTATTGGTTACAATTGAGATATAATGGGTCATAATGGTCCGTAATGGCTCGTTATTGGGTAATTTTGTTCTTAGTGGGTATAAGGCGTTTGTGTCTCCTTAACTCGTATAATTGGTCATAACGGGAGTAAATGGATCAAAATTAGTATGATTCGAACTTATTGGGTGTAACTGAGATATAATAGGTCATAGTGGTCCGTAATGGCTCGTTATAGGGTAACTTTGGTATTAGCGGGTATAAGGGGTTTGTGTCTCGTTAACAAGTCTAATTGCTCATAACTGGAGTAAATGGGTCATAATGAGTATGATTTGAACTTATTGGTTACAACTGAGATATAATGGGTCATAATGGTCCGTAATGGCTCGTTATTGGGTAATTTTTGTCTTAGCGGGTATAAGAGATTTGGGTCTCCTTAACAAGTCTAATTGGTCATAACGGGAGTAATTGGGTCATAACTAGTAAGATTAGAACTTATTGGGTGCATTTGAGATATAATGGGTCATAATGGTCCGTAATGGCTCGTTATTGGGTAATTTTTGTCTTAGCGGGTATTAGAGATCTGGGTCTCCTTAACAAGTCTAATTGGTCATAACGGGAGTAATTGGGTCATAACTAGTAAGATTAGAACTTATTGGGTGCATTTCAGATATAATGGGTAGTAATGGTCCGTAATGGCTCGTTATTGGTTAATTTTTATGTTAGTGGGTATAAGGGGTTTGTGTGTCCTTAACAAGTCTAATTGCTCATAATGAGTATGATTAGAACTCATTGGGTGCAATTAAGACATAATGGGTTAATGGCCCGTAATGGCTCGTTATTAGATAAATTTTGTCTTAACGGGTATAAAGATTTGTGTCTCCTTAACAAGTCTTATTGGTCATAACGGGAGTAAATGGGTCATAATGAGTATGATTAGAACTTATTGGTTACAATTGAGATATAATGGGTCATAATGGTCCGTAATGGCTCGTTATTGGGTAATTTTGTTCTTAGTGGGTATAAGGCGTTTGTGTCTCCTTAACATGTATAATTGGTCATAACGTGAGTAAATGGATCAAAATTAGTATGATTAGAACTTATTGGGTGTAACTGAGATATAATAGGTCATAGTGGTCCGTAATAGCTCGTTATAGGGTAATTTTGGTATTAGCTGGTATAAGGGGTTTGTGTCTCGTTAACAAGTCTAATTGCTCATAACTTGAGTAAATGGGTCAAAATGAGTATGATTTGAACTTATTGGTTACAACTGAGATATAATGGGTCATAATGGTCCCTAATGGCTCGTTATTGGGTAATTTTTGTCTTAGCGGGTATAAGAGATTTGGGTCTCCTTAACAAGTCTAATTGGTCATAACGGGAGTAATTGGGTCATAACTAGTAAGATTAGAACTTATTGGGTATATTTGAGATATAATGGGTCATAATGGTCCGTAATGGCTCGTTATTGGGTAATTTTTGTCTTAGCGGGTATTAGAGATTTGGGTCTCCTTAACAAGTCTAATTGGTCATAACGGGAGTAATTGGGTCATAACTAGTAAGATTAGAACTTATTGGGTGCATTTGAGATATAATGGGTCATAATGGTCCGTAATGGCTCGTTATTGGTTAATTTTTATCTTAGTGGGTATAAGGGGTTTGTGTGTCCTTAACAAGTCTAATTGCTCATAATGAGTATGATTAGAACTCATTGGGTGCAATTAAGATATAATGGGTTAATGGCCCGTAATGGCTCGTTATTAGATAACTTTTGTCTTAACGGGTATAAAGATTTGTGTCTCCTTAACAAGTCTTATTGGTCATAACGGGAGTAAATGGGTCATAATGAGTATGATTAGAACTTATTGGTTACAATTGAGATATAATGGGTCATAATGGTCCGTAATGGCTCGTTATTGGGTAATTTTGTTCTTAGTGGGTATAAGGCGTTTGTGTCTCCTTAACATGTATAATTGGTCATAACGGGAGTAAATGGATCAAAATTAGTATGATTAGAACTTATTGGGTGTAACTGAGATATAATAGGTCATAGTGGTCCGTAATAGCTCGTTATAGGGTAATTTTGGTATTAGCGGGTATAAGGGGTTTGTGTCTCGTTAACAAGTCTAATTGCTCATAACTGGAGTAAATGGGTCATAATGAGTATGATTTGAACTTATTGGTTACAACTGAGATATAATGGGTCATAATGGTCCGTAATGGCTCGTTATTGGGTAATTTTTGTCTTAGCGGGTATAAGAGATTTGGGTCTCCTTAACAAGTCTAATTGGTCATAACGGGAGTAATTGGGTCATAACTAGTAAGATTAGAACTTGTTGGGTGCATTTGAGATATAATGGGTCATAATGGTCCGTAATGGCTCGTTATTGGTTAATTTTTATCTTAGTGGGTATAAGGGGTTTATGTGTCCTTAACAAGTCTAATTGCTCATAATGAGTATGATTAGAACTCATTGGGTGCAATTAAGATATAATGGGTTAATGGCCCGTAATGGCTCGTTATTAGATAACTTTTGTCTTAACGGGTATAAAGATTTGTGTCTCCTTAACAAGTCTTATTGGTTATAACGGGAGTAAATGGGTCATAATGAGTATGATTAGAACTTATTGGTTACAATTGAGATATAATGGGTCATAATGGTCCGTAATGGCTCGTTATTGGGTAATTTTGTTCTTAGTGGGTATAAGGCGTTTGTGTCTCCTTAACATGTATAATTGGTCATAACGGGAGTAAATGGATCAAAATTAGTATGATTAGAACTTATTGGGTGTAACTGAGATATAATAGGTCATAGTGGTCCGTAATGGCTCGTTATAGGGTAATTTTGGTATTAGCGGGTATAAGGGGTTTGTGTCTCGTTAACAAGTCTAATTGCTCATAACTGGAGTAAATGGGTCATAATGAGTATGATTTGAACTTATTGGTTACAACTGAGATATAATGGGTCATAATGGTCCCTAATGGCTCGTTATTGGGTAATTTTTGTCTTAGCGGGTATAAGAGATTTGGGTCTCCTTAACAAGTCTAATTGGTCATAACGGGAGTAATTGGGTCATAACTAGTAAGATTAGAACTTATTGGGTGCATTTGAGATATAATGGGTCATAATGGTCCGTAATGGCTCGTTATTGGGTAATTTTTGTCTTAGCGGGTATTAGAGATTTGGGTCTCCTTAACAAGTCTAATTGGTCATAACGGGAGTAATTGGGTCATAACTAGTAAGATTAGAACTTATTGGGTGCATTTGAGATATAATGGGTCATAATGGTCCGTAATGGCTCGTTATTGGTTAATTTTTATCTTAGTGGGTATAAGGGGTTTGTGTGTCCTTAACAAGTCTAATTGCTCATAATGAGTATGATTAGAACTCATTGGGTGCAATTAAGATATAATGGGTTAATGGCCCGTAATGGCTCGTTATTAGATAACTTTTGTCTTAACGGGTATAAAGATTTGTGTCTCCTTAACAAGTTTTATTGGTCATAACGGGAGTAAATGGGTCATAATGAGTATGATTAGAAGTTATTGGTTACAATTGAGATATAATGGGTCATAATGGTCCGTAATGGCTCGTTATTGGGTAATTTTGTTCTTAGTGGGTATAAGGCGTTTGTGTCTCCTTAACTTGTATAATTGGTCATAACGGGAGTAAATGGATCAAAATTAGTATGATTCGAACTTATTGGGTGTAACTGAGATATAATAGGTCATAGTGGTCCGTAATGGCTCGTTATAGGGTAACTTTGGTATTAGCGGGTATAAGGGGTTTGTGTCTCGTTAACAAGTCTAATTGCTCATAACTGGAGTAAATGGGTCATAATGAGTATGATTTGAACTTATTGGTTACAACTGAGATATAATGGGTCATAATGGTCCGTAATGGCTCGTTATTGGGTAATTTTTGTCTTAGCGGGTATAAGAGATTTGGGTCTCCTTAACAAGTCTAATTGGTCATAACGGGAGTAATTGGGTCATAACTAGTAAGATTAGAACTTATTGGGTGCATTTGAGATATAATGGGTGATAATGGTCCGTAATGGCTCGTTATTGGGTAATTTTTGTCTTAGCGGGTATTAGAGATCTGGGTCTCCTTAACAAGTCTAATTGGTCATAACGGGAGTAATTGGGTCATAACTAGTAAGATTAGAACTTATTGGGTGCATTTCAGATATAATGGGTAGTAATGGTCCGTAATGGCTCGTTATTGGTTAATTTTTATGTTAGTGGGTATAAGGGGTTTGTGTGTCCTTAACAAGTCTAATTGCTCATAATGAGTATGATTAGAACTCATTGGGTGCAATTAAGACATAATGGGTTAATGGCCCGTAATGGCTCGTTATTAGATAAATTTTGTCTTAACGGGTATAAAGATTTGTGTCTCCTTAACAAGTCTTATTGGTCATAACGGGAGTAAATGGGTCATAATGAGTATGATTAGAACTTATTGGTTACAATTGAGATATAATGGGTCATAATGGTCCGTAATGGCTCGTTATTGGGTAATTTTGTTCTTAGTGGGTATAAGGCGTTTGTGTCTCCTTAACATGTATAATTGGTCATAACGTGAGTAAATGGATCAAAATTAGTATGATTAGAACTTATTGGGTGTAACTGAGATATAATAGGTCATAGTGGTCCGTAATAGCTCGTTATAGGGTAATTTTGGTATTAGCTGGTATAAGGGGTTTGTGTCTCGTTAACAAGTCTAATTGCTCATAACTTGAGTAAATGGGTCATAATGAGTATGATTTGAACTTATTGGTTACAACTGAGATATAATGGGTCATAATGGTCCCTAATGGCTCGTTATTGGGTAATTTTTGTCTTAGCGGGTATAAGAGATTTGGGTCTCCTTAACAAGTCTAATTGGTCATAACGGGAGTAATTGGGTCATAACTAGTAAGATTAGAACTTATTGGGTATATTTGAGATATAATGGGTCATAATGGTCCGTAATGGCTCGTTATTGGGTAATTTTTGTCTTAGCGGGTATTAGAGATTTGGGTCTCCTTAACAAGTCTAATTGGTCATAACGGGAGTAATTGGGTCATAACTAGTAAGATTAGAACTTATTTGGTGCATTTGAGATATAATGGGTCATAATGGTCCGTAATGGCTCGTAATTGGTTAATTTTTATCTTAGTGGGTATAAGGGGTTTGTGTGTCCTTAACAAGTCTAATTGCTCATAATGAGTATGATTAGAACTCATTGGGTGCAATTAAGATATAATGGGTTAATGGCCCGTAATGGCTCGTTATTAGATAACTTTTGTCTTAACGGGTATAAAGATTTGTGTCTCCTTACCAAGTCTTATTGGTCATAACGGGAGTAAATGGGTCATAATGAGTATGATTAGAACTTATTGGTTACAATTGAGATATAATGGGTCATAATGGTCCGTAATGGCTCGTTATTGGGTAATTTTGTTCTTAGTGGGTATAAGGCGTTTGTGTCTCCTTAACATGTATAATTGGTCATAACGTGAGTAAATGGATCAAAATTAGTATGATTAGAACTTATTGGGTGTAACTGAGATATAATAGGTCATAGTGGTCCGTAATAGCTCGTTATAGGGTAATTTTGGTATTAGCGGGTATAAGGGGTTTGTGTCTCGTTAACAAGTCTAATTGCTCATAACTTGAGTAAATGGGTCATAATGAGTATGATTTGAACTTATTGGTTACAACTGAGATATAATGGGTCATAATGGTCCCTAATGGCTCGTTATTGGGTAATTTTTGTCTTAGCGGGTATAAGAGATTTGGGTCTCCTTAACAAGTCTAATTGGTCATAACGGGAGTAATTGGGTCATAACTAGTAAGATTAGAACTTATTGGGTATATTTGGGATATAATGGGTCATAATGGTCCGTAATGGCTCGTTATTGGGTAATTTTTGTCTTAGCGGGTATTAGAGATTTGGGTCTCCTTAACAAGTCTAATTGGTCATAACGGGAGTAATTGGGTCATAACTAGTAAGATTAGAACTTATTGGGTGCATTTGAGATATAATGGGTCATAATGGTCCGTAATGGCTCGTTATTGGTTAATTTTTATCTTAGTGGGTATAAGGGGTTTGTGTGTCCTTAACAAGTCTAATTGCTCATAATGAGTATGATTAGAACTCATTGGGTGCAATTAAGATATAATGGGTTAATGGCCCGTAATGGCTCGTTATTAGATAACTTTTGTCTTAACGGGTATAAAGATTTGTGTCTCCTTAACAAGTCTTATTGGTCATAACGGGAGTAAATGGGTCATAATGAGTATGATTAGAACTTATTGGTTACAATTGAGATATAATGGGTCATAATGGTCCGTAATGGCTCGTTATTGGGTAATTTTGTTCTTAGTGGGTATAAGGCGTTTGTGTCTCCTTAACATGTATAATTGGTCATAACGGGAGTAAATGGATCAAAATTAGTATGATTAGAACTTATTGGGTGTAACTGAGATATAATAGGTCATAGTGGTCCGTAATAGCTCGTTATAGGGTAATTTTGGTATTAGCGGGTATAAGGGGTTTGTGTCTCGTTAACAAGTCTAATTGCTCATAACTGGAGTAAATGGGTCATAATGAGTATGATTTGAACTTATTGGTTACAACTGAGATATAATGGGTCATAATGGTCCGTAATGGCTCGTTATTGGGTAATTTTTGTCTTAGCGGGTATAAGAGATTTGGGTCTCCTTAACAAGTCTAATTGGTCATAACGGGAGTAATTGGGTCATAACTAGTAAGATTAGAACTTGTTGGGTGCATTTGAGATATAATGGGTCATAATGGTCCGTAATGGCTCGTTATTGGTTAATTTTTATCTTAGTGGGTATAAGGGGTTTGTGTGTCCTTAACAAGTCTAATTGCTCATAATGAGTATGATTAGAACTCATTGGGTGCAATTAAGATATAATGGGTTAATGGCCCGTAATGGCTCGTTATTAGATAACTTTTGTCTTAACGGGTATAAAGATTTGTGTCTCCTTACCAAGTCTTATTGGTCATAACGGGAGTTAATGGGTCATAATGAGTATGATTAGAACTTATTGGTTACAATTGAGATATAATGGGTCATAAAGGTCCGTAATGGCTCGTTATTGGGTAATTTTGTTCTTAGTGGGTATAAGGCGTTTGTGTCTCCTTAACATGTATAATTGGTCATAACGGGAGTAAATGGATCAAAATTAGTATGATTAGAACTTATTGGGTGTAACTGAGATATAATAGGTCATAGTGGTCCGTAATGGCTCGTTATAGGGTAATTTTGGTATTAGCAGGTATAAGGGGTTTGTGTCTCGTTAACAAGTCTAATTGCTCATAACTGGAGTAAATGGGTCATAATGAGTATTATTTGAACTTATTGGTTACAACTGAGATATAATGGGTCATAATGGTCCGTAATGGCTCGTTATTGGGTAATTTTTGTCTTAGCGGGTATAAGAGATTTGGGTCTCCTTAACAAGTCTAATTGGTCATAACGGGAGTAATTGGGTCATAACTAGTAAGATTAGAACTTATTGGGTGCATTTGAGATATAATGGGTCATAATGGTCCGTAATGGCTCGTTTTTTTTGAAGGAAAACCCGGCAAATATATTAAAACAAAGAAACAAAAAAAGTTATATCAAGCATCCAACAAAAGACCCAAGCAAGGGACAAAAAGCACCAAGCCATAAAAAAAGCCAAAACAAGCAACTACCAACTCTAAACAGAAGCCAAAAAAACACCACCACCCAACCAGAGGAGCAAAACAACCAATCCAAAGAAAGATCACGTCGGGCCATGAATCTGATTCCTAGTCCGCCGAGTATTCCAAGCAAGCCGCATAGTGACAATGTTCCTTATATCTTGAACAATTTGGTCCACTGAGATTGCCGCATTTCTGAAAAGTCTATTGTTCCGCTCCCTCCAAATGTAGTACACACTAGCAGCAACAAAAAGTTTTGAGGCAAGCGGTTTCCTCGCGTACGAATCATCCGAGAGCAATTCCACTATATCGTCCCATCCATCCGGCCATTCCTCTAGATTGGCAAAAAAATTTATGCGTTGCCATACATCATGCGCAAACACACATTGAAAGAAAAGATGCCGGTGAGAGTCCTGCTCAACTTCGCACAACGGGCAAACTAAACCTTCATCTTCCGAAACCCAAATGCTCATACGATCTTGAGTAGGGAGGCTACGGTGACAAGCAATCCAAAGACAGAAGGCATGTCTCGCAATGTTACCGGGAAACCAAACCCATTTATGCCAAGAGCATACGGTATGTATGCCTCCAATAGAAGTGGATGCGACTTTAACCGAAAAGTCCACTAAGTTACCATTAACATCCGACCAACAAATTTGGTCACGTCGATCACTATCAATGATCGGCCACTCCATCATACCAAGATGCGGGTACCTTTGAATCCAAGCATTCGGCCAAACACTCCCAAGCCGATCAACCAAATCTTTTAACGAAGTGCGCATAGAAAATCCCTCCCCATGTATGAACCGATACGTTATGGACGTAGATAATGGGTTATTAGTCCCCCAACGATCTTCCCATGCATTAATCTCTTCACCATTACCAACCCGGAAAATAAAGAATCTTCTAACGTGAGGTCGAAGGTCTAGAATTTTGCAAAGAACCGACGACCACCGGGTAGACTTCCGAACGATCCAAAATTGGGCGTCCCCGATGCAATAACGATACACCCAATTAACCCAGATTGTATTCTTCTGAGTCACAAGGTTCCACACATGTCTAGACAAGAGGGCACGGTTCCATAAGGCTAGCCGCTTAAGACCAAGACCACCCCCTTCCAACGGTTTACAAACTTGATCCCAAGCCACTTTGCATCTCCCTCTCGAATTCTCCCCTTGGGCCCATAAAAAATCCCGGAAAACCGATTCAATTTTATGGATCACCCTCGTGGGGATAGTGAAGATCGACATCCAATAAGTTTGTAGCGAACCCAACACAGATTTTATGAGTTGTAATCTTCCTCCAAAAGACAAGTGTTTTGTTTTCCAATTGTTCACCCGCGCCATCACCTTAGTCACGAGGGCATCATAATCCCTAGCTTTAAACTTGATTGGGGACAACGGAACTCCAAGGTATCGGATTGGGAAGATACCATTCCGGAATGGTAAGCACTCCCGGATATCATTTCTAATGGGATCCGAGACGTTTCCAAAGAAGACTTCGCTTTTTTCAAGACTAGGCGAAAGGCCAGATTTAGTTTGAAACAATTGGAGAGCCTTCTTAAGCACCAACACCGAATCCACATCACCCTGTGTAAAAACAAATAAATCATCTGCAAAGCAAAGATGGGTGAGATGAAACTCACTACAATCCTTATGATAACCAAAGGAAGCCGCCTCTTCAATGCAACGTTTAAAAATGAGCGAGAATCCTTCCGTAATGGCTCGTTATTGGTTAATTTTTATCTTAGTGGGTATAAGGGGTTTGTGTGTCCTTAACAAGTCTAATTGCTCATAATGAGTATGATTAGAACTCATTGGGTGCAATTAAGATATAATGGGTTAATGGCCCGTAATGGCTCGTTATTAGATAAATTTTGTCTTAACGGGTATAAAGATTTGTGTCTCCTTAACAAGTTTTATTGGTCATAACGGGAGTAAATGGGTCATAATGAGTATGATTAGAACTTATTGGTTACAATTGAGATATAATGGGTCATAATGGTCCGTAATGGCTCGTTATTGGGTAATTTTGTTCTTAGTCGGTATAAGGCGTTTGTGTCTCCTTAACATGTATAATTGGTCATAACGGGAGTAAATGGATCAAAATTAGTATGATTAAAATTTATTGGGTGTAACTGAGATATAATAGGTCATAGTGGTCCGTAATGGCTCGTTATAGGGTAATTTTGGTATTAGCGGGTATAAGGGGTTTGTGTCTCGTTAACAAGTCTAATTGCTCATACCTGGAGTAAATGGGTCATAATGAGTATGATTTGAACTTATTGGTTACAACTGAGATATAATGGGTCATAATGGTCCCTAATGGCTCGTTATTGGGTAATTTTGGTCTTAGTGGGTATATTGCGTTTGTTTCTCCTTGACATGTATAATTGCTCATAACAGGAGTAAGTGGGTCATAATGAGTATTATATGAACTTATTGGGTGCAACTGAGATATAATGGGTCATAATGGTTCGTAATGGCTCGTTATTTGGTAATTTTTGTCTTAGCGGGTATAAGAGATTTGGGTCTCCTTAACAAGTCTAATTGGTCATAACGGGAGTAATGGGTCATAATGATAATGATTTGAACTTATTGGTTACAACTGAGATATAATGGGTCATAATGGTCCGTAATGGCTCGTTATTGGGTAATTTTTGTCTTAGCGGGTATAAGAGGTTTGTGTCTCCTTAACAAGTCTAATTGGCCATAACGGAAGTAATGGGTCATAAGGATAATGATTTGAACTTATTGGTTACAACTTAGATATAATGGGTCATAATGGTCCGTAAGGGCTAGTTATTGGGTAATTTTTGTCTTAACGGGTATAAGAGGTTTGTGTCTCTTTAACAAGTCTAATTGGTCATAACGGGAGTAAATGGGTCACAACTAGTATGATTAGAACTTATTGGGTGCAATTGAGATATAAATGAGTCATAATGGTCCGTAATGGCTCGTTAATGGGTAAATTTTGTCTTACCGGGCATAAGGGGTTTGTGTCTCTTTAACAAGTCTAATTGCTCATTACTGGAGTAAATGGGTCATAATGAGTATGATTAGAACTTATTGGGTGCAATTGAGCTATAATGGGTCATAATGGTCCGTAATGGCTCGTTATTGGCTAATTTTGGTTTTTGTGGGTATATGGCGTTTGTGACTCCTTAACATGTATAATTGGTCATAACGGGAGTAGTGTGTCATAATTAGTATTATATGAACTTATTGGTTACAACTGAGATATAATGGGTCATAATGGTCCCTAATGGCTCGTTATTGGGTAATTTTTGTCTTAGCGGGTATAAGAGATTTGGGTCTCCTTAACAAGTCTAATTGGTCATAACGGGAGTAATTGGGTCATAACTAGTAAGATTAGAACTTATTGGGTGCATTTGAGATATAATGGGTCATAATGGTCCGTAATGGCTCGTTATTGGTTAATTTTTATCTTAGTGGGTATAAGGGGTTTGTGTGTCCTTAACAAGTCTAATTGCCCATAATGAGTATGATTAGAACTCATTGGGTGCAATTAAGATATAATGGGTTAATGGCCCGTAATGGCTCGTTATTAGATAACTTTTGTCTTAACGGGTATAAAGATTTGTGTCTCCTTACCAAGTCTTATTGGTCATAACGGGAGTAAATGGGTCATAATGAGTATGATTAGAACTTATTGGTTACAATTGAGATATAATGGGTCATAATGGTCCGTAATGGCTCGTTATTGGGTAATTTTGTTCTTAGTGGGTATAAGGCGTTTGTGTCTCCTTAACATGTATAATTGGTCATAACGGGAGTAAATGGATCAAAATTAGTATGATTAGAACTTATTGGGTGTAACTGAGATATAATAGGTCATAGTGGTCCGTAATGGCTCGTTATAGGGTAATTTTGGTATTAGCGGGTATAAGGGGTTTGTGTCTCCTTACCAAGTCTTATTGGTCATAACGGGAGTAAATGGGTCATAATGAGTATGATTAGAACTTATTGGTTACAATTGAGATATAATGGGTCATAATGGTCCGTAATGGCTCGTTATTGGGTAATTTTGTTCTTAGTGGGTATAAGGCGTTTGTGTCTCCTTAACATGTATAATTGGTCATAACGGGAGTAAATGGATCAAAATTAGTATGATTAGAACTTATTGGGTGTAACTGAGATATAATAGGTCATAGTGGTCCGTAATAGCTCGTTATAGGGTAATTTTGGTATTAGCGGGTATAAGGGGTTTGTGTCTCGTTAACAAGTCTAATTGCTCATAACTGGAGTAAATGGGTCATAATGAGTATGATTTGAACTTATTGGTTACAACTGAGATATCATAATGGTCCGTAATGGTCCCTAATGGCTCGTTATTGGGTAATTTTTGTCATAGCGGGTGTAAGAGATTTGGGTCTCCTAAACAAGTCTAATTGGTCATAACGGGAGTAATTGGGTCATAACTAGTAAGATTAGAACTTATTGGGTGCATTTGAGATATAATGGGTCATAATGGCTCGTTATTGGTTAATTTTTATCTTAGTGGGTATAAGGCGCTTGTGTGTCCTTAACATGTATAATTGGTCATAACAGGAGTAAATGGATCAAAATTAGTATGATTAGAACTTATTGGGTGTAACTGAGATATAATAGGTCATAGTGGTCCGTAATGGCTCGTTATAGGGTAATTTTGGTAATAGCGGGTATAAGGAGTTTGTGTCTCGTTAACAAGTCTAATTGCTCATAACTGGAGTAAATGGGTCATAATGAGTATGATTTGAACTTATTGGTTACAACTGAGATATAATGGGTCATAATGGTCCGTAATGGCTCGTTATTGGGTAATTTTTGTCTTAGCGGGTATTAGAGATTTGGGTCTCCTTAACAAGTCTAATTGGTCATAACGGGAGTAATTGGGTCATAACTAGTAAGATTAGAACTTATTGGGTGCATTTCAGATATAATGGGTCATAATGGTCCGTAATGGCTCGTTATTGGTTAATTTTTATCTTAGTGGGTATAAGGGGTTTGTGTGTCCGTAACAAGTCTAATTGCTCATAATGAGTATGATTAGAACTCATTGGGTGCAATTAAGATATAATGGGTTAATGGCCCGTAATGGCTCGTTATTAGATAACTTTTGTCTTAACGGGTATAAAGATTTGTGTCTCCTTAACAAGTTTTATTGGTCATAACGGGAGTAAATGGGTCATAATGAGTATGATTAGAACTTATTGGTTACAATTGAGATATAATGGGTCATAATGGTCCGTAATGGCTCGTTATTGGGTAATTTTGTTCTTAGTGGGTATAAAGCGTTTGTGTCTCCTTAACTTGTATAATTGGTCATAACGGGAGTAAATGGATCAAAATTAGTATGATTAGAACTTATTGGGTGTAACTGAGATATACTAGGTCATAGTGGTCCGTAATGGCTCGTTATAGGGTAATTTTGGTATTAGCGGGTATAAGGGGTTTGTGTCTCGTTAACAAGTCTAATTGCTCATAACTGGAGTAAATGGGTCATAATGAGTATGATTTGAACTTATTGGTTACAACTGAGATATAATGGGTCATAATGGTCCCTAATGGCTCGTTATTGGGTAATTTTTGTCTTAGCGGGTATAAGAGATTTGGGTCTCCTTAACAAGTCTAATTGGTCATAACGGGAGTAATTGGGTCATAACTAGTAAGATTAGAACTTATTGGGTGCATTTGAGATATAATGGGTCATAATGGTCCGTAATGGCTCGTTATTGGGTAATTTTTGTCTTAGCGGGTATTAGAGATTTGGGTCTCCTTAACAAGTCTAATTGGTCATAACGGGAGTAATTGGGTCATAACTAGTAAGATTAGAACTTATTGGGTGCATTTCAGATATAATGGGTCATAATGGTCCGTAATGGCTCGTTATTGGTTAATTTTTATCTTAGTGGGTATAAGGGGTTTGTGTGTCCTTAACAAGTCTAATTGCTCATAATGAGTATGATTAGAACTCATTGGGTGCAATTAAGATATAATGGGTTAATGGCCCGTAATGGCTCGTTATTAGATAACTTTTGTCTTAACGGGTATAAAGATTTGTGTCTCCTTAACAAGTTTTATTGGTCATAACGGGAGTAAATGGGTCATAATGAGTATGATTAGAAGTTATTGGTTACAATTGAGATATAATGGGTCATAATGGTCCGTAATGGCTCGTTATTGGGTAATTTTGTTCTTAGTGGGTATAAGGCGTTTGTGTCTCCTTAACTTGTATAATTGGTCATAACGGTAAATGGATCAAAATTAGTATGATTAGAACTTATTGGGTGTAACTGAGATATAATAGGTCATAGTGGTCCGTAATGGCTCGTTATAGGGTAATTTTGGTATTAGCGGGTATAAGGGGTTTGTGTCTCGTTAACAAGTCTAGTTGCTCATAACTGGAGTAAATGGGTCATAATGAGTATGATTTGAACTTATTGGTTACAACTGAGATATAATGGGTCATAATGGTCCCTAATGGCTCGTTATTGGGTAATTTTTGTCTTAGCGGGTATAAGAGATTTGGGTCTCCTTAACAAGTCTAATTGGTCATAACGGGAGTAATTGGGTCATAACTAGTAAGATTAGAACTTATTGGGTGCATTTCAGATATAATGGGTCATAATGAGGACGTAATGGCTCGTTATTGGTTAATTTTTATCTTAGTGGGTATAAGGGGTTTGTGTGTCCTTAACAAGTCTAATTGCTCATAATGAGTATGATTAGAACTCATTGGGTGCAATTAAGATATAATGGGTTAATGGCCCGTAATGGCTCGTTATTAGATAACTTTTGTCTTAACGGGTATAAAGATTTGTGTCTCCTTAACAAGTCTTATTGGTCATAACGGGAGTAAATGGGTCATAATGAGTATGATTAGAACTTATTGGTTACAATTGAGATATAATGGGTCATAATGGTCCGTAATGGCTCGTTATTGGGTAATTTTGTTCTTAGTGGGTATAAGGCGTTTGTGTCTCCTTAACATGTATAATTGGTCATAACGGGAGTAAATGGATCAAAATTAGTATGATTAGAACTTATTGGGTGTAACTGTGATATAATAGGTCATAGTGGTCTGTAATGGCTCGTTATAGGGTAATTTTGGTAATGCGGGTATAAGGGGTTTGTGTCTCGTTAACAAGTCTAATTGCTCATAACTGGAGTAAATGGGTCATAATGAGTATGATTTGAACTTATTGGTTACAACTGAGATATAATGGGTCATAATGGTCCCTAATGGCTCGTTATTGGGTAACTTTTGTCTTAGCGGGTATAAGAGATTTGGGTCTCCTTAACAAGTCTAATTGGTCATAACGGGAGTAATTGGGTCATAACTAGTAAGATTAGAACTTATTGGGTGCATTTGAGATATAATGGGTCATAATGGTCCGTAATGGCTCGTTATTGGGTAATTTTGTTCTTAGTCGGTATAAGGCGTTTGTGTCTCCTTAACATGTATAATTGGTCATAACGGGAGTAAATGGATCAAAATTAGTATGATTAAAATTTATTGGGTGTAACTGAGATATAATAGGTCATAGTGGTCCGTAATGGCTCGTTATAGGGTAATTTTGGTATTAGCGGGTATAAGGGGTTTGTGTCTCGTTAACAAGTCTAATTGCTCATACCTGGAGTAAATGGGTCATAATGAGTATGATTTGAACTTATTGGTTACAACTGAGATATAATGGGTCATAATGGTCCCTAATGGCTCGTTATTGGGTAATTTTGGTCTTAGTGGGTATATTGCGTTTGTTTCTCCTTGACATGTATAATTGCTCATAACAGGAGTAAGTGGGTCATAATGAGTATTATATGAACTTATTGGGTGCAACTGAGATATAATGGGTCATAATGGTTCGTAATGGCTCGTTATTTGGTAATTTTTGTCTTAGCGGGTATAAGAGATTTGGGTCTCCTTAACAAGTCTAATTGGTCATAACGGGAGTAATGGGTCATAATGATAATGATTTGAACTTATTGGTTACAACTGAGATATAATGGGTCATAATGGTCCGTAATGGCTCGTTATTGGGTAATTTTTGTCTTAGCGGGTATAAGAGGTTTGTGTCTCCTTAACAAGTCTAATTGGCCATAACGGAAGTAATGGGTCATAATGATAATGATTTGAACTTATTGGTTACAACTTAGATATAATGGGTCATAATGGTCCGTAAGGGCTAGTTATTGGGTAATTTTTGTCTTAACGGGTATAAGAGGTTTGTGTCTCTTTAACAAGTCTAATTGGTCATAACGGGAGTAAATGGGTCACAACTAGTATGATTAGAACTTATTGGGTGCAATTGAGATATAAATGAGTCATAATGGTCCGTAATGGCTCGTTAATGGGTAAATTTTGTCTTACCGGGCATAAGGGGTTTGTGTCTCTTTAACAAGTCTAATTGCTCATTACTGGAGTAAATGGGTCATAATGAGTATGATTAGAACTTATTGGGTGCAATTGAGCTATAATGGGTCATAATGGTCCGTAATGGCTCGTTATTGGCTAATTTTGGTTTTTGTGGGTATATGGCGTTTGTGACTCCTTAACATGTATAATTGGTCATAACGGGAGTAGTGTGTCATAATTAGTATTATATGAACTTATTGGTTACAACTGAGATATAATGGGTCATAATGGTCCCTAATGGCTCGTTATTGGGTAATTTTTGTCTTAGCGGGTATAAGAGATTTGGGTCTCCTTAACAAGTCTAATTGGTCATAACGGGAGTAATTGGGTCATAACTAGTAAGATTAGAACTTATTGGGTGCATTTGAGATATAATGGGTCATAATGGTCCGTAATGGCTCGTTATTGGTTAATTTTTATCTTAGTGGGTATAAGGGGTTTGTGTGTCCTTAACAAGTCTAATTGCCCATAATGAGTATGATTAGAACTCATTGGGTGCAATTAAGATATAATGGGTTAATGGCCCGTAATGGCTCGTTATTAGATAACTTTTGTCTTAACGGGTATAAAGATTTGTGTCTCCTTACCAAGTCTTATTGGTCATAACGGGAGTAAATGGGTCATAATGAGTATGATTAGAACTTATTGGTTACAATTGAGATATAATGGGTCATAATGGTCCGTAATGGCTCGTTATTGGGTAATTTTGTTCTTAGTGGGTATAAGGCGTTTGTGTCTCCTTAACATGTATAATTGGTCATAACGGGAGTAAATGGATCAAAATTAGTATGATTAGAACTTATTGGGTGTAACTGAGATATAATAGGTCATAGTGGTCCGTAATGGCTCGTTATAGGGTAATTTTGGTATTAGCGGGTATAAGGGGTTTGTGTCTCCTTACCAAGTCTTATTGGTCATAACGGGAGTAAATGGGTCATAATGAGTATGATTAGAACTTATTGGTTACAATTGAGATATAATGGGTCATAATGGTCCGTAATGGCTCGTTATTGGGTAATTTTGTTCTTAGTGGGTATAAGGCGTTTGTGTCTCCTTAACATGTATAATTGGTCATAACGGGAGTAAATGGATCAAAATTAGTATGATTAGAACTTATTGGGTGTAACTGAGATATAATAGGTCATAGTGGTCCGTAATAGCTCGTTATAGGGTAATTTTGGTATTAGCGGGTATAAGGGGTTTGTGTCTCGTTAACAAGTCTAATTGCTCATAACTGGAGTAAATGGGTCATAATGAGTATGATTTGAACTTATTGGTTACAACTGAGATATCATAATGGTCCGTAATGGTCCCTAATGGCTCGTTATTGGGTAATTTTTGTCATAGCGGGTGTAAGAGATTTGGGTCTCCTAAACAAGTCTAATTGGTCATAACGGGAGTAATTGGGTCATAACTAGTAAGATTAGAACTTATTGGGTGCATTTGAGATATAATGGGTCATAATGGTCCGTAATGGCTCGTTATTGGTTAATTTTTATCTTAGTGGGTATAAGGCGCTTGTGTGTCCTTAACATGTATAATTGGTCATAACAGGAGTAAATGGATCAAAATTAGTATGATTAGAACTTATTGGGTGTAACTGAGATATAATAGGTCATAGTGGTCCGTAATGGCTCGTTATAGGGTAATTTTGGTAATAGCGGGTATAAGGAGTTTGTGTCTCGTTAACAAGTCTAATTGCTCATAACTGGAGTAAATGGGTCATAATGAGTATGATTTGAACTTATTGGTTACAACTGAGATATAATGGGTCATAATGGTCCGTAATGGCTCGTTATTGGGTAATTTTTGTCTTAGCGGGTATTAGAGATTTGGGTCTCCTTAACAAGTCTAATTGGTCATAACGGGAGTAATTGGGTCATAACTAGTAAGATTAGAACTTATTGGGTGCATTTCAGATATAATGGGTCATAATGGTCCGTAATGGCTCGTTATTGGTTAATTTTTATCTTAGTGGGTATAAGGGGTTTGTGTGTCCGTAACAAGTCTAATTGCTCATAATGAGTATGATTAGAACTCATTGGGTGCAATTAAGATATAATGGGTTAATGGCCCGTAATGGCTCGTTATTAGATAACTTTTGTCTTAACGGGTATAAAGATTTGTGTCTCCTTAACAAGTTTTATTGGTCATAACGGGAGTAAATGGGTCATAATGAGTATGATTAGAACTTATTGGTTACAATTGAGATATAATGGGTCATAATGGTCCGTAATGGCTCGTTATTGGGTAATTTTGTTCTTAGTGGGTATAAAGCGTTTGTGTCTCCTTAACTTGTATAATTGGTCATAACGGGAGTAAATGGATCAAAATTAGTATGATTAGAACTTATTGGGTGTAACTGAGATATACTAGGTCATAGTGGTCCGTAATGGCTCGTTATAGGGTAATTTTGGTATTAGCGGGTATAAGGGGTTTGTGTCTCGTTAACAAGTCTAATTGCTCATAACTGGAGTAAATGGGTCATAATGAGTATGATTTGAACTTATTGGTTACAACTGAGATATAATGGGTCATAATGGTCCCTAATGGCTCGTTATTGGGTAATTTTTGTCTTAGCGGGTATAAGAGATTTGGGTCTCCTTAACAAGTCTAATTGGTCATAACGGGAGTAATTGGGTCATAACTAGTAAGATTAGAACTTATTGGGTGCATTTGAGATATAATGGGTCATAATGGTCCGTAATGGCTCGTTATTGGGTAATTTTTGTCTTAGCGGGTATTAGAGATTTGGGTCTCCTTAACAAGTCTAATTGGTCATAACGGGAGTAATTGGGTCATAACTAGTAAGATTAGAACTTATTGGGTGCATTTCAGATATAATGGGTCATAATGGTCCGTAATGGCTCGTTATTGGTTAATTTTTATCTTAGTGGGTATAAGGGGTTTGTGTGTCCTTAACAAGTCTAATTGCTCATAATGAGTATGATTAGAACTCATTGGGTGCAATTAAGATATAATGGGTTAATGGCCCGTAATGGCTCGTTATTAGATAACTTTTGTCTTAACGGGTATAAAGATTTGTGTCTCCTTAACAAGTTTTATTGGTCATAACGGGAGTAAATGGGTCATAATGAGTATGATTAGAAGTTATTGGTTACAATTGAGATATAATGGGTCATAATGGTCCGTAATGGCTCGTTATTGGGTAATTTTGTTCTTAGTGGGTATAAGGCGTTTGTGTCTCCTTAACTTGTATAATTGGTCATAACGGTAAATGGATCAAAATTAGTATGATTAGAACTTATTGGGTGTAACTGAGATATAATAGGTCATAGTGGTCCGAAATGGCTCGTTATAGGGTAATTTTGGTATTAGCGGGTATAAGGGGTTTGTGTCTCGTTAACAAGTCTAGTTGCTCATAACTGGAGTAAATGGGTCATAATGAGTATGATTTGAACTTATTGGTTACAACTGAGATATAATGGGTCATAATGGTCCCTAATGGCTCGTTATTGGGTAATTTTTGTCTTAGCGGGTATAAGAGATTTGGGTCTCCTTAACAAGTCTAATTGGTCATAACGGGAGTAATTGGGTCATAACTAGTAAGATTAGAACTTATTGGGTGCATTTCAGATATAATGGGTCATAATGAGGACGTAATGGCTCGTTATTGGTTAATTTTTATCTTAGTGGGTATAAGGGGTTTGTGTGTCCTTAACAAGTCTAATTGCTCATAATGAGTATGATTAGAACTCATTGGGTGCAATTAAGATATAATGGGTTAATGGCCCGTAATGGCTCGTTATTAGATAACTTTTGTCTTAACGGGTATAAAGATTTGTGTCTCCTTAACAAGTCTTATTGGTCATAACGGGAGTAAATGGGTCATAATGAGTATGATTAGAACTTATTGGTTACAATTGAGATATAATGGGTCATAATGGTCCGTAATGGCTCGTTATTGGGTAATTTTGTTCTTAGTGGGTATAAGGCGTTTGTGTCTCCTTAACATGTATAATTGGTCATAACGGGAGTAAATGGATCAAAATTAGTATGATTAGAACTTATTGGGTGTAACTGTGATATAATAGGTCATAGTGGTCTGTAATGGCTCGTTATAGGGTAATTTTGGTAATGCGGGTATAAGGGGTTTGTGTCTCGTTAACAAGTCTAATTGCTCATAACTGGAGTAAATGGGTCATAATGAGTATGATTTGAACTTATTGGTTACAACTGAGATATAATGGGTCATAATGGTCCCTAATGGCTCGTTATTGGGTAACTTTTGTCTTAGCGGGTATAAGAGATTTGGGTCTCCTTAACAAGTCTAATTGGTCATAACGGGAGTAATTGGGTCATAACTAGTAAGATTAGAACTTATTGGGTGCATTTGAGATATAATGGGTCATAATGGTCCGTAATGGCTCGTTATTGGGTAATTTTTGTCTTAGCGGGTATTAGAGATTTGGGTCTCCTTAACATGTCTAATTGGTCATAACGGGAGTAATTGGGTCATAACTAGTAAGATTAGAACTTATTGGGTGCATTTCAGATATAATGGGTAGTAATGGTCCGTAATGGCTCGTTATTGGTTAATTTTTATCTTAGTGGGTATAAGGGGTTTGTGTGTCCTTAACAAGTCTAATTGCTCATAATGAGTATGATTAGAACTCATTGGGTGCAATTAAGATATAATGGGTTAATGGCCCGTAATGGCTCGTTATTAGATAACTTTTGTCTTAACGGGTATAAAGATTTGTGTCTCCTTAACAAGTTTTATTGGTCATAACGGGAGTAAATGGGTCATAATGAGTATGATTAGAAGTTATTGGTTACAATTGAGATATAATGGGTCATAATGGTCCGTAATGGCTCGTTATTGGGTAATTTTGTTCTTAGTGGGTATAAGGCGTTTGTGTCTCCTTAACTTGTATAATTGGTCATAACGGGAGTAAATGGATCAAAATTAGTATGATTAGAACTTATTGGGTGTAACTGAGATATAATAGGTCATAGTGGTCCGTAATGGCTCGTTATAGGGTAATTTTGGTATTAGCGGGTATAAGGGGTTTGTGTCTCGTTAACAAGTCTAATTGCTCATAACTGGAGTAAATGGGTCATAATGAGTATGATTTGAACTTATTGGTTACAACTGAGATATAATGGGTCATAATGGTCCCTAATGGCTCGTTATTGGGTAATTTTTGTCTTAGCGGGTATAAGAGATTTGGGTCTCCTTAACAAGTCTAATTGGTCATAACGGGAGTAATTGGGTCATAACTAGTAAGATTAGAACTTATTGGGTGCATTTCAGATATAATGGGTCATAATGGTCCGTAATGGCTCGTTATTGGGTAATTTTGTTCTTAGTGGGTATAAGGCGTTTGTGTCTCCTTAACATGTATAATTGGTCATAACGGGAGTAAATGGATCAAAATTAGTATGATTAGAACTTATTGGGTGTAACTAAGATATAATAGGTCATAGTGGTCTGTAATGGCTCGTTATAGGGTAATTTTGGTATTAGCGGGTATAAGGGGTTTGTGTCTCGTTAACAAGTCTAATTGCTCATAACTGGAGTAAATGGGTCATAATGAGTATGATTTGAACTTATTGGTTACAACTGAGATATAATGGGTCATAATGGTCCCTAATGGCTCGTTATTGGGTAATTTTTGTCTTAGCGGGTATAAGAGATTTGGGTCTCCTTAACAAGTCTAATTGGTCATAACGGGAGTAATTGGGTCATAACTAGTAAGATTAGAACTTATTGGGTGCATTTGAGATATAATGGGTCATAATGGTCCGTAATGGCTCGTTATTGGGTAAATTTTGTCTTAGCGGGTATTAGAGATTTGGGTCTCCTTAACAAGTCTAATTGGTCATAACGGGAGTAATTGGGTCATAACTAGTAAGATTAGAACTTATTGGGTGCATTTCAGATATAATGGGTAGTAATGGTCCGTAATGGCTCGTTATTGGTTAATTTTTATCTTAGTGGGTATAAGGGGTTTGTGTGTCCTTAACAAGTCTAATTGCTCATAATGAGTATGATTAGAACTCATTGGGTGCAATTAAGATATAATGGGTTAATGGCCCGTAATGGCTCGTTATTAGATAACTTTTGTCTTAACGGGTATAAAGATTTGTGTCTCCTTAACAAGTTTTATTGGTCATAACGGGAGTAAATGGGTCATAATGAGTATGATTAGAAGCTATTGGTTACAATTGAGATATAATGGGTCATAATGGTCCGTAATGGCTCGTTATTGGGTAATTTTGTTCTTAGTGGGTATAAGGCGTTTGTGTCTCCTTAACTTGTATAATTGGTCATAACGGGAGTAAATGGATCAAAATTAGTATGATTAGAACTTATTGGGTGTAACTGAGATATAATAGGTCATAGTGGTCCGTAATGGCTCGTTATAGGGTAATTTTGGTATTAGCGGGTATAAGGGGTTTGTGTCTCGTTAACAAGTCTAATTGCTCATAACTGGAGTAAATGGGTCATAATGAGTATGATTTGAACTTATTGGTTACAACTGAGATATAATGGGTCATAATGATCCCTAATGGCTCGTTATTGGGTAATTTTTGTCTTAGCGGGTATAAGAGATTTGGGTCTCCTTAACAAGTCTAATTGGTCATAACGGGAGTAATTGGGTCATAACTAGTAAGATTAGAACTTATTGGGTGCATTTGAGATATAATGGGTCATAATGGTCCGTAATGGCTCGTTATTGGTTAATTTTTATCTTAGTGGGTATAAGGGGTTTGTGTGTCCTTAACAAGTCTAATTGCTCATAATGAGTATGATTAGAACTCATTGGGTGCAATTAAGATATAATGGGTTAATGGCCCGTAATGGCTCGTTATTAGATAACTTTTATCTTAACGGGTATAAAGATTTGTGTCTCCTTAACAAGTCTTATTGGTCATAACGGGAGTAAATGGGTCATAATGAGTATGATTAGAACTTATTGGTTACAATTGAGATATAATGGGTCAATAATGGTCCGTAATGGCTCGTTATTGGGTAATTTTGTTCTTAGTGGGTATAAGGCGTTTGTGTCTCCTTAACATGTATAATTGGTCATAACGGGAGTAAATGGATCAAAATTAGTATGATTAGAACTTATTGGGTGTAACTGAGATATAATAGGTCATAGTGGTCTGTAATGGCTCGTTATAGGGTAATTTTGGTATTAGCGGGTATAAGGGGTTTGTGTCTCGTTAACAAGTCTAATTGCTCATAACTGGAGTAAATGGGTCATAATGAGTATGATTTGAACTTATTGGTTACAACTGAGATATAATGGGTCATAATGGTCCCTAATGGCTCGTTATTGGGTAATTTTTGTCTTAGCGGGTATAAGAGATTTGGGTCTCCTTAACAAGTCTAATTGGTCATAACGGGAGTAATTGGGTCATAACTAGTAAGATTAGAACTTATTGGGTGCATTTGAGATATAATGGGTCATAATGGTCCGTAATGGCTCGTTATTGGGTAATTTTTGTCTTAGCGGGTATTAGAGATTTGGGTCTCCTTAACAAGTCTAATTGGTCATAACGGGAGTAATTGGGTCATAACTAGTAAGATTAGAACTTATTGGGTGCATTTCAGATATAATGGGTAGTAATGGTCCGTAATGGCTCGTTATTGGTTAATTTTTATCTTAGTGGGTATAAGGGGTTTGTGTGTCCTTAACAAGTCTAATTGCTCATAATGAGTATGATTAGAACTCATTGGGTGCAATTAAGATATAATGGGTTAATGGCCCGTAATGGCTCGTTATTAGATAACTTTTGTCTTAACGGGTAATAAAGATTTGTGTCTCCTTAACAAGTTTTATTGGTCATAACGGGAGTAAATGGGTCATAATGAGTATGATTAGAAGTTATTGGTTACAATTGAGATATAATGGGTCATAATGGTCCGTAATGGCTCGTTATTGGGTAATTTTGTTCTTAGTGGGTATAAGGCGTTTGTGTCTCCTTAACTTGTATAATTGGTCATAACGGGAGTAAATGGATCAAAATTAGTATGATTAGAACTTATTGGGTGTAACTGAGATATAATAGGTCATAGTGGTCCGTAATGGCTCGTTATAGGGTAATTTTGGTATTAGCGGGTATAAGGGGTTTGTGTCTCGTTAACAAGTCTAATTGCTCATAACTGGAGTAAATGGGTCATAATGAGTATGATTTGAACTTATTGGTTACAACTGAGATATAATGGGTCATAATGGTCCCTAATGGCTCGTTATTGGGTAATTTTTGTCTTAGCGGGTATAAGAGATTTGGGTCTCCTTAACAAGTCTAATTGGTCATAACGGGAGTAATTGGGTCATAACTAGTAAGATTAGAACTTATTGGGTGCATTTGAGATATAATGGGTCATAATGGTCCGTAATGGCTCGTTATTGGTTAATTTTTATCTTAGTGGGTATAAGGGGTTTGTGTGTCCTTAACAAGTCTAATTGCTCATAATGAGTATGATTAGAACTCATTGGGTGCAATTAAGATATAATGGGTTAATGGCCCGTAATGGCTCGTTATTAGATAACTTTTGTCTTAACGGGTATAAAGATTTGTGTCTCCTTAACAAGTCTTATTGGTCATAACGGGAGTAAATGGGTCATAATGAGTATGATTAGAACTTATTGGTTACAATTGAGATATAATGGGTCATAATGGTCCGTAATGGCTCGTTATTGGGTAATTTTGTTCTTAGTGGGTATAAGGCGTTTGTGTCTCCTTAACATGTATAATTGGTCATAACGGGAGTAAATGGATCAAAATTAGTATGATTAGAACTTATTGGGTGTAACTGAGATATAATAGGTCATAGTGGTCTGTAATGGCTCGTTATAGGGTAATTTTGGTATTAGCGGGTATAAGGGGTTTGTGTCTCGTTAACAAGTCTAATTGCTCATAACTGGAGTAAATGGGTCATAATGAGTATGATTTGAACTTATTGGTTACAACTGAGATATAATGGGTCATAATGGTCCCTAATGGCTCGTTATTGGGTAATTTTTGTCTTAGCGGGTATAAGAGATTTGGGTCTCCTTAACAAGTCTAATTGGTCATAACGGGAGTAATTGGGTCATAACTAGTAAGATTAGAACTTAATGGGTGCCTTTGAGATATAATGGGTCATAATGGTCCGTAATGGCTCGTTATTGGGTAATTTTTGTCTTAGCGGGTATTAGAGATTTGGGTCTCCTTAACAAGTCTAATTGGTCATAACGGGAGTAATTGGGTCATAACTAGTAAGATTAGACCTTATTGGGTGCATTTCAGATATAATGGGTAGTAATGGTCCGTAATGGCTCGTTATTGGTTAATTTTTATCTTAGTGGGTATAAGGGGTTTGTGTGTCCTTAACAAGTCTAATTGCTCATAATGAGTATGATTAGAACTCATTGGGTGCAATTAAGATATAATGGGTTAATGGCCCGTAATGGCTCGTTATTAGATAACTTTTGTCTTAACGGGTAATAAAGATTTGTGTCTCCTTAACAAGTTTTATTGGTCATAACGGGAGTAAATGGGTCATAATGAGTATGATTAGAACTTATTGGCTACAATTGAGATATAATGGGTCATAATGGTCCGTAATGGCTCGTTATTGGGTAATTTTGTTCTTAGTGGGTATAAGGCGTTTGTGTCTCCTTAACTTGTATAATTGGTCATAACGGGAGTAAATGGATCAAAATTAGTATGATTAGAACTTATTGGGTGTAACTGAGATATAATAGGTCATAGTGGTCCGTAATGGCTCGTTATAGGGTAATTTTGGTATTAGCGGGTATAAGGGGTTTGTGTCTCGTTAACAAGTCTAATTGCTCATAACTGGAGTAAATGGGTCATAATGAGTATGATTTGAACTTATTGGTTACAACTGAGATATAATGGGTCATAATGGTCCCTAATGGCTCGTTATTGGGTAATTTTTGTCTTAGCGGGTATAAGAGATTTGGGTCTCCTTAACAAGTCTAATTGGTCATAACGGGAGTAATTGGGTCATAACTAGTAAGATTAGAACTTATTGGGTGCATTTGAGATATAATGGGTCATAATGGTCCGTAATGGCTCGTTATTGGTTAATTTTTATCTTAGTGGGTATAAGGGGTTTGTGTGTCCTTAACAAGTCTAATTGCTCATAATGAGTATGATTAGAACTCATTGGGTGCAATTAAGATATAATGGGTTAATGGCCCGTAATGGCTCGTTATTAGATAACTTTTGTCTTAACGGGTATAAAGATTTGTGTCTCCTTAACAAGTCTTATTGGTCATAACGGGAGTAAATGGGTCATAATGAGTATGATTAGAACTTATTGGTTACAATTGAGATATAATGGGTCATAATGGTCCGTAATGGCTCGTTATTGGGTAATTTTGTTCTTAGTGGGTATAAGGCGTTTGTGTCTCCTTAACATGTATAATTGGTCATAACGGGAGTAAATGGATCAAAATTAGTATGATTAGAACTTATTGGGTGTAACTGAGATATAATAGGTCATAGTGGTCTGTAATGGCTCGTTATAGGGTAATTTTGGTATTAGCGGGTATAAGGGGTTTGTGTCTCGTTAACAAGTCTAATTGCTCATAACTGGAGTAAATGGGTCATAATGAGTATGATTTGAACTTATTGGTTACAACTGAGATATAATGGGTCATAATGGTCCCTAATGGCTCGTTATTGGGTAATTTTTGTCTTAGCGGGTATAAGAGATTTGGGTCTCCTTAACAAGTCTAATTGGTCATAACGGGAGTAATTGGGTCATAACTAGTAAGATTAGAACTTAATGGGTGCATTTGAGATATAATGGGTCATAATGGTCCGTAATGGCTCGTTATTGGGTAATTTTTGTCTTAGCGGGTATTAGAGATTTGGGTCTCCTTAACAAGTCTAATTGGTCATAACGGGAGTAATTGGGTCATAACTAGTAAGATTAGAACTTATTGGGTGCATTTCAGATATAATGGGTAGTAATGGTCCGTAATGGCTCGTTATTGGTTAATTTTTATCTTAGTGGGTATAAGGGGTTTGTGTGTCCTTAACAAGTCTAATTGCTCATAATGAGTATGATTAGAACTCATTGGGTGCAATTAAGATATAATGGGTTAATGGCCCGTAATGGCTCGTTATTAGATAACTTTTGTCTTAACGGGTAATAAAGATTTGTGTCTCCTTAACAAGTTTTATTGGTCATAACGGGAGTAAATGGGTCATAATGAGTATGATTAGAACTTATTGGCTACAATTGAGATATAATGGGTCATAATGGTCCGTAATGGCTCGTTATTGGGTAATTTTGTTCTTAGTGGGTATAAGGCGTTTGTGTCTCCTTAACTTGTATAATTGGTCATAACGGGAGTAAATGGATCAAAATTAGTATGATTAGAACTTATTGGGTGTAACTGAGATATAATAGGTCATAGTGGTCCGTTATGGCTCGTTATAGGGTAATTTTGGTATTAGCGGGTATAAGGGGTTTGTGTCTCGTTAACAAGTCTAATTGCTCATAACTGGAGTAAATGGGTCATAATGAGTATGATTTGAACTTATTGGTTACAACTGAGATATAATGGGTCATAATGGTCCCTAATGGCTCGTTATTGGGTAATTTTTGTCTTAGCGGGTATAAGAGATTTGGGTCTCCTTAACAAGTCTAATTGGTCATAACGGGAGTAATTGGGTCATAACTAGTAAGATTAGAACTTATTGGGTGCATTTGAGATATAATGGGTCATAATGGTCCGTAATGGCTCGTTATTGGTTAATTTTTATCTTAGTGGGTATAAGGGGTTTGTGTGTCCTTAACAAGTCTAATTGCTCATAATGAGTATGATTAGAACTCATTGGGTGCAATTAAGATATAATGGGTTAATGGCCCGTAATGGCTCGTTATTAGATAACTTTTGTCTTAACGGGTATAAAGATTTGTGTCTCCTTAACAAGTCTTATTGGTCATAACGGGAGTAAATGGGTCATAATGAGTATGATTAGAACTTATTGGTTACAATTGAGATATAATGGGTCATAATGGTCCGTAATGGCTCGTTATTGGGTAATTTTGTTCTTAGTGGGTATAAGGCGTTTGTGTCTCCTTAACATGTATAATTGGTCATAACGGGAGTAAATGGATCAAAATTAGTATGATTAGAACTTATTGGGTGTAACTGAGATATAATAGGTCATAGTGGTCTGTAATGGCTCGTTATAGGGTAATTTTGGTATTAGCGGGTATAAGGGGTTTGTGTCTCGTTAACAAGTCTAATTGCTCATAACTGGAGTAAATGGGTCATAATGAGTATGATTTGAACTTATTGGTTACAACTGAGATATAATGGGTCATAATGGTCCCTAATGGCTCGTTATTGGGTAATTTTTGTCTTAGCGGGTATAAGAGATTTGGGTCTCCTTAACAAGTCTAATTGGTCATAACGGGAGTAATTGGGTCATAACTAGTAAGATTAGAACTTATTGGGTGCATTTGAGATATAATGGGTCATAATGGTCCGTAATGGCTCGTTATTGGGTAATTTTTGTCTTAGCGGGTATTAGAGATTTGGGTCTCCTTAACAAGTCTAATTGGTCATAACGGGAGTAATTGGGTCATAACTAGTAAGATTAGAACTTATTGGGTGCATTTCAGATATAATGGGTAGTAATGGTCCGTAATGGCTCGTTATTGGTTAATTTTTATCTTAGTGGGTATAAGGGGTTTGTGTGTCCTTAACAAGTCTAATTGCTCATAATGAGTATGATTAGAACTCATTGGGTGCAATTAAGATATAATGGGTTAATGGCCCGTAATGGCTCGTTATTAGATAACTTTTGTCTTAACGGGTATAAAGATTTGTGTCTCCTTAACAAGTTTTATTGGTCATAACGGGAGTAAATGGGTCATAATGAGTATGATTAGAAGTTATTGGTTACAATTGAGATATAATGGGTCATAATGGTCCGTAATGGCTCGTTATTGGGTAATTTTGTTCTTAGTGGGTATAAGGCGTTTGTGTCTCCTTAACTTGTATAATTGGTCATAACGGGAGTAAATGGATCAAAATTAGTATGATTAGAACTTATTGGGTGTAACTGAGATATAATAGGTCATAGTGGTCCGTAATGGCTCGTTATAGGGTAATTTTGGTATTAGCGGGTATAAGGGGTTTGTGTCTCGTTAACAAGTCTAATTGCTCATAACTGGAGTAAATGGGTCATAATGAGTATGATTTGAACTTATTGGTTACAACTGAGATATAATGGGTCATAATGGTCCCTAATGGCTCGTTATTGGGTAATTTTTGTCTTAGCGGGTATAAGAGATTTGGGTCTCCTTAACAAGTCTAATTGGTCATAACGGGAGTAATTGGGTCATAACTAGTAAGATTAGAACTTATTGGGTGCATTTCAGATATAATGGGTCATAATGGTCCGTAATGGCTCGTTATTGGTTAATTTTTATCTTAGTGGGTATAAGGGGTTTGTGTGTCCTTAACAAGTCTAATTGCTCATAATGAGTATGATTAGAACTCATTGGGTGCAATTAAGATATAATGGGTTAATGGCCCGTAATGGCTCGTTATTAGATAACTTTTGTCTTAACGGGTATAAAGATTTGTGTCTCCTTAACAAGTCTTATTGGTCATAACGGGAGTAAATGGGTCATAATGAGTATGATTAGAACTTATTGGTTACAATTGAGATATAATGGGTCATAATGGTCCGTAATGGCTCGTTATTGGGTAATTTTGTTCTTAGTGGGTATAAGGCGTTTGTGTGTCCTTAACATGTATAATTGGTCATAACGGGAGTAAATGGATCAAAATTAGTATGATTAGAACTTATTGGGTGTAACTGAGATATAATAGGTCATAGTGGTCTGTAATGGCTCGTTATAGGGTAATTTTGGTATTAGCGGGTATAAGGGGTTTGTGTCTCGTTAACAAGTCTAATTGCTCATAACTGGAGTAAATGGGTCATAATGAGTATGATTTGAACTTATTGGTTACAACTGAGATATAATGGGTCATAATGGTCCCTAATGGCTCGTTATTGGGTAATTTTTGTCTTAGCGGGTATAAGAGATTTGGGTCTCCTTAACAAGTCTAATTGGTCATAACGGGAGTAATTGGGTCATAACTAGTAAGATTAGAACTTATTGGGTGCATTTGAGATATAATGGGTCATAATGGTCCGTAATGGCTCGTTATTGGGTAATTTTTGTCTTAGCGGGTATTAGAGATTTGGGTCTCCTTAAGAAGTCTAATTGGTCATAACGGGAGTAATTGGGTCATAACTAGTAAGATTAGAACTTATTGGGTGCATTTCAGATATAATGGGTAGTAATGGTCCGTAATGGCTCGTTATTGGTTAATTTTTATCTTAGTGGGTATAAGGGGTTTGTGTGTCCTTAACAAGTCTAATTGCTCATAATGAGTATGATTAGAACTCATTGGGTGCAATTAAAATATAATGGGTTAATGGCCCGTAATGGCTCGTTATTAGATAACTTTTGTCTTAACGGGTATAAAGATTTGTGTCTCCTTAACAAGTTTTATTGGTCATAACGGGAGTAAATGGGTCATAATGAGTATGATTAGAAGTTATTGGTTACAATTGAGATATAATGGGTCATAATGGTCCGTAATGGCTCGTTATTGGGTAATTTTGTTCTTAGTGGGTATAAGGCGTTTGTGTCTCCTTAACTTGTATAATTGGTCATAACGGGAGTAAATGGATCAAAATTAGTATGATTAGAACTTATTGGGTGTAACTGAGATATAATAGGTCATAGTGGTCCGTAATGGCTCGTTATAGGGTAATTTTGGTATTAGCGGGTATAAGGGGTTTGTGTCTCGTTAACAAGTCTAATTGCTCATAACTGGAGTAAATGGGTCATAATGAGTATGATTTGAACTTATTGGTTACAACTGAGATATAATGGGTCATAATGGTCCCTAATGGCTCGTTATTGGGTAATTTTTGTCTTAGCGGGTATAAGAGATTTGGGTCTCCTTAACAAGTCTAATTGGTCATAACGGGAGTAATTGGGTCATAACTAGTAAGATTAGAACTTATTGGGTGCATTTGAGATATAATGGGTCATAATGGTCCGTAATGGCTCGTTATTGGTTAATTTTTATCTTAGTGGGTATAAGGGGTTTGTGTGTCCTTAACAAGTCTAATTGCTCATAATGAGTATGATTAGAACTCATTGGGTGCAATTAAGATATAATGGGTTAATGGCCCGTAATGGCTCGTTATTAGATAACTTTTGTCTTAACGGGTATAAAGATTTGTGTCTCCTTAACAAGTCTTATTGGTCATAACGGGAGTAAATGGGTCATAATGAGTATGATTAGAACTTATTGGTTACAATTGAGATATAATGGGTCATAATGGTCCGTAATGGCTCGTTATTGGGTAATTTTGTTCTTAGTGGGTATAAGGTGTTTGTGTCTCCTTAACATGTATAATTGGTCATAACGGGAGTAAATGGATCAAAATTAGTATGATTAGAACTTATTGGGTGTAACTGAGATATAATAGGACATAGTGGTCTGTAATGGCTCGTTATAGGGTAATTTTGGTATTAGCGGGTATAAGGGGTTTGTGTCTCGTTAACAAGTCTAATTGCTCATAACTGGAGTAAATGGGTCATAATGAGTATGATTTGAACTTATTGGTTACAACTGAGATATAATGGGTCATAATGGTCCCTAATGGCTCGTTATTGGGTAATTTTTGTCTTAGCGGGTATAAGAGATTTGGGTCTCCTTAACAAGTCTAATTGGTCATAACGGGAGTAATTGGGTCATAACTAGTAAGATTAGAACTTATTGGGTGCATTTGAGATATAATGGGTCATAATGGTCCGTAATGGCTCGTTATTGGGTAATTTTTGTCTTAGCGGGTATTAGAGATTTGGGTCTCCTTAACAAGTCTAATTGGTCATAACGGGAGTAATTGGGTCATAAATAGTAAGATTAGAACTTATTGGGTGCATTTCAGATATAATGGGTAGTAATGGTCCGTAATGGCTCGTTATTGGTTAATTTTTATCTTAGTGGGTATAAGGGGTTTGTGTGTAAGGCAACAAGTCTAATTGCTCATAATGAGTATGATTAGAACTCATTGGGTGCAATTAAGATATAATGGGTTAATGGCCTGTAATGGCTCGTTATTAGATAACTTTTGTCTTAACGGGTATAAAGATTTGTGTCTCCTTAACAAGTTTTATTGGTCATAACGGGAGTAAATGGGTCATAATGAGTATGATTAGAAGTTATTGGTTACAATTGAGATATAATGGGTCATAATGGTCCGTAATGGCTCGTTATTGGGTAATTTTGTTCTTAGTGGGTATAAGGCGTTTGTGTCTCCTTAACTTGTATAATTGGTCATAACGGGAGTAAATGGATCAAAATTAGTATGATTAGAACTTATTGGGTGTAACTGAGATATAATAGGTCATAGTGGTCCGTAATAGCTCGTTATAGGGTAATTTTGGTATTAGCGGGTATAAGGGGTTTGTGTCTCGTTAACAAGTCTAATTGCTCATAACTGGAGTAAATGGGTCATAATGAGTATGATTTGAACTTATTGGTTACAACTGAGATATAATGGGTCATAATGGTCCCTAATGGCTCGTTATTGGGTAATTTTTGTCTTAGCGGGTATAAGAGATTTGGGTCTCCTTAACAAGTCTAATTGGTCATAACGGGAGTAATTGGGTCATAACTAGTAAGATTAGAACTTATTGGGTGCATTTGAGATATAATGGGTCATAATGGTCCGTAATGGCTCGTTATTGGTTAATTTTTATCTTAGTGGGTATAAGGGGTTTGTGTGTCCTTAACAAGTCTAATTGCTCATAATGAGTATGATTAGAACTCATTGGGTGCAATTAAGATATAATGGGTTAATGGCCCGTAATGGCTCGTTATTAGATAACTTTTGTCTTAACGGGTATAAAGATTTGTGTCTCCTTAACAAGTCTTATTGGTCATAACGGGAGTAAATGGGTCATAATGAGTATGATTAGAACTTATTGGTTACAATTGAGATATAATGGGTCATAGTGGTCCGTAATGGCTCGTTATTGGGTAATTTTGTTCTTAGTGGGTATAAGGCGTTTGTGTCTCCTTAACATGTATAATTGGTCATAACGGGAGTAAATGGATCAAAATTAGTATGATTAGAACTTATTGGGTGTAACTGAGATATAATAGGTCATAGTGGTCTGTAATGGCTCGTTATAGGGTAATTTTGGTATTAGCGGGTATAAGGGGTTTGTGTCTCGTTAACAAGTCTAATTGCTCATAACTGGAGTAAATGGGTCATAATGAGTATGATTTGAACTTATTGGTTACAACTGAGATATAATGGGTCATAATGGTCCCTAATGGCTCGTTATTGGGTAATTTTTGTCTTAGCGGGTATAAGAGATTTGGGTCTCCTTAACAAGTCTAATTGGTCATAACGGGAGTAATTGGGTCATAACTAGTAAGATTAGAACTTATTGGGTGCATTTGAGATATAATGGGTCATAATGGTCCGTAATGGCTTGTTATTGGGTAATTTTTGTCTTAGCGGGTATTAGAGATTTGGGTCTCCTTAACAAGTCTAATTGGTCATAACGGGAGTAATTGGGTCATAACTAGTAAGATTAGAACTTATTGGGTGCATTTCAGATATAATGGGTAGTAATGGTCCGTAATGGCTCGTTATTGGTTAATTTTTATCTTAGTGGTTATAAGGGGTTTGTGTGTAAGGCAACAAGTCTAATTGCTCATAATGAGTATGATTAGAACTCATTGGGTGCAATTAAGATATAATGGGTTAATGGCCCGTAATGGCTCGTTATTAGATAACTTTTGTCTTAACGGGTATAAAGATTTGTGTCTCCTTAACAAGTTTTATTGGTCATAACGGGAGTAAATGGGTCATAATGAGTATGATTAGAAGTTATTGGTTACAATTGAGATATAATGGGTCATAATGGTCCGTAATGGCTCGTTATTGGGTAATTTTGTTCTTAGTGGGTATAAGGCGTTTGTGTCTCCTTAACTTGTATAATTGGTCATAACGGGAGTAAATGGATCAAAATTAGTATGATTAGAACTTATTGGGTGTAACTGAGGTCATAGTGGTCCGTAATAGCTCGTTATAGGGTAATTTTGGTATTAGCGGGTATAAGGGGTTTGTGTCTCGTTAACAAGTCTAATTGCTCATAACTGGAGTAAATGGGTCATAATGAGTATGATTTGAACTTATTGGTTACAACTGAGATATAATGGGTCATAATGGTCCCTAATGGCTCGTTATTGGGTAATTTTTGTCTTAGCGGGTATAAGAGATTTGGGTCTCCTTAACAAGTCTAATTGGTCATAACGGGAGTAATTGGGTCATAACTAGTAAGATTAGAACTTATTGGGTGCATTTGAGATATAATGGGTCATAATGGTCCGTAATGGCTCGTTATTGGTTAATTTTTATCTTAGTGGGTATAAGGGGTTTGTGTGTCCTTAACAAGTCTAATTGCTCATAATGAGTATGATTAGAACTCATTGGGTGCAATTAAGATATAATGGGTTAATGGCCCGTAATGGCTCGTTATTAGATAACTTTTGTCTTAACGGGTATAAAGATTTGTGTCTCCTTAACAAGTCTTATTGGTCATAACGGGAGTAAATGGGTCATAATGAGTATGATTAGAACTTATTGGTTACAATTGAGATATAATGGGTCATAGTGGTCCGTAATGGCTCGTTATTGGGTAATTTTGTTCTTAGTGGGTATAAGGCGTTTGTGTCTCCTTAACATGTATAATTGGTCATAACGGGAGTAAATGGATCAAAATTAGTATGATTAGAACTTATTGGGTGTAACTGAGATATAATAGGTCATAGTGGTCTGTAATGGCTCGTTATAAGGTAATTTTGGTATTAGCGGGTATAAGGGGTTTGTGTCTCGTTAACAAGTCTAATTGCTCATAACTGGAGTAAATGGGTCATAATGAGTATGATTTGAACTTATTGGTTACAACTGAGATATAATGGGTCATAATGGTCCCTAATGGCTCGTTATTGGGTAATTTTTGTCTTAGCGGGTATAAGAGATTTGGGTCTCCTTAACAAGTCTAATTGGTCATAACGGGAGTAATTGGGTCATAACTAGTAAGATTAGAACTTATTGGGTGCATTTGAGATATAATGGGTCATAATGGTCCGTAATGGCTCGTTATTGGGTAATTTTTGTCTTAGCGGGTATTAGAGATTTGGGTCTCCTTAACAAGTCTAATTGGTCATAACGGGAGTAATTGGGTCATAACTAGTAAGATTAGAACTTATTGGGTGCATTTCAGATATAATGGGTAGTAATGGTCCGTAATGGCTCGTTATTGGTTAATTTTTATCTTAGTGGGTATAAGGGGTTTGTGTGTAAGGCAACAAGTCTAATTGCTCATAATGAGTATGATTAGAACTCATTGGGTGCAATTAAGATATAATGGGTTAATGGCCCGTAATGGCTCGTTATTAGATAACTTTTGTCTTAACGGGTATAAAGATTTGTGTCTCCTTAACAAGTTTTATTGGTCATAACGGGAGTAAATGGGTCATAATGAGTATGATTAGAAGTTATTGGTTACAATTGAGATATAATGGGTCATAATGGTCCGTAATGGCTCGTTATTGGGTAATTTTGTTCTTAGTGGGTATAAGGCGTTTGTTTCTCCTTAACTTGTATAATTGGTCATAACGGGAGTAAATGGATCAAAATTAGTATGATTAGAACTTATTGGGTGTAACTGAGATATAATAGGTCATAGTGGTCCGTAATGGCTCGTTATAGGGTAATTTTGGTATTAGCGGGTATAAGGGGTTTGTGTCTCGTTATCAAGTCTAATTGCTCATAACTGGAGTAAATGGGTCATAATGAGTATGATTTGAACTTATTGGTTACAACTGAGATATAATGGGTCATAATGGTCCCTAATGGCTCGTTATTGGGTAATTTTTGTCTTAGCGGGTATAAGAGATTTGGGTCTCCTTAACAAGTCTAATTGGTCATAACGGGAGTAATTGGGTCATAACTAGTAAGATTAGAACTTATTGGGTGCATTTGAGATATAATGGGTCATAATGGTCCGTAATGGCTCGTTATTGGTTAATTTTTATCTTAGTGGGTATAAGGGGTTTGTGTGTCCTTAACAAGTCTAATTGCTCATAATGAGTATGATTAGAACTCATTGGGTGCAATTAAGATATAATGGGTTAATGGCCCGTAATGGCTCGTTATTAGATAACTTTTGTCTTAACGGGTATAAAGATTTGTGTCTCCGTAACAAGTCTTATTGGTCATAACGGGAGTAAATGGGTCATAATGAGTATGATTAGAACTTATTGGTTACAATTGAGATATAATGGGTCATAATGGTCCGTAATGGCTCGTTATTGGGTAATTTTGTTCTTAGTGGGTATAAGGCGTTTGTGTCTCCTTAACATGTATAATTGGTCATAACGGGAGTAAATGGATCAAAATTAATATGATTAGAACTTATTGGGTGTAACTAAGATATAATAGGTCATAGTGGTCTGTAATGGCTCGTTATAGGGTAATTTTGGTATTAGCGGGTATAAGGGGTTTGTGTCTCGTTAACAAGTCTAATTGCTCATAACTGGAGTAAATGGGTCATAATGAGTATGATTTGAACTTATTGGTTACAACTGAGATATAATGGGTCATAATGGTCCCTAATGGCTCGTTATTGGGTAATTTTTGTCTTAGCGGGTATAAGAGATTTGGGTCTCCTTAACAAGTCTAATTGGTCATAACGGGAGTAATTGGGTCATAACTAGTAAGATTAGAACTTATTGGGTGCATTTGAGATATAATGGGTCATAATGGTCCGTAATGGCTCGTTATTGGGTAATTTTTGTCTTAGCGGGTATTAGAGATTTGGGTCTCCTTAACAAGTCTAATTGGTCATAACGGGAGTAATTGGGTCATAACTAGTAAGATTAGAACTTATTGGGTGCATTTCAGATATAATGGGTAGTAATGGTCCGTAATGGCTCGTTATTGGTTAATTTTTATCTTAGTGGGTATAAGGGGTTTGTGTGTAAGGCAACAAGTCTAATTGCTCATAATGAGTATGATTAGAACTCATTGGGTGCAATTAAGATATAATGGGTTAATGGCCCGTAATGGCTCGTTATTAGATAACTTTTGTCTTAACGGGTATAAAGATTTGTGTCTCCTTAACAAGTTTTATTGGTCATAACGGGAGTAAATGGGTCATAATGAGTATGATTAGAAGTTATTGGTTACAATTGAGATATAATGGGTCATAATGGTCCGTAATGGCTCGTTATTGGGTAATTTTGTTCTTAGTGGGTATAAGGCGTTTGTTTCTCCTTAACTTGTATAATTGGTCATAACGGGAGTAAATGGATCAAAATTAGTATGATTAGAACTTATTGGGTGTAACTGAGATATAATAGGTCATAGTGGTCCGTAATGGCTCGTTATAGGGTAATTTTGGTATTAGCGGGTATAAGGGGTTTGTGTCTCGTTAACAAGTCTAATTGCTCATAACTGGAGTAAATGGGTCATAATGAGTATGATTTGAACTTATTGGTTACAACTGAGATATAATGGGTCATAATGGTCCCTAATGGCTCGTTATTGGGTAATTTTTGTCTTAGCGGGTATAAGAGATTTGGGTCTCCTTAACAAGTCTAATTGGTCATAACGGGAGTAATTGGGTCATAACTAGTAAGATTAGAACTTATTGGGTGCATTTCAGATATAATGGGTCATAATGGTCCGTAATGGCTCGTTATTGGTTAATTTTTATCTTAGTGGGTATAAGGGGTTTGTGTGTCCTTAACAAGTCTAATTGCTCATAATGAGTATGATTAGAACTCATTGGGTGCAATTAAGATATAATGGGTTAATGGCCCGTAATGGCTCGTTATTAGATAACTTTTGTCTTAACGGGTATAAAGATTTGTGTCTCCGTAACAAGTCTTATTGGTCATAACGGGAGTAAATGGGTCATAATGAGTATGATTAGAACTTATTGGTTACAATTGAGATATAATGGGTCATAATGGTCCGTAATGGCTCGTTATTGGGTAATTTTGTTCTTAGTGGGTATAAGGCGTTTGTGTCTCCTTAACATGTATAATTGGTCATAACGAGAGTAAATGGATCAAAATTAATATGATTAGAACTTATTGGGTGTAACTAAGATATAATAGGTCATAGTGGTCTGTAATGGCTCGTTATAGGGTAATTTTGGTATTAGCGGGTATAAGGGGTTTGTGTCTCGTTAACAAGTCTAATTGCTCATAACTGGAGTAAATGGGTCATAATGAGTATGATTTGAACTTATTGGTTACAACTGAGATATAATGGGTCATAATGGTCCCTAATGGCTCGTTATTGGGTAATTTTTGTCTTAGCGGGTATAAGAGATTTGGGTCTCCTTAACAAGTCTAATTGGTCATAACGGGAGTAATTGGGTCATAACTAGTAAGATTAGAACTTATTGGGTGCATTTGAGATATAATGGGTCATAATGGTCCGTAATGGCTCGTTATTGGGTAATTTTTGTCTTAGCGGGTATTAGAGATTTGGGTCTCCTTAACAAGTCTAATTGGTCATAATGGGAGTAATTGGGTCATAACTAGAAAGATTAGAACTTATTGGGTGCATTTCAGATATAATGGGTAGTAATGGTCCGTAATGGCTCGTTATTGGTTAATTTTTATCTTAGTGGGTATAAGGGGTTTGTGTGTCCTTAACAAGTCTAATTGCTCATAATGAGTATGATTAGAACTCATTGGGTGCAATTAAGATATAATGGGTTAATGGCCCGTAATGGCTCGTTATTAGATAACTTTTGTCTTATCGGGTATAAAGATTTGTGTCTCCTTAACAAGTTTTATTGGTCATAACGGGAGTAAATGGGTCATAATGAGTATGATTAGAACTTATTGGTTACAATTGAGATATAATGGGTCATAATGGTCCGTAATGGCTCGTTATTGGGTAATTTTGTTCTTAGTGGGTATAAGGCGTTTGTGTCTCCTTAACTTGTATAATTGGTCATAACGGGAGTAAATGGATCAAAATTAGTATGATTAGAACTTATTGGGTGTAACTGAGATATAATAGGTAATAGTGGTCCGTAATGGCTCGTTATAGGGTAATTTTGGTATTAGCGGGTATAAGGGGTTTGTGTCTCGTTAACAAGTCTAATTGCTCATAACTGGAGTAAATGGGTCATAATGAGTATGATTTGAACTTATTGGTTACAACTGAGATATAATGGGTCATAATGGTCCCTAATGGCTCGTTATAGGGTAATTTTTGTCTTAGCGGGTATAAGAGATTTGGGTCACCTTAACAAGTCTAATTGGTCATAACGGGAGTAATTGGGTCATAACTAGTAAGATTAGAACTTATTGGGTGCATTTGAGATATAATGCGTCATAATGGTCTGTAATGGCTCGTTATTGGTTAACTTTTATCTTAGTGGGTATAAGGGGTTTGTGTGTCCTTAACAAGTCTAATTGCTCATAATGAGTATGATTAGAACTCATTGGGTGCAATTAAGATATAATGGGTTAATGGCCCGTAATGGCTCGTTATTAGATAACTTTTGTCTTAACGGGGTATAAAGATTTGTGTCTCCTTAACAAGTCTTATTGGTCATAACGGGAGTAAATGGGTCATAATGAGTATGATTAGAACTTATTGGTTACAATTGAGATATAATGGGTCATAATGGTCCGTAATGGCTCGTTATTGGGTAATTTTGTTCTTAGTGGGTATAAGGCATTTGTGTCTCCTTAACATGTATAATTTGTCATAACGGGAGTAAATGGATCAAAATTAGTATGATTAGAACTTATTGGGTGTAACTGAGATATAATAGGTCATAATGGTCTGTAATGGCTCGTTATAGGGTAATTTTGGTATTAGCGGGTATAAGGGGTTTGTGTCTCGTTAACAAGTCTAATTGCTCATAACTGGAGTAAATGGGTCATAATGAGTATGATTTGAACTTATTGGTTACAACTGAGATATAATGGGTCATAATGGTCCCTAATGGCTCGTTATTGGGTAATTTTTGTCTTAGCGGGTATAAGAGATTTGGGTCTCCTTAACAAGTCTAATTGGTCATAACGGGAGTAATTGGGTCATAACTAGTAAGATTAGAACTTATTGGGTGCATTTGAGATATAATGGGTCATAATGGTCCGTAATGGCTCGTTATTGGGTAATTTTTGTCTTAGCGGGTATTAGAGATTTGGGTCTCCTTAACAAGTCTAATTGGTCATAACGGGAGTAATTGGGTCATAACTAGTAAGATTAGAACTTATTGGGTGCATTTCAGATATAATGGGTAGTAATGGTCCGTAATGGCTCGTTATTGGTTAATTTTTATCTTAGTGGGTATAAGGGGTTTGTGTGTCCTTAACAAGTCTAATTGCTCATAATGAGTATGATTAGAACTCATTGGGTGCAATTAAGATATAATGGGTTAATGGCCCGTAATGGCTCGTTATTAGATAACTTTTGTCTTAACGGGTATAAAGATTTGTGTCTCCTTAACAAGTTTTATTGGTCATAACGGGAGTAAATGGGTCATAATGAGTATGATTAGAACTTATTGGTTACAATTGAGATATAATAGGTCATAATGGTCCGTAATGGCTCGTTATTGGGTAATTTTGTTCTTAGTGGGTATAAGGCGTTTGTGTCTCCTTAATATAATTGGTCATAACGGGAGTAAATGGATCAAAATGAGTATGATTAGAACTTATTGGGTGTAACTGAGATATAATAGGTCATAGTGGTCCGTAATGGCTCGTTATAGGGTAATTTTCGTATTAGCGGGTATAAGGGGTTTGTGTCTCGTTAACAAGTCTAATTGCTCATAACTGGAGTAAATGGGTCACAATGAGTACGATTTGAACTTATTGGTTACAACTGAGATATAATGGGTCATAATGGTCCCTAATGGCTCATTATTGGGTAATTTTTGTCTTAGCGGGTATAAGAGATTTGGGTCTCCTTAACAAGTCTAATTGGTCATAACGGGAGTAATTGGGTCATAACTAGTAAGATTAGAACTTATTGGGTGCATTTGAAGATATAATGGGTCATAATGGTCCGTAATGGCTCGTTATTGGGTAATTTTTGTCTTAGCGGGTATTAGAGATTTGGGTCTCCTTAACAAGTCTAATTGGTCATAACGGGAGTAATTGGGTCATAACTAGTAAGATTAGAACTTATTGGGTGCATTTGAGATCTAATGGGTCATAATGGTCCGTAATGGCTCGTTATTGGTTAATTTTTATCTTAGTGGGTATAAGGGGTTTGTTTGTCCTTAACAAGTCTAATTGCTCATAATGAGTATGATTAGAACTCATTGGGTGCAATTAAGATATAATGGGTTAATGGCCCGTAATGGCTCGTTATTAGATAACTTTTGTCTTAACGGGTATAAAGATTTGTGTCTCCTTAACAAGTCTTATTGGTCATAACGGGAGTAATTGGGTCATAACTAGTAAGATTAGAACTTATTGGGTGCATTTGAGATATAATGGGTCATAATGGTCCGTAATGGCTCGTTATTGGGTAATTTTGTTCTTAGTGGGTATAAGGCGTTTGTGTCTCCTTAACATGTATAATTTGTCATAACGGGAGTAAATGGATCAAAATTAGTATGATTAGAACTTATTGGGTGTAACTGAGATATAATAGGTCATAATGGTCTGTAATGGCTCGTTATAGGGTAATTTTGGTATTAGCGGGTATAAGGGGTTTGTGTCTCGTTAACAAGTCTAATTGCTCATAACTGGAGTAAATGGGTCATAATGAGTATGATTTGAACTTATTGGTTACAACTGAGATATAATGGGTCATAATGGTCCCTAATGGCTCGTTATTGGGTAATTTTTGTCTTAGCGGGTATAAGAGATTTGGGTCTCCTTAACAAGTCTAATTGGTCATAACGGGAGTAATTGGGTCATAACTAGTAAGATTAGAACTTATTGGGTGCATTTGAGATATAATGGGTCATAATGGTCCGTAATGGCTCGTTATTGGGTAATTTTTGTCTTAGCGGGTATTAGAGATTTGGGTCTCCTTAACAAGTCTAATTGGTCATAACGGGAGTAATTGGGTCATAACTAGTAAGATTAGAACTTATTGGGTGCATTTCAGATATAATGGGTAGTAATGGTCCGTAATGGCTCGTTATTGGTTAATTTTTATCTTAGTGGGTATAAGGGGTTTGTGTGTCCTTAACAAGTCTAATTGCTCATAATGAGTATGATTAGAACTCATTGGGTGCAATTAAGATATAATGGGTTAATGGCCCGTAATGGCTCGTTATTAGATAACTTTTGTCTTAACGGGTATAAAGATTTGTGTCTCCTTAACAAGTCTTATTGGTCATAACGGGAGTAAATGGGTCATAATGAGTATGATTAGAACTTATTGGTTACAATTGAGATATAATGGGTCATAATGGTCCGTAATGGCTCGTTATTGGGTAATTTTGTTTTTAGTGGGTATAAGGCGTTTGTGTCTCCTTAACATGTATAATTGGTCATAACGGGAGTAAATGGATCAAAATTAGTATGATTAGAACTTATTGGGTGTAACTGAGATATAATAGGTCATAGTGGTCCGTAATGGCTCGTTATAGGGTAATTTTGGTATTAGCGGGTATAAGGGGTTTGTGTCTCGTTAACAAGTCTAATTGCTCATAACTGGAGTAAATGGGTCATAATGAGTATGATTTGAACTTATTGGTTACAACTGACATATAATGGGTCATAATGGTCCCTAATGGCTCGTTATTGGATTATTTTTGTCTTAGCGGGTATAAAGATTTGTGTCTCCTTAACAAGTCTAATTGGTCATAACGGGAGTAATTGGGTCATAACTAGTAAGATTAAAACTTATTGGGTGCATTTGAGATATAATGGGTCATAATGGTCCGTAATGGCTCGTTATTGGTTAATTTTTATCTTAGTGGGTATAAGGCGTTTGTGTCTCCTTAACATGTATAATTGGTCATAACGGGAGTAAATGGATCAAAATTAGTATGATTAGAACTTATTGGGTGTAACTGAGATATAATAGGTCATAGTGGTCCGTAATGGCTCGTTATAGGGTAATTTTGGTATTAGCGGGTATAAGGGGTTTGTGTCTCGTTAACAAGTGTAATTGCTCATAACTGGAGTAAATTGGTCATAATGAGTATGATTTGAACTTATTGGTTACAACTGAGATATAATGGGTCATAATGGTCACTAATGGCTCGTTATTGGGTAATTTTAGTCTTAGCGGGTATAAGAGATTTGGGTTTCCTTAACAAGTCTAATAGGTCATAACGGGAGTAATTGGGTCATAACTAGTAAGATTAGAACTTATTGGGTGCATTTGAGATCTAATGGGTCATAATGGTCCGTAATGGCTCGTTATTGGTTAATTTTTATCTTAGTGGGTATAAGGGGTTTGTGTGTCCTTAACAAGTCTAATTGCTCATAATGAGTATGATTAGAACTCATTGGGTGCAATTAAGATATAATGGGTTAATGGCCCGTAATGGCTCGTTATTAGATAACTTTTGTCTTAACGGGTATAAAGATTTGTGTCTCCTTAACAAGTCTTATTGGTCATAACGGGAGTAAATGGGTCATAATGAGTATGATTAGAACTTATTGGTTACAATTGAGATATAATGGGTCATAATGGTCCGTAATGGCTCGTTATTGGGTAATTTTGTTCTTAGTGGGTATAAGGCGTTTGTGTCTCCTTAACATGTATAATTGGTCATAACGGGAGTAAATGGATCAAAATTAGTATGATTAGAACTTATTGGGTGTAACTGAGATATAATAGGTCATAGTGGTCCGTAATGGCTCGTTATAGGGTAATTTTGGTATTAGCGGGTATAAGGGGTTTGTGTCTCGTTAACAAGTCTAATTGCTCATAACTGGAGTAAATGGGTCATAATGAGTATGATTTGAACTTATTGGTTACAACTGACATATAATGGGTCATAATGGTCCCTAATGGCTCGTTATTGGATAATTTTTGTCTTAGCGGGTATAAGAGATTTGGGTCTCCTTAACAAGTCTAATTGGTCATAATGGGAGTAATTGGGTCATAACTAGTAAGATTAGAACTTATTGGGTGCATTTGAGATATAATGGGTCATAATGGTCCGTAATGGCTCGTTATTGGTTAATTTTTATCTTAGTGGGTATAAGGCGTTTGTGTCTCCTTAACATGTATAATTGGTCATAACGGGAGTAAATGGATCAAAATTAGTATGATTAGAACTTATTGTGTGTAACTGAGATATAATAGGTCATAGTGGTCCGTAATGGCTCGTTATAGGGTAATTTTGGTATTAGCGGGTATAAGGAGTTTGTGTCTCGTTAACAAGTCTAATTGCTCATAACTGGAGTAAATGGTTTCATAATGAGTATGATTTGAACTTATTGGTTACAACTGAGATATAATGGGTCATAATGGTCCCTAATGGCTCGTTATTGGGTAATTTTAGTCTTAGCGGGTATAAGAGATTTGGGTCTCCTTAACAAGTCTAATTGGTCATAACGGGAGTAATTGGGTCATAACTAGTAAGATTAGAACTTATTGGGTGCATTTGAGATATAATGGGTCATAATGGTCCGTAATGGCTCGTTATTGGTTAATTTTTATCTTAGTGGGTATAAGGGGTTTGTGTGTCCTTAACAAGTCTAATTGCTCATAATGAGTATGATTAGAACTCATTGGGTGCAATTAAGATATAATGGGTTAATGGCCCGTAATGGCTCGTTATTAGATAACTTTTGTCTTAACGGGTATAAAGATTTGTGTCTCCTTAACAAGTTTTATTGGTCATAACGGGAGTAAATGGGTCATAATAAGTATGATTAGAACTTATTGGTTACAATTGAGATATAATGGGTCATAATGGTCCGTAATGGCTCGTTATTGGGTAATTTTGTTCTTAGTGGGTATAAGGCGTTTGTGTCTCCTTAACTTGTATAATTGGTCATAACGGGAGTAAATGGATCAAAAATAGTATGATTAGAACTTATTGGGTGTAACTGAGATATAATAGGTCATAGTGGTACGTAATGGCTCGTTATAGGGTAATTTTGGTATTAGCGGGTATAAGGGGTTTGTGTCTCGTTAACAAGTCTAATTGCTCATAACTGGAGTAAATGGGTCATAATGAGTATGATTTGAACTTATTGGTTACAACTGAGATATAATGGGTCATAATGGTCCCTAATGGCTCGTTATTGGGTAACTTTTGTCTTAGAGGGTATAAGAGATTTGGGTCTCCTTAACAAGTCTAATTGGTCATAACGGGAGTAATTGGGTCATAACTAGTAAGATTAGAACTTATTTGGTGCATTTGAGATATAATGGGTCGTAATGGTCCGTAATGGCTCGTTATTGGTTAATTTTTATCTTAGTGGCTATAAGGGGTTTGTGTGTCCTTAACAAGTCTAATTGCTCATAATGAGTATGATTAGAACTCATTGGGTGCAATTAAGATATAATGGGTTAATGGCTCGTTATTAGATAACTTTTGTCTTAACGGGTATAAAGATTTGTGTCTCCTTAACAAGTCTTATTGGTCATAACGGGAGTAAATGGGTCATAATGAGTATGATTAGAACTTATTGGTTACAATTGAGATATAATGGGTCATAATGGTCCGTAATGGCTCGTTATTGGGTAATTTTGTTTTTAGTGGGTATAAGGCGTTTGTGTCTCCTTAACATGTATAATTGGTCATAACGGGAGTAAATGGATCAAAATTAGTATGATTAGAACTTATTGGGTGTAACTGAGATATAATAGGTCATAGTGGTCCGTAATGGCTCGTTATAGGGTAATTTTGGTATTAGCGGGTATAAGGGGTTTGTGTCTCGTTAACAAGTCTAATTGCTCATAACTGGAGTAAATGGGTCATAATGAGTATGATTTGAACTTATTGGTTACAACTGACATATAATGGGTCATAATGGTCCCTAATGGCTCGTTATTGGATTATTTTTGTCTTAGCGGGTATAAAGATTTGTGTCTCCTTAACAAGTCTAATTGGTCATAACGGGAGTAATTGGGTCATAACTAGTAAGATTAAAACTTATTGGGTGCATTTGAGATATAATGGGTCATAATGGTCCGTAATGGCTCGTTATTGGTTAATTTTTATCTTAGTGGGTATAAGGCGTTTGTGTCTCCTTAACATGTATAATTGGTCATAACGGGAGTAAATGGATCAAAATTAGTATGATTAGAACTTATTGGGTGTAACTGAGATATAATAGGTCATAGTGGTCCGTAATGGCTCGTTATAGGGTAATTTTGGTATTAGCGGGTATAAGGGGTTTGTGTCTCGTTAACAAGTGTAATTGCTCATAACTGGAGTAAATTGGTCATAATGAGTATGATTTGAACTTATTGGTTACAACTGAGATATAATGGGTCATAATGGTCACTAATGGCTCGTTATTGGGTAATTTTAGTCTTAGCGGGTATAAGAGATTTGGGTTTCCTTAACAAGTCTAATAGGTCATAACGGGAGTAATTGGGTCATAACTAGTAAGATTAGAACTTATTGGGTGCATTTGAGATCTAATGGGTCATAATGGTCCGTAATGGCTCGTTATTGGTTAATTTTTATCTTAGTGGGTATAAGGGGTTTGTGTGTCCTTAACAAGTCTAATTGCTCATAATGAGTATGATTAGAACTCATTGGGTGCAATTAAGATATAATGGGTTAATGGCCCGTAATGGCTCGTTATTAGATAACTTTTGTCTTAACGGGTATAAAGATTTGTGTCTCCTTAACAAGTCTTATTGGTCATAACGGGAGTAAATGGGTCATAATGAGTATGATTAGAACTTATTGGTTACAATTGAGATATAATGGGTCATAATGGTCCGTAATGGCTCGTTATTGGGTAATTTTGTTCTTAGTGGGTATAAGGCGTTTGTGTCTCCTTAACATGTATAATTGGTCATAACGGGAGTAAATGGATCAAAATTAGTATGATTAGAACTTATTGGGTGTAACTGAGATATAATAGGTCATAGTGGTCCGTAATGGCTCGTTATAGGGTAATTTTGGTATTAGCGGGTATAAGGGGTTTGTGTCTCGTTAACAAGTCTAATTGCTCATAACTGGAGTAAATGGGTCATAATGAGTATGATTTGAACTTATTGGTTACAACTGACATATAATGGGTCATAATGGTCCCTAATGGCTCGTTATTGGATAATTTTTGTCTTAGCGGGTATAAGAGATTTGGGTCTCCTTAACAAGTCTAATTGGTCATAATGGGAGTAATTGGGTCATAACTAGTAAGATTAGAACTTATTGGGTGCATTTGAGATATAATGGGTCATAATGGTCCGTAATGGCTCGTTATTGGTTAATTTTTATCTTAGTGGGTATAAGGCGTTTGTGTCTCCTTAACATGTATAATTGGTCATAACGGGAGTAAATGGATCAAAATTAGTATGATTAGAACTTATTGTGTGTAACTGAGATATAATAGGTCATAGTGGTCCGTAATGGCTCGTTATAGGGTAATTTTGGTATTAGCGGGTATAAGGAGTTTGTGTCTCGTTAACAAGTCTAATTGCTCATAACTGGAGTAAATGGTTTCATAATGAGTATGATTTGAACTTATTGGTTACAACTGAGATATAATGGGTCATAATGGTCCCTAATGGCTCGTTATTGGGTAATTTTAGTCTTAGCGGGTATAAGAGATTTGGGTCTCCTTAACAAGTCTAATTGGTCATAACGGGAGTAATTGGGTCATAACTAGTAAGATTAGAACTTATTGGGTGCATTTGAGATATAATGGGTCATAATGGTCCGTAATGGCTCGTTATTGGTTAATTTTTATCTTAGTGGGTATAAGGGGTTTGTGTGTCCTTAACAAGTCTAATTGCTCATAATGAGTATGATTAGAACTCATTGGGTGCAATTAAGATATAATGGGTTAATGGCCCGTAATGGCTCGTTATTAGATAACTTTTGTCTTAACGGGTATAAAGATTTGTGTCTCCTTAACAAGTTTTATTGGTCATAACGGGAGTAAATGGGTCATAATAAGTATGATTAGAACTTATTGGTTACAATTGAGATATAATGGGTCATAATGGTCCGTAATGGCTCGTTATTGGGTAATTTTGTTCTTAGTGGGTATAAGGCGTTTGTGTCTCCTTAACTTGTATAATTGGTCATAACGGGAGTAAATGGATCAAAAATAGTATGATTAGAACTTATTGGGTGTAACTGAGATATAATAGGTCATAGTGGTACGTAATGGCTCGTTATAGGGTAATTTTGGTATTAGCGGGTATAAGGGTTTGTGTCTCGTTAACAAGTCTAATTGCTCATAACTGGAGTAAATGGGTCATAATGAGTATGATTTGAACTTATTGGTTACAACTGAGATATAATGGGTCATAATGGTCCCTAATGGCTCGTTATTGGGTAACTTTTGTCTTAGAGGGTATAAGAGATTTGGGTCTCCTTAACAAGTCTAATTGGTCATAACGGGAGTAATTGGGTCATAACTAGTAAGATTAGAACTTATTTGGTGCATTTGAGATATAATGGGTCGTAATGGTCCGTAATGGCTCGTTATTGGTTAATTTTTATCTTAGTGGCTATAAGGGGTTTGTGTGTCCTTAACAAGTCTAATTGCTCATAATGAGTATGATTAGAACTCATTGGGTGCAATTAAGATATAATGGGTTAATGGCTCGTTATTAGATAACTTTTGTCTTAACGGGTATAAAGATTTGTGTCTCCTTAACAAGTCTTATTGGTCATAACGGGAGTAAATGGGTCATAATGAGTATGATTAGAACTTATTGGTTACAATTGAGATATAATGGGTCATAATGGTCCGTAATGGCTCGTTATTGGGTAATTTTGTTTTTAGTGGGTATAAGGCGTTTGTGTCTCCTTAACATGTATAATTGGTCATAACGGGAGTAAATGGATCAAAATTAGTATGATTAGAACTTATTGGGTGTAACTGAGATATAATAGGTCATAGTGGTCCGTAATGGCTCGTTATAGGGTAATTTTGGTATTAGCGGGTATAAGGGGTTTGTGTCTCGTTAACAAGTCTAATTGCTCATAACTGGAGTAAATGGGTCATAATGAGTATGATTTGAACTTATTGGTTACAACTGACATATAATGGGTCATAATGGTCCCTAATGGCTCGTTATTGGATTATTTTTGTCTTAGCGGGTATAAAGATTTGTGTCTCCTTAACAAGTCTAATTGGTCATAACGGGAGTAATTGGGTCATAACTAGTAAGATTAGAACTTATTGGGTGCATTTGAGATATAATGGGTCATAATGGTCCGTAATGGCTCGTTATTGGTTAATTTTTATCTTAGTGGGTATAAGGCGTTTGTGTCTCCTTAACATGTATAATTGGTCATAACGGGAGTAAATGGATCAAAATTAGTATGATTAGAACTTATTGGGTGTAACTGAGATATAATAGGTCATAGTGGTCCGTAATGGCTTGTTATAGGGTAATTTTGGTATTAGCGGGTATAAGGGGTTTGTGTCTCGTTAACAAGTCTAATTGCTCATAACTGGAGTAAATGGGTCATAATGAGTATGATTTGAACTTATTGGTTACAACTGAGATATAATGGGTCATAATGGTCACTAATGGCTCGTTATTGGGTAATTGTAGTCTTAGCGGGTATAAGAGATTTGGGTCTCCTTAACAAGTCTAATTGGTCATAACGGGAGTAATTGGGTCATAACTAGTAAGATTAGAACTTATTGGGTGCATTTGAGATCTAATGGGTCATAATGGTCCGTAATGGCTCGTTATTGGTTAATTTTTATCTTAGTGGGTATAAGGGGTTTGTGTGTCCTTAACAAGTCTAATTGCTCATAATGAGTATGATTAGAACTCATTGGGTGCAATTAAGATATAATGGGTTAATGGCCCGTAATGGCTCGTTATTAGATAACTTTTGTCTTAACGGGTATAAAGATTTGTGTCTCCTTAACAAGTCTTATTGGTCATAACGGGAGTAAATGGGTCATAATGAGTATGATTAGAACTTATTGGTTACAATTGAGATATAATGGGTCATAATGGTCCGTAATGGCTCGTTATTGGGTAATTTTGTTCTTAGTGGGTATAAGGCGTTTGTGTCTCCTTAACATGTATAATTGGTCATAACGGGAGTAAATGGATCAAAATTAGTATGATTAGAACTTATTGGGTGTAACTGAGATATAATAGGTCATAGTGGTCCGTAATGGCTCGTTATAGGGTAATATTGGTATTAGCGGGTATAAGGGGTTTGTGTCTCGTTAACAAGTCTAATTGCTCATAACTGGAGTAAATGGGTCATAATGAGTATGATTTGAACTTATTGGTTACAACTGACATATAATGGGTCATAATGGTCCCTAATGGCTCGTTATTGGATAATTTTTGTCTTAGCGGGTATAAGAGATTTGGGTCTCCTTAACAAGTCTAATTGGTCATAACGGGAGTAATTGGGTCATAACTAGTAAGATTAGAACTTATTGGGTGCATTTGAGATATAATGGGTCATAATGGTCCGTAATGGCTCGTTATTGGTTAATTTTTATCTTAGTGGGTATAAGGCGTTTGTGTCTCCTTAACATGTATAATTGGTCATAACGGGAGTAAATGGATCAAAATTAGTATGATTAGAACTTATTGTGTGTAACTGAGATATAATAGGTCATAGTGGTCCGTAATGGCTCGTTATAGGGTAATTTTGGTATTAGCGGGTATAAGGAGTTTGTGTCTCGTTAACAAGTCTAATTGCTCATAACTGGAGTAAATGGTTTCATAATGAGTATGATTTGAACTTATTGGTTACAACTGAGATATAATGGGTCATAATGGGCCCTAATGGCTCGTTATTGGGTAATTTTAGTCTTAGCGGGTATAAGAGATTTGGGTCTCCTTAACAAGTCTAATTGGTCATAACGGGAGTAATTGGGTCATAACTAGTAAGATTAGAACTTATTGGGTGCATTTGAGATATAATGGGTCATAATGGTCCGTAATGGCTCGTTATTGGTTAATTTTTATCTTAGTGGGTATAAGGGGTTTGTGTGTCCTTAACAAGTCTAATTGCTCAAAATGAGTATGATTAGAACTCATTGGGTGCAATTAAGATATAATGGGTTAATGGCCCGTAATGGCTCGTTATTAGATAACTTTTGTCTTAACGGGTATAAAGATTTGTGTCTCCTTAACAAGTTTTATTGGTCATAACGGGAGTAAATGGGTCATAATAAGTATGATTAGAACTTATTGGTTACAATTGAGATATAATGGGTCATAATGGTCCGTAATGGCTCGTTATTGGGTAATTTTGTTCTTAGTGGGTATAAGGCGTTTGTGTCTCCTTAACTTGTATAATTGGTCATAACGGGAGTAAATGGATCAAAAATAGTATGATTAGAACTTATTGGGTGTAACTGAGATATAATAGGTCATAGTGGTACGTAATGGCTCGTTATAGGGTAATTTTGGTATTAGCGGGTATAAGGGGTTTGTGTCTCGTTAACAAGTCTAATTGCTCATAACTGGAGTAAATGGGTCATAATGAGTATGATTTGAACTTATTGGTTACAACTGAGATATAATGGGTCATAATGGTCCCTAATGGCTTGTTATTGGGTAACTTTTGTCTTAGAGGGTATAAGAGATTTGGGTCTCCTTAACAAGTCTAATTGGTCATAACGGGAGTAATTGGGTCATAACTAGTAAGATTAGAACTTATTTGGTGCATTTGAGATATAATGGGTCGTAATGGTCCGTAATGGCTCGTTATTGGTTAATTTTTATCTTAGTGGCTATAAGGGGTTTGTGTGTCCTTAACAAGTCTAATTGCTCATAATGAGTATGATTAGAACTCATTGGGTGCAATTAAGATATAATGGGTTAATGGCTCGTTATTAGATAACTTTTGTCTTAACGGGTATAAAGATTTGTGTCTCCTTAACAAGTCTTATTGGTCATAACGGGAGTAAATGGGTCATAATGAGTATGATTAGAACTTATTGGTTACAATTGAGATATAATGGGTCATAATGGTCCGTAATGGCTCGTTATTGGGTAATTTTGTTTTTAGTGGGTATAAGGCGTTTGTGTCTCCTTAACATGTATAATTGGTCATAACGGGAGTAAATGGATCAAAATTAGTATGATTAGAACTTATTGGGTGTAACTGAGATATAATAGGTCATAGTGGTCCGTAATGGCTCGTTATAGGGTAATTTTGGTATTAGCGGGTATAAGGGGTTTGTGTCTCGTTAACAAGTCTAATTGCTCATAACTGGAGTAAATGGGTCATAATGAGTATGATTTGAACTTATTGGTTACAACTGACATATAATGGGTCATAATGGTCCCTAATGGCTCGTTATTGGATTATTTTTGTCTTAGCGGGTATAAAGATTTGTGTCTCCTTAACAAGTCTAATTGGTCATAACGGGAGTAATTGGGTCATAACTAGTAAGATTAGAACTTATTGGGTGCATTTGAAATATAATGGGTCATAATGGTCCGTAATGGCTCGTTATTGGTTAATTTTTATCTTAGTGGGTATAAGGCGTTTGTGTCTCCTTAACATGTATAATTGGTCATAACGGGAGTAAATGGATCAAATTTAGTATGATTAGAACTTATTGGGTGTAACTGAGATATAATAGGTCATAGTGGTCCGTAATAGCTCGTTATAGGGTAATTTTGGTATTAGCGGGTATAAGGGGTTTGTGTCTCGTTAACAAGTCTAATTGCTCATAACTGGAGTAAATGGGTCATAATGAGTATGATTTGAACTTATTGGTTACAACTGAGATATAATGGGTCATAATGGTCACTAATGGCTCGTTATTGGGTAATTTTAGTCTTAGCGGGTATAAGAGATTTGGGTCTCCTTAACAAGTCTAATTGGTCATAACGGGAGTAATTGGGTCATAACTAGTAAGATTAGAACTTATTGGGTGCATTTGAGATCTAATGGGTCATAATGGTCCGTAATGGCTCGTTATTGGTTAATTTTTATCTTAGTGGGTATAAGGGGTTTGTGTGTCCTTAACAAGTCTAATTGCTCATAATGAGTATGATTAGAACTCATTGGGTGCAATTAAGATATAATGGGTTAATGGCCCGTAATGGCTCGTTATTAGATAACTTTTGTCTTAACGGGTATAAAGATTTGTGTCTCCTTAACAAGTCTTATTGGTCATAACGGGAGTAAATGGGTCATAATGAGTATGATTAGAACTTATTGGTTACAATTGAGATATAATGGGTCATAATGGTCCGTAATGGCTCGTTATTGGGTAATTTTGTTCTTAGTGGGTATAAGGCGTTTGTGTCTCCTTAACATGTATAATTGGTCATAACGGGAGTAAATGGATCAAAATTAGTATGATTAGAACTTATTGGGTGTAACTGAGATATAATAGGTCATAGTGGTCCGTAATGGCTCGTTATAGGGTAATTTTGGTATTAGCGGGTATAAGGGGTTTGTGTCTCGTTAACAAGTCTAATTGCTCATAACTGGAGTAAATGGGTCATAATGAGTATGATTTGAACTTATTGGTTACAACTGACATATAATGGGTCATAATGGTCCCTAATGGCTCGTTATTGGATTATTTTTGTCTTAGCGGGTATAAAGATTTGTGTCTCCTTAACAAGTCTAATTGGTCATAACGGGAGTAATTGGGTCATAACTAGTAAGATTAGAACTTATTGGGTGCATTTGAGATATAATGGGTCATAATGGTCCGTAATGGCTCGTTATTGGTTAATTTTTATCTTAGTGGGTATAAGGCGTTTGTGTCTCCTTAACATGTATAATTGGTCATAACGGGAGTAAATGGATCAAAATTAGTATGATTAGAACTTATTGGGTGTAACTGAGATATAATAGGTCATAGTGGTCCGTAATGGCTCGTTATAGGGTAATTTTGGTATTAGCGGGTATAAGGGGTTTGTGTCTCGTTAACAAGTCTAATTGCTCATAACTGGAGTAAATGGGTCATAATGAGTATGATTTGAACTTATTGGTTACAACTGAGATATAATGGGTCATAATGGTCACTAATGGCTCGTTATTGGGTAATTTTAGTCTTAGCGGGTATAAGAGATTTGGGTCTCCTTAACAAGTCTAATTGGTCATAACGGGAGTAATTGGGTCATAACTAGTAAGATTAGAACTTATTGGGTGCATTTGAGATCTAATGGGTCATAATGGTCCGTAATGGCTCGTTATTGGTTAATTTTTATCTTAGTGGGTATAAGGGGTTTGTGTGTCCTTAACAAGTCTAATTGCTCATAATGAGTATGATTAGAACTCATTGGGTGCAATTAAGATATAATGGGTTAATGGCCCGTAATGGCTCGTTATTAGATAACTTTTGTCTTAACGGGTATAAAGATTTGTGTCTCCTTAACAAGTCTTATTGGTCATAACGGGAGTAAATGGGTCATAATGAGTATGATTAGAACTTATTGGTTACAATTGAGATATAATGGGTCATAATGGTCCGTAATGGCTCGTTATTGGGTAATTTTGTTCTTAGTGGGTATAAGGCGTTTGTGTCTCCTTAACATGTATAATTGGTCATAACGGGAGTAAATGGATCAAAATTAGTATGATTAGAACTTATTGGGTGTAACTGAGATATAATAGGTCATAGTGGTCCGTAATGGCTCGTTATAGGGTAATTTTGGTATTAGCGGGTATAAGGGGTTTGTGTCTCGTTAACAAGTCTAATTGCTCATAACTGGAGTAAATGGGTCATAATGAGTATGATTTGAACTTATTGGTTACAACTGACATATAATGGGTCATAATGGTCCCTAATGGCTCGTTATTGGATAATTTTTGTCTTAGCGGGTATAAGAGATTTGGGTCTCCTTAACAAGTCTAATTGGTCATAACGGGAGTAATTGGGTCATAACTAGTAAGATTAGCACTTATTGGGTGCATTTGAGATATAATGGGTCATAATGGTCCGTAATGGCTCGTTATTGGTTAATTTTTATCTTAGTGGGTATAAGGCGTTTGTGTCTCCTTAACATGTATAATTGGTCATAACGGGAGTAAATGGATCAAAATTAGTATGATTAGAACTTATTGGGTGTAACTGAGATATAATAGGTCATAGTGGTCCGTAATGGCTCGTTATAGGGTAATTTTGGTATTAGCGGGTATAAGGGGTTTGTGTGTCCTTAACAAGTCTAATTGCTCATAACTGGAGTAAATGGTTTCATAATGAGTATGATTTGAACTTATTGGTTACAACTGAGATATAATGGGTCATAATGGTCCGTAATGGCTCGTTATTGGGTAATTTTTGTCTTAGCGGGTATTAGAGATTTGGGTCTCCTTAACAAGTCTAATTGGTCATAACAGGAGTAATTGGGTCATAACTAGTAAGATTAGAACTTATTGGGTGCATTTGAGATATAATGGGTCATAATGGTCCGTTATGGCTCGTTATTGGTTAATTTTTATCTTAGTGGGTATAAGGGGTTTGTGTGTCCTTAACAAGTCTAATTGCTCATAATGAGTATGATTAGAACTCATTGGGTGCAATTAAGATATAATGGGTTCATGGCACGTAATGGCTCGTTATTAGATAACTTTTGTCTTAACGGGTATAAAGATTTGTGTCTCCTTAACAAGTCTTATTGGTCATAACGGGAGTAAATGGGTCATAATGAGTATGATTAGAACTTATTGGTTACAATTGAGATATAATGGGTCATAATGGTCCGTAATGGCTCGTTATTGGGTAATTTTGTTCTTAGTGGGTATAAGGCGTTTGTGTCTCCTTAACATGTATAATTGGTCATAACGGGAGTAAATGGATCAAAATTAGTATGATTAGAACATATTGGGTGTAACTGAGATATAATAGGTCATAGTGGTCCGTAATGGCTCGTTATAGGGTAATTTTGGTATTAGCGGGTATAAGGGGTTTGTGTCTCGTTAACAAGTCTAATTGCTCATAACTGGAGTAAATGGGTCATTATGAATATGATTTGAACTTATTGGTTACAACTTAGATATAATGGGTCATAATGGTCCCTAATGGCTCGTTATTGGGTAATTTTTGTCTTAGCGGGTATAAGAGATTTGGGTCTCCTTAACAAATCTAATTGGTCATAACGGGAGTAATTGGGTCATAACTAGTAAGATTAGAACTTATTGGGTCCATTTGAGATATAATGGGTCATAATGGTCCGTAATGGCTCGTTATTGGTTAATTTTTATCTTAGTGGGTATAAGGGGTTTGTGTGTCCTTAACAAGTCTAATTGCTCATAATGAGTATGATTAGAACTCATTGGGTGCAATTAAGATATAATGGGTTAATGGCTCGTTATTAGATAACTTTTGTCTTAACGGGTATAAAGATTTGTGTCTCCTTAACAAGTCTTATTGGTCATAACGGGAGTAAATGGGTCATAATGAGTATGATTAGAACTTATTGGTTACAATTGAGATATAATGGGTCATAATGGTCCGTAATGGCTCGTTATTGGGTAATTTTGTTTTTAGTGGGTATAAGGCGTTTGTGTCTCCTTAACATGTATAATTGGTCATAACGGGAGTAAATGGATCAAAATTAGTATGATTAGAACTTATTGGGTGTAACTGAGATATAATAGGTCATAGTGGTCCGTAATGGCTCGTTATAGGGTAATTTTGGTATTAGCGGGTATAAGGGGTTTGTGTCTCGTTAACAAGTCTAATTGCTCATAACTGGAGTAAATGGGTCATAATGAGTATGATTTGAACTTATTGGTTACAACTGACATATAATGGGTCATAATGGTCCCTAATGGCTCGTTATTGGATTATTTTTGTCTTAGCGGGTATAAAGATTTGTGTCTCCTTAACAAGTCTAATTGGTCATAACGGGAGTAATTGGGTCATAACTAGTAAGATTAGAACTTATTGGGTGCATTTGAAATATAATGGGTCATAATGGTCCGTAATGGCTCGTTATTGGTTAATTTTTATCTTAGTGGGTATAAGGCGTTTGTGTCTCCTTAACATGTATAATTGGTCATAACGGGAGTAAATGGATCAAAATTAGTATGATTAGAACTTATTGGGTGTAACTGAGATATAATAGGTCATAGTGGTCCGTAATAGCTCGTTATAGGGTAATTTTGGTATTAGCGGGTATAAGGGGTTTGTGTCTCGTTAACAAGTCTAATTGCTCATAACTGGAGTAAATGGGTCATAATGAGTATGATTTGAACTTATTGGTTACAACTGAGATATAATGGGTCATAATGGTCACTAATGGCTCGTTATTGGGTAATTTTAGTCTTAGCGGGTATAAGAGATTTGGGTCTCCTTAACAAGTCTAATTGGTCATAACGGGAGTAATTGGGTCATAACTAGTAAGATTAGAACTTATTGGGTGCATTTGAGATCTAATGGGTCATAATGGTCCGTAATGGCTCGTTATTGGTTAATTTTTATCTTAGTGGGTATAAGGGGTTTGTGTGTCCTTAACAAGTCTAATTGCTCATAATGAGTATGATTAGAACTCATTAGGTGCAATTAAGATATAATGGGTTAATGGCCCGTAATGGCTCGTTATTAGATAACTTTTGTCTTAACGGGTATGAAGATTTGTGTCTCCTTAACAAGTCTTATTGGTCATAACGGGAGTAAATGGGTCATAATGAGTATGATTAGAACTTATTGGTTACAATTGAGATATAATGGGTCATAATGGTCCGTAATGGCTCGTTATTGGGTAATTTTGTTCTTAGTGGGTATAAGGCGTTTGTGTCTCCTTAACATGTATAATTGGTCATAACGGGAGTAAATGGATCAAAATTAGTATGATTAGAACTTATTGGGTGTAACTGAGATATAATAGGTCATAGTGGTCCGTAATGGCTCGTTATAGGGTAATTTTGGTATTAGCGGGTATAAGGGGTTTGTGTCTCGTTAACAAGTCTAATTGCTCATAACTGGAGTAAATGGGTCATAATGAGTATGATTTGAACTTATTGGTTACAACTGACATATAATGGGTCATAATGGTCCCTAATGGCTCGTTATTGGATAATTTTTGTCTTAGCGGGTATAAGAGATTTGGGTCTCCTTAACAAGTCTAATTGGTCATAACGGGAGTAATTGGGTCATAACTAGTAAGATTAGAACTTATTGGGTGCATTTGAGATATAATGGGTCATAATGGTCCGTAATGGCTCGTTATTGGTTAATTTTTATCTTAGTGGGTATAAGGCGTTTGTGTCTCCTTAACATGTATAATTGGTCATAACGGGAGTAAATGGATCAAAATTAGTATGATTAGAACTTATTGGGTGTAACTGAGATATAATAGGTCATAGTGGTCCGTAATGGCTCGTTATAGGGTAATTTTGGTATTAGCGGGTATAAGGGGTTTGTGTCTCGTTAACAAGTCTAATTGCTCATAACTGGAGTAAATGGGTCATAATGAGTATGATTTGAACTTATTGGTTACAACTGAGATATAATGGGTCATAATGGTCACTAATGGCTCGTTATTGGGTAATTTTAGTCTTAGCGGGTATAAGAGATTTGGGTCTCCTTAACAAGTCTAATTGGTCATAACGGGAGTAATTGGGTCATAACTAGTAAGATTAGAACTTATTGGGTGCATTTGAGATCTAATGGGTCATAATGGTCCGTAATGGCTCGTTATTGGTTAATTTTTATCTTAGTGGGTATAAGGGGTTTGTGTGTCCTTAACAAGTCTAATTGCTCATAATGAGTATGATTAGAACTCATTGGGTGCAATTAAGATATAATGGGTTAATGGCCCGTAATGGCTCGTTATTAGATAACTTTTGTCTTAACGGGTATAAAGATTTGTGTCTCCTTAACAAGTCTTATTGGTCATAACGGGAGTAAATGGGTCATAATGAGTATGATTAGAACTTATTGGTTACAATTGAGATATAATGGGTCATAATGGTCCGTAATGGCTCGTTATTGGGTAATTTTGTTCTTAGTGGGTATAAGGCGTTTGTGTCTCCTTAACATGTATAATTGGTCATAACGGGAGTAAATGGATCAAAATTAGTATGATTAGAACTTATTGGGTGTAACTGAGATATAATAGGTCATAGTGGTCCGTAATGGCTCGTTATAGGGTAATTTTGGTATTAGCGGGTATAAGGGGTTTGTGTCTCGTTAACAAGTCTAATTGCTCATAACTGGAGTAAATGGGTCATAATGAGTATGATTTGAACTTATTGGTTACAACTGACATATAATGGGTCATAATGGTCCCTAATGGCTCGTTATTGGATAATTTTTGTCTTAGCGGGTATAAGAGATTTGGGTCTCCTTAACAAGTCTAATTGGTCATAACGGGAGTAATTGGGTCATAACTAGTAAGATTAGCACTTATTGGGTGCATTTGAGATATAATGGGTCATAATGGTCCGTAATGGCTCGTTATTGGTTAATTTTTATCTTAGTGGGTATAAGGCGTTTGTGTCTCCTTAACATGTATAATTGGTCATAACGGGAGTAAATGGATCAAAATTAGTATGATTAGAACTTATTGGGTGTAACTGAGATATAATAGGTCATAGTGGTCCGTAATGGCTCGTTATAGGGTAATTTTGGTATTAGCGGGTATAAGGGGTTTGTGTGTCCTTAACAAGTCTAATTGCTCATAACTGGAGTAAATGGTTTCATAATGAGTATGATTTGAACTTATTGGTTACAACTGAGATATAATGGGTCATAATGGTCCGTAATGGCTCGTTATTGGGTAATTTTTGTCTTAGCGGGTATTAGAGATTTGGGTCTCCTTAACAAGTCTAATTGGTCATAACAGGAGTAATTGGGTCATAACTAGTAAGATTAGAACTTATTGGGTGCATTTGAGATATAATGGGTCATAATGGTCCGTTATGGCTCGTTATTGGTTAATTTTTATCTTAGTGGGTATAAGGGGTTTGTGTGTCCTTAACAAGTCTAATTGCTCATAATGAGTATGATTAGAACTCATTGGGTGCAATTAAGATATAATGGGTTCATGGCCCGTAATGGCTCGTTATTAGATAACTTTTGTCTTAACGGGTATAAAGATTTGTGTCTCCTTAACAAGTCTTATTGGTCATAACGGGAGTAAATGGGTCATAATGAGTATGATTAGAACTTATTGGTTACAATTGAGATATAATGGGTCATAATGGTCCGTAATGGCTCGTTATTGGGTAATTTTGTTCTTAGTGGGTATAAGGCGTTTGTGTCTCCTTAACATGTATAATTGGTCATAACGGGAGTAAATGGATCAAAATTAGTATGATTAGAACATATTGGGTGTAACTGAGATATAATAGGTCATAGTGGTCCGTAATGGCTCGTTATAGGGTAATTTTGGTATTAGCGGGTATAAGGGGTTTGTGTCTCGTTAACAAGTCTAATTGCTCATAACTGGAGTAAATGGGTCATTATGAATATGATTTGAACTTATTGGTTACAACTTAGATATAATGGGTCATAATGGTCCCTAATGGCTCGTTATTGGGTAATTTTTGTCTTAGCGGGTATAAGAGATTTGGGTCTCCTTAACAAATCTAATTGGTCATAACGGGAGTAATTGGGTCATAACTAGTAAGATTAGAACTTATTGGGTGCATTTGAGATATAATGGGTCATAATGGTCCGTAATGGCTCGTTATTGGTTAATTTTTATCTTAGTGGGTATATGGGGTTTGTGTGTCCTTAACAAGTCTAATTGCTCATAATGAGTATGATTAGAACTCATTGGGTGCAATTAAGATATAATGGGTTAATGGCCCGTAATGGCTCGTTATTAGATAACTTTTGTCTTAACGGGTATAAAGATTTGTGTCTCCTTCACAAGTCTTATTGGTCATAACGGGAGTAAATGGGTCATAATGAGTATGATTAGAACTTATTGGTTACAATTGAGATATAATGGGTCATAATGGTCCGTAATGGCTCGTTATTGGGTAATTTTGTTCTTAGTGGGTATAAGGCGTTCGTGTCTCCTTAACATGTATAATTGGTCATAACGTGAGTAAATGGATCAAAATTAGTATGATTAGAACTTATTGGGTGTAACTGAGATATAATAGGTCATAGTGGTCCGTAATGGCTCGTTATAGGGTAATTTTGGTATTAGCGGGTATAAGGGGTTTGTGTCTCGTTAACAAGTCTAATTGCTCATAACTGGAGTAAATGGGTCATAATGAGTCTGATTTGAACTTATTGGTTACAACTGACATATAATGGGTCATAATGGTCCCTAATGGCTCGTTATTGGATAATTTTTGTCTTAGCGGGTATAAGAGATTTGGGTCTCCTTAACAAGTCTAATTGGTCATAACGGGAGTAATTGGGTCATAACTAGTAAGATTAGAACTTATTGGGTGCATTTGAGATATAATGGGTCATAATGGTCCGTAATGGCTCGTTATTGGTTAATTTTTATCTTAGTGGGTATAAGGCGTTTGTGTCTCCTTAACATGTATAATTGGTCATAACGGGAGTAAATGGATCAAAATTAGTATGATTAGAACTTATTGGGTGTAACTGAGATATAATAGGTCATAGTGGTCCGTAATGGCTCGTTATAGGGTAATTTTGGTATTAGCGGGTATAAGGAGTTTGTGTCTCGTTAACAAGTCTAATTGCTCATAACTGGAGTAAATAGGTCATAATGAGTATGATTTGAACTTATTGGTTACAACTGAGATATAATGGGTCATAATGGTCCGTAATGGCTCGTTATTGGGTAATTTTTGTCTTAGCGGGTATTAGAGATTTGGGTCTCCTTAACAAGTCTAATTGGTCATAACAGGAGTAATTGGGTCATAACTAGTAAGATTAGAACTTATTGGGTGCATTTGAGATATAATGGGTCATAATGGTCCGTTATGGCTCGTTATTGGTTAATTTTTATCTTAGTGGGTATAAGGGGTTTGTGTGTCCTTAACAAGTCTAATTGCTCATAATGAGTATGATTAGAACTCATTGGGTGCAATTAAGATATAATGGGTTAATGGCCCGTAATGGCTCGTTATTAGATAACTTTTGTCTTAACGGGTATAAAGATTTGTGTCTCCTTAACAAGTCTTATTGGTCATAACGGGAGTAAATGGGTCATAATGAGTATGATTAGAACTTATTGGTTACAATTGAGATATAATGGGTCATAATGGTCCGTAATGGCTCGTTATTGGGTAATTTTGTTCTTAGTGGGTGTAAGGCGTTTGTGTCTCCTTAACATATATAATTGGTCATAACGGGAGTAAATGGATCAAAATTAGTATGATTAGAACTTATTGGGTGTAACTGAGATATAATAGGTCATAGTGGTCCGTAATGGCTCGTTATAGGGTAATTTTGGTATTAGCGGGTATAAGGGGTTTGTGTCTCGTTAACAAGTCTAATTGCTCATAACTGGAGTAAATGGGTCATAATGAGTATGATTTGAACTTATTGGTTACAACTGACATATAATGGGTCATAATGGTCCCTAATGGCTCGTTATTGGGTAATTTTTGTCTTAGCGGGTATTAGAGATTTGGGTCTCCTTAACAAGTCTAATTGGTCATAACATGAGTAATTTGGTCATAACTAGTAAGATTAGAACTTATTGGGTGCATTTGAGATATAATGGGTCATAATGGTCCGTTATGGCTCGTTATTGGTTAATTTTTATCTTAGTGGGTATAAGGGGTTTGTGTGTCCTTAACAAGTCTAATTGCTCATAATGAGTATGATTAGAACTCATTGGGTGCAATTAAGATATAATGGGTTCATGGCCCGTAATGGCTCGTTATTAGATAACTTTTGTCTTAACGGGTATAAAGATTTGTGTCTCCTTAACAAGTCTTATTGGTCATAACGGGAGTAAATGGGTCATAATGAGTATGATTAGAACTTATTGGTTACAATTGAGATATAATGGGTCATAATGGTCCGTAATGGCTCGTTATTGGGTAATTTTGTTCTTAGTGGGTATAAGGCGTTTGTGTCTCCTTAACATGTATAATTGGTCATAACGGGAGTAAATGGATCAAAATTAGTATGATTAGAACATATTGGGTGTAACTGAGATATAATAGGTCATAGTGGTCCGTAATGGCTCGTTATAGGGTAATTTTGGTATTAGCGGGTATAAGGGGTTTGTGTCTCGTTAACAAGTCTAATTGCTCATAACTGGAGTAAATGGGTCATTATGAATATGATTTGAACTTATTGGTTACAACTTAGATATAATGGGTCATAATGGTCCCTAATGGCTCGTTATTGGGTAATTTTTGTCTTAGCGGGTATAAGAGATTTGGGTCTCCTTAACAAATCTAATTGGTCATAACGGGAGTAATTGGGTCATAACTAGTAAGATTAGAACTTATTGGGTGCATTTGAGATATAATGGGTCATAATGGTCCGTAATGGCTCGTTATTGGTTAATTTTTATCTTAGTGGGTATATGGGGTTTGTGTGTCCTTAACAAGTCTAATTGCTCATAATGAGTATGATTAGAACTCATTGGGTGCAATTAAGATATAATGGGTTAATGGCCCGTAATGGCTCGTTATTAGATAACTTTTGTCTTAACGGGTATAAAGATTTGTGTCTCCTTCACAAGTCTTATTGGTCATAACGGGAGTAAATGGGTCATAATGAGTATGATTAGAACTTATTGGTTACAATTGAGATATAATGGGTCATAATGGTCCGTAATGGCTCGTTATTGGGTAATTTTGTTCTTAGTGGGTATAAGGCGTTCGTGTCTCCTTAACATGTATAATTGGTCATAACGTGAGTAAATGGATCAAAATTAGTATGATTAGAACTTATTGGGTGTAACTGAGATATAATAGGTCATAGTGGTCCGTAATGGCTCGTTATAGGGTAATTTTGGTATTAGCGGGTATAAGGGGTTTGTGTCTCGTTAACAAGTCTAATTGCTCATAACTGGAGTAAATGGGTCATAATGAGTCTGATTTGAACTTATTGGTTACAACTGACATATAATGGGTCATAATGGTCCCTAATGGCTCGTTATTGGATAATTTTTGTCTTAGCGGGTATAAGAGATTTGGGTCTCCTTAACAAGTCTAATTGGTCATAACGGGAGTAATTGGGTCATAACTAGTAAGATTAGAACTTATTGGGTGCATTTGAGATATAATGGGTCATAATGGTCCGTAATGGCTCGTTATTGGTTAATTTTTATCTTAGTGGGTATAAGGCGTTTGTGTCTCCTTAACATGTATAATTGGTCATAACGGGAGTAAATGGATCAAAATTAGTATGATTAGAACTTATTGGGTGTAACTGAGATATAATAGGTCATAGTGGTCCGTAATGGCTCGTTATAGGGTAATTTTGGTATTAGCGGGTATAAGGAGTTTGTGTCTCGTTAACAAGTCTAATTGCTCATAACTGGAGTAAATAGGTCATAATGAGTATGATTTGAACTTATTGGTTACAACTGAGATATAATGGGTCATAATGGTCCGTAATGGCTCGTTATTGGGTAATTTTTGTCTTAGCGGGTATTAGAGATTTGGGTCTCCTTAACAAGTCTAATTGGTCATAACAGGAGTAATTGGGTCATAACTAGTAAGATTAGAACTTATTGGGTGCATTTGAGATATAATGGGTCATAATGGTCCGTTATGGCTCGTTATTGGTTAATTTTTATCTTAGTGGGTATAAGGGGTTTGTGTGTCCTTAACAAGTCTAATTGCTCATAATGAGTATGATTAGAACTCATTGGGTGCAATTAAGATATAATGGGTTAATGGCCCGTAATGGCTCGTTATTAGATAACTTTTGTCTTAACGGGTATAAAGATTTGTGTCTCCTTAACAAGTCTTATTGGTCATAACGGGAGTAAATGGGTCATAATGAGTATGATTAGAACTTATTGGTTACAATTGAGATATAATGGGTCATAATGGTCCGTAATGGCTCGTTATTGGGTAATTTTGTTCTTAGTGGGTGTAAGGCGTTTGTGTCTCCTTAACATATATAATTGGTCATAACGGGAGTAAATGGATCAAAATTAGTATGATTAGAACTTATTGGGTGTAACTGAGATATAATAGGTCATAGTGGTCCGTAATGGCTCGTTATAGGGTAATTTTGGTATTAGCGGGTATAAGGGGTTTGTGTCTCGTTAACAAGTCTAATTGCTCATAACTGGAGTAAATGGGTCATTATGAATATGATTTGAACTTATTGGTTACAACTTAGATATAATGGGTCATAATGGTCCCTAATGGCTCGTTATTGGGTAATTTTTGTCTTAGCGGGTATAAGAGATTTGGGTCTCCTTAACAAATCTAATTGGTCATAACGGGAGTAATTGGGTCATAACTAGTAAGATTAGAACTTATTGGGTGCATTTGAGATATAATGGGTCATAATGGTCCGTAATGGCTCGTTATTGGTTAATTTTTATCTTAGTGGGTATATGGGGTTTGTGTGTCCTTAACAAGTCTAATTGCTCATAATGAGTATGATTAGAACTCATTGGGTGCAATTAAGATATAATGGGTTAATGGCCCGTAATGGCTCGTTATTAGATAACTTTTGTCTTAACGGGTATAAAGATTTGTGTCTCCTTCACAAGTCTTATTGGTCATAACGGGAGTAAATGGGTCATAATGAGTATGATTAGAACTTATTGGTTACAATTGAGATATAATGGGTCATAATGGTCCGTAATGGCTCGTTATTGGGTAATTTTGTTCTTAGTGGGTATAAGGCGTTCGTGTCTCCTTAACATGTATAATTGGTCATAACGTGAGTAAATGGATCAAAATTAGTATGATTAGAACTTATTGGGTGTAACTGAGATATAATAGGTCATAGTGGTCCGTAATGGCTCGTTATAGGGTAATTTTGGTATTAGCGGGTATAAGGGGTTTGTGTCTCGTTAACAAGTCTAATTGCTCATAACTGGAGTAAATGGGTCATAATGAGTCTGATTTGAACTTATTGGTTACAACTGACATATAATGGGTCATAATGGTCCCTAATGGCTCGTTATTGGATAATTTTTGTCTTAGCGGGTATAAGAGATTTGGGTCTCCTTAACAAGTCTAATTGGTCATAACGGGAGTAATTGGGTCATAACTAGTAAGATTAGAACTTATTGGGTGCATTTGAGATATAATGGGTCATAATGGTCCGTAATGGCTCGTTATTGGTTAATTTTTATCTTAGTGGGTATAAGGCGTTTGTGTCTCCTTAACATGTATAATTGGTCATAACGGGAGTAAATGGATCAAAATTAGTATGATTAGAACTTATTGGGTGTAACTGAGATATAATAGGTCATAGTGGTCCGTAATGGCTCGTTATAGGGTAATTTTGGTATTAGCGGGTATAAGGAGTTTGTGTCTCGTTAACAAGTCTAATTGCTCATAACTGGAGTAAATAGGTCATAATGAGTATGATTTGAACTTATTGGTTACAACTGAGATATAATGGGTCATAATGGTCCGTAATGGCTCGTTATTGGGTAATTTTTGTCTTAGCGGGTATTAGAGATTTGGGTCTCCTTAACAAGTCTAATTGGTCATAACAGGAGTAATTGGGTCATAACTAGTAAGATTAGAACTTATTGGGTGCATTTGAGATATAATGGGTCATAATGGTCCGTTATGGCTCGTTATTGGTTAATTTTTATCTTAGTGGGTATAAGGGGTTTGTGTGTCCTTAACAAGTCTAATTGCTCATAATGAGTATGATTAGAACTCATTGGGTGCAATTAAGATATAATGGGTTAATGGCCCGTAATGGCTCGTTATTAGATAACTTTTGTCTTAACGGGTATAAAGATTTGTGTCTCCTTAACAAGTCTTATTGGTCATAACGGGAGTAAATGGGTCATAATGAGTATGATTAGAACTTATTGGTTACAATTGAGATATAATGGGTCATAATGGTCCGTAATGGCTCGTTATTGGGTAATTTTGTTCTTAGTGGGTGTAAGGCGTTTGTGTCTCCTTAACATATATAATTGGTCATAACGGGAGTAAATGGATCAAAATTAGTATGATTAGAACTTATTGGGTGTAACTGAGATATAATAGGTCATAGTGGTCCGTAATGGCTCGTTATAGGGTAATTTTGGTATTAGCGGGTATAAGGGGTTTGTGTCTCGTTAACAAGTCTAATTGCTCATAACTGGAGTAAATGGGTCATTATGAATATGATTTGAACTTATTGGTTACAACTTAGATATAATGGGTCATAATGGTCCCTAATGGCTCGTTATTGGGTAATTTTTGTCTTAGCGGGTATAAGAGATTTGGGTCTCCTTAACAAATCTAATTGGTCATAACGGGAGTAATTGGGTCATAACTAGTAAGATTAGAACTTATTGGGTGCATTTGAGATATAATGGGTCATAATGGTCCGTAATGGCTCGTTATTGGTTAATTTTTATCTTAGTGGGTATATGGGGTTTGTGTGTCCTTAACAAGTCTAATTGCTCATAATGAGTATGATTAGAACTCATTGGGTGCAATTAAGATATAATGGGTTAATGGCCCGTAATGGCTCGTTATTAGATAACTTTTGTCTTAACGGGTATAAAGATTTGTGTCTCCTTCACAAGTCTTATTGGTCATAACGGGAGTAAATGGGTCATAATGAGTATGATTAGAACTTATTGGTTACAATTGAGATATAATGGGTCATAATGGTCCGTAATGGCTCGTTATTGGGTAATTTTGTTCTTAGTGGGTATAAGGCGTTCGTGTCTCCTTAACATGTATAATTGGTCATAACGTGAGTAAATGGATCAAAATTAGTATGATTAGAACTTATTGGGTGTAACTGAGATATAATAGGTCATAGTGGTCCGTAATGGCTCGTTATAGGGTAATTTTGGTATTAGCGGGTATAAGGGGTTTGTGTCTCGTTAACAAGTCTAATTGCTCATAACTAGAGTAAATGGGTCATAATGAGTCTGATTTGAACTTATTGGTTACAACTGACATATAATGGGTCATAATGGTCCCTAATGGCTCGTTATTGGATAATTTTTGTCTTAGCGGGTATAAGAGATTTGGGTCTCCTTAACAAGTCTAATTGGTCATAACGGGAGTAATTGGGTCATAACTAGTAAGATTAGAACTTATTGGGTGCATTTGAGATATAATGGGTCATAATGGTCCGTAATGGCTCGTTATTGGTTAATTTTTATCTTAGTGGGTATAAGGCGTTTGTGTCTCCTTAACATGTATAATTGGTCATAACGGGAGTAAATGGATCAAAATTAGTATGATTAGAACTTATTGGGTGTAACTGAGATATAATAGGTCATAGTGGTCCGTAATGGCTCGTTATAGGGTAATTTTGGTATTAGCGGGTATAAGGAGTTTGTGTCTCGTTAACAAGTCTAATTGCTCATAACTGGAGTAAATAGGTCATAATGAGTATGATTTGAACTTATTGGTTACAACTGAGATATAATGGGTCATAATGGTCCGTAATGGCTCGTTATTGGGTAATTTTTGTCTTAGCGGGTATTAGAGATTTGGGTCTCCTTAACAAGTCTAATTGGTCATAACAGGAGTAATTGGGTCATAACTAGTAAGATTAGAACTTATTGGGTGCATTTGAGATATAATGGGTCATAATGGTCCGTTATGGCTCGTTATTGGTTAATTTTTATCTTAGTGGGTATAAGGGGTTTGTGTGTCCTTAACAAGTCTAATTGCTCATAATGAGTATGATTAGAACTCATTGGGTGCAATTAAGATATAATGGGTTAATGGCCCGTAATGGCTCGTTATTAGATAACTTTTGTCTTAACGGGTATAAAGATTTGTGTCTCCTTAACAAGTCTTATTGGTCATAACGGGAGTAAATGGGTCATAATGAGTATGATTAGAACTTATTGGTTACAATTGAGATATAATGGGTCATAATGGTCCGTAATGGCTCGTTATTGGGTAATTTTGTTCTTAGTGGGTGTAAGGCGTTTGTGTCTCCTTAATATATATAATTGGTCATAACGGGAGTAAATGGATCAAAATTAGTATGATTAGAACTTATTGGGTGTAACTGAGATATAATAGGTCATAGTGGTCCGTAATGGCTCGTTATAGGGTAATTTTGGTATTAGCGGGTATAAGGGGTTTGTGTCTCGTTAACAAGTCTAATTGCTCATAACTGGAGTAAATGGGTCATAATGAGTATGATTTGAACTTATTGGTTACAACTGACATATAATGGGTCATAATGGTCCCTAATGGCTCGTTATTGGATAATTTTTGTCTTAGCGGGTATAAGAGATTTGGGTCTCCTTAACAAGTCTAATTGGTCATAACGGGAGTAATTGGGTCATAACTAGTAAGATTAGAACTTATTGGGTGCATTTGAGATATAATGGGTCATAATGGTCCGTAATGGCTCGTTATTGGTTAATTTTTATCTTAGTGGGTATAAGGCGTTTGTGTCTCCTTAACATGTATAATTGGTCATAACGGGAGTAAATAGATCAAAATTAGTATGATTAGAACTTATTGGGTGTAACTGAGATATAATAGGTCATAGTGGTCCGTAATGGCTCGTTATAGGGTAATTTTGGTATTAGCGGGTATAAGGGGTTTGTGTGTCCTTAACAAGTCTAATTGCTCATAACTGGAGTAAATGGTTTCATAATGAGTATGATTTGAACTTATTGGTTACAACTGAGATATAATGGGTCATAATGGTCCGTAATGGCTCGTTATTGGGTAATTTTTGTCTTAGCGGGTATTAGAGATTTGGGTCTCCTTAACAAGTCTAATTGGTCATAACAGGAGTAATTGGGTCATAACTAGTAAGATTAGAACTTATTGGGTGCATTTGAGATATAATGGGTCATAATGGTCCGTTATGGCTCGTTATTGGTTAATTTTTATCTTAGTGGGTATAAGGGGTTTGTGTGTCCTTAACAAGTCTAATTGCTCATAATGAGTATGATTAGAACTCATTGGGTGCAATTAAGATATAATGGGTTCATGGCCCGTAATGGCCCGTTATTAGATAACTTTTGTCTTAACGGGTATAAAGATTTGTGTCTCCTTAACAAGTCTTATTGGTCATAACGGGAGTAAATGGGTCATAATGAGTATGATTAGAACTTATTGGTTACAATTGAGATATAATGGGTCATAATGGTCCGTAATGGCTCGTTATTGGGTAATTTTGTTCTTAGTGGGTATAAGGCGTTTGTGTCTCCTTAACATGTATAATTGGTCATAACGGGAGTAAATGGATCAAAATTAGTATGATTAGAACATATTGGGTGTAACTGAGATATAATAGGTCATAGTGGTCCGTAATGGCTCGTTATAGGGTAATTTTGGTATTAGCGGGTATAAGGGGTTTGTGTCTCGTTAACAAGTCTAATTGCTCATAACTGGAGTAAATGGGTCATTATGAATATGATTTGAACTTATTGGTTACAACTTAGATATAATGGGTCATAATGGTCCCTAATGGCTCGTTATTGGGTAATTTTTGTCTTAGCGGGTATAAGAGATTTGGGTCTCCTTAACAAATCTAATTGGTCATAACGGGAGTAATTGGGTCATAACTAGTAAGATTAGAACTTATTGGGTGCATTTGAGATATAATGGGTCATAATGGTCCGTAATGGCTCGTTATTGGTTAATTTTTATCTTAGTGGGTATATGGGGTTTGTGTGTCCTTAACAAGTCTAATTGCTCATAATGAGTATGATTAGAACTCATTGGGTGCAATTAAGATATAATGGGTTAATGGCCCGTAATGGCTCGTTATTAGATAACTTTTGTCTTAACGGGTATAAAGATTTGTGTCTCCTTCACAAGTCTTATTGGTCATAACGGGAGTAAATGGGTCATAATGAGTATGATTAGAACTTATTGGTTACAATTGAGATATAATGGGTCATAATGGTCCGTAATGGCTCGTTATTGGGTAATTTTGTTCTTAGTGGGTATAAGGCGTTCGTGTCTCCTTAACATGTATAATTGGTCATAACGTGAGTAAATGGATCAAAATTAGTATGATTAGAACTTATTGGGTGTAACTGAGATATAATAGGTCATAGTGGTCCGTAATGGCTCGTTATAGGGTAATTTTGGTATTAGCGGGTATAAGGGGTTTGTGTCTCGTTAACAAGTCTAATTGCTCATAACTGGAGTAAATGGGTCATAATGAGTCTGATTTGAACTTATTGGTTACAACTGACATATAATGGGTCATAATGGTCCCTAATGGCTCGTTATTGGATAATTTTTGTCTTAGCGGGTATAAGAGATTTGGGTCTCCTTAACAAGTCTAATTGGTCATAACGGGAGTAATTGGGTCATAACTAGTAAGATTAGAACTTATTGGGTGCATTTGAGATATAATGGGTCATAATGGTCCGTAATGGCTCGTTATTGGTTAATTTTTATCTTAGTGGGTATAAGGCGTTTGTGTCTCCTTAACATGTATAATTGGTCATAACGGGAGTAAATGGATCAAAATTAGTATGATTAGAACTTATTGGGTGTAACTGAGATATAATAGGTCATAGTGGTCCGTAATGGCTCGTTATAGGGTAATTTTGGTATTAGCGGGTATAAGGAGTTTGTGTCTCGTTAACAAGTCTAATTGCTCATAACTGGAGTAAATAGGTCATAATGAGTATGATTTGAACTTATTGGTTACAACTGAGATATAATGGGTCATAATGGTCCGTAATGGCTCGTTATTGGGTAATTTTTGTCTTAGCGGGTATTAGAGATTTGGGTCTCCTTAACAAGTCTAATTGGTCATAACAGGAGTAATTGGGTCATAACTAGTAAGATTAGAACTTATTGGGTGCATTTGAGATATAATGGGTCATAATGGTCCGTTATGGCTCGTTATTGGTTAATTTTTATCTTAGTGGGTATAAGGGGTTTGTGTGTCCTTAACAAGTCTAATTGCTCATAATGAGTATGATTAGAACTCATTGGGTGCAATTAAGATATAATGGGTTAATGGCCCGTAATGGCTCGTTATTAGATAACTTTTGTCTTAACGGGTATAAAGATTTGTGTCTCCTTAACAAGTCTTATTGGTCATAACGGGAGTAAATGGGTCATAATGAGTATGATTAGAACTTATTGGTTACAATTGAGATATAATGGGTCATAATGGTCCGTAATGGCTCGTTATTGGGTAATTTTGTTCTTAGTGGGTGTAAGGCGTTTGTGTCTCCTTAACATATATAATTGGTCATAACGGGAGTAAATGGATCAAAATTAGTATGATTAGAACTTATTGGGTGTAACTGAGATATAATAGGTCATAGTGGTCCGTAATGGCTCGTTATAGGGTAATTTTGGTATTAGCGGGTATAAGGGGTTTGTGTCTCGTTAACAAGTCTAATTGCTCATAACTGGAGTAAATGGGTCATAATGAGTATGATTTGAACTTATTGGTTACAACTGACATATAATGGGTCATAATGGTCCCTAATGGCTCGTTATTGGATAATTTTTGTCTTAGCGGGTATAAGAGATTTGGGTCTCCTTAACAAGTCTAATTGGTCATAACGGGAGTAATTGGGTCATAACTAGTAAGATTAGAACTTATTGGGTGCATTTGAGATATAATGGGTCATAATGGTCCGTAATGGCTCGTTATTGGTTAATTTTTATCTTAGTGGGTATAAGGCGTTTGTGTCTCCTTAACATGTATAATTGGTCATAACGGGAGTAAATAGATCAAAATTAGTATTATTGGGTGTAACTGAGATATAATAGGTCATAGTGGTCCGTAATGGCTCGTTATAGGGTAATTTTGGTATTAGCGGGTATAAGGAGTTTGTGTCTCGTTAACAAGTCTAATTGCTCATAACTGGAGTAAATGGGTCATAATGAGTATGATTTGAACTTATTGGTTACAACTGAGATATAATGGGTCATAATGGTCCGTAATGGCTCGTTATTGGGTAATTTTTGTCTTAGCGGGTATTAGAGATTTGGGTCTCCTTAACAAGTCTAATTGGTCATAACAGGAGTAATTGGGTCATAACTAGTAAGATTAGAACTTATTGGGTGCATTTGAGATATAATGGGTCATAATGGTCCGTTATGGCTCGTTATTGGTTAATTTTTATCTTAGTGGGTATAATGGGTTTGTGTGTCCTTAACAAGTCTAATTGCTCATAATGAGTATGATTAGAACTCATTGGGTGCAATTAAGATATAATGGGTTAATGGCCCGTAATGGCTCGTTATTAGATAACTTTTGTCTTAACGGGTATAAAGATTTGTGTCTCCTTAACAAGTCTTATTGGTCATAACGGGAGTAAATGGGTCATAATGAGTATGATTAGAACTTATTGGTTACAATTGAGATATAATGGTTCATAATGGTCCGTAATGGCTCGTTATTGGGTAATTTTGTTCTTAGTGGGTATAAGGCTTTTGTGTCTCCTTAACATGTATAATTGGTCATAACGGGAGTAAGTGGATCAAAATTAGTATGATTAGAACATATTGGGTATAACTGAGATATAATAGGTCATAGTGGTCCGTAATGGCTCGTTATAGGGTAATTTTGGTATTAGCGGGTATAAGGGGTTTGTGTCTCGTTAACAAGTCTAATTGCTCATAACTGGAGTAAATGGGTCATTATGAGTATGATTTGAACTTATTGGTTACAACTGAGATATAATGGGTCATAATGGTCCCTAATGGCTCGTTATTGGGTAATTTTTGTCTTAGCGGGTATAAGAGATTTGGGTCTCCTTAACAAATCTAATTGGTCATAACGGGAGTAATTGGGTCATAACTAGTAAGATTAGAACTTATTGGGTGCATTTGAGATATAATGGGTCATAATGGTCCGTAATGGCTCGTTATTGGTTAATTTTTATCTTAGTGGGTATATGGGGTTTGTGTGTCCTTAACAAGTCTAATTGCTCATAATGAGTATGATTAGAACTCATTGGGTGCAATTAAGATATAATGGGTTAATGGCCCGTAATGGCTCGTTATTAGATAACTTTTGTCTTAACGGGGTATAAAGATTTGGGTCTCCTTAACAAGTCTTATTGGTCATAACGGGAGTAAATGGGTCATAATGAGTATGATTAGAACTTATTGGTTACAATTGAGATATAATGGGTCATAATGGTCCGTAATGGCTCGTTATTGGGTAATTTTGTTCTTAGTGGGTATAAGGCGTTCGTGTCTCCTTAACATGTATAATTGGTCATAACGTGAGTAAATGGATCAAAATTAGTATGATTAGAACTTATTGGGTGTAACTGAGATATAATAGGTCATAGTGGTCCGTAATGGCTCGTTATAGGGTAATTTTGGTATTAGCGGGTATAAGGGGTTTGTGTCTCGTTAACAAGTCTAATTGCTCATAACTGGAGTAAATGGGTCATAATGAGTATGATTTGAACTTATTGGTTACAACTGACATATAATGGGTCATAATGGTCCCTAATGGCTCGTTATTGGATAATTTTTGTCTTAGCGGGTATAAGAGATTTGGGTCTCCTTAACAAGTCTAATTGGTCATAACGGGAGTAATTGGGTCATAACTAGTAAGATTAGAACTTATTGGGTGCATTTGAGATATAATGGGTCATAATGGTCCGTAATGGCTCGTTATTGGTTAATTTTTATCTTAGTGGGTATAAGGCGTTTGTGTCTCCTTAACATGTATAATTGGTCATAACGGGAGTAAATGGATCAAAATTAGTATGATTAGAACTTATTGGGTGTAACTGAGATATAATAGGTCATAGTGGTCCGTAATGGCTCGTTATAGGGTAATTTTGGTATTAGCGGGTATAAGGAGTTTGTGTCTCGTTAACAAGTCTAATTGCTCATAACTGGAGTAAATGGTTTCATAATGAGTATGATTTGAACTTATTGGTTACAACTGAGATATAATGGGTCATAATGGTCCGTAATGGCTCGTTATTGGGTAATTTTTGTCTTAGCGGGTATTAGAGATTTGGGTCTCCTTAACAAGTCTAATTGGTCATAACAGGAGTAATTGGGTCATAACTAGTAAGATTAGAACTTATTGGGTGCATTTGAGATATAATGGGTCATAATGGTCCGTTATGGCTCGTTATTGGTTAATTTTTATCTTAGTGGGTATAAGGGGTTTGTGTGTCCTTAACAAGTCTAATTGCTCATAATGAGTATGATTAGAACTCATTGGGTGCAATTAAGATATAATGGGTTAATGGCCCGTAATGGCTCGTTATTAGATAACTTTTGTCTTAACGGGTATAAAGATTTGTGTCTCCTTAACAAGTCTTATTGGTCATAACGGGAGTAAATGGGTCATAATGAGTATGATTAGAACTTATTGGTTACAATTGAGATATAATGGGTCATAATGGTCCGTAATGGCTCGTTATTGGGTAATTTTGTTCTTAGTGGGTATAAGGCGTTTGTGTCTCCTTAACATGTATAATTGGTCATAACGGGAGTAAATGGATCAAAATTAGTATGATTAGAACATATTGGGTGTAACTGAGATATAATAGGTCATAGTGGTCCGTAATGGCTCGTTATAGGGTAATTTTGGTATTAGCGGGTATAAGGGGTTTGTGTCTCGTTAACAAGTCTAATTGCTCATAACTGGAGTAAATGGGTCATTATGAGTATGATTTGAACTTATTGGTTACAACTGAGATATAATGGGTCATAATGGTCCCTAATGGCTCGTTATTGGGTAATTTTTGTCTTAGCGGGTATAAGAGATTTGGGTCTCCTTAACAAATCTAATTGGTCATAACGGGAGTAATTGGGTCATAACTAGTAAGATTAGAACTTATTGGGTGCATTTGAGATATAATGGGTCATAATGGTCCGTAATGGCTCGTTATTGGTTAATTTTTATCTTAGTGGGTATATGGGGTTTGTGTGTCCTTAACAAGTCTAATTGCTCATAATGAGTATGATTAGAACTCATTGGGTGCAATTAAGATATAATGGGTTAATGGCCCGTAATGGCTCGTTATTAGATAACTTTTGTCTTAACGGGTATAAAGATTTGTGTCTCCTTAACAAGTCTTATTGGTCATAACGGGAGTAAATGGGTCATAATGAGTATGATTAGAACTTATTGGTTACAATTGAGATATAATGGGTCATAATGGTCCGTAATGGCTCGTTATTGGGTAATTTTGTTCTTAGTGGGTATAAGGCGTTTGTGTCTCCTTAACATGTATAATTGGTCATAACGGGAGTAAATGGATCAAAATTAGTATGATTAGAACATATTGGGTGTAACTGAGATATAATAGGTCATAGTGGTCCGTAATGGCTCGTTATAGGGTAATTTTGGTATTAGCGGGTATAAGGGGTTTGTGTCTCGTTAACAAGTCTAATTGCTCATAACTGGAGTAAATGGGTCATTATGAGTATGATTTGAACTTATTGGTTACAACTGAGATATAATGGGTCATAATGGTCCCTAATGGCTCGTTATTGGGTAATTTTTGTCTTAGCGGGTATAAGAGATTTGGGTCTCCTTAACAAATCTAATTGGTCATAACGGGAGTAATTGGGTCATAACTAGTAAGATTAGAACTTATTGGGTGCATTTGAGATATAATGGGTCATAATGGTCCGTAATGGCTCGTTATTGGTTAATTTTTATCTTAGTGGGTATATGGGGTTTGTGTGTCCTTAACAAGTCTAATTGCTCATAATGAGTATGATTAGAACTCATTGGGTGCAATTAAGATATAATGGGTTAATGGCCCGTAATGGCTCGTTATTAGATAACTTTTGTCTTAACGGGTATAAAGATTTGTGTCTCCTTCACAAGTCTTATTGGTCATAACGGGAGTAAATGGGTCACAATGAGTATGATTAGAACTTATTGGTTACAATTGAGATATAATGGGTCATAATGGTCCGTAATGGCTCGTTATTGGGTAATTTTGTTCTTAGTGGGTATAAGGCGTTCGTGTCTCCTTAACATGTATAATTGGTCATAACGTGAGTAAATGGATCAAAATTAGTATGATTAGAACTTATTGGGTGTAACTGAGCTATAATAGGTCATAGTGGTCCGTAATGGCTCGTTATAGGGTAATTTTGGTATTAGCGGGTATAAGGGGTTTGTGTCTCGTTAACAAGTCTAATTGCTCATAACTGGAGTAAATGGGTCATAATGAGTATGATTTGAACTTATTGGTTACAACTGACATATAATGGGTCATAATGGTCCCTAATGGCTCGTTATTGGATAATTTTTGTCTTAGCGGGTATAAGAGATTTGGGTCTCCTTAACAAGTCTAATTGGTCATAACGGGAGTAATTGGGTCATAACTAGTAAGATTAGAACTTATTGGGTGCATTTGAGATATAATGGGTCATAATGGTCCGTAATGGCTCGTTATTGGTTAATTTTTATCTTAGTGGGTATAAGGCGTTTGTGTCTCCTTAACATGTATAATTGGTCATAACGGGAGTAAATGGATCAAAATTAGTATGATTAGAACTTATTGGGTGTAACTGAGATATAATAGGTCATAGTGGTCCGTAATGGCTCGTTATAGGGTAATTTTGGTATTAGCGGGTATAAGGAGTTTGTGTCTCGTTAACAAGTCTAATTGGTCATAACAGGAGTAATTGGGTCATAACTAGTAAGATTAGAACTTATTGGGTGCATTTGAGATATAATGGGTCATAATGGTCCGTTATGGCTCGTTATTGGTTAATTTTTATCTTAGTGGGTATAAGGGGTTTGTGTGTCCTTAACAAGTCTAATTGCTCATAATGAGTATGATTAGAACTCATTGGGTGCAATTAAGATATAATGGGTTAATGGCCCGTAATGGCTCGTTATTAGATAACTTTTGTCTTAACGGGTATAAAGATTTGTGTCTCCTTCACAAGTCTTATTGGTCATAACGGGAGTAAATGGGTCATAATGAGTATGATTAGAACTTATTGGTTACAATTGAGATATAATGGGTCATAATGGTCCGTAATGGCTCGTTATTGGGTAATTTTGTTCTTAGTGGGTATAAGGCTTTTGTGTCTCCTTAACATGTATAATTGGTCATAACGGGAGTAAGTGGATCAAAATTAGTATGATTAGAACATATTGGGTATAACTGAGATATAATAGGTCATAGTGGTCCGTAATGGCTCGTTATAGGGTAATTTTGGTATTAGCGGGTATAAGGGGTTTGTGTCTCGTTAACAAGTCTAATTGCTCATAACTGGAGTAAATGGGTCATTATGAGTATGATTTGAACTTATTGGTTACAACTGAGATATAATGGGTCATAATGGTCCCTAATGGCTCGTTATTGGGTAATTTTTGTCTTAGCGGGTATAAGAGATTTGGGTCTCCTTAACAAATCTAATTGGTCATAACGGGAGTAATTGGGTCATAACTAGTAAGATTAGAACTTATTGGGTGCATTTGAGATATAATGGGTCATAATGGTCCGTAATGGCTCGTTATTGGTTAATTTTTATCTTAGTGGGTATATGGGGTTTGTGTGTCCTTAACAAGTCTAATTGCTCATAATGAGTATGATTAGAACTCATTGGGTGCAATTAAGATATAATGGGTTAATGGCCCGTAATGGCTCGTTATTAGATAACTTTTGTCTTAACGGGGTATAAAGATTTGGGTCTCCTTAACAAGTCTTATTGGTCATAACGGGAGTAAATGGGTCATAATGAGTATGATTAGAACTTATTGGTTACAATTGAGATATAATGGGTCATAATGGTCCGTAATGGCTCGTTATTGGGTAATTTTGTTCTTAGTGGGTATAAGGCGTTCGTGTCTCCTTAACATGTATAATTGGTCATAACGTGAGTAAATGGATCAAAATTAGTATGATTAGAACTTATTGGGTGTAACTGAGATATAATAGGTCATAGTGGTCCGTAATGGCTCGTTATAGGGTAATTTTGGTATTAGCGGGTATAAGGGGTTTGTGTCTCGTTAACAAGTCTAATTGCTCATAACTGGAGTAAATGGGTCATAATGAGTATGATTTGAACTTATTGGTTACAACTGACATATAATGGGTCATAATGGTCCCTAATGGCTCGTTATTGGATAATTTTTGTCTTAGCGGGTATAAGAGATTTGGGTCTCCTTAACAAGTCTAATTGGTCATAACGGGAGTAATTGGGTCATAACTAGTAAGATTAGAACTTATTGGGTGCATTTGAGATATAATGGGTCATAATGGTCCGTAATGGCTCGTTATTGGTTAATTTTTATCTTAGTGGGTATAAGGCGTTTGTGTCTCCTTAACATGTATAATTGGTCATAACGGGAGTAAATGGATCAAAATTAGTATGATTAGAACTTATTGGGTGTAACTGAGATATAATAGGTCATAGTGGTCCGTAATGGCTCGTTATAGGGTAATTTTGGTATTAGCGGGTATAAGGAGTTTGTGTCTCGTTAACAAGTCTAATTGCTCATAACTGGAGTAAATGGTTTCATAATGAGTATGATTTGAACTTATTGGTTACAACTGAGATATAATGGGTCATAATGGTCCGTAATGGCTCGTTATTGGGTAATTTTTGTCTTAGCGGGTATTAGAGATTTGGGTCTCCTTAACAAGTCTAATTGGTCATAACAGGAGTAATTGGGTCATAACTAGTAAGATTAGAACTTATTGGGTGCATTTGAGATATAATGGGTCATAATGGTCCGTTATGGCTCGTTATTGGTTAATTTTTATCTTAGTGGGTATAAGGGGTTTGTGTGTCCTTAACAAGTCTAATTGCTCATAATGAGTATGATTAGAACTCATTGGGTGCAATTAAGATATAATGGGTTAATGGCCCGTAATGGCTCGTTATTAGATAACTTTTGTCTTAACGGGTATAAAGATTTGTGTCTCCTTAACAAGTCTTATTGGTCATAACGGGAGTAAATGGGTCATAATGAGTATGATTAGAACTTATTGGTTACAATTGAGATATAATGGGTCATAATGGTCCGTAATGGCTCGTTATTGGGTAATTTTGTTCTTAGTGGGTATAAGGCGTTTGTGTCTCCTTAACATGTATAATTGGTCATAACGGGAGTAAATGGATCAAAATTAGTATGATTAGAACATATTGGGTGTAACTGAGATATAATAGGTCATAGTGGTCCGTAATGGCTCGTTATAGGGTAATTTTGGTATTAGCGGGTATAAGGGGTTTGTGTCTCGTTAACAAGTCTAATTGCTCATAACTGGAGTAAATGGGTCATTATGAGTATGATTTGAACTTATTGGTTACAACTGAGATATAATGGGTCATAATGGTCCCTAATGGCTCGTTATTGGGTAATTTTTGTCTTAGCGGGTATAAGAGATTTGGGTCTCCTTAACAAATCTAATTGGTCATAACGGGAGTAATTGGGTCATAACTAGTAAGATTAGAACTTATTGGGTGCATTTGAGATATAATGGGTCATAATGGTCCGTAATGGCTCGTTATTGGTTAATTTTTATCTTAGTGGGTATATGGGGTTTGTGTGTCCTTAACAAGTCTAATTGCTCATAATGAGTATGATTAGAACTCATTGGGTGCAATTAAGATATAATGGGTTAATGGCCCGTAATGGCTCGTTATTAGATAACTTTTGTCTTAACGGGTATAAAGATTTGTGTCTCCTTAACAAGTCTTATTGGTCATAACGGGAGTAAATGGGTCATAATGAGTATGATTAGAACTTATTGGTTACAATTGAGATATAATGGGTCATAATGGTCCGTAATGGCTCGTTATTGGGTAATTTTGTTCTTAGTGGGTATAAGGCGTTTGTGTCTCCTTAACATGTATAATTGGTCATAACGGGAGTAAATGGATCAAAATTAGTATGATTAGAACATATTGGGTGTAACTGAGATATAATAGGTCATAGTGGTCCGTAATGGCTCGTTATAGGGTAATTTTGGTATTAGCGGGTATAAGGGGTTTGTGTCTCGTTAACAAGTCTAATTGCTCATAACTGGAGTAAATGGGTCATTATGAGTATGATTTGAACTTATTGGTTACAACTGAGATATAATGGGTCATAATGGTCCCTAATGGCTCGTTATTGGGTAATTTTTGTCTTAGCGGGTATAAGAGATTTGGGTCTCCTTAACAAATCTAATTGGTCATAACGGGAGTAATTGGGTCATAACTAGTAAGATTAGAACTTATTGGGTGCATTTGAGATATAATGGGTCATAATGGTCCGTAATGGCTCGTTATTGGTTAATTTTTATCTTAGTGGGTATATGGGGTTTGTGTGTCCTTAACAAGTCTAATTGCTCATAATGAGTATGATTAGAACTCATTGGGTGCAATTAAGATATAATGGGTTAATGGCCCGTAATGGCTCGTTATTAGATAACTTTTGTCTTAACGGGTATAAAGATTTGTGTCTCCTTCACAAGTCTTATTGGTCATAACGGGAGTAAATGGGTCACAATGAGTATGATTAGAACTTATTGGTTACAATTGAGATATAATGGGTCATAATGGTCCGTAATGGCTCGTTATTGGGTAATTTTGTTCTTAGTGGGTATAAGGCGTTCGTGTCTCCTTAACATGTATAATTGGTCATAACGTGAGTAAATGGATCAAAATTAGTATGATTAGAACTTATTGGGTGTAACTGAGCTATAATAGGTCATAGTGGTCCGTAATGGCTCGTTATAGGGTAATTTTGGTATTAGCGGGTATAAGGGGTTTGTGTCTCGTTAACAAGTCTAATTGCTCATAACTGGAGTAAATGGGTCATAATGAGTATGATTTGAACTTATTGGTTACAACTGACATATAATGGGTCATAATGGTCCCTAATGGCTCGTTATTGGATAATTTTTGTCTTAGCGGGTATAAGAGATTTGGGTCTCCTTAACAAGTCTAATTGGTCATAACGGGAGTAATTGGGTCATAACTAGTAAGATTAGAACTTATTGGGTGCATTTGAGATATAATGGGTCATAATGGTCCGTAATGGCTCGTTATTGGTTAATTTTTATCTTAGTGGGTATAAGGCGTTTGTGTCTCCTTAACATGTATAATTGGTCATAACGGGAGTAAATGGATCAAAATTAGTATGATTAGAACTTATTGGGTGTAACTGAGATATAATAGGTCATAGTGGTCCGTAATGGCTCGTTATAGGGTAATTTTGGTATTAGCGGGTATAAGGAGTTTGTGTCTCGTTAACAAGTCTAATTGGTCATAACAGGAGTAATTGGGTCATAACTAGTAAGATTAGAACTTATTGGGTGCATTTGAGATATAATGGGTCATAATGGTCCGTTATGGCTCGTTATTGGTTAATTTTTATCTTAGTGGGTATAAGGGGTTTGTGTGTCCTTAACAAGTCTAATTGCTCATAATGAGTATGATTAGAACTCATTGGGTGCAATTAAGATATAATAGGTTAATGGCCCGTAATGGCTCGTTATTAGATAACTTTTGTCTTAACGGGTATAAAGATTTGTGTCTCCTTCACAAGTCTTATTGGTCATAACGGGAGTAAATGGGTCATAATGAGTATGATTAGAACTTATTGGTTACAATTGAGATATAATGGGTCATAATGGTCCGTAATGGCTCGTTATTGGGTAATTTTGTTCTTAGTGGGTGTAAGGCGTTCGTGTCTCCTTAACATGTATAATTGGTCATAACGTGAGTAAATGGATCAAAATTAGTATGATTAGAACTTATTGGGTGTAACTAAGATATAATAGGTCATAGTGGTCCGTAATGGCTCGTTATAGGGTAATTTTGGTATTAGCGGGTATAAGGGGTTTGTGTCTCGTTAACAAGTCTAATTGCTCATAACTGGAGTAAATGGGTCATAATGAGTATGATTTGAACTTATTGGTTACAACTGACATATAATGGGTCATAATGGTCCCTAATGGCTCGTTATTGGATAATTTTTGTCTTAGCGGGTATAAGAGATTTGGGTCTCCTTAACAAGTCTAATTGGTCATAACGGGAGTAATTGGGTCATAACTAGTAAGATTAGAACTTATTGGGTGCATTTGAGATATAATGGGTCATAATGGTCCGTAATGGCTCGTTATTGGTTAATTTTTATCTTAGTGGGTATAAGGCGTTTGTGTCTCCTTAACATGTATAATTGGTCATAACGGGAGTAAATGGATCAAAATTAGTATGATTAGAACTTATTGGGTGTAACTGAGATATAATAGGTCATAGTGGTCCGTAATGGCTCGTTATAGGGTAATTTTGGTATTAGCGGGTATAAGGAGTTTGTGTCTCGTTAACAAGTCTAATTGCTCATAACTGGAGTAAATGGGTCATAATGAGTATGATTTGAACTTATTGGTTACAACTGAGATATAATGGGTCATAATGGTCCGTAATGGCTCGTTATTGGGTAATTTTTGTCTTAGCGGGTATAAGAGATTTGGGTCTCCTTAACAAATCTAATTGGTCATAACGGGAGTAATTGGGTCATAACTAGTAAGATTAGAACTTATTGGGTGCATTTGAGATATAATGGGTCATAATGGTCCGTTATGGCTCGTTATTGGTTAATTTTTATCTTAGTGGGTATAAGGGGTTTGTGTGTCCTTAACAAGTCTAATTGCTCATAATGAGTATGATTAGAACTCATTGGGTGCAATTAAGATATAATGGGTTAATGGCCCGTAATGGCTCGTTATTAGATAACTTTTGTCTTAACGGGTATAAAGATTTGTGTCTCCTTAACAAGTCTTATTGGTCATAACGGGAGTAAATGGGTCATAATGAGTATGATTAGAACTTATTGGTTACAATTGAGATATAATGGTTCATAATGGTCCGTAATGGCTCGTTATTGGGTAATTTTGTTCTTAGTGGGTATAAGGCTTTTGTGTCTCCTTAACATGTATAATTGGTTATAACGGGAGTAAATGGATCAAAATTTGTATGATTAGAACATATTGGGTGTAACTGAGATATAATAGGTCATAGTGGTCCGTAATGGCTCGTTATAGGGTAATTTTGGTATTAGCGGGTATAAGGGGTTTGTGTCTCGTTAACAAGTCTAATTGCTCATAACTGGAGTAAATGGGTCATAATGAGTATGATTTGAACTTATTGGTTACAACTGAGATATAATGGGTCATAATGGTCCGTCATGGCTCGTTATTGGGTAATTTTGTTCTTAGTGGGTGTAAGGCGTTTGTGTCTCCTTAACATGTATAATTGGTCATAACGGGAGTAAATGGATCAAAATTAGTATGATTAGAACTTATTGGGTGTAACTGAGATATAATAGGTCATATTGGTCCGTAATGGCTCGTTATAGGGTAATTTTGGTATTAGCGGGTATAAGGGGTTTGTGTCTCGTTAACAAGTCTAATTGCTCATAACTGGAGTAAATGGGTCATAATGAGTATGATTTGAACTTATTGGTTACAACTGACATATAATGGGTCATAATGGTCCCTAATGGCTCGTTATTGGATAATTTTTGTCTTAGCGGGTATAAGAGATTTGGGTCTCCTTAACAAGTCTAATTGGTCATAACGGGAGTAATTGGGTCATAACTAGTAAGATTAGAACTTATTGGGTGCATTTGAGATATAATGGGTCATAATGGTCCGTAATGGCTCGTTATTGGTTAATTTTTATCTTAGTGGGTATAAGGCGTTTGTGTCTCCTTAACATGTATAATTGGTCATAACGGGAGTAAATGGATCAAAATTAGTATGATTAGAACTTATTGGGTGTAACTGAGATATAATAGGTCATAGTGGTCCGTAATGGCTCGTTATAGGGTAATTTTGGTATTAGCGGGTATAAGGAGTTTGTGTCTCGTTAACAAGTCTAATTGCTCATAACTGGAGTAAATAGGTCATAATGAGTATGATTTGAACTTACTGGTTACAACTGAGATATAATGGGTCATAATGGTCCGTAATGGCTCGTTATTGGGTAATTTTTGTCTTATCGGGTATTAGAGATTTGGGTCTCCTTAACAAGTCTAATTGGTCATAACAGGAGTAATTGGGTCATAACTGGTAAGATTAGAACTTATTGGGTGCATTTGAGATATAATGGGTCATAATGGTCCGTTATGGCTCGTTATTGGTTAATTTTTATCTTAGTGGGTATAAGGGGTTTGTGTGTCCTTAACAAGTCTAATTGCTCATAATGAGTATGATTAGAACTCATTGGGTGCAATTAAGATATAATGGGTTAATGGCCCGTAATGGCTCGTTATTAGATAACTTTTGTCTTAACGGGTATAAAGATTTGTGTCTCCTTAACAAGTCTTATTGGTCATAACGGGAGTAAATGGGTCATAATGAGTATGATTAGAACTTATTGGTTACAATTGAGATATAATGGGTCATAATGGTCCGTACTGGCTCGTTATTGGGTAATTTTGTTCTTAGTGGGTGTAAGGCGTTTGTGTCTCCTTAACATGTATAATTGGTCATAACGGGAGTAAATGGATCAAAATTAGTATGATTAGAACTTATTGGGTGTAACTGAGATATAATAGGTCATATTGGTCCGTAATGGCTCGTTATAGGGTAATTTTGGTATTAGCGGGTATAAGGGGTTTGTGTCTCGTTAACAAGTCTAATTGCTCATAACTGGAGTAAATGGGTCATAATGAGTATGATTTGAACTTATTGGTTACAACTGACATATAATGGGTCATAATGGTCCCTAATGGCTCGTTATTGGATAATTTTTGTCTTAGCGGGTATAAGAGATTTGGGTCTCCTTAACAAGTCTAATTGGTCATAACGGGAGTAATTGGGTCATAACTAGTAAGATTAGAACTTATTGGGTGCATTTGAGATATAATGGGTCATAATGGTCCGTAATGGCTCGTTATTGGTTAATTTTTATCTTAGTGGGTATAAGGCGTTTGTGTCTCCTTAACATGTATAATTGGTCATAACGGGAGTAAATAGATCAAAATTAGTATGATTAGAACTTATTGGGTGTAACTGAGATATAATAGGTCATAGTGGTCCGTAATGGCTCGTTATAGGGTAATTTTGGTATTAGCGGGTATAAGGAGTTTGTGTCTCGTTAACAAGTCTAATTGCTCATAACTGGAGTAAATGGGTCATAATGAGTATGATTTGAACTTATTGGTTACAACTGAGATATAATGGGTCATAATGGTCCGTAATGGCTCGTTATTGGGTAATTTTTGTCTTAGCGGGTATAAGAGATTTGGGTCTCCTTAACAAATCTAATTGGTCATAACGGGAGTAATTGGGTCATAACTAGTAAGATTAGAACTTATTGGGTGCATTTGAGATATAATGGGTCATAATGGTCCGTTATGGCTCGTTATTGGTTAATTTTTATCTTAGTGGGTATAAGGGGTTTGTGTGTCCTTAACAAGTCTAATTGCTCATAATGAGTATGATTAGAACTCATTGGGTGCAATTAAGATATAATGGGTTAATGGCCCGTAATGGCTCGTTATTAGATAACTTTTGTCTTAACGGGTATAAAGATTTGTGTCTCCTTAACAAGTCTTATTGGTCATAACGGGAGTAAATGGGTCATAATGAGTATGATTAGAACTTATTGGTTACAATTGAGATATAATGGTTCATAATGGTCCGTAATGGCTCGTTATTGGGTAATTTTGTTCTTAGTGGGTATAAGGCTTTTGTGTCTCCTTAACATGTATAATTGGTCATAACGGGAGTAAATGGATCAAAATTTGTATGATTAGAACATATTGGGTGTAACTGAGATATAATAGGTCATAGTGGTCCGTAATGGCTCGTTATAGGGTAATTTTGGTATTAGCGGGTATAAGGGGTTTGTGTCTCGTTAACAAGTCTAATTGCTCATAACTGGAGTAAATGGGTCATAATGAGTATGATTTGAACTTATTGGTTACAACTGAGATATAATGGGTCATAATGGTCCCGAATGGCTCGTTATTGGGTAATTTTTGTCTTAGCGGGTATAAGAGATTTGGGTCTCCTTAACAAATCTAATTGGTCATAACGGGAGTAATTGGGTCATAACTAGTAAGATTAGAACTTATTGGGTGCATTTGAGATATAATGGGTCATAATGGTCCGTAATGGCTCGTTATTGGTTAATTTTTATCTTAGTGGGTATATGGGGTTTGTGTGTCCTTAACAAGTCTAATTGCTCATAATGAGTATGATTAGAACTCATTGGGTGCAATTAAGATATAATGGGTTAATGGCCCGTAATGGCTCGTTATTAGATAACTTTTGTCTTAACGGGGTATAAAGATTTGGGTCTCCTTAACAAGTCTTATTGGTCATAACGGGAGTAAATGGGTCATAATGAGTATGATTAGAACTTATTGGTTACAATTGAGATATAATGGGTCATAATGGTCCGTAATGGCTCGTTATTGGGTAATTTTGTTCTTAGTGGGTATAAGGCGTTCGTGTCTCCTTAACATGTATAATTGGTCATAACGTGAGTAAATGGATCAAAATTAGTATGATTAGAACTTATTGGGTGTAACTGAGATATAATAGGTCATAGTGGTCCGTAATGGCTCGTTATAGGGTAATTTTGGTATTAGCAGGTATAAGGGGTTTGTGTCTCGTTAACAAGTCTAATTGCTCATAACTGGAGTAAATGGGTCATAATGAGTATGATTTGAACTTATTGGTTACAACTGAGATATAATGGGTCATAATGGTCCCTAATGGCTCGTTATTGGGTAATTTTTGTCTTAGCGGGTATAAGAGATTTGGGTCTCCTTAACAAGTCTAATTGGTCATAACGGGAGTAATTGGGTCATAACTAGTAAGATTAGAACTTATTGGGTGCATTTGAGATATAATGGGTCATAATGGTCCGTAATGGCTCGTTATTGGTTAATTTTTATCTTAGTGGGTATAAGGGGTTTGTGTGTCCTTAACAAGTCTAATTGCTCATAATGAGTATAATTAGAACTCATTGGGTGCAATTAAGATATAATGGGTTAATGGCCCGTAATGGCTCGTTATTAGATAACTTTTGTCTTAACGGGTATAAATCTTTGTGTCTCCTTAACAAGTCTTATTGGTCATAACGGGAGTAAATGGGTCATAATGAGTATGATTAGAACTTATTGGTTACAATTGAGATATAATGGGTCATAATGGTCCGTAATGGCTCGTTATTGGGTAATTTTGTTCTTAGTGGGTATAAGGCGTTTGTGTCTCCTTAACATGTATAATTGGTCATAACGGGAGTAAATGGATCAAAATTAGTATGATTAGAACTTATTGGGTGTAACTGAGATATAATAGGTCATAGTGGTCCGTAATGGCTCGTTATAGGGTAATTTTGGTATTAGCGGGTATAAGGGGTTTGTGTCTCGTTAACAAGTCTAATTGCTCATAACTGGAGTAAATGGGTCATAATGAGTATGATTTGAACTTATTGGTTACAACTGAGATATAATGGGTCATCATGGTCCCTAATGGCTCGTTATTGGGTAATTTTAGTCTTAGCGGGTATAAGAGATTTGGGTCTCCTTAACAAGTCTAATTGGTCATAACGGGAGTAATTGGGTCATAACTTGTAAGATTAGAACTTAATGGGTGCATTTGAGATATAATGGGTCATAATGGTCCGTAATGGCTCGTTATTGGTTAATTTCTATCTTAGTGGGTATAAGGGGTTTGTGTGTCCTTAACAAGTCTAATTGCTCATAATGAGTATGATTAGAACTCATTGGGTGCAATTAGGATATAATGGGTTAATGGCCCGTAATGGCTCGTTATTAGATAACTTTTGTCTTAACGGGTATAAAGATTTGTGTCTCCTTAACAAGTCTTATTGGTCATAACGGGAGTAAATGGGTCATAATGAGTATGATTAGAACTTATTGGTTACAATTGAGATATAATGGGTCATAATGGTCCGTAATGGCTCGTTATTGGGTAATTTTGTTCTTAGTGGGTATGAGGCGTTTGTGTCTCCTTAACATGTATAATTGGTCATAACGGGAGTAAATGGATCAAAATTAGTATGATTAGAACTTATTGGGTGTAACTGAGATATAATAGGTCATAGTGGTCCGTAATGGCTCGTTATAGGGTAATTTTGGTATTAGCGGGTATAAGGGGTTTGTGTCTCGTTAACAAGTCTAATTGCTCATAACTGGAGTAAATGGGTCATAATGAGTATGATTTGAACTTATTGGTTACAAATGAGATATAATGGGTCATAATGGTCCCTAATGGCTCGTTATTGGGTAATTTTTGTCTTAGCGGGTATAAGAGATTTGGGTCTCCTTAACAAGTCTAATTGGTCATAACGGGAGTAATTGGGTCATAACTAGTAAGATTAGAACTTATTGGGTGCATTTGAGATATAATGGGTCATAATGGTCCGTAATGGCTCGTTATTGGTTAATTTTTATCTTAGTGGGTATAAGGGGTTTGTGTGTCCTTAACAAGTCTAATTGCTCATAATGAGTATAATTAGAACTCATTGGGTGCAATTAAGATATAATGGGTTAATGGCCCGTAATGGCTCGTTATTAGATAACTTTTGTCTTAACGGGTATAAAGATTTGTGTCTCCTTAACAAGTCTTATTGGTCATAACGGGAGTAAATGGGTCATAATGAGTATGATTAGAACTTATTGGTTACAATTGAGATATAATGGGTCATAATGGTCCGTAATGGCTCGTTATTGGGTAATTTTGTTCTTAGTGGGTATAAGGCGTTTGTGTCTCCTTAACATGTATAATTGGTCATAACGGGAGTAAATGGATCAAAATTAGTATGATTAGAACTTATTGGGTGTAACTGAGATATAATAGGTCATAGTGGTCCGTAATGGCTCGTTATAGGGTAATTTTGGTATTAGCGGGTATAAGGGGTTTGTGTCTCGTTAACAAGTCTAATTGCTCATAACTGGAGTAAATGGGTCATAATGAGTATGATTTGAACTTATTGGTTACAACTGAGATATAATGGGTCATAATGGTCCCTAATGGCTCGTTATTGGGTAATTTTAGTCTTAGCGGGTATAAGAGATTTGGGTCTCCTTAACAAGTCTAATTGGTCATAACGGGAGTAATTGGGTCATAACTTGTAAGATTAGAACTTAATGGGTGCATTTGAGATATAATGGGTCATAATGGTCCGTAATGGCTCGTTATTGGTTAATTTTTATCTTAGTGGGTATAAGGGGTTTGTGTGTCCTTAACAAGTCTAATTGCTCATAATGAGTATGATTAGAACTCATTGGGTGCAATTAGGATATAATGGGTTAATGGCCCGTAATGGCTCGTTATTAGATAACTTTTGTCTTAACGGGTATAAAGATTTGTGTCTCCTTAACAAGTCCTATTGGTCATAACGGGAGTAAATGGGTCATAATGAGTATGATTAGAACTTATTGGTTACAATTGAGATATAATGGGTCATAATGGTCCGTAATGGCTCGTTATTGGGTAATTTTGTTCTTAGTGGGTATGAGGCGTTTGTGTCTCCTTAACATGTATAATTGGTCATAACGGGAGTAAATGGATCAAAATTAGTATGATTAGAACTTATTGGGTGTAACTGAGATATAATAGGTCATAGTGGTCCGTAATGGCTCGTTATAGGGTAATTTTGGTATTAGCGGGTATAAGGGGTTTGTGTCTCATTAACAAGTCTAATTGCTCATAACTGGAGTAAATGGGTCATAATGAGTATGATTTGAACTTATTGGTTACAACTGACATATAATGGGTCATAATGGTCCCTAATGGCTCGTTATTGGAAATTTTTTGTCTTAGCGGGTATAAGAGATTTGGGTCTCCTTAACAAGTCTAATTGGTCATAACGGGAGTAATTGGGTCATAACTAGTAAGATTAGAACTTATTGGGTGCATTTGAGATATAATGGGTCATAATGGTCCGTAATGACTCGTTATTGGTTAATTTTTATCTTAGTGGGTATAAGGGGTTTGTGTGTCCTTAACAAGTCTAATTGCTCATAATGAGTATAATTAGAACTCATTGGGTGCAATTAAGATATAATGGGTTAATGGCCCGTAATGGCTCGTTATTAGATAACTTTTGTCTTAACGGGTATAAAGATTTGTGTCTCCTTAACAAGTCTTATTGGTCATAACGGGAGTAAATGGGTCATAATGAGTATGATTAGAACTTATTGGTTACAATTGAGATATAATGGGTCATAATGGTCCGTAATGGCTCGTTATTGGGTAATTTTGTTCTTAGTGGGTATAAGGCGTTTGTGTCTCCTTAACATGTATAATTGGTCATAACGGGAGTAAATGGATCAAAATTAGTATGATTAGAACTTATTGGGTGTAACTGAGATATAATAGGTCATAGTGGTCCGTAATGGCTCGTTATAGGGTAATTTTGGTATTAGCGGGTATAAGGGGTTTGTGTCTCGTTAACAAGTCTAATTGCTCATAACTGGAGTAAATGGGTCATAATGAGTATGATTTGAACTTATTGGTTACAACTGAGATATAATGGGTCATAATGGTCCCTAATGGCTCGTTATTGGGTAATTTTAGTCTTAGCGGGTATAAGAGATTTGGGTCTCCTTAACAAGTCTAATTGGTCATAACGGGAGTAATTGGGTCATAACTTGTAAGATTAGAACTTAATGGGTGCATTTGAGATATAATGGGTCATAATGGTCCGTAATGGCTCGTTATTGGTTAATTTCTATCTTAGTGGGTATAAGGGGTTTGTGTGTCCTTAACAAGTCTAATTGCTCATAATGAGTATGATTAGAACTCATTGGGTGCAATTAGGATATAATGGGTTAATGGCCCGTAATGGCTCGTTATTAGATAACTTTTGTCTTAACGGGTATAAAGATTTGTGTCTCCTTAACAAGTCTTATTGGTCATAACGGGAGTAAATGGGTCATAATGAGTATGATTAGAACTTATTGGTTACAATTGAGATATAATGGGTCATAATGGTCCGTAATGGCTCGTTATTGGGTAATTTTGTTCTTAGTGGGTATGAGGCGTTTGTGTCTCCTTAACATGTATAATTGGTCATAACGGGAGTAAATGGATCAAAATTAGTATGATTAGAACTTATTGGGTGTAACTGAGATATAATAGGTCATAGTGGTCCGTAATGGCTCGTTATAGGGTAATTTTGGTATTAGCGGGTATAAGGGGTTTGTGTCTCATTAACAAGTCTAATTGCTCAAAACTGGAGTAAATGGGTCATAATGAGTATGATTTGAACTTATTGGTTACAACTGACATATAATGGGTCATAATGGTCCCTAATGGCTCGTTATTGGATAATTTTTGTCTTAGCGGGTATAAGAGATTTGGGTCTCCTTAACAAGTCTAATTGGTCATAACGGGAGTAATTGGGTCATAACTAGTAAGATTAGAACTTATTGGGTGCATTTGAGATATAATGGGTCATAATGGTCCGTAATGGCTCGTTATTGGTTAATTTTTATCTTAGTGGGTATATGGGGTTTGTGTGTCCTTAACAAGTCTAATTGCTCATAATGAGTATGATTAGAACTCATTGGGTGCAATTAAGATATAATGGGTTAATGGCCCGTAATGGCTCGTTATTAGATAACTTTTGTCTTAACGGGTATAAAGATTTGTGTCTCCTTAACAAGTCTTATTGGTCATAACGGGAGTAAATGGGTCATAATGAGTATGATTAGAACTTATTGGTTACAATTGAGATATAATGGGTCATAATGGTCCGTAATGGCTCGTTATTGGGTAATTTTGTTCTTAGTGGGTATAAGGTGTTCGTGTCTCCTTAACATGTATAATTGGTCATAACGTGAGTAAATGAATCAAAATTAGTATGATTAGAACTTATTGGGTGTAACTGAGATATAATAGGTCATAGTGGTCCGTAATGGCTCGTTATAGGGTAATTTTGGTATTAGCGGGTATAAGGGGTTTGTGTCTCGTTAACAAGTCTAATTGCTCATAACTGGAGTAAATGGGTCATAATGAGTATGATTTGAACTTATTGGTTACAACTGACATATAATGGGTCATAATGGTCCCTAATGGCTCGTTATTGGAAAATTTTTGTCTTAGCGGGTATAAGAGATTTGGGTCTCCTTAACAAGTCTAATTGGTCATAACGGGAGTAATTGGGTCATAACTAGTAAGATTAGAACTTATTGGGTGCATTTGAGATATAATGGGTCATAATGGTCCGTAATGGCTCGTTATTGGTTAATTTTTATCTTAGTGGGTATATGGGGTTTGTGTGTCCTTAACAAGTCTAATTGCTCATAATGAGTATGATTAGAACTCATTGGGTGCAATTAAGATATAATGGGTTAATGGCCCGTAATGGCTCGTTATTAGATAACTTTTGTCTTAACGGGTATAAAGATTTGTGTCTCCTTAACAAGTCTTATTGGTCATAACGGGAGTAAATGGGTCATAATGAGTATGATTAGAACTTATTGGTTACAATTGAGATATAATGGGTCATAATGGTCCGTAATGGCTCGTTATTGGGTAATTTTGTTCTTAGTGGGTATAAGGTGTTCGTGTCTCCTTAACATGTATAATTGGTCATAACGTGAGTAAATGAATCAAAATTAGTATGATTAGAACTTATTGGGTGTAACTGAGATATAATAGGTCATAGTGGTCCGTAATGGCTCGTTATAGGGTAATTTTGGTATTAGGCGGGTATAAGGGGTTTGTGTCTCGTTAACAAGTCTAATTGCTCATAACTGGAGTAAATGGGTCATAATGAGTATGATTTGAACTTATTGGTTACAACTGACATATAATGGGTCATAATGGTCCCTAATGGCTCGTTATTGGATAATTTTTGTCTTAGCGGGTATAAGAGATTTGGGTCTCCTTAACAAGTCTAATTGGTCATAACGGGAGTAATTGGGTCATAACTAGTAAGATTAGAACTTATTGGGTGCATTTGAGATATAATGGGTCATAATGGTCCGTAATGGCTCGTTATTGGTTAATTTTTATCTTAGTGGGTATAAGGCGTTTGTGTCTCCTTAACATGTATAATTGGTCATAACGGGAGTAAATGGATCAAAATTAGTATGATTAGAACTTATTGGGTGTAACTGAGATATAATAGGTCATAGTGGTCCGTAATGGCTCGTTATAGGGTAATTTTGGTATTAGCGGGTATAAGGAGTTTGTGTCTCGTTAACAAGTCTAATTGCTCATAACTGGAGTAAATGGTTTCATAATGAGTATGATTTGAACTTATTGGTTACAACTGAGATATAATGGGTCATAATGGTCCGTAATGGCTCGTTATTGGGTAATTTTTGTCTTAGCGGGTATTAGAGATTTGGGTCTCCTTAACAAGTCTAATTGGTCATAACAGGAGTAATTGGGTCATAACTAGTAAGATTAGAACTTATTGGGTGCATTTGAGATATAATGGGTCATAATAGTCCGTTATGGCTCGTTATTGGTTAATTTTTATCTTAGTGGGTATAAGGGGTTTGTGTGTCCTTAACAAGTCTAATTGCTCATAATGAGTATGATTAGAACTCATTGGGTGCAATTAAGATATAATGGGTTAATGGCCCGTAATGGCTCGTTATTAGATAACTTTTGTCTTAACGGGTATAAAGATTTGTGTCTCCTTAACAAGTCTTATTGGTCATAACGGGAGTAAATGGGTCATAATGAGTATGATTAGAACTTATTGGTTACAATTGAGATATAATGGGTCATAATGATCCGTAATGGCTCGTTATTGGGTAATTTTGTTCTTAGTGGGTATAAGGCGTTCGTGTCTCCTTAACATGTATAATTGGTCATAACGTGAGTAAATGGATCAAAATTAGTATGATTAGAACTTATTGGGTGTAACTGAGATATAATAGGTCATAGTGGTCCGTAATGGCTCGTTATAGGGTAATTTTGGTATTAGCGGGTATAAGGGGTTTGTGTCTCGTTAACAAGTCTAATTGCTCATAACTGGAGTAAATGGGTCATAATGAGTATGATTTGAACTTATTGGTTACAACTGAGATATAATGGGTCATAATAGTCCCTAATGGCTCGTTATTGGGTAATTTTTGTCTTAGCGGGTATAAGAGATTTGGGTCTCCTTAACAAATCTAATTGGTCATAACGGGAGTAATTGGGTCATAACTAGTAAGATTAGAACTTATTGGGTGCATTTGAGATATAATGGGTCATAATGGTCCGTAATGGCTCGTTATTGGTTAATTTTTATCTTAGTGGGTATAAGGGGTTTGTGTGTCCTTAACAAGTCTAATTGCTCATAATGAGTATGATTAGAACTCATTGGGTGCAATTAAGATATAATGGGTTAATGGCCCGTAATGGCTCGTTATTAGATAACTTTTGTCTTAACGGGTATAAAGATTTGTGTCTCCTTAACAAGTCTTATTGGTCATAACGGGAGTAAATGGGTCATAATGAGTATGATTAGAACTTATTGGTTGCAATTGAGATATTATGGGTCATAATGGTCCGTAATGGCTCGTTATTGGGTAATTTTGTTCTTAGTGGGTATAAGGCGTTTGTGTCTCCTTAACATGTATAATTGGTCATAACGGGAGTAAATGGATCAAAATTAGTATGATTAGAACTTATTGGGTGTAACTGAGATATAATAGGTCATAGTGGTCCGTAATGGCTCGTTATAGGGTAATTTTGGTATTAGCGGGTATAAGAGGTTTGTGTCTCGTTAACAAGTCTAATTGCTCATAACTGGAGTAAATGGGTCATAATGAGTATGATTTGAGCTTATTGGTTACAACTGAGATATAATGGGTCATAATGGTCCCTAATGGCTCGTTATTGGGTAATTTTTGTCTTAGCGGGTATAAGAGATTTGGGTCTCCTTAACAAGTCTAATTGGTCATAACGGGAGTAATTGGGTCATAACTAGTAAGATTAGAACTTATTTGGTGCATTTGAGATATAATGGGTCGTAATGGTCCGTAATGGCTCGTTATTGGTTAATTTTTATCTTAGTGGGTATAAGGGGTTTGTGTGTCCTTAACAAGTCTAATTGCTCATAATGAGTATGATTAGAACTCATTGGGTGCAATTAAGATATAATGGGTTAATGGCCCGTAATGGCTCGTTATTAGATAACTTTTGTCTTAACGGGTATAAAGATTTGTGTCTCCTTAACAAGTCTTATTGGTCATAACGGGAGTAAATGGGTCATAATGAGAATGATTAGAACTTATTGGTTACAATTGAGATATAATGGGTCATAATGATCCGTAATGGCTCGTTATTGGGTAATTTTGTTCTTAGTGGGTATAAGGCGTTTGTGTCTCCTTAACATGTATAATTGGTCATAACGGGAGTAAATGGATCAAAATTAGTATGATTAGAACTTATTGGGTGTAACTGAGATATAATAGGTCATAGTGGTCCGTAATGGCTCGTTATAGGGTAATTTTGGTATTAGCGGGTATAAGGGGTTTGTGTCTCGTTAACAAGTCTAATTGCTCATAACTGGAGGAAATGGGTCATAATGAGTATGATTTGAACTTAATGGTTACAACTGACATATAATGGGTCATAATGGTCCCTAATGGCTCGTTATTGGGTAATTTTTGTCTTAGCGGGTATAAGAGATTTGGGTCTCCTTAACAAGTCTAATTGGTCATAACGGGAGTAATTGGGTCATAACTAGTAAGATTAGAACTTATTGGGTGCATTTGAGATATAATGGGTCATAATGGTCCGTAATTGCTCGTTATTGGTTAATTTTTATCTTATTGGGTATAAGGCGTTTGTGTCTGCTTAACATTTATAATTGGTCATAACGGGAGTAAATGGATCAAAATTAGTATGATTAGAACTTATTGGGTGTAACTGAGATATAATAGGTCATAGTGGTCCGTAATGGCTCGTTATAGGGTAATTTTGGTATTAGCGGGTATAAGGAGTTTGTGTCTCGTTAACAAGTCTAATTGCTCATAACTGGAGTAAATGGATCATAATGAGTATGATTTGAACTTATTGGTTACAACTGAGATATAATGGGTCATAATGGTCCGTAATGGCTCGTTATTGGGTAATTTTTGTCTTAGCGGGTATTAGAGATTTGGGTCTCCTTAACAAGTCTAATTGGTCATAACAGGAGTAATTGGGTCATAACTAGTAAGATTAGAACTTATTGGGTGCATTTGAGATATAATGGGTCATAATGGTCCGTAATGGCTCGTTATTGGTTAATTTTTATCTTAGTGGGTATAAGGTGTTTGTGTGTCCTTAACAAGTCTAATTGCTCATAATGAGTATGATTAGAACTCATTGGGTGCAATTAAGATATAATGGGTTAATGGCCCGTAATGGCTCGTTATTAGATAACTTTTGTCTTAACGGGTATAAAGATTTGTGTCTCCTTAACAAGTCTTATTGGTCATAACGGGAGTAAATGGGTCATAATGAGTATGATTAGAACTTATTGGTTACAATTCAGATATAATGGGCCATAATGGTCCGTAATGGCTCGTTATTGGGTAATTTTGTTCTTAGTGGGTATAAGGCTTTTGTGTCTCCTTAACATGTATAATTGGTCATAACGGGAGTAAATGGATCAAAATTAGTATGATTAGAACATATTGGGTGTAACTGAGATATAATAGGTCATAGTGGTCCGTAATGGCTCGTTATAGGGTAATTTTGGTATTAGCGGGTATAAGGGGTTTGTGTCTCGTTAACAAGTCTAATTGCTCATAACTGGAGTAAATGGGTCATTATGAGTATGATTTGAACTTATTGGTTACAACTGAGATATAATGGGTCATAATGGTCCCTAATGGCTCGTTATTGGGTAATTTTTGTCTTAGCGGGTATAAAGAGATTTGGGTCTCCTTAACAAATCTAATTGGTCATAACGGGAGTAATTGGGTCATAACTAGTAAGATTAGAACTTATTGGGTGCATTTGAGATATAATGGGTCATAATGGTCCGTAATGGCTCGTTATTGGTTAATTTTTATCTTAGTGGGTATATGGGGTTTGTGTGTCCTTAACAAGTCTAATTGCTCATAATGAGTATGATTAGAACTCATTGGGTGGAATTAAGATATAATGGGTTAATGGCCCGTAATGGCTCGTTATTAGATAACTTTTGTCTTAACGGGTATAAAGATTTGTGTCTCCTTAACAAGTCTTATTGGTCTTAACGGGAGTAAATGGGTCATAATGAGTATGATTAGAACTTATTGGTTACAATTGAGATATAATGGGTCATAATGGTCCGTAATGGCTAGTTATTGGGTAATTTTGTTCTTAGTGGGTATAAGGCGTTCGTGTCTCCTTAACATGTATAATTGGTCATAACGTGAGTAAATGGATCAAAATTAGTATGATTAGAACTTATTGGGTGTAACTGAGATATAATAGGTCATAGTGGTCCGTAATGGCTCGTTATAGGGTAATTTTGGTATTAGCGGGTATAAGGGGTTTGTGTCTCGTTAACAAGTCTAATTGCTCATAACTGGAGTAAATGGATCATAATAAGTATGATTTGAACTTATTGGTTACAACTGAGATATAATGGGTCATAATTGTCCCTAATGGCTCGTTATTGGGTAATTTTAGTCTTAGCGGGTATAAGAGATTTGGGTCTCCTTAACAAGTCTAATTGGTCATAACGGGAGTAATTGGGTCATAACTAGTAAGATTAGAACTTATTGGGTGCATTTGAGATATAATGGGTCATAATGGTCCGTAATGGCTCGTTATTGGTTAATTTTTATCTTAGTGGGTATAAGGGGTTTGTGTGTCCTTAACAAGTCTAATTGCTCATAATGAGTATAATTAGAACTCATTGGGTGCAATTAAGATATAATGGGTTAATGGCCCGTAATGGCTCGTTATTAGATAACTTTTGTTTTAACGGGTATAAAGATTTGTGTCTCCTTAACAAGTCTTATTGGTCATAACGGGAGTAAATGGGTCATAATGAGTATGATTAGAACTTATTGGTTACAATTGAGATATAATGGGTCATAATGGTCCGTAATGGCTCGTTATTGGGTAATTTTGTTCTTAGTGGGTATAAGGCGTTTGTGTCTCCTTAACATGTATAATTGGTCATAACGGGAGTAAATGGATCAAAATTAGTATGATTAGAACTTATTGGGTGTAACTGAGATATAATAGGTCATAGTGGTCCGTAATGGCTCGTTATAGGGTAATTTTGGTATTAGCGGGTATAAGGGGTTTGTGTCTCGTTAACAAGTCTAATTGCTCATAACTGGAGTAAATGGGTCATAATGAGTATGATTTGAACTTATTGGTTACAACTGAGATATAATGGGTCATAATGGTCCCTAATGGCTCGTTATTGGGTAATTTTAGTCTTAGCGGGTATAAGAGATTTGGGTCTCCTTAACAAGTCTAATTGGTCATAACGGGAGTAATTGGGTCATAACTAGTAAGATTAGAACTTAATGGGTGCATTTGAGATATAATGGGTCATAATGTTCCGTAATGGCTCGTTATTGGTTAATTTTTATCTTAGTGGGTATAAGGGGTTTGTTTGTCCTTAACAAGTCTAATTGCTCATAGTGAGTATGATTAGAACTCATTGGGTGCAATTAAGATATAATGGGTTAATGGCCCGTAATGGCTCGTTATTAGATAACTTTTGTCTTAACGGGTATAAAGATTTGTGTCTCCTTAACAAGTCTTATTGGTCATAACGGGAGTAAATGGGTCATAATGAGTATGATTAGAACTTATTGGTTACAATTGAGATATAATGGGTCATAATGGTCCGTAATGGCTCGTTATTGGGTAATTTTGTTCTTAGTGGGTATAAGGCGTTCGTGTCTCCTTAACATGTATAATTGGTCATAACGTGAGTAAATGGATCAAAATTAGTATGATTAGAACTTATTGGGTGTAACTGAGATATAATAGGTCATAGTGGTCCGTAATGGCTCGTTATAGGGTAATTTTGGTATTAGCGGGTATAAGGGGTTTGTGTCTCGTTAACAAGTCTAATTGCTCATAACTGGAGTAAATGGATCATAATGAGTATGATTTGAACTTATTGGTTACAACTGAGATATAATGGGTCATAATTGTCCCTAATGGCTCGTTATTGGGTAATTTTAGTCTTAGCGGGTATAAGAGATTTGGGTCTCCTTAACAAGTCTAATTGGTCATAACGGGAGTAATTGGGTCATAACTAGTAAGATTAGAACTTATTGGGTGCATTTGAGATATAATGGGTCATAATGGTCCGTAATGGCTCGTTATTGGTTAATTTTTATCTTAGTGGGTATAAGGGGTTTGTGTGTCCTTAACAAGTCTAATTGCTCATAATGAGTATAATTAGAACTCATTGGGTGCAATTAAGATATAATGGGTTAATGGCCCGTAATGGCTCGTTATTAGATAACTTTTGTCTTAACGGGTATAAAGATTTGTGTCTCCTTAACAAGTCTTATTGGTCATAACGGGAGTAAATGGGTCATAATGAGTATGATTAGAACTTATTGGTTACAATTGAGATATAATGGGTCATAATGGTCCGTAATGGCTCGTTATTGGGTAATTTTGTTCTTAGTGGGTATAAGGCGTTTGTGTCTCCTTAACATGTATAATTGGTCATAACGGGAGTAAATGGATCAAAATTAGTATGATTAGAACTTATTGGGTGTAACTGAGATATAATAGGTCATAGTGGTCCGTAATGGCTCGTTATAGGGTAATTTTGGTATTAGTGGGTATAAGGGGTTTGTGTCTCGTTAACAAGTCTAATTGCTCATAACTGAAGTAAATGGGTCATAATGAGTGTGATTTGAACTTATTGGTTACAACTGACATATAATGGGTCATAATGGTCCCTAATGGCTCGTTATTGGATAATTTTTGTCTTAGCGGGTATAAGAGATTTGGGTCTCCTTAACAAGTCTAATTGGTCATAACGGGAGTAATTGGGTCATAACTAGTAAGATTAGAACTTATTGGGTGCATTTGAGATATAATGGGTCATAATGGTCCATAATGGCTCGTTATTGGTTAATTTTTATCTTAGTGGGTATATGGGGTTTGTGTGTCCTTAACAAGTCTAATTGCTCATAATGAGTATGATTAGAACTCATTGGGTGCAATTAAGATATAATGGGTTAATGGCCCGTAATGGCTCGTTATTAGATAACTTTTGTCTTAACGGGTATAAAGATTTGTGTCTCCTTAACAAGTCTTATTGGTCATAACGGGAGTAAATGGGTCATAATGAGTATGATTAGAACTTATTGGTTACAATTGAGATATAATGGGTCATAATGGTCCGTAATGGCTCGTTATTGGGTAATTTTGTTCTTAGTGGGTATAAGGCGTTCGTGTCTCCTTAACATGTATAATTGGTCATAACGTGAGTAAATGGATCAAAATTAGTATGATTAGAACTTATTGGGTGTAACTGAGATATAATAGGTCATAGTGGTCCGTAATGGCTCGTTATAGGGTAATTTTGGTATTAGCGGGTATAAGGGGTTTGTGTCTCGTTAACAAGTCTAATTGCTCATAACTGGAGTAAATGGGTCATAATGAGTATGATTTGAACTTATTGGTTACAACTGAGATATAATGGGTCATAATAGTCCCTAATGGCTCGTTATTGGGTAATTTTTGTCTTAGCGGGTATAAGAGATTTGGGTCTCCTTAACAAGTCTAATTGGTCATAACGGAAGTAATTGGGTCATAACTAGTAAGTTTAGAACTTATTGGGTGCATTTGAGATGTAATGGGTCATAATGGTCCGTAATGGCTCGTTATTGGTTAATTTTTATCTTAGTGGGTATAAGGGGTTTGTGTGTCCTTAACAAGTCTAATTGCTCATAATGAGTATGATTAGAACTCATTGGGTGCAATTAAGATATAATGGGTTAATGGCCCGTAATGGCTCGTTATTAGATAACTTTTGTCTTAACGGGTATAAAGATTTGTGTCTCCTTAACAAGTCTTATTGGTCATAACGGGAGTAAATGGGTCATAATGAGTATGATTAGAACTTATTGGTTACAATTGAGATATAATGGGTCATAATGGTCCGTAATGGCTCGTTATTGGGTAATTTTGTTCTTAGTGGGTATAAGGCGTTTGTGTCTCCTTAACATGTATAATTGGTCATAACGGGAGTAAATGGATCGAAATTAGTATGATTAGAACTTATTGGGTGTAACTGAGATATAATAGGTCATAGTGGTCCGTAATGGCTCGTTATAGGGTAATTTTGGTATTAGTCGGTATAAGGGGTTTGTGTCTCGTTAACAAGTCTAATTGCTCATAACTGGAGTAAATGGGTCATAATGAGTGTGATTTGAACTTATTGGTTACAACTGAGATATAATGGGTCATAATGGTCCCTAATGGCTCGTTATTGGGTAATTTTTGTCTTAGCGGGTATAAGAGATTTGGGTCTCCTTAACAAATCTAATTGGTCATAACGGGAGTAATTGGGTCATAACTAGTAAGATTAGAACTTATTGGGTGCATTTGAGATATAATGGGTCATAATGGTCCGTAATGGCTCGTTATTGGTTAATTTTTATCTTAGTGGGTATATGGGGTTTGTGTGTCCTTAACAAGTCTAATTGCTCATAATGAGTATGATTAGAACTCATTGGGTGCAATTAAGATATAATGGGTTAATGGCCCGTAATGGCTCGTTATTAGATAACTTTTGTCTTAACGGGTATAAAGATTTGTGTCTCCTTAACAAGTCTTATTGGTCATAACGGGAATAAATGGGTAATAATGAGCATGATTAGAACTTATTGGTTACAATTGAGATATAATGGGTCATAATGGTCCGTAATGGCTCGTTATTGGGTAATTTTGTTCTTAGTAGGTATAAGGCGTTTGTGTCTCCTTAACATGTATAATTGGTCATAACGGGAGTAAATGGATCTAAATTAGTATGATTAGAACATATTGGGTGTAACTGAGATATAATAGGTCATAGTGGTCCGTAATGGCTCGTTATCGGGTAATTTTGGTATAAGCGGGTATAAGGGGTTTGTGTCTCGTTACCAAGTCTAATTGCTCATAACTGGAGTAAATGGGTCATAATGAGTATGATTTGAACTTATTGGTTACAACTGAGATATAATGGGTCATAATGGTCCGTAATGGCTCGTTATTGGGTAATTTTTGTCTTAGCGGGTATTAGAGATTTGGGTCTCCTTAACAAGTCTAATTGGTCATAACGGGAGTAATTGGGTCATAACTAGTAAGATTAGAACTTATTGGGTGCATTTGAGATATAATGGGTCATAATGGTCCGTAATGGCTCGTTATTGGTTAATTTTTATCTTAGTGGGTATAAGGGGTTTGTGTGTCCTTAACAAGTCTAATTGCTCATAATGAGTATGATTAGAACTCATTGGGTGCAATTAAGATATAATGGGTTAATGGCCCGTAATGGCTCGTTATTAGATAACTTTTGTCTTAATGGGTATAAAGATTTGTGTCTCCTTAACAAGTTTTATTGGTCATAACGGGAGTAAATGGGTCATAATGAGTATGATTAGAACTTATTGGTTACAATTGAGATGTAATGGGTCATAATGGTCCGTAATGGCTCGTTATTGGGTAATTTTGTTCTTAGTGGGTATAAGGCGTTTGTGTCTCCTTAACTTGTATAATTGGTCAAAACGGGAGTAAATGGATCAAAATTAGTATGATTAGAACTTATTGGGTGTAACTGAGATATAATAGGTCATAGTGGTCCGTAATGGCTCGTTATAGGGTAATTTTGGTATTAGTGGGTATAAGGGGTTTGTGTCTCGTTAACAAGTCTAATTGCTCATAACTGGAGTAAATGGGTCAAAATGAGTATGATTTGAACTTATAGGTTACAACTGAGATATAATGGGTCATAATGGTCCCTAATGGCTCGTTATTGGGTAATTTTTGTCTTAGCGGGTATAAGAGATTTGGGTCTCCTTAACAAGTCTAATTGGTCATAACTAGTAAGATTAGAACTTATTGGGTGCATTTGAGATATAATGGCTCGTAATGGTCCGTAATGGCTCGTTATTGGTTAATTTTTATCTTAGTGGGTATAAGGGGTTTGTGTGTCCTTAACAAGTCTAATTGCTCATAATGAGTATGATTAGAACTCATTGGGTGCAATTAAGATATAATGGGTTAATGGCCCGTAATGGCTCGTTATTAGATAACTTTTGTCATAACGGGTATAAAGATTTGTGTCTCCTTAACAAGTCTTATTGGTCATAACGGGAGTAAATGGGTCATAATGAGTATGATTAGAACTTATTGGTTACAATTGAGATATAATGGGTCATAATGGTCCGTAATGGCTCGTTATTGGGTAATTTTGTTCTTAGTGGGTATAAGGCGTTTGTGTCTCCTTAACATGTATAATTGGTCATAACGGGAGTAAATGGATCAAAATTAGTATGATTAGAACTTATTGGGTGTAACTGAGATATAATAGGTCATAGTGGTCCGTAATGGCTCGTTATAGGGTAATTTTGGTATTAGCGGGTATAAGGGGTTTGTGTCTCGTTAACAAGTCTAATTGCTCATAACTGGAGTAAATGGGTCATAATGAGTATGATTTGAACTTATTGGTTACAACTGAGATATAATGGGTCATAATGGTCCCTAATGGCTCGTTATTGGGTAATTTTTGTCTTAGCGGGTATAAGAGATTTGGGTCTCCTTAACAAGTCTAATTGGTCATAACGGGAGTAATTGGGTCATACCTAGTAAGATTAGAACTTATTGGGTGCAGTTGAGATATAATGGGTCATAATGGTCCGTAATGGCTCGTTATTGGTTAATTTTTATCTTAGTGGGTATAAGGGGTTTGTGTGTCCTTAACAAGTCTAATTGCTCATAATGAGTATGATTAGAACTCATTGGGTGCAATTAAGATATAATGGGTTAATGGCCCGTAATGGCTCGTTATTAGATAACTTTTGTCATAACGGGTATAAAGATTTGTGTCTCCTTAACAAGTCTTATTGGTCATAACGGGAATAAATGGGTAATAATGAGTATGATTAGAACTTATTGGTTACAATTGAGATATAATGGGTCATAATGGTCCGTAATGGCTCGTTATTGGGTAATTTTGTTCTTAGTGGGTATAAGGCGTTTGTGTCTCCTTAACATGTATAATTGGTCATAACGGGAGTAAATGGATCAAAATTAGTATGATTAGAACTTATTGGGTGTAACTGAGATATAATAGGTCATAGTGGTCCGTAATGGCTCGTTATAGGGTAATTTTGGTATTAGCGGGTATAAGGGGTTTGTGTCTCGTTAACAAGTCTAATTGCTCATAACTGGAGTAAATGGGTCATAATGAGTATGATTTGAACTTATTGGTTACAACTGAGATATAATGGGTCATAATGGTCCCTAATGGCTCGTTATTGGGTAATTTTTGTCTTAGCGGGTATAAGAGATTTGGGTCTCCTTAACAAGTCTAATTGGTCATAACGGGAGTAATTGGTCATAACTAGTAAGATTAGAACTTATTGGGTGCATTTGAGATATAATGGGTCATAATGGTCCGTAATGACTCGTTATTGGTTAATTTTTATCTTAGCGGGTATAAGGCGTTTGTGTGTCCTTAACATGTATAATTTGTCATAACGGGAGTAAATGGATCAAAATTAGTATGATTAGAACTTATTGGGTGTAACTGAGATATAATAGGTCATAGTGGTCCGTAATGGCTCGTTATAGGGTAATTTTGGTATTAGCGGGTATAAGGGGTTTGTGTCTCGTTAACAAGTCTAATTGCTCATAACTGGTGTAAATGGGTCATAATGAGTATGATTTGAACTTATTGGTTACAACTGAGATATAATGGGTCATAATGGTCCCTAATGGCTCGTTATTGGGTAATTTTTGTCTTAGCGGGTATAAGAGATTTGGGTCTCCTTAACAAGTCTAATTGGTCATAACGGGAGTAATTGGGTCATACCTAGTAAGATTAGAACTTATTGGGTGCATTTGAGATATAATGGGTCATAATGGTCCGGAATGGCTCGTTATTGGTTAATTTTTATCTTAGTGGGTATAAGGGGTTTGTGTGTCCTTAACAAGTCTAATTGCTCATAATGAGTATGATTAGAACTCATTGGGTGCAATTAAGATATAATGGGTTAATGGCCCGTATTGGCTCGTTATTAGATAACTTTTGTCATAACGGGTATAAAGATTTGTGTCTCCTTAACAAGTCTTATTGGTCATAACGGCAATAAATGGGTAATAATGAGTATGATTAGAACTTATTGGTTACAATTGAGATATAATGGGTCATAATGGTCCGTAATGGCTCGTTATTGGGTAATTTTGTTCTTAGTGGGTATAAGGCGTTTGTGTCTCCTTAACATGTATAATTGGTCATAATGGGAGTAAATGGATCAAAATTAGTATGATTAGAACTTATTGGGTGTAACTGAGATATAATAGGTCATAGTGGTCCGTAATGGCTCGTTATAGGGTAATTTTGGTATTAGCGGGTATAAGGGGTTTGTGTCTCGTTAACAAGTCTAATTGCTCATAACTGGAGTAAATGGGTCATAATGAGTATGATTTGAACTTATTGGTTACAACTGAGATATAATGGGTCATAATGGTCCGTAATGGCTCGTTATTGGTTAATTTTTATCTTAGTGGGTATAAGGGGTTTGTGTGTCCTTAACAAGTCTAATTGCTCATAATGAGTATGATTAGAACTCATTGGGTGCAATTAAGATATAATGGGTTAATGGCCCGTAATGGCTCGTTATTAGATAACTTTTGTCTTAACGGGTATAAAGATTTGTGTCTCCTTAACAAGTCTTATTGGTCATAACGGGAGTAAATGGGTCATAATGAGTATGATTAGAACTTATTGGGTGCATTTGAGATATAATGGGTCATAATGGTCCGTAATGGCTCGTTATTGGTTAATTTTTATCTTAGTGGGTATAAGGCGTTTGTGTGTCCTTAACATGTATAATTGGTCATAACGGGAGTAAATGGATCAAAATTAGTATGATTACAACTTATTGGGTGTAACTGAGATATAATAGGTCATAGTGGTCCGTAATGGCTCGTTATAGGGTAATTTTGGTATAAGCGGGTATAAGGAGTTTGTGTCTCGTTAACAAGTCTAATTGCTCATAACTGGAGTAAATGGGTCATAATGAGAATGATTTGAACTTATTGGTTACAACTGAGATATAATGGGTCATAATGGTCCGTAATGGCTCGTTATTCGGTAATTTTTGTCTTAGCGGGTATTAGAGATTTGGGTCTCCTTAACAAGTCTAATTGGTCATAACGGGAGTAATTGGGTCATAACTAGTAAGATTAGAACTTATTGGGTGCATTTCAGATATAATGGGTCATAATGGTCCGTAATGGCTCGTTATTGGTTAATTTTTATCTTAGTGGGTATAAGGGGTTTGTGTGTCCTTAACAAGTCTAATTGCTCATAATGAGTATGATTAGAACTCATTGGGTGCAATTAAGATATAATGGGTTAATGGCCCGTAATGGCTCGTTATTAGATAACTTTTGTCATAACGGGTATAAAGATTTGTGTCTCCTTAACAAGTCTTATTGGTCATAACGGGAATAAATGGGTAATAATGAGTATGATTAGAACTTATTGGTTACAATTGAGATATAATGGGTCATAATGGTCCGTAATGGCTCGTTATTGGGTAATTTTGTTCTTAGTGGGTATAAGGCGTTTGTGTCTCCTTAACATGTATAATTGGTCATAACGGGAGTAAATGGATCAAAATTAGTATGATTAGAACTTATTGGGTGTAACTGAGATATAATAGGTCATAGTGGTCCGTAATGGCTCGTTATAGGGTAATTTTGGTATTAGCGGGTATAAGGGGTTTGTGTCTCGTTAACAAGTCTAATTGCTCATAACTGGAGTAAATGGGTCATAATGAGTATGATTTGAACTTATTGGTTACAACTGAGATATAATGGGTCATAATGGTCCCTAATGGCTCGTTATTGGGTAATTTTTGTCTTAGCGGGTATAAGAGATTTGGGTCTCCTTAACAAGTCTAATTGGTCATAACGGGAGTAATTGGTCATAACTAGTAAGATTAGAACTTATTGGGTGCATTTGAGATATAATGGGTCATAATGGTCCGTATTGACTCGTTATTGGTTAATTTTTATCTTAGCGGGTATAAGGCGTTTGTGTGTCCTTAACATGTATAATTGGTCATAACGGGAGTAAATGGATCAAAATTAGTATGATTAGAACTTATTGGGTGTAACTGAGATATAATAGGTCATAGTGGTCCGTAATGGCTCGTTATAGGGTAATTTTGGTATTAGTGGGTATAAGGGGTTTGTGTCTCGTTAACAAGTCTACTTGCTCATAACTGGAGTAAATGGGTCATAATGAGTATGATTTGAACTTATTGGTTACAACTGAGATATAATGGGTCATAATGGTCCCTAATGGCTCGTTATTGGGTAATTTTTGTCTTAGCGGGTATAAGAGATTTGGGTCTCCTTAACAAGTCTAATTGGTCATAACGGGAGTAATTGGGTCATAACTAGTAATATTAGAACTTATTGGGTGCATTTGAGATATAATGGGTCATAATGGTCCGTAATGGCTCGTTATTGGTTAATTTTTATCTTAGTGGGTATAAGGGGTTTGTGTGTCCTTAACAAGTCTAATTGCTCATAATGAGTATGATTAGAACTCATTGGGTGCAATTAAGATATAATGGGTTAATGGCCCGTAATGGCTCGTTATTAGATAACTTTTGTCTTAACGGGTATAAAGATTTGTGTCTCCTTAACAAGTCTTATTGGTCATAACGGGAGTAAATGGGTCATAATGAGTATGATTAGAACTTATTGGTTACAATTGAGATATAATGGGTCATAATGGTCCGTAATGGCTCGTTATTGGGTAATTTTGTTCTTAGTGGGTATAAGGCGTTTGTGTCTCCTTAACTTGTATAATTGGTCATAACGGGAGTAAATGGATGAAAATTAGTATGATTAGAACTTATTGGGTGTAACTATAGGTCATAGTGGTCCGTAATGGCTCGTTATAGGGTAATTTTGGTATTAGCGGGTATAAGGAGTTTGTGTCTCGTTAACAAGTCTAATTGCTCATAACTGGAGTAAATGGGTCATAATGAGTATGATTTGAACTTATTGGTTACAACTGAGATATAATGGGTCATAATGGTCCCTAATGGCTCGTTATTGGGTAATTTTTGTCTTAGCGGGTATAAGAGATTTGGGTCTCCTTAACAAGTCTAATTGGTCATAACGGGAGTAATTGGGTCATAACTAGTAAGATTAGAACTTATTGGGTGCATTTGAGATATAATGGGTAATAATGGTCCGTAATGGCTCGTTATTGGTTAAATTTTTATCTTAGTGGGTATAAGGGGTTTGTGTGTACTTAACAAGTCTAATTGCTCATAATGAGTATGATTAGAACTCATTGGGTGCAATTAAGATATAATGGGTTAATGGCCCGTAATGGCTCGTTATTAGATAACTTTTGTCTTAACGGGTATAAAGATTTGTGTCTCCTTAACAAGTCTTATTGGTCATAACGGGTGTAATTGGGTCATAATGAGTATGATTAGACCTTATTGGTTACAATTGAGATATAATGGGTCATAATGGTCCGTAATGGCTCGTTATTGGGTAATTTTTTTCTTAGTGGGTATAAGGCGTTTGTGTCTCCTTAACTTGTATAATTGGTCATAACGGGAGTAAATGGATCAAAATTAGTATGATTAGAACTTATTGGGTGTAACTGAGATATAATAGGTCATAGTGGTCCGTAATGGCTCGTTATAGGGTAATTTTGGTATTAGCGGGTATAAGGAGTTTGTGTCTCGTTAACAAGTCTAATTGCTCATAACTGGAGTAAATGGGTCATAATGAGTATGATTTGAACTTATTGGTTACAACTGAGATATAATGGGTCATAATGGTCCGTAATGGCTCGTTATTGGGTAATTTTAGTCTTAGCGGGTATTAGAGATTTGGGTCTCCTTAACAAGTCTAATAGGTCATAACGGGAGTAATTGGGTCATAACTAGTAATATTAGAACTTATTGGGTGCATTTGAGATATAATGGGTCATAATGGTCCGTAATGGCTCGTTATTGGTTAATTTTTATCTTAGTGGGTATAAGGGGTTTGTGTGTACTTAACAAGTCTAATTGCTCATAATGAGTATGATTAGAACTCATTGGGTGCAATTAAGATATAATGGGTTAATGGCCCGTAATGGCTCGTTATTAGATAACTTTTGTCTTAACGGGTATAAAGATTTGTGTCTCCTTAACAAGTCTTATTGGTCATAACGGGAGTAAATGGGTCATAATGAGTATGATTAGAACTTATTGGTTACAATTGAGATATAATGGGTCATAATGGTCCGTAATGGCTCGTTATTGGGTAATTTTGTTCTTAGTGGGTATAAGGCGTTTGTGTCTCCTTAACTTGTATAATTGGTCATAACGGGAGTAAATGGATCAAAATTAGTATGATTAGAACTTATTGGGTGTAACTGAGATATAATAGGTCATAGTGGTCCGTAATGGCTCGTTATAGGGTAATTTTGGTATTAGCGGGTATAAGGGGTTTGTGTCTCGTTAACAAGTCTAATTGCTCATAACTGGAGTAAATGGGTCATAATGAGTATGATTTGAACTTATTGGTTACAACTGAGATATAATGGGTCATAATGGTCCCTAATGGCTCGTTATTGGGTAATTTTAGTCTTAGCGGGTATAAGAGATTTGGGTCTCCTTAACAAGTCTAATTGGTCATAACGGGAGTAATTGGGTCATAACTAGTAAGATTAGAACTTATTGGGTTCATTTGAGATATAATGGGTCGTAATGGTCCGTAATGGCTCGTTATTGGTTAATTTTTATCTTAGTGGGTATAAGGGGTTTGTGTGTCCTTAACAAGTCTAATTGCTCATAATGAGTATGATTAGAACTCATTGGGTGCAATTAAGATATAATGGGTTAATGGCCCGTAATGGCTCGTTATTAGATAACTTTTGTCTTAACAGGTATAAAGATTTGTGTCTCCTTAACAAGTCTTATTGGTCATAACGGGTGTAATTGGGTCATAATGAGTATGATTAGACCTTATTGGTTACAATTGAGATATAATGGGTCATAATGGTCCGTAATGGCTCGTTATTGGGTAATTTTGTTCTTAGTGGGTATAAGGCGTTTGTGTCTCCTTAACATGTATAATTGGTCATAACGGGAGTAAATGGATCAAAATTAGTATGATTAGAACTTATTGGGTGTAACTGAGATATAATAGGTCATAGTGGTCCGTAATGGCTCGTTATAGGGTAATTTTGGTATTAGCGGGTATAAGGGGTTTGTGTCTCGTTAACAAGTCTAATTGCTCATAACTGGAGTAAATGGGTCATAATGAGTATGATTTGAACTTATTGGTTACAACTGAGATATAATGGGTCATAATGGTCCCTAATGGCTCGTTATTGGGTAATTTTTGTCTTAGCGGGTATAAGAGATTTGGGTCTCCTTAACAAGTCTAATTGGTCATAACGGGAGTAATTGGTCATAACTAGTAAGATTAGAACTTATTGGGTGCATTTGAGATATAATGGGTCATAATGGTCCGTAATGACTCGTTATTGGTTAATTTTTATCTTAGCGGGTATAAGGCGTTTGTTTGTCCTTAACATGTATAATTGGTCATAACGGGAGTAAATGGATCAAAATTAGTATGATTAGAACTTATTGGGTGTAACTGAGATATAATAGGTCATAGTGGTCCGTAATGGCTCGTTATAGGGTAATTTTGGTATTAGTGGGTATAAGGGGTTTGTGTCTCGTTAACAAGTCTACTTGCTCATAACTGGAGTAAATGGGTCATAATGAGTATGATTTGAACTTATTGGTTACAACTGAGATATAATGGGTCATAATGGTCCCTAATGGCTCGTTATTGGGTAATTTTTGTCTTAGCGGGTATAAGAGATTTGGGTCTCCTTAACAAGTCTAATTGGTCATAACGGGAGTAATTGGGTCATAACTAGTAATATTAGAACTTATTGGGTGCATTTGAGATATAATGGGTCATAATGGTCCGTAATGGCTCGTTATTGGTTAATTTTTATCTTAGTGGGTATAAGGGGTTTGTGTGTCCTTAACAAGTCTAATTGCTCATAATGAGTATGATTAGAACTCATTGGGTGCAATTAAGATATAATGGGTTAATGGCCCGTAATGGCTCGTTATTAGATAACTTTTGTCTTAACGGGTATAAAGATTTGTGTCTCCTTAACAAGTCTTATTGGTCATAACGGGAGTAAATGGGTCATAATGAGTATGATTAGAACTTATTGGTTACAATTGAGATATAATGGGTCATAATGGTCCGTAATGGCTCGTTATTGGGTAATTTTGTTCTTAGTGGGTATAAGGCGTTTGTGTCTCCTTAACTTGTATAATTGGTCATAACGGGAGTAAATGGATGAAAATTAGTATGATTAGAACTTATTGGGTGTACCTATAGGTCATAGTGGTCCGTAATGGCACGTTATAGGGTAATTTTGGTATTAGCGGGTATAAGGAGTTTGTGTCTCGTTAACAAGTCTAATTGCTCATAACTGGAGTAAATGGGTCATAATGAGTATGATTTGAACTTATTGGTTACAACTGAGATATAATGGGTCATAATGGTCCCTAATGGCTCGTTATTGGGTAATTTTTGTCTTAGCGGGTATAAGAGATTTGGGTCTCCTTAACAAGTCTAATTGGTCATAACGGGAGTAATTGGGTCATAACTAGTAAGATTAGAACTTATTGGGTGCATTTGAGATATAATGGGTAATAATGGTCCGTAATGGCTCGTTATTGGTTAAATTTTTATCTTAGTGGGTATAAGGGGTTTGTGTGTACTTAACAAGTCTAATTGCTCATAATGAGTATGATTAGAACTCATTGGGTGCAATTAAGATATAATGGGTTAATGGCCCGTAATGGCTCGTTATTAGATAACTTTTGTCTTAACGGGTATAAAGATTTGTGTCTCCTTAACAAGTCTTATTGGTCATAACGGGTGTAATTGGGTCATAATGAGTATGATTAGACCTTATTGGTTACAATTGAGATATAATGGGTCATAATGGTCCGTAATGGCTCGTTATTGGGTAATTTTTTTCTTAGTGGGTATAAGGCGTTTGTGTCTCCTTAACTTGTATAATTGGTCATAACGGGAGTAAATGGATCAAAATTAGTATGATTAGAACTTATTGGGTGTAACTGAGATATAATAGGTCATAGTGGTCCGTAATGGCTCGTTATAGGGTAATTTTGGTATTAGCGGGTATAAGGAGTTTGTGTCTCGTTAACAAGTCTAATTGCTCATAACTGGAGTAAATGGGTCATAATGAGTATGATTTGAACTTATTGGTTACAACTGAGATATAATGGGTCATAATGGTCCGTAATGGATCGTTATTGGGTAATTTTAGTCTTAGCGGGTATTAGAGATTTGGGTCTCCTTAACAAGTCTAATAGGTCATAACGGGAGTAATTGGGTCATAACTAGTAATATTAGAACTTATTGGGTGCATTTGAGATATAATGGGTCATAATGGTCCGTAATGGCTCGTTATTGGTTAATTTTTATCTTAGTGGGTATAAGGGGTTTGTGTGTACTTAACAAGTCTAATTGCTCATAATGAGTATGATTAGAACTCATTGGGTGCAATTAAGATATAATGGGTTAATGGCCCGTAATGGCTCGTTATTAGATAACTTTTGTCTTAACGGGTATAAAGATTTGTGTCTCCTTAACAAGTCTTATTGGTCATAACGGGAGTAAATGGGTCATAATGAGTATGATTAGAACTTATTGGTTACAATTGAGATATAATGGGTCATAATGGTCCGTAATGGCTCGTTATTGGGTAATTTTGTTCTTAGTGGGTATAAGGCGTTTGTGTCTCCTTAACTTGTATAATTGGTCATAACGGGAGTAAATGGATCAAAATTAGTATGATTAGAACTTATTGGGTGTAACTGAGATATAATAGGTCATAGTGGTCCGTAATGGCTCGTTATAGGGTAATTTTGGTATTAGCGGGTATAAGGGGTTTGTGTCTCGTTAACAAGTCTAATTGCTCATAACTGGAGTAAATGGGTCATAATGAGTATGATTTGAACTTATTGGTTACAACTGAGATATAATGGGTCATAATGGTCCCTAATGGCTCGTTATTGGGTAATTTTAGTCTTAGCGGGTATAAGAGATTTGGGTCTCCTTAACAAGTCTAATTGGTCATAACGGGAGTAATTGGGTCATAACTAGTAAGATTAGAACTTATTGGGTTCATTTGAGATATAATGGGTCGTAATGGTCCGTAATGGCTCGTTATTGGTTAATTTTTATCTTAGTGGGTATAAGGGGTTTGTGTGTCCTTAACAAGTCTAATTGCTCATAATGAGTATGATTAGAACTCATTGGGTGCAATTAAGATATAATGGGTTAATGGCCCGTAATGGCTCGTTATTAGATAACTTTTGTCTTAACAGGTATAAAGATTTGTGTCTCCTTAACAAGTCTTATTGGTCATAACGGGTGTAATTGGGTCATAATGAGTATGATTAGACCTTATTGGTTACAATTGAGATATAATGGGTCATAATGGTCCGTAATGGCTCGTTATTGGGTAATTTTTTTCTTAGTGGGTATAAGGCGTTTGTGTCTCCTTAACTTGTATAATTGGTCATAACGGGAGTAAATGGATCAAAATTAGTATGATTAGAACTTATTGGGTGTAACTGAGATATAATAGGTCATAGTGGTCCGTAATGGCTCGTTATAGGGTAATTTTGGTATTAGCGGGTATAAGGAGTTTGTGTCTCGTTAACAAGTCTAATTGCTCATAACTGGAGTAAATGGGTCATAATGAGTATGATTTGAACTTATTGGTTACAACTGAGATATAATGGGTCATAATGGTCCGTAATGGCTCGTTATTGGGTAATTTTAGTCTTAGCGGGTATTAGAGATTTGGGTCTCCTTAACAAGTCTAATAGGTCATAACGGGAGTAATTGGGTCATAACTAGTAATATTAGAACTTATTGGGTGCATTTGAGATATAATGGGTCATAATGGTCCGTAATGGCTCGTTATTGGTTAATTTTTATCTTAGTGGGTATAAGGGGTTTGTGTGTACTTAACAAGTCTAATTGCTCATAATGAGTATGATTAGAACTCATTGGGTGCAATTAAGATATAATGGGTTAATGGCCCGTAATGGCTCGTTATTAGATAACTTTTGTCTTAACGGGTATAAAGATTTGTGTCTCCTTAACAAGTCTTATTGGTCATAACGGGAGTAAATGGGTCATAATGAGTATGATTAGAACTTATTGGTTACAATTGAGATATAATGGGTCATAATGGTCCGTAATGGCTCGTTATTGGGTAATTTTGTTCTTAGTGGGTATAAGGCGTTTGTGTCTCCTTAACTTGTATAATTGGTCATAACGGGAGTAAATGGATCAAAATTAGTATGATTAGAACTTATTGGGTGTAACTGAGATATAATAGGTCATAGTGGTCCGTAATGGCTCGTTATAGGGTAATTTTGGTATTAGCGGGTATAAGGAGTTTGTGTCTCGTTAACAAGTCTAATTGCTCATAACTGGAGTAAATGGGTCATAATGAGTATGATTTGAACTTATTGGTTACAACTGAGATATAATGGGTCATAATGGTCCGTAATGGCTCGTTATTGGGTAATTTTTGTATTAGCGGGTATTAGAGATTTGGGTCTCCTTAACAAGTCTAATAGGTCATAACGGGAGTAATTGGGTCATAACTAGTAATATTAGAACTTATTGGGTGCATTTGAGATATAATGGGTCATAATGGTCCGTAATGGCTCGTTATTGGTTAATTTTTATCTTAGTGGGTATAAGGGTTTTGTGTGTCCTTAACAAGTCTTATTGCTCATAATGAGTATGATTAGAACTCATTGGGTGCAATTAAGATATAATGGGTTAATGGCCCGTAATGGCTCGTTATTAGATAACTTTTGTCTTAATGGGTATAAAGATTTGTGTCTCCTTAACAAGTCTTATTGGTCATAACGGGAGTAAATGGGTCATAATGAGTATGATTAGAACTTATTGGTTACAATTGAGATATAATGGGTCATAATGGTCCGTAATGGCTCGTTATTGGGTAATTTTGTTCTTAGTGGGTATAAGGCGTTTGTGTCTCCTTAACATGTATAATTGGTCATAACGGGAGTAAATGGATCAAAATTAGTATGATTAGAACTTATTGGGTGTAACTATAGGTCATAGTGGTCCGTAATGGCTCGTTATAGGGTAATTTTGGTATTAGCGGGTATAAGGGGTTTGTGTCTCGTTAACAAGTCTAATTGCTCATAACTGGAGTAAATGGGTCATAATGAGTATGATTTGAACGTATTGGTTACAACTAAGATATAATGGGTCATAATGGTCCCTAATGGCTCGTTATTGGGTAATTTTAGTCTTAGCGGGTATAAGAGATTTGGGTCTCCTTAACAAGTCTAATTGGTCATAACGGGAATAATTGGGTCATAACTAGTAAGATTAGAACTTATTGGGTTCATTTGAGATATAATGGGTCGTAATGGTCCGTAATGGCTCGTTATTGGTTAATTTTTATCTTAGTGGGTATAAGGGGTTTGTGTGTCCTTAACAAGTCTAATTGCTCATAATGAGTATGATTAGAACTCATTGGGTGCAATTAAGATATAATGGGTTAATGGCCCGTAATGGCTCGTTATTAGATAACTTTTGTCTTAACGGGTATAAAGATTTGTGTCTCCTTAACAAGTCTTATTGGTCATAACGGGAGTAAATGGGTCATAATGAGTATGATTAGAACTTATTGGTTACAATTGAGATATAATGGGTCATAATGGTCCGTAATGGCTCGTTATTGGGTAATTTTGTTCTTAATGGGTATAAGGCGTTTGTGTCTCCTTAACATGTATAATTGGTCATAACGGGAGTAAATGGATCAAAATTAGTATGATTAGAACTTATTGGGTGTAACTGAGATATAATAGGTCATAGTGGTCCGTAATGGCTCGTTATAGGGTAATTTTGGTATTAGCGGGTATAAGGGGTTTGTGTCTCGTTAACAAGTCTAATTGCTCATAACTGGAGTAAATGGGTCATAATGAGTATGATTTGAACTTATTGGTTACAACTGAGATATAATGGGTCATAATGGTCCCTAATGGCTCGTTATTGGGTAATTTTAGTCTTAGCGGGTATAAGAGATTTGGGTCTCCTTAACAAGTCTAATTGGTCATAACGGGAGTAATTGGGTCATAACTAGTAAGATTAGAACTTATTGGGTTCATTTGAGATATAATGGGTCGTAATGGTCCGTAATGGCTCGTTATTGGTTAATTTTTATCTTAGTGGGTATAAGGGGTTTGTGTGTCCTTAACAAGTCTAATTGATCATAATGAGTATGATTAGAACTCATTGGGTGCAATTAAGATATAATGGGTTAATGGCCCGTAATGGCTCGTTATTAGATAACTTTTGTCTTAACGGGTATAAAGATTTGTGTCTCCTTAACAAGTCTTATTGGTCATAACGGGAGTAAATGGGTCATAATGAGTATGATTATAACTTATTGGTTACAATTGAGATATAATGGGTCATAATGGTCCGTAATGGCTCGTTATTGGGTAATTTTGTTCTTAGTAGGTATAAGGCGTTTGTGTCTCCTTAACTTGTATAATTGGTCATAACGGGAGTAAATGGATCAAAATTAGTATGATTAGAACTTATTGGGTGTAACTGAGATATAATAGGTCATAGTGGTCCGTAATGGCTCGTTATAGGGTAATTTTGGTATTAGCGGGTATAAGGAGTTTGTGTCTCGTTAACAAGTCTAATTGCTCATAACTGGAGTAAATGGGTCATAATGAGTATGATTTGAACTTATTGGTTACAAATGAGATATAATGGGTCATAATGGTCCGTAATGGCTTGTTATTGGGTAATTTTTGTCTTAGCGGGTATTAGAGATTTGGGTCTCCTTAACAAGTCTAATAGGTCATAACGGGAGTAATTGGGTCATAACTAGTAATATTAGAACTTATTTGGTGCATTTGAGATATAATGGGTCATAATGGTCCGTAATGGCTCGTTATTGGTTAATTTTTATCTTAGTGGGTATAAGGGGTTCGTGTGTCCTTAACAAGTCTAATTGCTCATAATGAGTATGATTAGAACTCATTGGGTGCAATTAAGTTATAATGGGTTAATGGTTCGTAATGGCTCGTTATTAGATAACTTTTGTCTTAACGGGTATAAAGATTTGTGTCTCCTTAACAAGTTTTATTGGTCATAACGGGAGTAAATGGGTCATAATGAGTATGATTAGAACTTATTGGTTACAATTGAGATATAATGGGTCATAATGGTCCGTAATGGCTCGTTATTGGGTAATTTTGTTCTTAGTGGGTATAAGGCGTTTGTGTCTCCTTAACTTGTATAATTGGTCATAACGGGAGTAAATGGATCAAAATTAGTATGATTAGAACTTATTGGGTGTAACTGAGATATAATAGGTCATAGTGGTCCGTAATGGCTCGTTATAGGGTAATTTTGGTATTAGCGGGTATAAGGGGTTTGTGTCTCGTTAACAAGTCTAATTGCTCATAACTGGAGTAAATGGGTCATAATGAGTATGATTTGAACTTATTGGTTACAACTGAGATATAATGGGTCATAATGGTCCCTAATTGCTCGTTATTGGGTAATTATTGTCTTAGCGGGTATAAGAGATTTGGGTCTCCTTAACAAGTCTAATTGGTCATAACGGGAGTAATTGGGTCATAACTAGTAAGATTAGAACTTATTGGGTGCATTTGAGATATAATGGGTCATAATGGTCCGTAATGGCTCGTTATTTGTTAATTTTTATCTTAGTGGGTATTAGGGATTTGTGTGTCCTTAACAAGTCTAATTGCTAATAATGAGTATGATTAGAACTCATTGGGTGCAATTAAGATATAATGTGTTATAACGGGAGTAAATGGGTCATAATGAGTATGATTAGAACTTATTGGTTACAATTGAGATATAATGGGTCATAATGGTCCGTAATGGCTCGTTATTGGGTAATTTTGTTCTTAGTGGGTATAAGGCGTTTGTGTCTCCTTAACATGTAAATTGGTCATAATGGGAGTAAATGGATCAAAATTAGTATGATTAGAACTTATTGGGTGTAACTATAGGTCATAGTGGTCCGTAATGGCTCGTTATAGGGTAATTTTGGTATTAGTGGGTATAAGGGGTTTGTGTCTCGTTAACAAGTCTAAATGCTCATAACTGGAGTAAATGGGTCATAATGAGTATGATTTCAACTTATTGGTTACAACTGAGATATAATGGGTCATAATGGTCCCTAATGGCTCGTTATTGGGTAATTTTTGTCTTAGCGGGTATAAGAGATTTGGGTCTCCTTAACAAGTCTAATTGGTCATAACGGGAGTAATTGGGTCATAACTAGTAAGATTAGAACTTATTGGGTGCATTTGAGATATAATGGGTCATAATGGTCCGTAATGGCTCGTTATTGGTTAATTTTTATCTTAGTGGGTATTAGGGATTTGTGTGTCCTTAACAAGTCTAATTGCTAATAATGAGTATGATTAGAACTCATTGGGTGCAATTAAGATATAATGTGTTATAACGGGAGTAAATGGGTCATAATGAGTATGATTAGAACTTATTGGTTACAATTGAGATATAATGGGTCATAATGGTCCGTAATGGCTCGTTATTGGGTAATTTTGTTCTTAGTGGGTATAAGGCGTTTGTGTCTCCTTAACATGTAAATTGGTCATAATGGGAGTAAATGGATCAAAATTAGTATGATTAGAACTTATTGGGTGTAACTATAGGTCATAGTGGTCCGTAATGGCTCGTTATAGGGTAATTTTGGTATTAGTGGGTATAAGGGGTTTGTGTCTCGTTAACAAGTCTAAATGCTCATAACTGGAGTAAATGGGTCATAATGAGTATGATTTCAACTTATTGGTTACAACTGAGATATAATGGGTCATAATGGTCCCTAATGGCTCGTTATTGGGTAATTTTTGTCTTAGCGGGTATAAGAGATTTGGGTCTCCTTAACAAGTCTAATTGGTCATAACGGGAGTAATTGGGTCATAACTAGTAAGATTAGAACTTATTGGGTGCATTTGAGATATAATGGGTCATAATGGTCCGTAATGGCTCGTTATTGGTTAATTTTTATCTTAGTGGGTATTAGGGATTTGTGTATCCTTAACAAGTCTAATTGCTAATAATGAGTATGATTAGAACTCATTGGGTGCAATTAAGATATAATGTGTTAATGGCCCGTAATGGCTCATTATTAGATAACTTTTGTCTTAACGGGTATAAAGATTTGTGTCTCCTTAGCAAGTCTTATTGGTCATAACGGGAGTAAATGGGTCATAATGAGTATGATTAGAACTTATTGGTTACAATTGAGATATAATGGGTCATAATGGTCCGTAATGGCTCGTTATTGGGTAATTTTGTTCTTAGTGGGTATAAGGCGTTTGTGTCTCCTTAACATGTATAATTGGTCATAACGGGAGTAAATGGATCAAAATTAGTATGATTAGAACTTATTGGTTGTAACTGAGATATAATAGGTCATAGTGGTCCGTAATGGCTCGTTATAGGGTAATTTTGGTATTAGCGGGTATTAGGGGTTTGTGTCTCGTTAACAAGTCTAATTGCTCATAACTGGAGTAAATGGGTCATAATAAGTATGATTTGAACTTATTGGTTACAACTGAGATATAATGGGTCATAATGGTCCCTAATGGCTCGTTATTGGGTAATTTTTGTCTTAGCAGGTATAAGAGATTTGGGTCTCCTTAACAAGTCTAATTGGTCATAACGTGAGTAATTGGGTCATAACTAGTAAGATTAGAACTTATTGGGTGCATTTGAGATATAATGGGTCATAATGGTCCGTAATGGCTCGTTATTGGTTAATTTTTATCTTAGTGGATATAAGGGGTTTGTGTGTTCTTAACAAGTCTAATTGCTCATAATGAGTATGATTAGAACTTATTGGGTGCAATTAAGATATAATGGGTTAATGGCCCGTAATGGCTCGTTATTAGATAACTTTTGTCTTAACGGGTATAAAGATTTGTGTCTCCTTAACAAGTCTTATTGGTCATAACGAGAGTAAATGGGTCATAATGAGTATGATTAGAAGTTATTGGCTACAATTGAGATATAATGGGTAATAATGGTCCGTAATGGCTCGTTATTGGGTAATTTTGTTCTTAGTGGGTATAAGGCGTTTGTGTCTCCTTAACATGTATAATTGGTCATAACGGGAGTAAATGGATCAAAATTAGTATGATTAGAACTTATATGGTAACTGAGATATAATAGGTCATAGTGGTCTGTAATGGCTCGTTATAGGGTAATTTTGGTATTAGTGGGTATAAGGGGTTTGTGTCTCGTTAACAAGTCTAATTGCTCATAACTGGAGTAAATGGGTCATAATGAGTATGATTTGAACTTATTGGTTACAACTGAGATATCATAATGGTCCGTAATGGCTCGTTATTGGGTAATTTTTGTCTTAGCGGGTATAAGAGGTTTGTGTCTCCTTTAACAACTCTAATTGGTCATAACGGGAGTAATTGGGTCATAACTAGTAAGATTAGAACTTATTGGGTGCATTTGAGATATAATGGGTCATAATGGTCCGTAATGGCTCGTTATTGGGAAATTTTGGTTTTAGTGGGTATATTGGGTTTGTTTCTTCTTAACATGTATAATTGGTCATAACGGCAGTAAGTGGGTCATAATGAGTATGATTAGAACTTATTGGGTGCAACTGAGTTATAATGGGTCATAATGGTCCGTAATGGCTCGTTATTGGTTAATTTTTATCTTAGTAGGTACAAGGGGTTTGTGTGTCCTTCACAAGTCTAATTGGTCATAATGAGTATGATTAGAACTTATTGGGTGCAATTGAGATATAATTGGTTAATGGCCCGTAATGGCTCGTTATAGGGTAATTGTGGTATTAGCGGGTATAAGGGGTTTGTGTCTCGTTAACAAGTCTAATTGCTCATAACTGGAGTAAATGGGTCATAATGAGTATGATTAGAACTTATTGGTTGTAATTGAGATATAATGGGTCATAATGGTCCGTAATGTCTAGTAATTGGGTAATTTTGGTCTTAGTGGGTATATTGCGTTTGTTTCTCCTTAACATGTATAATTGGTCATAACGGGAGTAAGTGGGTCATAATGAGTATTTTATGAACTTATTGGGTGCAACTGAGATATAATGGGTCATAATGGTTCGTAATGGCTCGTTATTTGGAAATTTTTGTCTTAGCGGGTATAAGAGATTTGGGTCTCCTTAACAAGTCTAATTGGTCATAACGGGAGTAATGTGTCATAATGATAATGATTTGAACTTATTGGTTACAACTGAGATATAATGGGTCATAATGGTCCGTAATGGCTCGTTATTGGGTAATTTTTGTCTTAGCGGGTATAAGAGGTTTGTGTCTCCTTAACAAGTCTAATTGGTCATAACGGAAGTAATGGGTGATAATGATAATGATTTGAACTTATTGGTTACAACTTAGATATAATGGGTCATAATGGTCCGTAATGGCTCGTTATTGGGTAATTTTTGTCTTAGCGGGTATAAGAGGTTTGTGTCTCTTCAACAAGTCTAATTGATAACGGGAGTAAATGGGTCATAACTAGTATGATTAGAACTTATTGGGTGCAATTGAGATGTAAATGAGTCATAATGGTCCGTAATGGCTCGTTAATGGGTAAATTTTGTCTTTCCGGGCATAAGGGGTTTGTGTCTCCTTAACAAGTCTAATTGCTCATTACTGGAGTAAATGGGTCATAATGAGTATGATTAGAACTTATTGGGTGCAATTGAGCTATAATGGGTCATAATGGTCCGTAATGGCTCGTTATTGGTTAATTTTGGTTTTTGTGGGTATAAGAGGTTTGTGTCTCCTTAACAAGTCTAATTTGTCATAACGGGAGTAAATGGCTCGTTATTGGGTAATTTGTGTCTTAGCGGGTATAAGAGGTTTGTGTCTCCTTAACAAGTCTAATTGGTCGTTACGGGAGTAAATGGGTCAAAATGAGTATGATCTGAACTTATTGGTTACAATTGAGATATAATGGGTCATAATGGTCCGTAGAGGCTCTTTATTGGGTAAATTTGTTCTTGGTGGGTATAAGGGGGTTGGGTCTTCTCAACAATTATAATTGGTCATAACGGGAGTAAATGGATCAAAATTAGTATGATTAGAGCTTATTGGGTGTAACTGAGATATAACTGGTCATAGTGGTCCGTAATCTCTCGTTATAGGGTAATTTTGGTATTATTGGGTATAAGGGGTTTGTGTCTCTTAAACAATTATAATTGGTCATTACGGGAGTAAATGGTTCATAATTAGTATGATTAGTACTTATTAGGTGTAATTAAGATATAACGAGTCGTAGTGGTTCATAATGGCTCGATATAGGGTAATCTTGGTCTTAGTGGTATAAGGGGTTTGTGTCTCCTTAAGAAGTCTAATTGGTCATAACGGGAGAAAGTGGGTTATAATGAGTATGATTAGAACTTAATGGGTGCAACTGAGATATAATGGGTCATAATGATCCGTAATGGCTCGTTATAGGGTAATTTTTGTCTAAGCGGGGTATAAGAGGTTTGTGTCTCCTTAAACAAGTCTAATTGGTCATAACGGGAGTAAATGGCTCGTTATTGGGTAATTTTTGTCTTCGCATGTATAAGAGGTTTGTGTCTCCTTAACAAGTCTAATTGGTCGTAATGGGAGTAAACGAGTCAAAATGAGTAGGATTAGAACTTATTGGTTGTAATTGAGATAAAATCGGTCATAATGGTCCGTAATGTCTCGTTATTGAGTAATTTTGGTCTTAATGGGTATATTGTGTTTGTTTCTCCTTAACATGTATAATTGGTCATAACGGGAGTAAGTGGGTCACAATGAGTATTTTATGAACTTATTGGGTGCAACTGAGATATAATGGGTCATAATGGTTCGTAATGGCTCGTTATTGGTTAATTTTTATCTTAGTGGGTATAAGGCGTTTGTGTCTCCTTAACATGTATAATTGGTCATAACGGGAGTAAATGGATCAAAATTAGTATGATTAGAACTTATTGGGTGTAACTGAGATATTATTCATAGTGGTCCGTAGTGGCTCGTTATAGGGTAATTTTGGTATTAGCGGGTATAAGGGGTTTGTGTCTCGTTAACAAGTCTACTTGCTCATAACCGGAGTAAATGGGTCATAATGAGTATGATTTGAACTTATTGGTTACAACTAAGATATAATGGGTCATAATGGTCCCTAATGGCACGTTATTGGGTAATTTTTGTCTTAGCGGGTATAAGAGATTTGGGTCTCCTTAACAAGTCTAATTGGTCATAACGGGAGTAATTGGGTCATAACTAGAAAGATTAGAACTTATTTGGTGCATTTGAGATATAATGGGTCATAATGGTCCGTAATGGCTCGTTATTGGTTAATTTTTAACTTAGTGGGTATAAGGGGTTTGTTTGTCCTTAACAAGTCTAATTGCTCATATTGAGTAGGATTAGAACTCATTGGGTGCAATTAAGATATAATGGGTTAATGGCCCGTAATGGCTCGTTATTAGATAACTTTTGTCTTAACGGGTATAAAGATTTGTGTCTCCTTAACAAGTCTTATTGGTCATAACGGGAGTAAATGGGTCATAATGAGTATGATTAGAATTTATTGGTTACAATTCTTATATAATGGGTCATAATGGTCCGTAATGGCTCGTTATTGGGTAATTTTGTTCTTAGTGGGTATAAGGCGTTTGTGTCTCCTTAACATGTATAATTGGTCATAACGGGAGTAAATGGATCAAAATTAGTATGATCAGAACTTATTTGGTGTAACTGAGATATAATAGGTCATAGTGGTCCGTAATGGCTCGTTATAGGGTAATTTTGGTATTAGTGGGTATAAGGGGTTTGTGTCTCGTTAACAAGTCTAATTGCTCATAACTGGAGTAAATGGGTCATAATGAGTATGATTTGAACTTATTGGTTACAACTGAGATATCATAATGGTCCGTAATGGCTCGTTATTGGGTAATTTTTGTCTTAGCGGGTATAAGAGGTTTGTGTCTCCTTAAGAACTCTAATTGGTCATAACGGGAGTAATTGGGTCATAACTAGTAAGATTAGAACTTATTGGGTGCATTTGAGATATAATGGGTCGTAATGGTCCGTAATGGCTCGTTATTGGTTAATTTTTATCTTAGTGGGTATAAGGCGTTTGTGTCTCCTTAACATGTATAATTGGTCATAACGGGAGTAAATGGATCAAAATTAGTATGATTAGAACTTATTGGGTGTAACTGAGATATAATAGGTCATAGTGGTCCGTAATGGCTCGTTATAGGGTAATTTTGGTATTAGCGGGTATAAGGGGTTTGTGTCTCGTTAAGAAGTCTAATTGCTCATAACTGGAGTGAATGGGTCATAATGAGTATGATTTAAACTTATTGGTTACAACTGAGATATAATGGGTCATAATGGTCCCTAATGGCTCGTTATTGGGTATTTTTTGTCTTAGCGGGTATAAGAGATTTGGGTCTCCTTAACAAGTCTAATTGGTCATAACGGGAGTAATTGGGTCATAACTAGTAAGATTAGAACTTATTGGGTGCATTTGAGATATAATGGGTGATAATGGTCCGTAATGGCTCGTTATTGGTTAATTTTTATCTTAGTGGGTATAAGGGGTTTGTGTGTCCTTAACAAGTCTAATTGCTCATAATGAGTATGATTAGAACTCATTGGGTGCAATTAAGATATAATGGGTTAATGGCCCGTAATGGCTCATTATTAGATAACTTTTGTCTTAACGGGTATAAAGATTTGTGTCTCCTTAACAAGTCTTATTGGTCATAACGGGATTAAATGGGTCATAATGAGTATGATTAGAACTTATTGGTTACAATTGAGATATAATGGGTCATAATGGTCCGTAATGGCTCGTTATTGGGTAATTTTGTTCTTAGTGGGTATAAGGTGTTTGTGTCTCCTTAACATATATAATTGCTCATAACTGGAGTAAATGGGTCAAAATGAGTATGATTTGAACTTATTGGTTACAACTGAGATATAATGGGTCATAATGGTCCCTAATGGCTTGTTATTGGGTAATTTTTGTCTTAGCGGGTATAAGAGATTTGGGTCTCCTTAACAAGTCTAATTGGTCATAACGGGAGTAATTGGGTCATAACTAGTAAGATTAGAACTTATTGGGTGCATTTGAGATATAATGGGTCATAATGGTCCGTAATGGCTCGTTATTGGTTAATTTTTATCTTAGTGGGTATAAGGCGTTTGTGTCTCCTTAACATGTATAATTGGTCATAACGGGAGTAAATGGATCAAAATTAGTATGATTAGAACTTATTGGGTGTAACTGAGATATAATAGGTCATAGTGGTCCGTAATGGCTCGTTATTGGGTAATTTTGTTCTTAGTGGGTATAAGGCGTTTGTGTCTCCTTAACATGTATAATTGGTCATAACGGGAGTAAATTGATCAAAATTAGTATGATTAGAACTTATTTGGTGTAACTGAGATATAATAGGTCATAGTGGTCCGTAATGGCTCGTTATAGGGTAATTTTGGTATTAGTGGGTATAAGGGGTTTGTGTCTCGTTAACAAGTCTAATTGCTCATAACTGGAGTAAATGGGTCATAATGAGTATGATTTGAACTTATTGGTTACAACTGAGATATCATAATGGTCCGTAATGGCTCGTTATTGGGTAATTTTTGTCTTAGCGGGTATAAGAGGTTTGTGTCTCCTTAACAACCCTAAGTGGTCATAACGGGAGTAATTGGGTCATAAGTAGTAAGATTAGAACTTATTGGGTGCATTTGAGATATCATGGGTTAATGGCCCGTAATGGCTCGTTATTAGATAACTTTTGTCTTAACGGGTATAAAGATTTGTGTCTCCTTAACAAGTCTTATTGGTCATAACGGGAGTAAATGGGTCATAATGAGTATGATTAGAATTTATTGGTTACAATTCTTATATAATGGGTCATAATGGTCCGTAATGGCTCGTTATTGGGTAATTTTGTTCTTAGTGGGTATAAGGCGTTTGTGTCTCCTTAACATGTATAATTGGTCATAACGGGAGTAAATGGATCAAAATTAGTATGATTAGAACTTATTTGGTGTAACTGAGATATAATAGGTCATAGTGGTCCGTAATGGCTCGTTATAGGGTAATTTTGGTATTAGTGGGTATAAGGGGTTTGTGTCTCGTTAACAAGTCTAATTGCTCATAACTGGAGTAAATGGGTCATAATGAGTATGATTTGAACTTATTGGTTACAACTGAGATATCATAATGGTCCGTAATGGCTCGTTATTGGGTAATTTTTGTCTTAGCGGGTATAAGAGGTTTGTGTCCCCTTAAGAACTCTAATTGGTCATAACGGGAGTAATTGGGTCATAACTAGTAAGATTAGAACTTATTGGGTGCATTTGAGATATAATGGGTCATAATGGTCCGTAATGGCTCGTTATTGGTTAATTTTTATCTTAGTGGGTATAAGGCGTTTGTGTCTCCTTAACATGTATAATTGGTCATAACGGGAGTAAATGGATCAAAATTAGTATGATTAGAACTTATTGGGTGTAACTGAGATATAATAGGTCATAGTGGTCCGTAATGGCTCGTTATTGGGTAATTTTGTTCTTAGTGGGTATAAGGCGTTTGTGTCTCCTTAACATGTATAATTGGTCATAACGGGAGTAAATTGATCAAAATTAGTATGATTAGAACTTATTTGGTGTAACTGAGATATAATAGGTCATAGTGGTCCGTAATGGCTCGTTATAGGGTAATTTTGGTATTAGTGGGTATAAGGGGTTTGTGTCTCGTTAACAAGTCTAATTGCTCATAACTGGAGTAAATGGGTCATAATGAGTATGATTTGAACTTATTGGTTACAACTGAGATATCATAATGGTCCGTAATGGCTCGTTATTGGGTAATTTTTGTCTTAGCGGGTATAAGAGATTTAGGTCTCCTTAAGAACTCTAATTGGTCATAACGGGAGTAATTGGGTCATAACTAGTAAGATTAGAACTTATTGGGTGCATTTGAGATATAATGGGTCGTAATGGTCCGTAATGGCTCGTTATTGGTTAATTTTTATCTTAGTGGGTATAAGAGGTTTGTGTCTCCTTAACAACCCTAAGTGGTCATAACGGGAGTAATTGGGTCATAACTAGTAAGATTAGAACTTATTGGGTAATTTTTGTCTTAGCGGGTATAAGAGATTTGGGTCTCCTTAAGAACTCTAATTGGTCATAACGGGAGTAATTGGGTCATAACTAGTAAGATTAGAACTTATTGGGTGCATTTGAGATATAATGGGTCGTAATGGTCCGTAATGGCTCGTTATTGGGTAATTTTTGTCTTAGCGGGTATAAGAGGTTTGTGTCTCCTTAACAACCCTAAGTGGTCATAACGGGAGTAATTGGGTCATAACTAGTAAGATTAGAACTTATTGGGTGCATTTGAGATATAATGGGTTAATGGCCCGTAATGGCTCGTTATTAGATAACTTTTGTCTTAACGGGTTTAAAGATTTGTGTCTCCTTAACAAGTCTTATTGGTCATAACGGGAGTAAATGGGTCATAATGAGTATGATTAGAATTTATTGGTTACAATTCTTATATAATGGGTCATAATGGTCCGTAATGGCTCGTTATTGGGTAATTTTGTTCTTAGTGGGTATAAGGCGTTTGTGTCTCCTTAACATGTATAATTGGTCATAACGGGAGTAAATGGATCAAAATTAGTATGATTAGAACTTATTTGGTGTAACTGAGATATAATAGGTCTTAGTGGTCCGTAATGGCTCGTTATAGGGTAATTTTGGTATTAGTGGGTATAAGGGGTTTGTGTCTCGTAAACAAGTCTAATTGCTCATAACTGGAGTAAATGGGTCATAATGAGTATGATTTGAACTTATTGGTTACAACTGAGATATAATGGGTCATAATGGTCCGTAATGGCTCGTTATTGGGTAATTTTTGTCTTAGCGGGTATAAGAGGTTTGTGTCTCCTTAACAAGTCTAATTGGTCATAACGGGAGTAATTGGGTCATAACTAGTAAGATTAGAACTTATTGGGTGCATTTGAGATATAATGGGTCATAATGGTCCGTAATGGCTCGTTATTGGTTAATTTTTATCTTAGTGGGTATAAGGCGTTTGTGTCTCCTTAACATGTATAATTGGTCATAACGGGAGTAAATTGATCAAAATTAGTATGATAAGAACTTATTGGTTACAACTGAGATATAATGGGTCATAATGGTCCCTAATGGCTCGTTATTGGGTAATTTTAGTCTTAGCGGGTATAAGAGATTTGGGTCTCCTTAACAAGTCTAATTGGTCATAACGGGAGTAATTGGGTCATAACTAGTAAGATTAGAACTTATTGGGTTCATTTGAGATATAATGGGTCGTAATGGTCCGTAATGGCTCGTTATTGGTTAATTTTTATCTTAGTGGGTATAAGGGGTTTGTGTGTCCTTAACAAGTCTAATTGCTCATAATGAGTATGATTAGAACTCATTGGGTGCAATTAAGATATAATGGGTTAATGGCCCGTAATGGCTCGTTATTAGATAACTTTTGTCTTAACGGGTATAAAGATTTGTGTCTCCTTAACAAGTCTTATTGGTCATAACGGGAGTAAATGGGTCATAATGAGTATGATTAGAACTTATTGGTTACAATTGAGATATAATGGGTCATAATGGTCCGTAATGGCTCGTTATTGGGTAATTTTGTTCTTAGTGGGTATAAGGCGTTTGTGTCTCCTTAACTTGTATAATTGGTCATAACGGGAGTAAATGGATCAAAATTAGTATGATTAGAACTTATTGGGTGTAACTGAGATATAATAGGTCATAGTGGTCCGTAATGGCTCGTTATAGGGTAATTTTGGTATTAGCGGGTATAAGGAGTTTGTGTCTCGTTAACAAGTCTAATTGCTCATAACTGGAGTAAATGGGTCATAATGAGTATGATTTGAACTTATTGGTTACAAATGAGATATAATGGGTCATAATGGTCCGTAATGGCTTGTTATTGGGTAATTTTTGTCTTAGCGGGTATTAGAGATTTGGGTCTCCTTAACAAGTCTAATAGGTCATAACGGGAGTAATTGGGTCATAACTAGTAATATTAGAACTTATTTGGTGCATTTGAGATATAATGGGTCATAATGGTCCGTAATGGCTCGTTATTGGTTAATTTTTATCTTAGTGGGTATAAGGGGTTCGTGTGTCCTTAACAAGTCTAATTGCTCATAATGAGTATGATTAGAACTCATTGGGTGCAATTAAGTTATAATGGGTTAATGGTTCGTAATGGCTCGTTATTAGATAACTTTTGTCTTAACGGGTATAAAGATTTGTGTCTCCTTAACAAGTTTTATTGGTCATAACGGGAGTAAATGGGTCATAATGAGTATGATTAGAACTTATTGGTTACAATTGAGATATAATGGGTCATAATGGTCCGTAATGGCTCGTTATTGGGTAATTTTGTTCTTAGTGGGTATAAGGCGTTTGTGTCTCCTTAACTTGTATAATTGGTCATAACGGGAGTAAATGGATCAAAATTAGTATGATTAGAACTTATTGGGTGTAACTGAGATATAATAGGTCATAGTGGTCCGTAATGGCTCGTTATAGGGTAATTTTGGTATTAGCGGGTATAAGGGGTTTGTGTCTCGTTAACAAGTCTAATTGCTCATAACTGGAGTAAATGGGTCATAATGAGTATGATTTGAACTTATTGGTTACAACTGAGATATAATGGGTCATAATGGTCCCTAATTGCTCGTTATTGGGTAATTATTGTCTTAGCGGGTATAAGAGATTTGGGTCTCCTTAACAAGTCTAATTGGTCATAACGGGAGTAATTGGGTCATAACTAGTAAGATTAGAACTTATTGGGTGCATTTGAGATATAATGGGTCATAATGGTCCGTAATGGCTCGTTATTTGTTAATTTTTATCTTAGTGGGTATTAGGGATTTGTGTGTCCTTAACAAGTCTAATTGCTAATAATGAGTATGATTAGAACTCATTGGGTGCAATTAAGATATAATGTGTTATAACGGGAGTAAATGGGTCATAATGAGTATGATTAGAACTTATTGGTTACAATTGAGATATAATGGGTCATAATGGTCCGTAATGGCTCGTTATTGGGTAATTTTGTTCTTAGTGGGTATAAGGCGTTTGTGTCTCCTTAACATGTAAATTGGTCATAATGGGAGTAAATGGATCAAAATTAGTATGATTAGAACTTATTGGGTGTAACTATAGGTCATAGTGGTCCGTAATGGCTCGTTATAGGGTAATTTTGGTATTAGTGGGTATAAGGGGTTTGTGTCTCGTTAACAAGTCTAAATGCTCATAACTGGAGTAAATGGGTCATAATGAGTATGATTTCAACTTATTGGTTACAACTGAGATATAATGGGTCATAATGGTCCCTAATGGCTCGTTATTGGGTAATTTTTGTCTTAGCGGGTATAAGAGATTTGGGTCTCCTTAACAAGTCTAATTGGTCATAACGGGAGTAATTGGGTCATAACTAGTAAGATTAGAACTTATTGGGTGCATTTGAGATATAATGGGTCATAATGGTCCGTAATGGCTCGTTATTGGTTAATTTTTATCTTAGTGGGTATTAGGGATTTGTGTGTCCTTAACAAGTCTAATTGCTAATAATGAGTATGATTAGAACTCATTGGGTGCAATTAAGATATAATGTGTTATAACGGGAGTAAATGGGTCATAATGAGTATGATTAGAACTTATTGGTTACAATTGAGATATAATGGGTCATAATGGTCCGTAATGGCTCGTTATTGGGTAATTTTGTTCTTAGTGGGTATAAGGCGTTTGTGTCTCCTTAACATGTAAATTGGTCATAATGGGAGTAAATGGATCAAAATTAGTATGATTAGAACTTATTGGGTGTAACTATAGGTCATAGTGGTCCGTAATGGCTCGTTATAGGGTAATTTTGGTATTAGTGGGTATAAGGGGTTTGTGTCTCGTTAACAAGTCTAAATGCTCATAACTGGAGTAAATGGGTCATAATGAGTATGATTTCAACTTATTGGTTACAACTGAGATATAATGGGTCATAATGGTCCCTAATGGCTCGTTATTGGGTAATTTTTGTCTTAGCGGGTATAAGAGATTTGGGTCTCCTTAACAAGTCTAATTGGTCATAACGGGAGTAATTGGGTCATAACTAGTAAGATTAGAACTTATTGGGTGCATTTGAGATATAATGGGTCATAATGGTCCGTAATGGCTCGTTATTGGTTAATTTTTATCTTAGTGGGTATTAGGGATTTGTGTATCCTTAACAAGTCTAATTGCTAATAATGAGTATGATTAGAACTCATTGGGTGCAATTAAGATATAATGTGTTAATGGCCCGTAATGGCTCATTATTAGATAACTTTTGTCTTAACGGGTATAAAGATTTGTGTCTCCTTAGCAAGTCTTATTGGTCATAACGGGAGTAAATGGGTCATAATGAGTATGATTAGAACTTATTGGTTACAATTGAGATATAATGGGTCATAATGGTCCGTAATGGCTCGTTATTGGGTAATTTTGTTCTTAGTGGGTATAAGGCGTTTGTGTCTCCTTAACATGTATAATTGGTCATAACGGGAGTAAATGGATCAAAATTAGTATGATTAGAACTTATTGGTTGTAACTGAGATATAATAGGTCATAGTGGTCCGTAATGGCTCGTTATAGGGTAATTTTGGTATTAGCGGGTATTAGGGGTTTGTGTCTCGTTAACAAGTCTAATTGCTCATAACTGGAGTAAATGGGTCATAATAAGTATGATTTGAACTTATTGGTTACAACTGAGATATAATGGGTCATAATGGTCCCTAATGGCTCGTTATTGGGTAATTTTTGTCTTAGCAGGTATAAGAGATTTGGGTCTCCTTAACAAGTCTAATTGGTCATAACGTGAGTAATTGGGTCATAACTAGTAAGATTAGAACTTATTGGGTGCATTTGAGATATAATGGGTCATAATGGTCCGTAATGGCTCGTTATTGGTTAATTTTTATCTTAGTGGATATAAGGGGTTTGTGTGTTCTTAACAAGTCTAATTGCTCATAATGAGTATGATTAGAACTTATTGGGTGCAATTAAGATATAATGGGTTAATGGCCCGTAATGGCTCGTTATTAGATAACTTTTGTCTTAACGGGTATAAAGATTTGTGTCTCCTTAACAAGTCTTATTGGTCATAACGAGAGTAAATGGGTCATAATGAGTATGATTAGAAGTTATTGGCTACAATTGAGATATAATGGGTAATAATGGTCCGTAATGGCTCGTTATTGGGTAATTTTGTTCTTAGTGGGTATAAGGCGTTTGTGTCTCCTTAACATGTATAATTGGTCATAACGGGAGTAAATGGATCAAAATTAGTATGATTAGAACTTATATGGTAACTGAGATATAATAGGTCATAGTGGTCTGTAATGGCTCGTTATAGGGTAATTTTGGTATTAGTGGGTATAAGGGGTTTGTGTCTCGTTAACAAGTCTAATTGCTCATAACTGGAGTAAATGGGTCATAATGAGTATGATTTGAACTTATTGGTTACAACTGAGATATCATAATGGTCCGTAATGGCTCGTTATTGGGTAATTTTTGTCTTAGCGGGTATAAGAGGTTTGTGTCTCCTTTAACAACTCTAATTGGTCATAACGGGAGTAATTGGGTCATAACTAGTAAGATTAGAACTTATTGGGTGCATTTGAGATATAATGGGTCATAATGGTCCGTAATGGCTCGTTATTGGGAAATTTTGGTTTTAGTGGGTATATTGGGTTTGTTTCTTCTTAACATGTATAATTGGTCATAACGGCAGTAAGTGGGTCATAATGAGTATGATTAGAACTTATTGGGTGCAACTGAGTTATAATGGGTCATAATGGTCCGTAATGGCTCGTTATTGGTTAATTTTTATCTTAGTAGGTACAAGGGGTTTGTGTGTCCTTCACAAGTCTAATTGGTCATAATGAGTATGATTAGAACTTATTGGGTGCAATTGAGATATAATTGGTTAATGGCCCGTAATGGCTCGTTATAGGGTAATTGTGGTATTAGCGGGTATAAGGGGTTTGTGTCTCGTTAACAAGTCTAATTGCTCATAACTGGAGTAAATGGGTCATAATGAGTATGATTAGAACTTATTGGTTGTAATTGAGATATAATGGGTCATAATGGTCCGTAATGTCTAGTAATTGGGTAATTTTGGTCTTAGTGGGTATATTGCGTTTGTTTCTCCTTAACATGTATAATTGGTCATAACGGGAGTAAGTGGGTCATAATGAGTATTTTATGAACTTATTGGGTGCAACTGAGATATAATGGGTCATAATGGTTCGTAATGGCTCGTTATTTGGAAATTTTTGTCTTAGCGGGTATAAGAGATTTGGGTCTCCTTAACAAGTCTAATTGGTCATAACGGGAGTAATGTGTCATAATGATAATGATTTGAACTTATTGGTTACAACTGAGATATAATGGGTCATAATGGTCCGTAATGGCTCGTTATTGGGTAATTTTTGTCTTAGCGGGTATAAGAGGTTTGTGTCTCCTTAACAAGTCTAATTGGTCATAACGGAAGTAATGGGTGATAATGATAATGATTTGAACTTATTGGTTACAACTTAGATATAATGGGTCATAATGGTCCGTAATGGCTCGTTATTGGGTAATTTTTGTCTTAGCGGGTATAAGAGGTTTGTGTCTCTTCAACAAGTCTAATTGATAACGGGAGTAAATGGGTCATAACTAGTATGATTAGAACTTATTGGGTGCAATTGAGATGTAAATGAGTCATAATGGTCCGTAATGGCTCGTTAATGGGTAAATTTTGTCTTTCCGGGCATAAGGGGTTTGTGTCTCCTTAACAAGTCTAATTGCTCATTACTGGAGTAAATGGGTCATAATGAGTATGATTAGAACTTATTGGGTGCAATTGAGCTATAATGGGTCATAATGGTCCGTAATGGCTCGTTATTGGTTAATTTTGGTTTTTGTGGGTATAAGAGGTTTGTGTCTCCTTAACAAGTCTAATTTGTCATAACGGGAGTAAATGGCTCGTTATTGGGTAATTTGTGTCTTAGCGGGTATAAGAGGTTTGTGTCTCCTTAACAAGTCTAATTGGTCGTTACGGGAGTAAATGGGTCAAAATGAGTATGATCTGAACTTATTGGTTACAATTGAGATATAATGGGTCATAATGGTCCGTAGAGGCTCTTTATTGGGTAAATTTGTTCTTGGTGGGTATAAGGGGGTTGGGTCTTCTCAACAATTATAATTGGTCATAACGGGAGTAAATGGATCAAAATTAGTATGATTAGAGCTTATTGGGTGTAACTGAGATATAACTGGTCATAGTGGTCCGTAATCTCTCGTTATAGGGTAATTTTGGTATTATTGGGTATAAGGGGTTTGTGTCTCTTAAACAATTATAATTGGTCATTACGGGAGTAAATGGTTCATAATTAGTATGATTAGTACTTATTAGGTGTAATTAAGATATAACGAGTCGTAGTGGTTCATAATGGCTCGATATAGGGTAATCTTGGTCTTAGTGGTATAAGGGGTTTGTGTCTCCTTAAGAAGTCTAATTGGTCATAACGGGAGTAAGTGGGTTATAATGAGTATGATTAGAACTTAATGGGTGCAACTGAGATATAATGGGTCATAATGATCCGTAATGGCTCGTTATAGGGTAATTTTTGTCTAAGCAGGGTATAAGAGGTTTGTGTCTCCTTAAACAAGTCTAATTGGTCATAACGGGAGTAAATGGCTCGTTATTGGGTAATTTTTGTCTTCGCATGTATAAGAGGTTTGTGTCTCCTTAACAAGTCTAATTGGTCGTAATGGGAGTAAACGAGTCAAAATGAGTAGGATTAGAACTTATTGGTTGTAATTGAGATAAAATCGGTCATAATGGTCCGTAATGTCTCGTTATTGAGTAATTTTGGTCTTAATGGGTATATTGTGTTTGTTTCTCCTTAACATGTATAATTGGTCATAACGGGAGTAAGTGGGTCACAATGAGTATTTTATGAACTTATTGGGTGCAACTGAGATATAATGGGTCATAATGGTTCGTAATGGCTCGTTATTGGTTAATTTTTATCTTAGTGGGTATAAGGCGTTTGTGTCTCCTTAACATGTATAATTGGTCATAACGGGAGTAAATGGATCAAAATTAGTATGATTAGAACTTATTGGGTGTAACTGAGATATTATTCATAGTGGTCCGTAGTGGCTCGTTATAGGGTAATTTTGGTATTAGCGGGTATAAGGGGTTTGTGTCTCGTTAACAAGTCTACTTGCTCATAACCGGAGTAAATGGGTCATAATGAGTATGATTTGAACTTATTGGTTACAACTAAGATATAATGGGTCATAATGGTCCCTAATGGCACGTTATTGGGTAATTTTTGTCTTAGCGGGTATAAGAGATTTGGGTCTCCTTAACAAGTCTAATTGGTCATAACGGGATTAATTGGGTCATAACTAGAAAGATTAGAACTTATTTGGTGCATTTGAGATATAATGGGTCATAATGGTCCGTAATGGCTCGTTATTGGTTAATTTTTAACTTAGTGGGTATAAGGGGTTTGTTTGTCCTTAACAAGTCTAATTGCTCATATTGAGTAGGATTAGAACTCATTGGGTGCAATTAAGATATAATGGGTTAATGGCCCGTAATGGCTCGTTATTAGATAACTTTTGTCTTAACGGGTATAAAGATTTGTGTCTCCTTAACAAGTCTTATTGGTCATAACGGGAGTAAATGGGTCATAATGAGTATGATTAGAATTTATTGGTTACAATTCTTATATAATGGGTCATAATGGTCCGTAATGGCTCGTTATTGGGTAATTTTGTTCTTAGTGGGTATAAGGCGTTTGTGTCTCCTTAACATGTATAATTGGTCATAACGGGAGTAAATAGATCAAAATTAGTATGATCAGAACTTATTTGGTGTAACTGAGATATAATAGGTCATAGTGGTCCGTAATGGCTCGTTATAGGGTAATTTTGGTATTAGTGGGTATAAGGGGTTTGTGTCTCGTTAACAAGTCTAATTGCTCATAACTGGAGTAAATGGGTCATAATGAGTATGATTTGAACTTATTGGTTACAACTGAGATATCATAATGGTCCGTAATGGCTCGTTATTGGGTAATTTTTGTCTTAGCGGGTATAAGAGGTTTGTGTCTCCTTAAGAACTCTAATTGGTCATAACGGGAGTAATTGGGTCATAACTAGTAAGATTAGAACTTATTGGGTGCATTTGAGATATAATGGGTCGTAATGGTCCGTAATGGCTCGTTATTGGTTAATTTTTATCTTAGTGGGTATAAGGCGTTTGTGTCTCCTTAACATGTATAATTGGTCATAACGGGAGTAAATGGATCAAAATTAGTATGATTAGAACTTATTGGGTGTAACTGAGATATAATAGGTCATAGTGGTCCGTAATGGCTCGTTATAGGGTAATTTTGGTATTAGCGGGTATAAGGGGTTTGTGTCTCGTTAAGAAGTCTAATTGCTCATAACTGGAGTGAATGGGTCATAATGAGTATGATTTAAACTTATTGGTTACAACTGAGATATAATGGGTCATAATGGTCCCTAATGGCTCGTTATTGGGTAATTTTTGTCTTAGCGGGTATAAGAGGTTTGTGTCTCCTTAAGAACTCTAATTGGTCATAACGGGAGTAATTGGGTCATAACTAGTAAGATTAGAACTTATTGGGTGCATTTGAGATATAATGGGTCGTAATGGTCCGTAATGGCTCGTTATTGGTTAATTTTTATCTTAGTGGGTATAAGGCGTTTGTGTCTCCTTAACATGTATAATTGGTCATAACGGGAGTAAATGGATCAAAATTAGTATGATTAGAACTTATTGGGTGTAACTGAGATATAATAGGTCATAGTGGTCCGTAATGGCTCGTTATAGGGTAATTTTGGTATTAGCGGGTATAAGGGGTTTGTGTCTCGTTAAGAAGTCTAATTGCTCATAACTGGAGTGAATGGGTCATAATGAGTATGATTTAAACTTATTGGTTACAACTGAGATATAATGGGTCATAATGGTCCCTAATGGCTCGTTATTGGGTATTTTTTGTCTTAGCGGGTATAAGAGATTTGGGTCTCCTTAACAAGTCTAATTGGTCATAACGGGAGTAATTGGGTCATAACTAGTAAGATTAGAACTTATTGGGTGCATTTGAGATATAATGGGTGATAATGGTCCGTAATGGCTCGTTATTGGTTAATTTTTATCTTAGTGGGTATAAGGGGTTTGTGTGTCCTTAACAAGTCTAATTGCTCATAATGAGTATGATTAGAACTCATTGGGTGCAATTAAGATATAATGGGTTAATGGCCCGTAATGGCTCATTATTAGATAACTTTTGTCTTAACGGGTATAAAGATTTGTGTCTCCTTAACAAGTCTTATTGGTCATAACGGGATTAAATGGGTCATAATGAGTATGATTAGAACTTATTGGTTACAATTGAGATATAATGGGTCATAATGGTCCGTAATGGCTCGTTATTGGGTAATTTTGTTCTTAGTGGGTATAAGGTGTTTGTGTCTCCTTAACATATATAATTGCTCATAACTGGAGTAAATGGGTCATAATGAGTATGATTTGAACTTATTGGTTACAACTGAGATATAATGGGTCATAATGGTCCCTAATGGCTTGTTATTGGGTAATTTTTGTCTTAGCGGGTATAAGAGATTTGGGTCTCCTTAACAAGTCTAATTGGTCATAACGGGAGTAATTGGGTCATAACTAGTAAGATTAGAACTTATTGGGTGCATTTGAGATATAATGGGTCATAATGGTCCGTAATGGCTCGTTATTGGTTAATTTTTATCTTAGTGGGTATAAGGCGTTTGTGTCTCCTTAACATGTATAATTGGTCATAACGGGAGTAAATGGATCAAAATTAGTATGATTAGAACTTATTGGGTGTAACTGAGATATAATAGGTCATAGTGGTCCGTAATGGCTCGTTATTGGGTAATTTTGTTCTTAGTGGGTATAAGGCGTTTGTGTCTCCTTAACATGTATAATTGGTCATAATGGGAGTAAATTGATCAAAATTAGTATGATTAGAACTTATTTGGTGTAACTGAGATATAATAGGTCATAGTGGTCCGTAATGGCTCGTTATAGGGTAATTTTGGTATTAGTGGGTATAAGGGGTTTGTGTCTCGTTAACAAGTCTAATTGCTCATAACTGGAGTAAATGGGTCATAATGAGTATGATTTGAACTTATTGGTTACAACTGAGATATCATAATGGTCCGTAATGGCTCGTTATTAGGTAATTTTTGTCTTAGCGGGTATAAGAGGTTTGTGTCTCCTTAACAACCCTAAGTGGTCATAACGGGAGTAATTGGGTCATAAGTAGTAAGATTAGAACTTATTGGGTGCATTTGAGATATCATGGGTTAATGGCCCGTAATGGCTCGTTATTAGATAACTTTTGTCTTAACGGGTATAAAGATTTGTGTCTCCTTAACAAGTCTTATTGGTCATAACGGGAGTAAATGGGTCATAATGAGTATGATTAGAATTTATTGGTTACAATTCTTATATAATGGGTCATAATGGTCCGTAATGGCTCGTTATTGGGTAATTTTGTTCTTAGTGGGTATAAGGCGTTTGTGTCTCCTTAACATGTATAATTGGTCATAACGGGAGTAAATGGATCAAAATTAGTATGATTAGAACTTATTTGGTGTAACTGAGATATAATAGGTCATAGTGGTCCGTAATGGCTCGTTATAGGGTAATTTTGGTATTAGTGGGTATAAGGGGTTTGTGTCTCGTTAACAAGTCTAATTGCTCATAACTGGAGTAAATGGGTCATAATGAGTATGATTTGAACTTATTGGTTACAACTGAGATATCATAATGGTCCGTAATGGCTCGTTATTGGGTAATTTTTGTCTTAGCGGGTATAAGAGGTTTGTGTCTCCTTAAGAACTCTAATTGGTCATAACGGGAGTAATTGGGTCATAACTAGTAAGATTAGAACTTATTGGGTGCATTTGAGATATAATGGGTCATAATGGTCCGTAATGGCTCGTTATTGGTTAATTTTTATCTTAGTGGGTATAAGGCGTTTGTGTCTCCTTAACATGTATAATTGGTCATAACGGGAGTAAATGGATCAAAATTAGTATGATTAGAACTTATTGGGTGTAACTGAGATATAATAGGTCATAGTGGTCCGTAATGGCTCGTTATTGGGTAATTTTGTTCTTAGTGGGTATAAGGCGTTTGTGTCTCCTTAACATGTATAATTGGTCATAACGGGAGTAAATTGATCAAAATTAGTATGATTAGAACTTATTTGGTGTAACTGAGATATAATAGGTCATAGTGGTCCGTAATGGCTCGTTATAGGGTAATTTTGGTATTAGTGGGTATAAGGGGTTTGTGTCTCGTTAACAAGTCTAATTGCTCATAACTGGAGTAAATGGGTCATAATGAGTATGATTTGAACTTATTGGTTACAACTGAGATATCATAATGGTCCGTAATGGCTCGTTATTGGGTAATTTTTGTCTTAGCGGGTATAAGAGATTTAGGTCTCCTTAAGAACTCTAATTGGTCATAACGGGAGTAATTGGGTCATAACTAGTAAGATTAGAACTTATTGGGTGCATTTGAGATATAATGGGTCGTAATGGTCCGTAATGGCTCGTTATTGGTTAATTTTTATCTTAGTGGGTATAAGAGGTTTGTGTCTCCTTAACAACCCTAAGTGGTCATAACGGGAGTAATTGGGTCATAACTAGTAAGATTAGAACTTATTGGGTAATTTTTGTCTTAGCGGGTATAAGAGATTTGGGTCTCCTTAAGAACTCTAATTGGTCATAACGGGAGTAATTGGGTCATAACTAGTAAGATTAGAACTTATTGGGTGCATTTGAGATATAATGGGTCGTAATGGTCCGTAATGGCTCGTTATTGGGTAATTTTTGTCTTAGCGGGTATAAGAGGTTTGTGTCTCCTTAACAACCCTAAGTGGTCATAACGGGAGTAATTGGGTCATAACTAGTAAGATTAGAACTTATTGGGTGCATTTGAGATATAATGGGTTAATGGCCCGTAATGGCTCGTTATTAGATAACTTTTGTCTTAACGGGTTTAAAGATTTGTGTCTCCTTAACAAGTCTTATTGGTCATAACGGGAGTAAATGGGTCATAATGAGTATGATTAGAATTTATTGGTTACAATTCTTATATAATGGGTCATAATGGTCCGTAATGGCTCGTTATTGGGTAATTTTGTTCTTAGTGGGTATAAGGCGTTTGTGTCTCCTTAACATGTATAATTGGTCATAACGGGAGTAAATGGATCAAAATTAGTATGATTAGTACTTATTTGGTGTAACTGAGATATAATAGGTCTTAGTGGTCCGTAATGGCTCGTTATAGGGTAATTTTGGTATTAGTGGGTATAAGGGGTTTGTGTCTCGTAAACAAGTCTAATTGCTCATAACTGGAGTAAATGGGTCATAATGAGTATGATTTGAACTTATTGGTTACAACTGAGATATAATGGGTCATAATGGTCCGTAATGGCTCGTTATTGGGTAATTTTTGTCTTAGCGGGTATAAGAGGTTTGTGTCTCCTTAACAAGTCTAATTGGTCATAACGGGAGTAATTGGGTCATAACTAGTAAGATTAGAACTTATTGGGTGCATTTGAGATATAATGGGTCATAATGGTCCGTAATGGCTCGTTATTGGTTAATTTTTATCTTAGTGGGTATAAGGCGTTTGTGTCTCCTTAACATGTATAATTGGTCATAACGGGAGTAAATTGATCAAAATTAGTATGATAAGAACTTATTGGGTGTAACTGAGATATAATAGGTCATAGTGGTCCGTAATGGCTCGTTATTGGGTAATTTTGTTCTTAGTGGGTATAAGGCGTTTGTGTCTCCTTAACATGTATAATTGGTCATAACGGGAGTAAATTGATCAAAATTAGTATGATTAGAACTTATTTGGTGTAACTGAGATATAATAGGTCATAGTGGTCTGTAATGGCTCGTTATAGGGTAATTTTGGTATTAGTGGGTATAAGGGGTTTGTGTCTCGTTAACAAGTCTAATTGCTCATAACTGGAGTAAATGGGTCATAATGAGTATGATTTGAACTTATTGGTTACAACTGAGATATCATAATGGTCCGTAATGGCTCGTTATTGGGTAATTTTTGTCTTAGCGGGTATAAGAGGTTTGTGTCTCCTTAACAACCCTAAGTGGTCATAACGGGAGTAATTGGGTCATAACTAGTAAGATTAGAACTTATTGGGTGCATTTGAGATATAATGGGTCATAATGGTCCGTAATGGCTCGTTATTGGGTAATTTTGGTCTTAGTGGGTATATTGGGTTTGTTTCTCCTTTACATGTATAATTGGTCATAACGGGAGTAAGTGGGTCATAATGAGTATGATTTGAACTTATTGGGTGCAACTGAGATATAATGGGTCATAATGGTCCGTAATGGCTCGTTATTGGTTAATTTTTATCTTAGTAGGTATAAGGGGTTTGTGTGTCCTTCACAAGTCTAATTGGTCATAATGAGTATGATTAGAACTTATTGGGTGCAATTGAGATATAATGGGTTAATGGCCCGTAATGGCTCGTTATAGGGTAATTGTGGTATTAGCGGGTATAAGGGGTTTGTGTCTCGTTAACAAGTCTAATTGCTCATAACTGGAGTAAACGGGTCATAATGAGTATGATTAGAACTTATTGGTTGTAATTGAGATATAATGGGTCATAATGGTCCGTAATGTCTAGTAATTGGGTAATTTTGGTATTAGTGGGTATATTGGGTTTGTTTCTCCTTAACATGTATAATTGGTCATAACGGGAGTAAGTGGGTCATAATGAGTATTATATGAACTTATTGGGTGCAACTGAGATATAATGGGTCATAATGGTTCGTAATGGCTCGTTATTTGGTAAATTTTGTCTTAGCGGGTATAAAAGATTTGGGTCTCCTTAACAAGTCTAATTGGTCATTACGGGAGTAATGGGTCATAATGATAATGATTTGAACTTATTGGTTACAACTGAGATATAATGGGTCATAATGGTCCGTAATGGCTCGTTATTGGGTAATTTTTGTCTTGGCGGGTATAAGAGGTTTGTGTCTCCTTAACAAGTCTAATTGGTCATAACGGAAGTAATGGGTCATAATGATAATGATTTGAACTTATTGGTTACAACTTAGATATAATGGGTCATAATGGTCCGTAATGGCTCGTTATTGGGTAATTTTTGTCTTAGCGGGTATAAGAGGTTTGTGTCTCTTTAACAAGTCTAATTGGTCATAACGGGAGTAAATGGGTCATAACTAGTATGATTAGAACTTATTGGGTGCAATTGAGATATAAATGAGTCATAATGGTCCATATTGGCTCGTTAATGGGTAAATTTTGTCTTACCGGGCATAAGGGGTTTGTGTCTCCTTAACAAGTCTAATTGCTCATTACTGGAGTAAATGGGTCATAATGAGTATGATTAGAATTTATTGGGTGCAATTGAGCTATAATGGGTCAGAATGGTCCGTAATGGCTCGTTATTGGCTAATTGTGGTCTTTGTGGGTATATAGCGTTAGTGACTCCTTAACATGTATAATTGGTCATAACGGGAGTAGTGGGTCATAATTAGTATTATATGAACTTATTGGGTGCAACTGAGATATAATGGGTCATAATGGTCCGTAATGGCTCGTTATTGGGTAATTTTTGTCTTAGCGGGTATAAGAGATTTGCGTCTCCTTAACAAGTCTAATTTGTCATAACGGGAGTAAGTGGGTCATAATGAGTATGATTAGAACTTATTGGGTGCAACTGAGATATAATGGGTTAATGGCCCGTAATGGCTCGTTATAGGGTAATTGTGGTATTAGCCGGTATAAGGGGTTTGTGTCTCGTTAACAAGTCTAATTGCTCATAACTGGAGTAAACGGGTCATAATGAGTATGATTAGAACTTATTGGTTGTAATTGAGATATAATGGGTCATAATGGTCCGTAATGTCTAGTAATTGGGTAATTTTGGTATTAGTGGGTATATTGGGTTTGTTTCTCCTTAACATGTATAATTGGTCATAACGGGAGTAAGTGGGTCATAATGAGTATTATATGAACTTATTGGGTGCAACTGAGATATAATGGGTCATAATGGTTCGTAATGGCTCGTTATTTGGTAAATTTTGTCTTAGCGGGTATAAAAGATTTGGGTCTCCTTAACAAGTCTAATTGGTCATTACGGGAGTAATGGGTCATAATGATAATGATTTGAACTTATTGGTTACAACTGAGATATAATGGGTCATAATGGTCCGTAATGGCTCGTTATTGGGTAATTTTTGTCTTGGCGGGTATAAGAGGTTTGTGTCTCCTTAACAAGTCTAATTGGTCATAACGGAAGTAATGGGTCATAATGATAATGATTTGAACTTATTGGTTACAACTTAGATATAATGGGTCATAATGGTCCGTAATGGCTCGTTATTGGGTAATTTTTGTCTTAGCGGGTATAAGAGGTTTGTGTCTCTTTAACAAGTCTAATTGGTCATAACGGGAGTAAATGGGTCATAACTAGTATGATTAGAACTTATTGGGTGCAATTGAGATATAAATGAGTCATAATGGTCCATATTGGCTCGTTAATGGGTAAATTTTGTCTTACCGGGCATAAGGGGTTTGTGTCTCCTTAACAAGTCTAATTGCTCATTACTGGAGTAAATGGGTCATAATGAGTATGATTAGAATTTATTGGGTGCAATTGAGCTATAATGGGTCAGAATGGTCCGTAATGGCTCGTTATTGGCTAATTGTGGTCTTTGTGGGTATATAGCGTTAGTGACTCCTTAACATGTATAATTGGTCATAACGGGAGTAGTGGGTCATAATTAGTATTATATGAACTTATTGGGTGCAACTGAGATATAATGGGTCATAATGGTCCGTAATGGCTCGTTATTGGGTAATTTTTGTCTTAGCGGGTATAAGAGATTTGCGTCTCCTTAACAAGTCTAATTTGTCATAACGGGAGTAAGTGGGTCATAATGAGTATGATTAGAACTTATTGGGTGCAACTGAGATATAATGGGTTAATGGCCCGTAATGGCTCGTTATAGGGTAATTGTGGTATTAGCCGGTATAAGGGGTTTGTGTCTCGTTAACAAGTCTAATTGCTCATAACTGGAGTAAACGGGTCATAATGAGTATGATTAGAACTTATTGGTTGTAATTGAGATATAATGGGTCATAATGGTCCGTAATGTCTAGTAATTGGGTAATTTTGGTATTAGTGGGTATATTGGGTTTGTTTCTCCTTAACATGTATAATTGGTCATAACGGGAGTAAGTGGGTCATAATGAGTATTATATGAACTTATTGGGTGCAACTGAGATATAATGGGTCATAATGGTTCGTAATGGCTCGTTATTTGGTAAATTTTGTCTTAGCGGGTATAAAAGATTTGGGTCTCCTTAACAAGTCTAATTGGTCATTACGGGAGTAATGGTTCATAATGATAATGATTTGAACTTATTGGTTACAACTGAGATATAATGGGTCATAATGGTCCGTAATGGCTCGTTATTGGGTAATTTTTGTCTTGGCGGGTATAAGAGGTTTGTGTCTCCTTAACAAGTCTAATTGGTCATAACGGAAGTAATGGGTCATAATGATAATGATTTGAACTTATTGGTTACAACTTAGATATAATGGGTCATAATGGTCCGTAATGGCTCGTTATTGGGTAATTTTTGTCTTAGCGGGTATAAGAGGTTTGTGTCTCTTTAACAAGTCTAATTGGTCATAACGGGAGTAAATGGGTCATAACTAGTATGATTAGAACTTATTGGGTGCAATTGAGATATAAATGAGTCATAATGGTCCATAATGGCTCGTTAATGGGTAAATTTTGTCTTACCGGGCATAAGGGGTTTGTGTCTCCTTAACAAGTCTAATTGCTCATTACTGGAGTAAATGGGTCATAATGAGTATGATTAGAATTTATTGGGTGCAATTGAGCTATAATGGGTCAGAATGGTCCGTAATGGCTCGTTATTGGCTAATTGTGGTCTTTGTGGGTATATAGCGTTAGTGACTCCTTAACATGTATAATTGGTCATAACGGGAGTAGTGGGTCATAATTAGTATTATATGAACTTATTGGGTGCAACTGAGATATAATGGGTCATAATGGTCCGTAATGGCTCGTTATTGGGTAATTTTTGTCTTAGCGGGTATAAGAGATTTGTGTCTCCTTAACAAGTCTAATTTGTCATAACGGGAGTAAGTGGGTCATAATGAGTATGATTAGAACTTATTGGGTGCAACTGAGATATAATGGGTTAATGGCCCGTAATGGCTCGTTATAGGGTAATTGTGGTATTAGCGGGTATAAGGGGTTTGTGTCTCGTTAACAAGTCTAATTGCTCATAACTGGAGTAAACGGGTCATAATGAGTATGATTAGAACTTATTGGTTGTAATTGAGATATAATGGGTCATAATGGTCCGTAATGTCTAGTAATTGGGTAATTTTGGTATTAGTGGGTATATTGGGTTTGTTTCTCCTTAACATGTATAATTGGTCATAACGGGAGTAAGTGGGTCATAATGAGTATTATATGAACTTATTGGGTGCAACTGAGATATAATGGGTTATAATGGTTCGTAATGGCTCGTTATTTGGTAATTTTTGTCTTAGCGGGTATAAGAGATTTTGGTCTCCTTAACAAGTTTAATTGGTCATAACGGGAGTAATGGGTCATAATGATAATGATTTGAACTTATTGGTTACAACTGAGATATAATGGGTCATAATGGTCCGTAATGGCTCGTTATTGGGTAATTTTTGTCTTAGCGGGTATAAGAGGTTTGTGTCTCCTTAACAAGTCTAACTAGTCATAACGGAAGTAATGGTTCATAATGATAATGATTTGAACTTATTGGTTACAACTTAGATATAATGGGTCATAATGGTCCGTAATGGCTCGTTATTGGGTAATTTTTGTCTTAGCGGGTATAAGAGGTTTGTGTCTCTTAAACAAGTCTAATTGGTCATAACGGGAGTAAATGGGTCATAACTAGTATGATTAGAACTTATTGGGTGCAATTGAGATATAAATGAGTCATAATGGTCCGTAATGGCTCGTTAATGGGTAAATTTTGTCTCATCGGACATAAGGGGTTTGTGTCTCCTAAACAAGTCTAATTGCTCATTACTGGAGTAAATGGGTCATAATGAGTTTGATTAGAATTTATTGGGTGCAATTGAGCTATAATGGGCCATAATGGTCCGTAATGGCTCGTTTTTGGCTAATTTTGGTCTTTGTGGGTATATGGCGTTTGTGACTCCTTAACATGTATAATTGGTCATAACGGGAGTAGTGGGTCATAATTAGTATTATATGAACTTATTGGGTGCAACTGAGATATAATGGGTCATAATGGTCCTTAATGGCTCGTTATTGGGTAATTTTTGTCTTAGCGGGTATAAGAGGTTTGTGTCTCCTTAACAAGTCTAATTTGTCATAACGGGAGTAAATGGCTCGTTATTGGGTAATTTGTGTCTTAGCGGGTATAAGAGGTTTGTGTCTCCTTAACAAGTCTAATTGGTAGTTACGGGAGTAAATGGGTCAAAATGAGTATGATCTGAACTTATTGGTTACAATTGAGATATAATGGGTCATAATGGTCCGTAGAGGCTCGTTATTGGGTAAATTTGTTCTTGGTGGGTATAAGGGGGTTGGGTCTTCTCAACAATTATAATTGGTCATAACAGGAGTAAATGGATCAAAATTAGTATGATTAGAACTAATTTTGGTCTTAGTGGGTATATGGCGTTTGTGACTCCTTAACATGTATAATTGGTCATAACTGGAGTAGTGGGTCATAATTAGTATTATATGAACTTATTGGGTGCAACTGAGATATAATGGGTCATAATGGTCCGTAATGGCTCGTTATTGGGTAATTTTTGTCTTAGCGGGTATAAGAGGTTTGTGTCTCCTTAACAACTCTAATTGGTCATAACGGGAGTAATTGGGTCATAACTAGTAAGATTAGAACTTATTGGGTGCATTTGAGATATAATGGGTCATAATGGTCCGTAATGGCTCGTTATTGGGTAATTTTGGTCTTAGTGGGTATATTGGGTTTGTTTCTCCTTAACATGTATAATTGGTCATAACGGGAGTAAGTGGGTGATAATGAGTATGATTAGAACTTATTGGGTGCAACTGAGGTATAATGGGTCATAATGGTCCGTAATGGCTCGTTATTGGTTAATTTTTATCTTAGAAGGTATAAGGGGTTTGTGTGTCCTTCACAAGTCTAATTGGTCATAATGAGTATGATTAGAACTTATTGGGTGCAATTGAGATATAATGGGTTAATGGCCCGTAATGGCTCGTTATAGGGTAATTGTGGTATTAGCGGGTATAAGGGGTTTGTGTCTCGTTAACAAGTCTAATTGCTCATAACTGGAGTAAATGGGTCATAATGAGTATGATTAGAACTTATTGGTTGTAATTGAGATATAATGGGTCATAACGGTCCGTAATGTCTAGTAATTGGGTAATTTTGGTCTTAGTGGATATATTGGGTTTGTTTCTCCTTAACATGTATAATTGGTCATAACGGGAGTAAGTGGGTCATAATGAGTATTATATGAACTTATTGGGTGCAACTGAGATATAATGGGTCATAATGGTTCGTAATGGCTCGTTATTTGGTAAATTTTGTCTTAGCGGGAATAAAAGATTTGGGTCTCCTTAACAAGTCTAATTGGTCATTACGGGAGTAATGGGTCATAATGATAATGATTTGAACTTATTGGTTACAACTGAGATATAATGGGTCATAATGGTCCGTAATGGCTCGTTATTGGGTAATTTTTGTCTTAGCAGGTATAAGAGGTTTGTGTATCCTTAACAAGTCTAATTGGTCATAACGGAAGTAATGGGTCATAATGATAATGATTTGAACTTATTGGTTACAACTTAGATATAATGGGTAATAATGGTCCGTAATGGCTCGTTATTGGGTAATTTTTGTCTTAGCGGGTATAAGAGGTTTGTGTCTCTTTAACAAGTCTAATTGGTCATAACGGGAGTAAATGGGTCATAACTAGTATGATTAGAACTTATTGGGTGCAATTGAGATATAAATGAGTCATAATGGTCCATAATGGCTCGTTAATGGGTAAATTTTGTCTTACCGGGCATAAGGGGTTTGTGTCTCCTTAACAAGTCTAATTGCTCATTACTGGAGTAAATGGGTCATAATGAGTATGATTAGAATTTATTGGGTGCATTTGAGCTATAATGGGTCATAATGGTCCGTAATGGCTCGTTATTGGCTAATTTTGGTCTTTGTGGGTATATGGCGTTTGTGACTCGTTAACATGTATAATTGGTCATAACGGGAGTAGTGGGTCATAATTAGTATTATATGAACTTATTGGGTGCAACTGAGATTTATGGGTCATAATGGTCCGTAATGTCTCGTTATTGGGTAATTTTTGTCTTAGCGGGTATAAGAGGTTTGTGTCTCCTTAACAAGTCTAATTTGTCATAACGGGAGTAAGTGGGTCATAATGAGTATGATTAGAACTTATTGGGTGCAACTGAGATATAATGGGTCATAATGGTCCGTAATGGCTCGTTATTGGGTAATTTTTGTCTTAACGGGTATAAAGATTTGTGTCTCCTTAACAAATCTTATTGGTCATAACGAGAGTAAATGGGTCATAATGAGTATGATTAGAACTTATTGGTTACAATTGTGATATAATGGGTCATAATGGTCCGTAATGGCTCGTTGTTGGGTAATTTTGTTCTTACTGGGTATAAGGCGTTTGTGTCTCCTTAACATGTATAATTGGTCATAACGGGAGTAAATTGATCAAAATTAGTATGATTAGAACTTATTTGGTGTAACTGAGATATAATAGGTCATAGTGGTCCGTAATGGCTCGTAATAGGGTAATTTTGGTATTAGTGGGTATAAGGGGTTTGTGTCTCGTTAACAAGTCTAATTGCTCATAACTGGAGTAAATGGGTCATAATGAGTATGATTTGAACTTATTGGTTACAACTGAGATATAATGGGTCATAATGGTCTGTAATGGCTCGTTATTGGGTTATATTTTGTCTTAGCGGGTATAAGAGGTTTGTGTCTCCTTAACAAGTCTAATTTGTCATAACGGGAGTAAATGGCTCGTTATTGGGTAATTTGTGTCTTAGCGGGTATAAGAGGTTTGTGTCTCCTTTACAAGTCTAATTGGTCGTTACGGGAGTAAATGGGTCAAAATGAGTATGATCTGAACTTATTGGTTACAATTGAGATATAATGGGTCATAATGGTCCGTAGAGGCTCGTTATAGGGTAAATTTGTTCTTGGTGGGTATAAGGGGGTTGGGTCTTCTCAACAATTATAATTGGTCATAACAGGAGTAAATGGATCAAAATTAGTATGATTAGAACTAATTTTGGTCTTAGTGGGTATATGGCGTTTGTGACTCCTTAACATGTATAATTGGTCATAACGGGAGTAGTGGGTCATAATTAGTATTATATGAAATTATTGGGTGCAACTGAGATATAATGGGTCATAATGGTCCGTAATAGCTCGTTATTGGGTAATTTTTGTCTTACCGGGCATAAGGGGTTTGTGTCTCCTTAACAAGTCTAATTGCTCATTACTGGAGTAAATGGGTCATAATGAGTATGATTAGAATTTATTGGGTGCAATTGAGCTATAATGGGTCATAATGGTCCGTAATGGCTCGTTATTGGCTAATTTTGGTCTTTGAGGGTATACGGCGTTTGTGACTCCTTAACATGTATAATTGGTCATAACGGGAGTAGTGGGTCATAATTAGTATTATATGAACTTATTGGGTGCAACTGAGATATAATGGGTCATAATGGTCCGTAATGTCTCGTTATTGGGTAATTTTTGTCTTAGCGGGTATAAGAGGTTTGTGTCTCCTTAACAAGTCTAATTTGTCATAACGGGAGTAAGTGGGTCATAATGAGTATGATTAGAACTTATTGGGTGCAACTAGGATATAATGGGTTAATGGCCCGTAATGGCTCGTTATAGGGTAATTGTGGTATTAGCGGGTATAAGGGGTTTGTGTCTCGTTAACAAGTCTAATTGCTCATAACTGGAGTAAATGGGTCATAATGAGTATGATTAGAACTTATTGGTTGTAATTGAGATATAATGGGTCATAATGGTCCGTAATGTCTAGTAATTGGGTAATTTTGGTCTTAGTGGGTATATTGGGTTTGTTTCTCCTTAACATGTATAATTAGTTATAACGGGAGTAAGTGGGTCATAATGAGTATTATATGAACTTATTGGGTGCAACTGAGATGTAATGGGTCATAATGGTTCGTAATGGCTCGTTATTTGGTAATTTTTGTCTTAGCGGGTATAAGAGATTTTGGTCTCCTTAACAAGTTTAATTGGTCATAACGGGAGTAATGGGTCATAATGATAATGATTTGAACTTATTGGTTACAACTGAGATATAATGGGTCATAATGGTCCGTAATGGCTCGTTATTGGGTAATTTTTGTCTTAGCGGGTATAAGAGGTTTGTGTCTCCTTAACAAGTCTAACTGGTCATAACGGAAGTAATGGTTCATAATGATAATGATTTGAACTTATTGGTTACAACTTAGATATAATGGGTCATAATGGTCCGTAATGGCTCGTTATTGGGTAATTTTTGTCTTAGCGGGTATAAGAGGTTTGTGTCTCTTTAACAAGTCTAATTGGTCATAACGGGAGTAAATGGGTCATAACTAGTATCATTAGAACTTATTGGGTGCAATTGAGATATAAATGAGTCATAATGGTCCGTAATGGCTCGTTAATGGGTAAATTTTGTCTTATCGGACATAAGGGGTTTGGGTCTCCTTAACAAGTCTAATTGCTCATTACTGGAGTAAATGGGTCATAATGAGTATGATTAGAATTTATTGGGTGCAATTGAGCTATAATGGGCCATAATGGTCCGTAATGGCTCGTTATTGGCTAATTTTGGTCTTTGTGGGTATATGGCGTTTGTGACTCCTTAACATGTATAATTGGTCATAACGGGAGTAGTGGGTCATAATTAGTATTATATGAACTTATTGGGTGCAACTGAGATATAATGGGTCATAATGGTCCGTAATGGCTCGTTATTGGGTAATTTTTGTCTTAGCGGGTATAAGAGGTTTGTGTCTCCTTAACAAGTCTAATTTGTCATAACGGGAGTAAATGGCTCGTTATTGGGTAATTTGTGTCTTAGCGGGTATAAGAGGTTTGTGTCTCCTTAACAAGTCTAATTGGTCGTTACGGGAGTAAATGGGTCAAAATGAGTATGATCTGAACTTATTGGTTACAATTGAGATATAATGGGTCATAATGGTCCGTAGAGGCTCGTTATTGGGTAAATTTGTTCTTGGTGGGTATATGGGGGTTGGGTCTGCTCAACAATTATAATTGGTCATAACAGGAGTAAATGGATCAAAATTAGTATGATTAGAACTAATTTTGGTCTTAGTGGGTATATGGCGTTTGTGACTCCTTAACATGTATAATTGGTCATAACGGGAGTAGTGGGTCATAATTAGTATTATATGAACTTATTGGGCGCAACTGAGATATAATGGGTCATAATGGTCCGTAATGGCTCGTTATTGGGTAATTTTTGTCTTAGCGGGTATAAGAGGTTTCTGTCTCCTTAACAACTCTAATTGGTCATAACGGGAGTAATTGGGTCATAACTAGTAAGATTAGAACTTATTGGGTGCATTTGAGAAATAATGGCTCATAATGGTCCGTAATGGCTCGTTATTGGGTAATTTTGGTCTTAGTGGGTATATTGGGTTTGTTTCTCCTTAACATGTATAATTGGTCATAACGGGAGTAAGTGGGTCATAATGAGTATGATTAGAACTTATTGGGTGCAATTGAGCTATAATGGGTCATAATGGTCCGTAATGGCTCGTTATTGGCTAATTTTGCTCTTAGTGGGTATATGGCGTTTATGACTCCTTAACATGTATAATTGGTCATAACGGGAGTAGTGGGTCATAATTAGTATTATATGAACTTATTGGGTGCAACTGAGATATAATGGGTCATAATGGTCCGTAATGGCTCGTTATTGGGTAATTTTTGTCTTAGCGGGTATAAGAGGTTTGTGTCTCCTTAACAAGTCTAATATGTCATAACGGGAGTAAATGGCTCGTTATTGGGTAATTTGTGTCTTAGCGGGTATAAGAGGTTTGTGTCTCCTTAACAAGTCTAATTGGTCGTTACGGGAGTAAATGGGTCAAAATGAGTATGATCTGAACTTATTGGTTACAATTGAGATATAATGGGTCATAATGTTCCGTAGAGGCTCGTTATTGGGTAAATTTGTTCTTGGTGGGTATAAGGGGGTTGGGTCTTCTCTACAATTATAATTGGTAATAATAGGAGTAAATGGATCAAAATTAGTATGATTAGAACTAATTTTGGTCTTAGTGGGTATATGGGGTTTGTGACTCCTTAACATGTTGGTCATAACGGGAGTAGTGGGTCATAATTAGTATCATATGAAATTATTGGGTGCAACTGAGATATAATGGGTCATAATGGTCCGTAATGGCTCGTTATTGGGTAATTTTTGTCTTAGCGGGTATAAGAGGTTTGTGTCTCCTTAACAACTCTAATTGGTCATAACGGGAGTAATTGGGTCATAACTAGTAAGATTAGAACTTATTGGGTGAATTTGAGATATAATGGGTCATAATGGTCCGTAATGGCTCGTTATTGGGTAATTTTGGTCTTAGTGGGTATATTGGGTTTGTTTCTCCTTAACATGTATAATTGGTCATAACGGGAGTAAGTGGGTCATAATTAGTATTATATGAACTTATTGGGTGCAACTGAGATATAATGGGTCATAATGGTCCGTAATGGCTCGTTATTGGGTAATTTTTGTCTTAGCGGGTATAAGAGGTTTGTGTCTCCTTAACAAGTCTAATATGTCATAACGGGAGTAAATGGCTCGTTATTGGGTAATTTGTGTCTTAGCGGGTATAAGAGGTTTGTGTCTCCTTAACAAGTCTAATTGGTCGTTACGGGAGTAAATGGGTCAAAATGAGTATGATCTGAACTTATTGGTTACAATTGAGATATAATGGGTCATAATGGTCCGTAGAGGCTCGTTATTGGGTAAATTTGTTCTTGGTGGGTATAAGGGGGTTGGGTCTTCTCAACAATTATAATTGGTCATAACGGGAGTAAATGGATCAAAATTTGTATGATTAGAACTTATTGGGTGTAACTGAGATATAACTGGTCATAGTGGTCCGTAATCTCTCGTTATAGGGTAATTTTGGTATCATGGGTATAAGGGGTTTGTGTCTCTTAAACAATTATAATTGGTCATTACGGGAGTAAATGGTTCATAATTAGTATGATTAGTACTTATTAGGTGTAATTAAGATATAACGAGTCATAGTGGTTCATAATGGCTCGATATAGGGTAATCTTGGTCTTAGTGGTATAAGGGGTTTGTGTCTCCTTAAGAAGTCTAATTGGTGATAACGGGAGTAAGTGGGACATAATGAGTATGATCTGAATTTATTGGGTGCAATTGAGCTATAATGGGCCATAATGGTCCGTAATGGCTCGTTATTGGCTAATTTTGGTCTTTGTGGGTATATGGCGTTTGTGACTCCTTAACATGTATAATTGGTCATAATGGGAGTAGTGGGTCATAATTAGTATTATATGAACTTATTGGGTGCTACTGAGATATAATGGGTCATAATGGTCCGTAATGGCTCGTTATTGGGTAATTTTTGTCTTAGCGGGTATAAGAGGTTTGTGTCTCCTTAACAAGTCTAATTTGTCATAACGGGAGTAAATGGATCGTTATTGGGTAATTTGTGTCTTATCGGGTATAAGAGGTTTGTGTCTCCTTAACAAGTCTAATTGGTCGTTACGGGAGTAAATGGGTCAAAATGAGTATGATCTGAACTTATTGGTTACAATTGAGATATAATGGGTCAGAATGGTCCGTAGAGGCTCGTTATTGGGTAAATTTGTTCTTGGTGGGTATAAGGGGGTTGGGTCTTCTCAACAATTATAATTGGTCATAACAGGAGTAAATGGATCAAAATTAGTATGATTAGAACTAATTTTGGTCTTAGTGGGTATATGGCGTTTGTGACTCCTTAACATGTATAATTGGTCATAACGGGAGTAGTGGGTCATAATTAGTATTATATGAACTTATTGGGTGCAACTGAGATATAATGGGTCATAATGGTCCGTAATGGCTCGTTATTGGGTAATTTTTGTCTTAGCGGGTATAAGAGGTTTGTGTCTCCTTAACAACTCTAATTGGTCATAACGGGAGTAATTGGGTCATAACTAGTAAGATTAGAACTTATTGGGTGCATTTGAGATATAATGGGTCATAATGGTCCGTAATGGCTCGTTATTGGGTAATTTTGGTCTTAATGTGTATATTGGGTTTGTTTCTCCTTAACATGTATAATTGGTCATAACGGGAGTAAGTGGGTCATAATGAGTATGATTAGAACTTATTGGGTGTAATTGAGCTATAATGGGCCATAATGGTCCGTAATGGCTCGTTATTGGCTAATTTTGGTCTTAGTGGGTATATGGCGTTTGTGACTCCTTAACATGTATAATTGGTCATAACGGGAGTAGTGGGTCATAATTAGTATTATATGAACTTATTGGGTGCAACTGAGATATAATGGGTCATAATGGTCCGTAATGGCTCGTTATTGGGTAATTTTTGTCTTAGCGGGTATAAGAGGTTTGTGTCTCCTTCACAAGTCTAATATGTCATAACGGGAGTAAATGGCTCGTTATTGGGTAATTTGTGTCTTAGCGGGTATAAGAGGTTTGTGTCTCCTTAACAAGTCTAATTGGTCGTTACGGGAGTAAATGGGTCAAAATGAGTATGATCTGAACTTATTGGTTACAATTGAGATATAATGGGTCATAATGGTCCGTAGAGGCTCGTTATTGGGTAAATTTGTTCTTGGTGGGTATCGGGTTGGGTCTTCTCAACAATTATAATTGGTCATAACTGGAGTAAATGGATCAAAATTAGTATGATTATAACTTATTGGGTGTAACTGAGATATAACTGGTCATAGTGGTCCGTAATCTCTCGTTATAGGGTAATTTTGGTATTATGGGTATAAGGGGTTTGTGTCTCTTAAACAATTATAATTGGTCATTACGGGAGTAAATGGTTCATAATTAGTATGATTAGTACTTATTAGGTGTAATTAAGATATAACGAGTCATAGTGGTTCATAATGGCTCGATATAGGGTAATCTTGGTCTTAGTGGTATAAGGGGTTTGTGTCTCCTTAAGAAGTCTAATTGGTCATAACGGGAGTAAGTGGGTCATAATGAGTATGATTAGAACTTAATGGGTGCAACTGAGATATAATGGGTCATAATGATCCGTCATGGCTCGTTATAGGGTAATTTTTGTCTAAGCGGGGTATAAGAGGTTTGTGTCTCCTTAAACAAGTCTAATTGGTCATAACGGGAGTAAATGGCTCGTTATTTGGTAATTTTTGTCTTAGCATGTATAAGAGGTTTGTGTCTCCTTAACAAGTCTAATTGGTCGTAACGGGAGTAAACGAGTCAAAATGAGTAGGATTTGAACTTATTGGTTGAAATTGAGATAAAATGGGTCATAATGGTCCGTAATGTCTCGTTATTGGGTAATTTTGGTCTTAATGGGTATATTGGGTTTGTTTCTCCTTAACATGTATAATTGGTCATAACGGGAGTAAGTGGGTCATAATGAGTATGATTAGAACTTATTGGGTGCAATTGAGATATATTGGGTCAAAATGGTTCGTAATGGCTCGTTATTTGGTAATTTTTGTCTTAGCGGGTATAAGAGATTTGGGTCTCCTTAACAAGTCTAATTGGTCATAACGGGAGTAATTGGGTCATAACTAATAAGATTAGAACTTATTGGGTGCATTTGAGATATAATGGGTCATAATGGTCCGTAATGGCTCGTTATTGGTTAATTTTTATCTTAGTGGGTATAAGTATGATTAGAACTTTATTGGGTGCGTGCAATTAAGATATAATGGTTTAATGGCCCGTAATGGCTCGTTATTAGATAACTTTTGTCTTAACGGGTATAAAGATTTGTGTCTCCTTAACAAGTCTTATTGGTCATAACGGGAGTAAATGGGTCATAACAAGTATGATTAGAACTTATTGGGTGCAATCGAGATATAAATGAGTCATAATGGTCCGTAATGGCTCGTTAATGGGTAAATTTTGTCTTACCGGGCATAAGGGGTTTTGGTCTCCTTAACAAGTCTAATTGCTCATTACTGGAGTAAATGGGTCATAATGAGTATGATTAGAACTTATTGGGTGCAATTGAACTATAATGGGTCATAATGGTCCGTAATGGCTCGTTATTGGCTAATTTTGGTCTTAGTGGGTATATGGCGTTTGTGATTCCTTAACATGTATAATTGGTCATAACGGGAGTAGTGGGTCATAATTAGTATTATATGAACTTATTGGGTGCAACTGAGATATAATGGGTCATAATGGTCCGTAATGGCTCGTTATTGGGTAATTTTTGTCTTAGCGGGTATAAGAGGTTTGTGTCTCCTTAACAAGTCTAATTTGTCATAACGGGAGTAAATGGCTCGTTATTGGGTAATTTGGGTCTTAGCGGGTATAAGAGGTTTGTGTCTCCTTAACAAGTCTAATTTGTCATAACGGGAGTAAATGGCTCGTTATTGGGTAATTTGGGTCTTAGCGGGTATAAGAGGTTTGTGTCTCCTTAACAAGTCTAATTGGTCATAACGGGAGTAAATGGGTCATAACGAGTATGATTAGAACTTATTGGTTACAATTGAGATATAATGGGTCATAATGGTCCGTAATGGCTCGTTATTGGGTAATTTTGTTCTTAGTGGGTATACGACGTTTGTGTCTCCTTAACATGTATAATTGGTCATAACGGGAGTAAATGGATCAAAATTAGTATGATTAGAACTTATTGGGTGTAACTGAGATATAATAGGTCATAATGTTCCATAATGGCTCGTTATAGGGTAATTTTGGTATTAGCTGGTATAAGGGGTTTGTGTCTCGTTAACAAGTCTAATTGCTCATAACTGGAGTAAATGGGTCATAATGAGTATGATTTGAACTTATTGGTTACAACTGAGATATAATGGGTCATAATGGTCCATAATGGCTCGTTATTGGGTAATTTTTGTCTTAGCGGGTATAAGAGGTTTGTGTCTCCTTAACAACTCTAATTGGTCATAACGGGAGTAATTGGGTCATAACTAGTAAGATTAGAACTTATTGGGTGCATTTGAGATATAATGGGTCATAATAGTCCGTAATGGCTCGTTATTGGGTAATTTTGGTCTTAGTGGGTATATTGGGTTTGTTTCTCCTTAACATGTATAATTGGTCATAACGGGAGTAAGTGGGTCATAATGAATATGATTAGAACTTATTGGGTGCAATTGAGCTATAATGGGTCATAATGGTCCGTAATGGCTCGTTATTGGCTAATTTTGCTCTTAGTGGGTATATGGCGTTTATGACTCCTTAACATGTATAATTGGTCATAACGGGAGTAGTGGGTCATAATTAGTATTATATGAACTTATTGGGTGCAACTGAGATATAATGGGTCATAATGGTGCGTAATGGCTCGTTATTGGGTAATTTTTGTCTTAGCGGGTGTAAGAGGTTTGTGTCTCCTTAACAAGTCTAATATGTCATAACGGGAGTAAATGGCTCGTTATTGGGTAATTTGTGTCTTAGCGGGTATAAGAGGTTTGTGTCTCCTTAACAAGTCTAATTGGTCGTTACGGGAGTAAATGTGTCAAAATGAGTATGATCTGAACTTATTGGTTACAATTGAGATATAATGGGTCATAATGGTCCGTAGAGGCTCGTTATTGGGTAAATTTGTTCTTGGTGGGTATAAGGGGGTTGGGTCTTCTCAACAATTATAATTGGTCATAACGGGAGTAAATGGATCAAAATTAGTATGATTAGAACTTATTGGGTGTAACTGAGATATAACTGGTCATAGTGGTCCGTAATCTCTCGTTATAGGGTAATTTTGGTATTATGGGTATAAGGGGTTTGTGTCTCTTAAACAATTATAATTGGTCATTACGGGAGTAAATGGTTCATAATTAGTATGATTAGTACTTATTACGTGTAATTAAGATATAACGAGTCATAGTGGTTCATAATGGCTCGATATAGGGTAATCTTGGTCTTAGTGGTATAAGGGGTTTGTGTCTCCTTAAGAAGTCTAATTGGTCATAACGGGAGTAAGTGGGTCATAATGAGTATGATTAGAACTTAATGGGTGCAACTGAGATATAATGGGTCATAATGAGTATGATTAGAACTTAATGCAGGTTTGGATGGATTTTAAACAGTTATTCACCTATAATGTTCTTAATAGGTGGACCGAGATTCTTAATGACATTTATCTGGAGCGGTGGAGGATGGATAATCCCAAAGCGAGACTCATGTTTGCGGCTTGTGTGTACTATCTTTGGCAAGAACGCAATCGTCGTCTCTTCTCGAATCAAAGGAGGCAGCCATGGCAACTTGTTATGGAAATAAAAAGTTCTGTGACTATGAAGTTATTGGGCAAGAGGGCTGACGTTGTGACTGAGGATCATTCTTAGCTATTCATGGGGTATGAATGGTGTACGCGCTTGTTTAAGTGCCCCAGGGAGCTGGTTGTGTGCTTTAGGGGTTGTTTCATTTGGTTTATTATGTATGTGGTTTCCTTTAGCCTCTGTCTGTTTTGGCTTTTGATTTTGTGGTACGTTCGTATTTTTTTTGGTGTTTGTTTTTGTTGCTATTCCCCTTTTCAGTTAGGGCTTGTCCTAATGATTATGGGTGTTTTGTCTTAGGGAGGGTTTTCCGTCGCCTTTTCTTTGTATTGTTTTTTTTTCTCGTTTTTATTGCCAGGAGTGCTACCTCCTTTCCAAAAAAAACCTCTTATACACGCTAAGACTAAACTTACCCAATAACGAGCCATGACGGACCATTATGACTCATTATATCTCAATTGCACCCAATAAGTTCTAATCGTACTCATTATCACCCATTTACTCCCATTATGACCAATTACACTTGTTAAGGAGACACAAATCCCTTATACCCACTAAGATCAAAATTACCCAATAACGAGACATTACGGACCATTATGACCCATTATATCTCAATTACAACCAATAAGTTCTAATCATACTCATTATGACCCATTTACTCCTGTTATGAGCAATTAGACTTGTTAACGGGACACAAACCCCTTATACCCGCTAATACCAAAATTACCCTATAACGAGCCATTACGGACCACTATGACCTGTTATATCTCAGTTACACCCAATAAGTTCTAATCATACTAATTTTGATCCGTTTCCTCCCGTTATGACCAATTATACATGTTAAGGAGACACAAACCCCTTATACCCACTAAGACCAAAATTACCCAATAACGAGCCATTACGGACCATTATGACCCATTATATCTCAATTGTAACCAATAAGTTCTAATCATACTCATTATGACCCATTTACTCCCGTTATGACCAATAAGACTTGTTAAGGAGACACAAATCTTTATACCCGCTAAGACAAAAGTTACCTAATAACGAGCCATTACGGGCCATTAACCCATTATATCTTAATTGCACCCAAATAAGTTCTAATCATACTCATTGTGAGCAATTAGACTTGTTAAGGACACACAAACCCCTTATACCCACTAAGATAAAAATTAACCAATAACGAGCCATTACGGACCATTATGACCCATTATATCTCAGTTGCACCCAATAAGTTCTAATCATACTCATTATGACCCACTTACTCCCGTTATGACCAATTATACATGTTAAGGAGAAACAAACCCAATATACCCACTAAGACCAAAATTACCCATTAACGTGACATTAAAGACCATTAATGACCCATTATATCTCAATTACAACCAATAAGTTCTAATCATACTCATTATGACCAATTTACTCCAGTTATGAGCAATTAGACTTGTTAACGAGACACAAACCCCTTATACCCGCTAATACCAAAATTACCCTATAACGATCCATTACGGACCACTATGACCTGTTATATCTCAGTTACACCCAATAAGTTCTAATCATACTAATTTTGATCCATTTACTCCCGTTATGACCAATTATAATTGTTGAGAAGACACAAACCCCTTATACACACCAAGAACAAAATTACCCAATAACGAGCCTTTACTAACCATTATGACCCATTATATCTCAATTGTAACCAATAAGTTCTAATCACACTCATTATGACCCATTTACTCCAGTTATGAGCAATTAGACTTGTTAACGAGAGACATACAACTTATACCCACTAATACCAAAATTTCCCTATAACGAGCCATTACGGACCAGTATGACCTGTTATATCTTAGTTATACCCAATAAGTTCTAATCATACTAATTTTGATCCATTTACTCCCGTTATGACCAATTATAATGATGTGATTATCGCGATCGTCTATTGGTTGCCCGAGATAGTAATGGTGAAACCGCGACCCGTTGTCTATAGTGAGACAAGAACCTTGGTATAAGATACGCCACAATCAACCCACCAAGTTGATTGATAAGTATTGAACGCCACAAGTAAGAAGACTTGATAAGTTCTATAGTTCACAAAGAACAAAAAGAGTTTAAACAGTTATTCACCTATAATGTTCTTAATAGGTGGACCGAGATTCTTAATGACATTTATCTGGAGCGGTGGAGGATGGATAATCCCAAAGCGAGACTCATGTTTGCGGCTTGTGTGTACTATCTTTGGCAAGAACGCAATCGTCGTCTCTTCTCGAATCAAAGGAGGCAGCCATGGCAACTTGTTATGGAAATAAAAAGTTCTGTGACTATGAAGTTATTGGGCAAGAGGGCTGACGTTGTGACTGAGGATCATTCTTAGCTATTCATGGGGTATGAATGGTGTACGCGCTTGTTTAAGTGCCCCAGGGAGCTGGTTGTGTGCTTTAGGGGTTGTTTCATTTGGTTTATTATGTATGTGGTTTCCTTTAGCCTCTGTCTGTTTTGGCTTTTGATTTTGTGGTACGTTCGTATTTTTTTTGGTGTTTGTTTTTGTTGCTATTCCCCTTTTCAGTTAGGGCTTGTCCTAATGATTATGGGTGTTTTGTCTTAGGGAGGGTTTTCCGTCGCCTTTTCTTTGTATTGTTTTTTTTTCTCGTTTTTATTGCCAGGAGTGCTACCTCCTTTCCAAAAAAAACCTCTTATACACGCTAAGACTAAACTTACCCAATAACGAGCCATGACGGACCATTATGACTCATTATATCTCAATTGCACCCAATAAGTTCTAATCGTACTCATTATCACCCATTTACTCCCATTATGACCAATTACACTTGTTAAGGAGACACAAATCCCTTATACCCACTAAGATCAAAATTACCCAATAACGAGACATTACGGACCATTATGACCCATTATATCTCAATTACAACCAATAAGTTCTAATCATACTCATTATGACCCATTTACTCCTGTTATGAGCAATTAGACTTGTTAACGGGACACAAACCCCTTATACCCGCTAATACCAAAATTACCCTATAACGAGCCATTACGGACCACTATGACCTGTTATATCTCAGTTACACCCAATAAGTTCTAATCATACTAATTTTGATCCGTTTCCTCCCGTTATGACCAATTATACATGTTAAGGAGACACAAACCCCTTATACCCACTAAGACCAAAATTACCCAATAACGAGCCATTACGGACCATTATGACCCATTATATCTCAATTGTAACCAATAAGTTCTAATCATACTCATTATGACCCATTTACTCCCGTTATGACCAATAAGACTTGTTAAGGAGACACAAATCTTTATACCCGCTAAGACAAAAGTTACCTAATAACGAGCCATTACGGGCCATTAACCCATTATATCTTAATTGCACCCAAATAAGTTCTAATCATACTCATTGTGAGCAATTAGACTTGTTAAGGACACACAAACCCCTTATACCCACTAAGATAAAAATTAACCAATAACGAGCCATTACGGACCATTATGACCCATTATATCTCAGTTGCACCCAATAAGTTCTAATCATACTCATTATGACCCACTTACTCCCGTTATGACCAATTATACATGTTAAGGAGAAACAAACCCAATATACCCACTAAGACCAAAATTACCCATTAACGTGACATTAAAGACCATTAATGACCCATTATATCTCAATTACAACCAATAAGTTCTAATCATACTCATTATGACCAATTTACTCCAGTTATGAGCAATTAGACTTGTTAACGAGACACAAACCCCTTATACCCGCTAATACCAAAATTACCCTATAACGATCCATTACGGACCACTATGACCTGTTATATCTCAGTTACACCCAATAAGTTCTAATCATACTAATTTTGATCCATTTACTCCCGTTATGACCAATTATAATTGTTGAGAAGACACAAACCCCTTATACACACCAAGAACAAAATTACCCAATAACGAGCCTTTACTAACCATTATGACCCATTATATCTCAATTGTAACCAATAAGTTCTAATCACACTCATTATGACCCATTTACTCCAGTTATGAGCAATTAGACTTGTTAACGAGAGACATACAACTTATACCCACTAATACCAAAATTTCCCTATAACGAGCCATTACGGACCAGTATGACCTGTTATATCTTAGTTATACCCAATAAGTTCTAATCATACTAATTTTGATCCATTTACTCCCGTTATGACCAATTATAATGATGTGATTATCGCGATCGTCTATTGGTTGCCCGAGATAGTAATGGTGAAACCGCGACCCGTTGTCTATAGTGAGACAAGAACCTTGGTATAAGATACGCCACAATCAACCCACCAAGTTGATTGATAAGTATTGAACGCCACAAGTAAGAAGACTTGATAAGTTCTATAGTTCACAAAGAACAAAAAGAGTTTAAAACTCACAATTTCATTCAAATCAAAAGTGTTTTCAAAAGATTACAAAGACAACCTATTTATAGGATACACAAGACAAATCAAAGGACTCAAATAAATTCTAGACAATAATTGAGGCAACCTTCTAATATCTTCTAAGTAAATGACTTCATAATGATAGGACCCTTCAAAATGCCTTCTAATTCAATGTTATGAGTTACTTGAACTTGGATCTATTGTTGGGCAGATTCATGGACGAAATTCCACCTTTATTTTGGGCTTGGATCCTTATTAAAATGTAGAAAAAGGAGTACTCTTTAAGTGGGCTTTGATTTGAGTCCATTCGGACTTGAAATGAATGATTTATGACCAAAACATGGGCCATGTGTAGACTTGGCCGAATTTTCTTGGACTGGGTGATATTTAGATGAAATAATCACAACTTGGGCTACCAAGCCTTGGGCTAATCTTGGCCTTCAATTCGGATCAAAATTCGAAGGTCTCCTTGGCTACTTGATGAATTGATGATTGATTCTTTCCGACAGGATTTTATCAAACCATTAAGAGCATCACTGAACATCTTAGCTTTTGACCTTGTGATTGGTCCAATATTCCATCTCAATGGATCTTCATCATCCGGGTCGTTGGATGGGTTCTCATCATTCCCCCTCTCTTGAATGCGATTTGTCCTCAAATCTTCACCTGCATTAAAGGGGCTCAAATCAGAAACATTGAAGACATCATGCACATTATACTCAACAGGTAAGTCAAGTTTGTAAGCATTGTCATTAATTTTCTGCATGATTTGGAATGGCCCATCTCCCCTTGGCATCAACTTTGACTTTCGTTTACTTGGGAATCGTTCTTTTCTCAAATGAAGCCACACCCAATCTCCTGGTTCAAATGTGATCTTTCTTCTACCCTTGTTTGCTTGTTGTTCATACTTCTTGGTGCGCTCTTCGATGTTGCTTTTCGCCTTCTCATGGATCTGTTTAACAAATTCAGCTTTCTTCTTGCCATCTAAATTCACTTGTTCACTTACAGGTAAAGGAGTTAAATCCATTGGAGTTAATGGCTTAAAACCATACACAATTTCAAAAGGTGAAAACTTTGTAGCTGAATGAACATGACGATTATATGCAAACTCAACATGAGGTAAGCATTGCTCCCAAGTTTTGACATTTCTTCCAATAATGGAACGCAACAAAGTACCAAGAGTGCGATTCACAACTTCTGTTTGCCCATCAGTTTGGGGGTGGCACGTTGTGGAAAACAAGAGTTTTGTTCCCAATTTCCCCCACAAGGTTTTCCAAAAGTAACTCAAAAATTTTGTGTCTCGATCTGAGACAATGGTTCTTGGCATTCCATGCAACCTCACTACTTCTTTGAAAAACAAATCAGAAATATGTGATGCATCATTAGTTCGGTTGCATGCAATGAAATGAGCCATTTTGGAGAACCTATCAACAACCACAAAGATTGAGTCTTTGCCGCCCTTGGTTTTTGGCAAACCCAACACAAAATCCATTGAAAGATCAACCCACGGTTCACTTGGTATAGGCAAAGGAGTATATAAACCATGAGGTTGAACTTTTGATTTTGCTTGTTTGCAAACAACACAATTTTCACATATTCGTCCTACATCAACTTTCATTTTTGGCCAATAAAAATGTTCTTGTAAAATTGCCAAAGTTTTTGCCACGCCAAAATGACCCATAAGGCCTCCACCATGCGCTTCCCTAACCAAAAGTTCTCGCAAGGAAGAGTTAGGGACGCAAAGCTTTGATTCCTTAAACAAAAACCCCTCATGTTTGAAAAACTTTTCAAAAGAACATTTTTCGCATGCTTGAAAAATTTGTCCAAAATCGGTATCATTGTGGTACAATTCTTTGATTTGTTCAAAACCAAGAATTTTACAGTCAAGAGAAGAGAGTAAAGAGTATCTTCGTGAAAGTGCATCAGCCACAATATTTTCCTTACCTTTCTTGTATCGGATGACATAAGGAAATGTCTCAAGAAACTCAATCCATCGAGCATGTCTTTTGTTTAACTTATGTTGTCCCTTTAAGTACTTCAAGGACTCATGGTCAGAATGTATCACAAACTCTTTGGCCCACAAATAGTGTTGCCATGTCTTTAATGCACGGACCAATGAATACAGTTCTTTGTCATAAGTGGGGTAGTTCAAGGTCGCCCCATTCAACTTCTCACTAAAATAGGCCAATGGTTTACCTTCTTGCATCAAAACTGCACCTATTCCAACACCTGATGCATCACACTCAATTTCAAAGGTTTTATCAAAGTTGGGCAAAGATAACAAAGGAGCATGGGTTAAATGAAATTTAAGTTGTTCAAAAGCTTGCTCTTGTTCTTTGCCCCATTTAAAACCGACGTTCTTTTTAATGACTTCTGTGAGTGGTGACGCCAAAGTGCTAAAGTTTTTAACAAATCTACGATAAAAACTTGCAAGACCATGAAAACTTCGCACTTCACTTACACTCTTTGGAGTTGGCCAATCTTGGATGGCCTTTACCTTTTCTTCATCAACAGAAATTCCTTGTGAACTTACCATGTATCCAAGGAAAATAACATGATTGGTACAAAAGGTGCACTTCTTCAAGTTTGCAAAAAGCTTTTCCTTCCTAAGCACACTCAAAACAGAAGTTAGATGTTCAAGATGATCGTCCAAACTTTTGGAGTAAATCAAAATATCATCAAAGTAAACAACCACAAACTTTCCAATGAAATCTCTCAAAACATGGTTCATTAGTCTCATGAATGTACTAGGAGCGTTAGTTAAACCAAAGGGCATCACTAACCATTCATATAAACCATGTTTTGTTTTGAAAGCGGTTTTCCACTCATCACCCTCTCTCATACGGATTTGGTGATAACCACTTTTCAAATCAATTTTTGAAAATAAGTTTGCACCATACAATTCATCAAGCATATCATCTAATCGAGGAATTGGATGACGATACTTTACCGTGATATTGTTGATGGCGCGACAATCCACACACATCCTCCATGAGCCGTCCTTCTTCGGTACTAACAAGACTGGAACGGCACAAGGACTCATGCTTTCTCGAACCAATCCTCTTGCAAGTAATTCTTTAACTTGTCTTTCCAACTCCTTGGTTTCTTCCGGACTTGTTCTATAGGCTGGTTTGTTTGGGATGGAAGCTCCGGGTACAAAGTCAATTTGGTGTTCAATTCCACGGATTGGTGGCAATCCATCGGGAACTTCTTCCGGAAACAAGTCTTCAAATTCCTGCAAGATAGACATAACATTGCTCGGAATGATACCGGCCAAGTTGTTAGTGGCTAATTGAGCTTCTTTGAACAAAAGAAGCACAAAAAGCATTCCAGAATTTAAAGCTTCTTTTATCTCACTCTTTTTTGCCAAAGCACAATATTGACTCTCTTTTTTTTCCACGGGTGTTTTTTTATCCTTTCCTTTTTCTTTTGAGCCTTGTTCATTATTTTCTTTTGGCTCATTTATTTTTTTTGCATCATTTTGAAGTTTAACTTGATCTTCAAAAACTTGACTAGGTGACATGGGTACAAGAGTTACGGGTTTGGCTTTGTGTACAAAAGTGTATTTGTTGGTAAAGCCGTCATGCTTTACATGTCGATCATACTGCCATGGCCTCCCAAGCAACATATGACTTGCTTGCATAGGTACAACATCACACAATACTTCATCTTCATATTTACCTATGCGAAAAGAAACCAACACTTGTTTTGAAACTCGTACCTCACCACTATCATTAAGCCATTGGAGTTTGTATGGCTTTTGATGCTTCGTAGTAGGTAGACCAAGCTTTTCAACCATAGTTGAACTTGCTACATTTGTACAACTCCCCCCGTCAATGATAACACTACATACCTTGCCTTGAACGTAGCATCGAGTGTGAAAGATGTTCTCCCTTTGTGCATCATCATCTTCTTTGGAATGGGCACTTAGGGCTCTTCTAGCCACCAACAAGTCTCCTTGGACAGCTACCTCTTCATCATCATCCAAACCATCCGGTGAGTCTTCGGAATCTGATTTATCTGTCTCAATTTCCCCATTTTCTCGAATCACCATTGCAAGCTTGTTTGGACATTGACTTGCAATATGACCCCTGCCTTGACACTTAAAACACTTTATGTCACGATTCTTATGAGTAGAAGAATCAGTTTTTCCTTTTGAAGAGTTTATATCTTTAGAACCAGATTTGGAATTAGAAGAAGAAGAAGATGTGCTTTCAATTTTCTTTGAAGAACTTGTCTTCCAAGTACTATTTCGTGATCCTCCCCCTCTCTTAAGTTGTTTCTCAATTTTAACAGCCATATGAACCATATCCTCAATTTCAACATAATGATACATTTCAACACGATCACGTATTTCAAAATTTAAACCATGTAAGAACCTGGCCATTGTAGCTTCTCGATCCTCCTCAATGTTGGCCCTAATCAAGATAACCTCCATCTCATCCATTATGGCTTGAATTTGAAGATTCGGAAGGGGTTGATCATCCCCCATCTTAAAATTCTGCAAAAATAAAGTTTAGTTCCTCTCAACACTCCCTCACGTGTTTCTCTCAAGAAATGATATACTCAACCCTCGTGTATCTCACAAATGGCTTTTACCCTCGATTAATCTCACCACACAGCCTTTTACCACTCTTTTAAATCTCTTTAAGTTCTAAAAGAACAAAAGAAACAATTATCAAGTTTGGCTTGTGGCCTTGAGGGATTCAAACTTACCAAACAACTTGACTATGATATTGTCAAATAATCACAATGTAAGAAGAAGATATGAAACACGACTTTTTTTTTTTCGTGTTCTTTTTTCTTTCTATTGTTTCTTTTTTTATGCCTTTTTTTTGCCCAAATTGTTTTTTTTTTCTTTTTTTCTTTTTTTTTTTGCTAGAAGCTATATATACCAACGAAATTGAAGAAACGAAAGATTGAAGTGGAGAATTCAATAGTCACTAGTAGGAACCGTGTCAACTTGTGACAAGACCCGCTACCAATACGTGATTATTGGATGTCAAGTAAAGGAAATTAACAAGAATGAAAGATAGAAAAGAAATGATATGCAAACCCCGGATGATGAAGATCCATTGAGATGGAATATTGGACCAATCACAAGGTCAAAAGCTAAGATGTTCAGTGATGCTCTTAATGGTTTGATAAAATCCTGTCGGAAAGAATCAATCATCAATTCATCAAGTAGCCAAGGAGACCTTCGAATTTTGATCCGAATTGAAGGCCAAGATTAGCCCAAGGCTTGGTAGCCCAAGTTGTGATTATTTCATCTAAATATCACCCAGTCCAAGAAAATTCGGCCAAGTCTACACATGGCCCATGTTTTGGTCATAAATCATTCATTTCAAGTCCGAATGGACTCAAATCAAAGCCCACTTAAAGAGTACTCCTTTTTCTACATTTTAATAAGGATCCAAGCCCAAAATAAAGGTGGAATTTCGTCCATGAATCTGCCCAACAATAGATCCAAGTTCAAGTAACTCATAACATTGAATTAGAAGGCATTTTGAAGGGTCCTATCATTATGAAGTCATTTACTTAGAAGATATTAGAAGGTTGCCTCAATTATTGTCTAGAATTTATTTGAGTCCTTTGATTTGTCTTGTGTATCCTATAAATAGGTTGTCTTTGTAATCTTTTGAAAACACTTTTGATTTGAATGAAATTGTGAGTTTTAAACTCTTTTTGTTCTTTGTGAACTATAGAACTTATCAAGTCTTCTTACTTGTGGCGTTCAATACTTATCAATCAACTTGGTGGGTTGATTGTGGCGTATCTTATACCAAGGTTCTTGTCTCACTATAGACAACGGGTCGCGGTTTCACCATTACTATCTCGGGCAACCAATAGACGATCGCGATAATCACATCATTTGGTATCAAAGCCTTGGGCTAATCTTGGCCTTCAATTCGGATCAAAATTCGAAGGTCTCCTTGGCTACTTGATGAATTGATGATTGATTCTTTCCGACAGGATTTTATCAAACCATTAAGAGCATCACTGAACATCTTAGCTTTTGACCTTGTGATTGGTCCAATATTCCATCTCAATGGATCTTCATCATCCGGGTCGTTGGATGGGTTCTCATCACTTGGTCTTAGTGGTATAAGGGGTTTGTGTCTCCTTAAGAAGTCTAATTGGTCATAACGGGAGTAAGTGGGTCATAATGAGTATGATTAGAACTTAATGGGTGCAACTGAGATATAATGGGTCATAATGATCCGTAATGGCTCGTTATAGGGTAATTTTTGTCTAAGCGGGGTATAAGAGGTTTGTGTCTCCTTAAACAAGTCTAATTGGTCATAACGGGAGTAAATGGCTCGTTATTTGGTAATTTTTGTCTTAGCATGTATAAGAGGTTTGTGTCTCCTTAACAAGTCTAATTGGTCGTAACGGGAGTAAACGAGTCAAAATGAGTAGGATTTTAACTTATTGGTTGAAATTGAGATAATATTGGGTCATAATGGTCCGTAATGTCTCGTTATTGGGTAATTTTGGTCTTAATGGGTATATTGGGTTTGTTTCTCCTTAACATGTATAATTGGTCATAACGGGAGTAAGTGGGTCATAATGAGTATGATTAGAACTTATTGGGTGCAATTGAGATATAATGGGTCAAAATGGTTCGTAATAGCTCGTTATTTGGTAATTTTTGTCTTAGCGGGTATAAGAGATTTGGGTCTCCTTAATAAGTCTAATTGGTCATAACGGGAGTAATTGGGTCATAACTAGTAAGATTAGAACTTATTTGGTGCATTTGAGATATAATGGGTCATAATGGTCCGTAATGGCTCGTTATTGGTTAATTTTTATCTTAGTGGGTATAAGGGGTTTGTGTGTCCTTAACAAGTCTAATTGCTCATAATGAGTATGATTAGAACTTTATTGGGTGCAATTAAGATATAATGGGTTAATGGCCCGTAATGGCTCGTTATTAGATAACTTTTGTCTTAACGGGGATAAAGATTTGTATCTCCTTAACAAGTCTTATTGGTCATAACGGGAGTAAATGGGTCATAACAAGTATGATTAGAACTTATTGGGTGCAATCGAGATATAAATGAGTCATAATGGTCCGTAATGGCTCGTTAATGGGTAAATTTTGTCTTACCGGGCATAAGGGGTTTGTGTCTCCTTAACAAGTCTAATTGCTCATTACTGGAGTAAATGGGTCATAATGAGTATGATTAGAACTTATTGGGTGCAATTGAGCTATAATGGGTCATAATGGTCCGTAATGGCTCGTTATTGGCTAATTTTGGTCTTAGTGGGTATATGGCGTTTGTGATTCCTTAACATGTATAATTGGTCATAACGGGAGTAGTGGGTCATAATTAGTATTATATGAACTTATTGGGTGCAACTGAGATATAATGGGTCATAATGGTCCGTAATGGCTCGTTATTGGGTAATTTTTGTCTTAGCGGGTATAAGAGGGTTGTGTCTCCTTAACAAGTCTAATTTGTCATAACGGGAGTAAATGGCTCGTTATTGGGTAATTTGTGTCTTAGCTGGTATAAGAGGTTTGTGTCTCCTTAACAAGTCTAATTGGTAATAACGGGAGTAAATGGGTCATAACGAGTATGATTAGAACTTATTGGTTACAATTGAGATATAATGGGTCATAATGGTCCGTAATGGCTCGTTATTGGGTAATTTTGTTCTTAGTGGGTATACGACGTTTGTATCTCCTTAACATGTATAATTGGTCATAACGGGAGTAAATGGATCAAAATTAGTATGATTAGAACTTATTGGGTGTAACTGAGATATAACTGGTCATAGTGGTCCGTAATCTCTCGTTATAGGGTAATTTTGGTATTATGGGTATAAGGGGTTTGTGTCTCTTAAACAATTATAATTGGTCATTACGGGAGTAAATGGTTCATAATTAGTATGATTAGTACTTATTAGGTGTAATTAAGATATAACGAGTCATAGTGGTTCATAATGGCTCGATATAGGGTAATCTTGGTCTTAGTGGTATAAGGGGTTTGTGTCTCCTTAAGAAGTCTAAGTGGTCATAACGGGAGTAAGTGGGTCATAATGAGTATGATTAGAACTTAATGGGTGCAACTGAGATATAATGGGTCATAATGGTCCGTAATGTCTCGTTATTGGGTAATTTTGGTCTTAATGGGTATATTGGGTTGTTTCTCCTTAACATGTATAATTGGTCATAACGGGAGTAAGTGGGTCATAATGAGTATGATTAGAACTTATTGGGTGCAATTGAGATATAATGGGTCAAAATGGTTCGTAATAGCTCGTTATTTGGTAATTTTTGTCTTAGCGGGTATAAGAGATTTGGGTCTCCTTAATAAGTCTAATTGGTCATAACGGGAGTAATTGGGTCATAACTAGTAAGATTAGAACTTATTTGGTGCATTTGAGATATAATGGGTCATAATGGTCCGTAATGGCTCGTTATTGGTTAATTTTTATCTTAGTGGGTATAAGGGGTTTGTGTGTCCTTAACAAGTCTAATTGCTCATAATGAGTATGATTAGAACTTTATTGGGTGCAATTAAGATATAATGGGTTAATGGCCCGTAATGGCTCGTTATTAGATAACTTTTGTCTTAACGGGTATAAAGATTTGTGTCTCCTTAACAAGTCTTATTGGTCATAACGGGAGTAAATGGGCCATAACAAGTATGATTAGAACTTATTGGGTGCAATCGAGATATAAATGAGTCATAATGGTCCGTAATGGCTCGTTAATGGGTAAATTTTGTCTTACTGGGCATAAGGGGTTTGTGTCTCCTTAACAAGTCTAATTGCTCATTACTGGAGTAAATGGGTCATAATGAGTATGATTAGAACTTATTGGGTGCAATTGAGCTATAATGGGTCATAATGGTCCGTAATGGCTCGTTATTGGCTAATTTTGGTCTTAGTGGGTATATGGCGTTTGTGATTCCTTAACATGTATAATTGGTCATAACGGGAGTAGTGGGTCATAATTAGTATTATATGAACTTATTGGGTGCAACTGAGATATAATGGGTCATAACGGTCCGTAATGGCTCGTTATTGGGTAATTTTTGTCTTAGCGGGTATAAGAGGTTTGTGTCTCCTTAACAAGTCTAATTTGTCATAACGGGAGTAAATGGCTCGTTATTGGGTAATTTGTGTCTTAGCGGGTATAAGAGGTTTGTGTCTCCTTAACAAGTCTAATTGGTCATAACGGGACTAAATGGGTCATAACGAGTATGATTAGAACTTATTGGTTACAATTGAGATATAATGGGTCATAATGGTCCGTAATGGCTCGTTATTGGGTAATTTTGTTCTTAGTGGGTATACGACGTTTGTGTCTCCTTAACATGTATAATTGGTCATAACGGGAGTAAATGGATCAAAATTAGTATGATTAGAACTTATTGGGTGTAACTGAGATATAATAGGTCATAGTGTTCCATAATGGCTCGTTATAGGGTAATTTTGGTATTAGCTGGTATAAGGGGTTTGTGTCTCGTTAACAAGTCTAATTGCTCATAACTGGAGTAAATGGGTCATAATGAGTATGATTTGAACTTATTGGTTACAACTGAGATATAATGGGTCATAATGGTCCGTAATGGCTCGTTATTGGGTAATTTTTGTCTTAGCGGGTATAAGAGGTTTGTGTCTCCTTAACAACTCTAATTGGTCATAACGGGAGTAATTGGGTCATAACTAGTAAGATTAGAACTTATTGGGTGCATTTGAGATATAATGGGTCATAATAGTCCGTAATGGCTCGTTATTGGGTAATTTTGGTCTTAGTGGGTATATTGGGTTTGTTTCTCCTTAACATGTATAATTGGTCATAACGGGAGTAAGTGGGTCATAATGAGTATGATTAGAACTTATTGGGTGCAATTGAGCTATAATGGGTCATAATGGTCCGTAATGGCTCGTTATTGGCTAATTTTGCTCTTAGTGGGTATATGGCGTTTATGACTCCTTAACATGTATAATTGGTCATAACGGGAGTAGTGGGTCATAATTAGAATTATATGAACTTATTGGGTGCAACTGAGATATAATGGGTCATAATGGTCCGTAATGGCTCGTTATTGGGTAATTTTTGTCTTAGCGGGTGTAAGAGGTTTGTGTCTCCTTAACAAGTCTAATATGTCATAACGGGAGTAAATGGCTCGTTATTGGGTAATTTGTGTCTTAGCGGGTACAAGAGGTTTGTGTCTCCTTAACAAGTCTAATTGGTCGTTACGGGAGTAAATGTGTCAAAATGAGTATGATCTGAACTTATTGGTTACAATTGAGATATAATGGGTCATAATGGTCCGTAGAGGCTCGTTATTGGGTAAACTTGTTCTTGGTGGGTATAAGGGGGTTGGGTCTTCTCAACAATTATAATTGGTCATAACGGGAGTAAATGGATCAAAATTAGTATGATTAGAACTTATTGGGTGTAACTGAGATATAACTGGTCATAGTGGTCCGTAATCTCTCGTTATAGGGTAATTTTGGTATTATGGGTATAAGGGGTTTGTGTCTCTTAAACAATTATAATTGGTCATTACGGGAGTAAATGGTTCATAATTAGTATGATTAGTACTTATTAGGTGTAATTAAGATATAACGAGTCATAGTGGTTCATAATGGCTCGATATAGGGTAATCTTGGTCTTAGTGGTATAAGGGCTTTGTGTCTCCTTAAGAAGTCTAAGTGGTCATAACGGGAGTAAGTGGGTCATAATGAGTATGATTAGAACTTAATGGGTGCAACTGAGATATAATGGGTCATAATGATCCGTAATGGCTCGTTATAGGGTAATTTTTGTCTAAGCGGGGTATAAGAGGTTTGTGTCTCCTTAAACAAGTCTAATTGGTCATAACGGGAGTAAATGGCTCGTTATTTGGTAATTTTTGTCTTAGCATGTATAAGAGGTTTGTGTCTCCTTAACAAGTCTAATTGGTCGTAACGGGAGTAAACGAGTCAAAATGAGTAGGATTTTAACTTATTGGTTGAAATTAAGATAATATTGGGTCATAATGGTCCGTAATGTCTCGTTATTGGGTAATTTTGGTCTTAATGGGTATATTGGGTTTGTTTCTCCTTAACATGTATAATTGGTCATAACGGGAGTAAGTGGGTCATAATGAGTATGATTAGAACTTATTGGGTGCAATTGAGATATAATGGGTCAAAATGGTTCGTAATAGCTCGTTATTTGGTAATTTTTGTCTTAGCGGGTATAAGAGATTTGGGTCTCCTTAACAAGTGTAATTGGTCATAACGGGAGTAATTGGGTCATAACTAGTAAGATTAGAACTTATTGGGTGCATTTGAGATATAATGGGTCATAATGGTCCGTAATGGCTCGTTATTGGTTAATTTTTATCTTAGTGGGTATAAGGGGTTTGTGTGTCCTTAACAAGTCTAATTGCTCATAATGAGTATGATTAGAACTTTATTGGGTGCAATTAAGATATAATGGGTTAATGGCCCGTAATGGCTCGTTATTAGATAACTTTTGTCTTAACGGGTATAAAGATTTGTGTCTCCTTAACAAGTCTTATTGGTCATAACGGGAGTAAATGGGTCATAACTAGTATGATTAGAACTTATTGGGTGCAATCGAGATATAAATGAGTCATAATGGTCCGTAATGGCTCGTTAATGGGTAAATTTTGTCTTACCGGGCATAAGGGGTTTGTGTCTCCTTAACAAGTCTAATTGCTCATTACTGGAGTAAATGGGTCATAATGAGTATGATTAGAACTTATTGGGTGCAATTGAGCTATAATGGGTCATAATGGTCCGTAATGGCTCGTTATTGGCTAATTTTGGTCTTAGTGGGTATATGGCGTTTGTGACTCCTTAACATGTATAATTGGTCATAACGGGAGTAGTGGGTCATAATTAGTATTATATGAACTTACTGGGTGCAACTGAGATATAATGGGTCATAATGGTCCGTAATGGCTCGTTATTTGGTAATTTTTGTCTTAGCGGGTATAAGAGGTTTGTGTCTCCTTAACAAGTCTAATTTGTCATAACGGGAGTAAATGGCTCGTTATTGGGTAATTTGTGTCTTAGCGGGTATAAGAGGTTTGTGTCTCCTTAACAAGTCTAATTGGTCATAACGGGAGTAAATGGGTCATAACGAGTATGATTAGAACTTATTGGTTACAATTGAGATATAATGGGTCATAATGGTCCGTAATGGCTCGTTATTGGGTAATTTTGTTCTTAGTGGGTATACGGCGTTTGTGTCTCCTTAACATGTATAATTGGTCATAACGGGAGTAAATGGATCAAAATTAGTATGATTAGAACTTATTGGGTGTAACTGAGATATAATAGGTCATAGTGTTCCATAATGGCTCGTTATAGGGTAATTTTGGTATTAGCTGGTATAAGGGGTTTGTGTCTCGTTAACAAGTCAAATTGCTCATAACTGGAGTAAATGGGTCATAATGAGTATGATTTGAACTTATTGGTTACAACTGAGATATAATGGGTCATAATGGTCCGTAATGGTTCGTTATTGGGTAATTTTTGTCTTAGCGGGTATAAGAGGTTTCTGTCTCCTTAACAACTCTAATTGGTCATAACGGGAGTAATTGGGTCATAACTAGTAAGATTAGAACTTATTGGGTGCATTTGAGATATTATGGGTCATAATGGTCCGTAATGGCTCGTTATTGGGTAATTTTGGTCTGAGTGGGTATATTGGGTTTGTTTCTCCTTAACATGTATAATTGGTCATAACGGGAGTAAGTGGGTCATAATGAGTATGATTAGAACTTATTGGGTGCAATTGAGCTATAATGGGTCATAATGGTCCGTAATGGCTCGTTATTGGCTAATTTTGCTCTTAGTGGGTATATGGCGTTTATGACTCCTTAACATGTATAATTGGTCATAACAGGAGTAGTGGGTCATAATTAGTATTATATGAACTTATTGGGTGCAACTGAGATATAATGGGTCATAATGGTCCGTAATGGCTCGTTATTGGGTAATTTTTGTCTTAGCGGGTATAGGAGGTTTGTGTCTCCTTAACAAGTCTAATATGTCATAACGGGAGTAAATGGCTCGTTATTGGGTAATTTGTGTCTTAGCGGGTATAAGAGGTTTGTGTCTCCTTAACAAGTCTAATTGGTCGTTACGGGAGTAAATGGGTCAAAATGAGTATGATCTGAACTTATTGGTTACAATTGAGATATAATGGGTCATAATGGTCCGTAGAGGCTCGTTATTGGGTAAATTTGTTCTTGGTGGGTATAAGGGGGTTGGGTCTTCTCAACAATTATAATTGGTCATAACGGGAGTAAATGGATCAAAATTAGTATGATTAGAACTTATTGGGTGTAACTGAGATATAACTGGTCATAGTGGTCCGTAATCTCTCGTTATAGGGTAATTTTGGTATTATGGGTATAAGGGGTTTGTGTCTCTTAAACAATTATAATTGGTCATTACGGGAGTAAATGGTTCATAATTAGTATGATTAGTACTTATTAGGTGTAATTAAGATATAACGAGTGATAGTGGTTCATAATGGCTCGATATAGGGTAATCTTGGTCTTAGTGGTATAAGGGGTTTCTGTCTCCTTAAGAAGTCTAATTGGTCATAACGGGAGAAAGTGGGTCATAATGAGTATGATTAGAACTTAATGGGTGCAACTGAGATATAATGGGTCTTAATGATCCGTAATGGCTCATTATAGGGTAATTTTTGTCTAAGCGGGGTATAAGAGGTTTGTGTCTCCTTAAACAAGTCTAATTGGTCATAACGGGAGTAAATGGCTCGTTATTTGGTAATTTTTGTCTTAGCATGTATAAGAGGTTTGTGTCTCCTTAACAAGTGTAATTGGTCGTAACGGGAGTAAACGAGTCAAAATGAGTAGGATTTGAACTTATTGGTTGAAATTGAGATAATATGGGTCATAATGGTCCGTAATGTCTCGTTATTGGGTAATTTTGGTCTTAATGGGTATATTGGGTTTGTTTCTCCTTAACATGTATAATTGGTCATAACGGGAGTAAGTGGGTCATAATGAGTATGATTAGAACTTATTGGGTGCAATTGAGATATAATGGGTCAAAATGGTTCGTAATGGCTCGTTATTTGGTAATTTTTGTCTTAGCCGCGTATAAGAGATTTGGGTCTCCTTAACAAGTCTAATTTGTCATAACGGGAGTAAATGGCTCGTTATTGGGTAATTTGTGTCTTAGCGGGTATAAGAGGTTTGTGTCTCCTTAACAAGTCTAATTGGTCATAACGGGAGTAAATGGGTCATAACGAGTATGATTAGAACTTATTGGTTACAATTGAGATATAATGGTTCATAATGGTCCGTAATGGCTCGTTATTGGGTAATTTTGTTCTTAGTGGGTCATAATTAGTTTGTTTCTCCTTAACATGTATAATTGGTCATAACGGGAGTAAGTGGGTCATAATGAGTATGATTAGAACTTAATGGGTGCAACTGAGATATAATGGGTCATAATGATCCGTAATGGCTCGTTATAGGGTAATTTTTGTCTAAGCGGGGTATAAGAGGTTTGTGTCTCCTTAAACAAGTCTAATTGGTCATAACGGGAGTAAATGGCTCGTTATTTGGTAATTTTTGTCTTAGCATGTATAAGAGGTTTGTGTCTCCTTAACAAGTCTAATTGGTCGTAACGGGAGTAAACGAGTCAAAAAGAGTAGGATTTTAACTTATTGGTTGAAATTGAGATAATATGGGTCATAATGGTCCGTAATGTCTCGTTATTGGGTAATTTTGGTCTTAATGGGTATATTGGGTTTGTTTCTCCTTAACATGTATAATTGGTCATAACGGGAGTAAGTGGGTCATAATGAGTATGATTAGAACTTATTGGGTGCAATTGAGATATAATGGGTCAAAATGGTTCGTAATAGCTCGTTATTTGGTAATTTTTGTCTTAGCGGGTATAAGAGATTTGGGTCTCCTTAATAAGTCTAATTGGTCATAACGGGAGTAATTGGGTCATAACTAGTATGATTAGAACTTATTGGGTGCATTTGAGATATAATGGGTCATAATGGTCCGTAATGGCTCGTTATTGGTTAATTTTTATCTTAGTGGGTATAAGGGGTTTGTGTGTCCTTAACAAGTCTAATTGCTCATAATGAGTATGATTATAACTTTATTGGGTGCAATTAAGATATAATGGGTTAATGGCCCGTAATGGCTCGTTATTAGATAACTTTTGTCTTAACGGGTATAAAGATTTGTGTCTCCTTAACAAGTCTTATTGGTCATAACGGGAGTAAATGGGTCATAATGAGTATGATTAGAAGTTATTGGCTACAATTGAGATATAATGGGTAATAATGGTCCGTAATGGCTCGTTATTGGATAATTTTGTTCTTAGTGGGTATAAGGCGTTTGTGACTCCTTAACATGTATAATTGGTCATAACGGGAGTAGTGGGTCATAATTAGTATTATATAAACTTATTGGGTGCAACTGAGATATAATGGGTCATAATGGTCCGTAATGGCTCGTTATTGGGTAATTTTTGTCTTAGCGGGTATAAGAGGTTTGTGTCTCCTTAACAAGTCTCATTGCTCATTACTGGAGTAAATGGGTCATAATGAGTATGATTAGAACTTATTGGGTGCAATTGAGCTATAATGGGTCATAATGGTCCGTAATGGCTCGTTATTGGCTAATTTTGGTCTTAGTGGGTATATGGCGTTTGTGACTCCTTAACATGTATAATTGGTCATAACGGGAGTAGTGGGTCATAATTAGTATTATATGAACTTATTGGGTGCAACTGAGATATAATGGGTCATAATGGTCCGTAATGGCTCGTTATTGGGTAATTTTTGTCTTAGCGGGTATAAGAGGTTTGTGTCTCCTTAACAAGTCTAATTTGTCATAACGGGAGTAAATGGCTCGTTATTGGGTAATTTGTGTCTTAGCGGGTATAAGAGGTTTGTGTCTCCTTAACAAGTCTAATTGGTCATAACGGGAGTAAATGGGTCATAACGAGTATGATTAGAACTTATTGGTTACAATTGAGATATAATGGGTCATAATGGTCCGTAATGGCTCGTTATTGGGTAATTTTGTTCTTAGTGGGTATACGGCGTTTGTGTCTCCTTAACATGTATAATTGGTCATAACGGGAGTAAATGGATCAAAATTAGTATGATTAGAACTTATTGGGTGTAACTGAGATATAATAGGTCATAGTGTTCCATAATGGCTCGTTATAGGGTAATTTTGGTATTAGCTGGTATAAGGGGTTTGTGTCTCGTTAACAAGTTTAATTGCTCATAACTGGAGTAAATGGGTCATAATGAGTATGATTTGAACTTATTGGTTACAACTGAGATATAATGGGGCATAATGGTCCGTAATGGCTCGTTATTGGGTAATTTTTGTCTTAGCGGGTATAAGAGATTTGGGTCTCCTTAACAAGTCTAATTGGTCATAACGGGAGTAATTGGGTCATAACTAGTAAGATTAGAACTTATTGGGTGCATTTGAGATATAATGGGTCATAATGGTCCGTAATGGCTCGTTATTGGTTAATTTTTATCTTAGTGGGTATAAGGTGTTTGTGTGTCCTTAACAAGTCTAATTGCTCATAATGAGTATGATTAGAACTTATTGGGTGCAATTAAGATATAATGGGTTAATGGGCCCGTAATGGCTCGTTATTAGATAACTATTGTCTTAACGAATATAAAGATTTGTGTCTCCTTAACAAGTCTTATTGGTCATAACGGGAGTAATGGGTCATAATGAGTATGATTAGAACTTATTGGTTACAGTTGAGATATAATGGGTCATAATGGTCCGTAATGGCTCGGTATTGGGTAATTTTGTTCTTAGTGGGTATAAGGCGTTTGTGTCTCCTTAACATGTATAATTGGTCATAACGGGAGTAAATGGGTCAAAATTAGTATGATTAGAACTTATTTGGTGTAACTGAGGTATAATAGGTCTTAGTGGTCCGTAATGGCTCGTTATAGGGCAATTTTGGTATTAGTGGGTAATAAGGGGTTTGTGTCTCGTAAACATGTCTAATTGCTCATAACTAGAGTAAATGGGTCATAATGAGTATGATTTGAACTTATTGGTTACAACTGAGATATAGTGGGTCATAATGGTCCGTAATGTCTCGTTATTGGGTAATTTTTGTCTTAGTGGGTATAAGAGGTTTGTGTCTCCTTAACAACTCTAATTGGTCATAACGGGAGTAATTGGGTCATAACTAGTAAGATTAGAACTTATTGGGTGCATTTGAGATATAATGGGTCATAATTGTCCGTAATGGCTCGTTATTGGGTAATTTTGGTCTTAGTGGGTATATTGGGTTTGTTTCTCCTTAACATGTATAATTGGTCATAACGGGAGTAAGTGGGTCATAATGAGTATGATTAGAACTTATTGGGTGCAACTGAGATATAATGGGTCATAATGGTCCGTAATGGCTCGTTATTGGTTAATTTTTATCTTAGTAGGTATAAGGGGTTTGTGTGTCCTTCACAAGTCTAATTGGTCATAATTAGTATGATTAGAACTTATTGGGTGCAATTGAGATAAAATGGGTTAATGGCCCGTAATGGCTCGTTATAGGGTAATTGTGGTATTAGCGGGTATAAGGGGTTTGTGTCTCGTTAACAAGTCTAATTGCTCATAACTGGAGTAAATGGGTCATGATGAGTATGATTAGAACTTATTGGTTGTAATTGAGATATAATGGGTCATAATGGTCCGTAATGTCTAGTTATTGGGTAATTTTGGTCTTAGTGGGTATATTGGGTTTGTTTCTCCTTAACATGTATAATTGGTCATAACGGGAGTAAGTGGGTCATAATGAGTATTATATGAACTTATTGGGTGCAACTGAGATATAATGGGTCATAATGGTTCGTAATAGCTCGTTATTTGGTAATTTTTGTCTTAGCGGGTATAAGAGATTTGGGTCTCCTTAACAACTCTAATTGGTTATAACGGGAGTAATGGGTCATAATGATAATGATTTGAACTTATTGGTTACAACTGAGATATAATGGGTCATAATGGTCCGTAATGGCTCGTTATTGGGTAATTTTTGTCTTAGCGGGTATAAGAGGTTCGTGTCTCCTTAACAAGTCTAATTGGTCATAACGGAAGTAATGGGTCATAATGATAATGATTTGAACTTATTGGTTACAACTTAGATATAATGGGTCATAATGGTCCGTAATGGCTCGTTATTGGGTAATTTTTGTCTTAGCGGGTATAAGTGGTTTGTGTCTCTTTAACAAGTCTAATTGGTAGTTACGGGAGTAAATGGGTCAAAATGAGTATGATATGAACTTATTGGTTAGAATTGAGATATAATGGGTCATAATGGTCCGTAGAGGCTCGTTATTGGGTAAATTTGTTCTTGGTGGGTATAAGGGGGTTGGGTCTTCTCAACAATTATAATTGGTCATAACGGGAGTAAATGGATCAAAATTAGTATGATTAGAACTTATTGGGTGTAACTGAGATATAACTGGTCACAGTGGTCCGTAATCTCTCGTTATAGGGTAATTTTGGTATTATTGGGTATAAGGGGTTTGTGTCTCTTAAACAATTATAATTGGTCATTACGAGAGTAAATGGTTCATAATTAGTATGTAGTACTTATTAGGTGTAATTAAGATATAACGAGTCCTAATGGTTCATAATGGCTCGATATAGGGTAATCTTGGTCTTAGTGGTATAAGGGGTTTGTGTCTCCTTAAGAAGTCTAATTGGTCATAACGGGAGTAAGTGGGTCATAATGAGTATGATTAGAACTTAATGGGTGCAACTGAGATATAATGGGTCATAATGATCCGTAATGGCTCGTTATAGGGTAATTTTTGTCTAAGCGGGGTATAAGAGGTTTGTGTCTCCTTAAACAAGTCTAATTGGTCATAACTGGAGTAAATGGCTCGTTAATGGTTGTAATTGAGATATAATGGGTCATAATGGTCCGTAATGTCTCGTTATTGGGTAATTTTGGTCTTAATGGGTATATTGGGTTTGTTTCTACTTAACATGTATAATTGGTCATAACGGGAGTAATTGGGTCATAATGAGTATGATTAGAACTTATTGGGTGCAACTGAGATATAATGGGTCAAAATGGTTCGTAATGGCTCGTTATTTGGTAATTTTTGTCTTAGCGGGTATAAGAGATTTGGGTCTCCTTAACAAGTCTAATTGGTCATAACGGGAGGAATTGGGTCATAACTAGTAAGATTAGAACTTATTGGGTGCATTTGAGATATAATGGGTCATAATGGTCCGTAATGGCTCGTTATTGGTTAATTTTTATCTTAGTGGGTATAAGGGATTTGTGTGTCCTTAACAAGTCTAATTGCTTATAATGAGTATGATTAGAACTTATTGGGTGCAATTAAGATATAATGGGTTAATGGCCCGTAATGGCTCGTTATTAGATAACTTTTGTCTTAACGGGTATAAAGATTTGTGTCTCCTTAACAAGTCTTATTGGTCATAACGGGAGTAAATGGGTCATAATGAGTATGATTAGAACTTATTGGTTACAATTGAGATATAATGGGTCATAATGGTCCGTAATGGCTTGTTATTGGGTAATTTTGTTCTTAGTGGGTATAAGGCGTTTGTGTCTCCTTAACATGTATAATTGGTCATAACGGGAGTAAATGGATCAAAATTTGTATGATTAGAACTTATTGGGTGTAACTGAGATATAATAGGTCATAGTGGTCCGTAATGGCTCGTTATAGGGTAATTTTGGTATTAACTTATTGGGTGCATTTGAGATATAATGGGTCATAATGGTCCGTAACGGCTCGTTATTGGTTAATTTTTATCTTAGTGGGTATAAGGTGTTTGTGTGTCCGTAACAAGTCTAATTGCTCATAATGAGTATGATTAGAACTTATTGGGTGCAATTAAGATATAATGGGTTAATGGCCCGTAATGGCTCGTTATTAGATAACTTTTGTCTTAACGTGTATAAAGATTTGTGCCTTAACAAGTCTTATTGGTCATAAGGGAGTAAATGGGTCATAATGAGTATGATTAGAACTTATTGGTTACAATTGAGATATAATGGGTCATAATGGTCCGTAGAGGCTCGTTATTGGGTAAATTTTGTCTTATCGGACATAAGGGGTTTGTGTCTCCTTAACAAGTCTAATTGCTCATTACTGGAGTAAATGGGTCATAATGAGTATGATTAGAATTTATTGGGTGCAATTGAGCTATAATGGGCCATAATGGTCCGTAATGGCTCGTTATTGGCTAATTTTGGTCTTTGTGGGTATATGGCGTTTGTGACTCCTTAACATGTATAATTGGTCATAACGGGAGTAGTGGGTCATAATTAGTATAATATGAACTTATTGGGTGCAACTGAGATATAATGGGTCATAATGGTCCGTAATGGCTCGTTATTGGGTTATATTTTGTCTTAGCGGGTATAAGAGGTTTGTGTCTCCTTAACAAGTCTAATTTGTCATAACGGGAGTAAATGGCTCGTTATTGGGTAATTTGTGTCTTAGCGGGTATAAGAGGTTTGTGTCTCCTTAACAAGTCTAATTGGTCGTTACGGGAGTAAATGGGTCAAAATGAGTATCATCTGAACTTATTGGTTACAATTGAGATATAATGGGTCATAATGGTCCGTAGAGGCTCGTTATTGGGTAAATTTGTTCTTGGTGGGTATAAGGGGGTTGGGTCTTCTCAACAATTATAATTGGTCATAACAGGAGTAAATGGATCAAAATTAGTATGATTAGAAGTAATTTTGGTCTTAGTGGGTATATGGCGTTTGTGACTCCTTAACATGTATAATTGGTCATAACGGGAGTAGTGGGTCATAATTAGTATTATATGAAATTATTGGGTGCAACTGAGATATAATGGGTCATAATGGTCGTTAATGGCTCGTTATTTGGTAATTTTTGTCTTAGCGGGTATAAGAGGTTTGTGTCTCCTTAACAACTCTAATTGGTCATAACGGGAGTAATTGGGTCATAACTAGTAAGATTAGAACTTATTGGGTGCATTTGAGATATAATGGGTCATAATGGTCCGTAATGGCTCGTTATTGGGTAATTTTGGTCTTAGTGGGTATATTGGGTTTGTTTCTCCTTAACATGTATAATTGGTCATAACGGGAGTAAGTGGGTCATAATGAGTATGATTAGAACTTATTGGGTGCAACTGAGATATAATGGGTCATAATGGTCCGTAATGGCTCGTTATTGGTTAATTTTTATCTTAGTACCTAAGGGGTTTGTGTGTCATTCACAAGTCTAATTGGTCATAATGAGTATGATTAGAACTTATTGGGTGCAATTGAGATATAATGGGTTAATGGCCCGTAATGGCTCGTTATAGGGTAATTGTGGTATTAGCGGGTATAAGGGGTTTGTGTCTCGTTAACAAGTCTAATTGCTCATAACTGGAGTAAATGGGTCATAATGAGTATGATTAGAACTTATTGGTTGTAATTGAGATATAATGGGTCATAACGGTCCGTAATGTCTAGTAATTGGGTAATTTTGGTCTTAGTGGATATATTGGGTTTGTTTCTCCTTAACATGTATAATTGGTCATAACGGGAGTAAGTGGGTCATAATGAGTATTATATGAACTTATTGGGTGCAACTGAGATATAATGGGTCATAATGGTCCGTAATGGCTCGTTATTGGGTAATTTTTGTCTTAGCGGGTATAAGAGGTTTGTGTCTCTTTAACAAGTCTAATTGGTCATAACGGGAGTAAATGGGTCATAACTAGTATGATTAGAACTTATTGGGTGCAATTGAGATATAAATGAGTCATAATGGTCCGTAATGTCTCGTTAATGGGTAAATTTTGTCTTATCGGACATAAGGGGTTTGTGTCTCCTTAACAAGTCTAATTGCTCATTACTGGAGTAAATGGGTCATAATGAGTATGATTAGAATTTATTGGGTGCAATTGAGCTATAATGGGCCATAATGGTCCGTAATGGCTCGTTATTGGCTAATTTTGGTCTTTGTGGGTATATGGCGTTTGTGACTCCTTAACATGTATAATTGGTCATAACGGGAGTAGTGGGTCATAATTAGTATAATATGAACTTATTGGGTGCAACTGAGATATAATGGGTCATAATGGTCCGTAATGGCTCGTTATTGGGTTATATTTTGTCTTAGCGGGTATAAGAGGTTTGTGTCTCCTTAACAAGTCTAATTTGTCATAACGGGAGTAAATGGCTCGTTATTGGGTAATTTGTGTCTTAGCGGGTATAAGAGGTTTGTGTCTCCTTAACAAATCTAATTGGTCGTTACGGGAGTAAATGGGTCAAAATGAGTATCATCTGAACTTATTGGTTACAATTGAGATATAATGGGTCATAATGGTCCGTAGAGGCTCGTTATTGGGTAAATTTGTTCTTGGTGGGTATAAGGGGGTTGGGTCTTCTCAACAATTATAATTGGTCATAACAGGAGTAAATGGATCAAAATTAGTATGATTAGAAGTAATTTTGGTCTTAGTGGGTATATGGCGTTTGTGACTCCTTAACATGTATAATTGGTCATAACGGGAGTAGTGGGTCATAATTAGTATTATACGAAATTATTGGGTGCAACTGAGATATAATGGGTCATAATGGTCGTTAATGGCTCGTTATTGGGTAATTTTTGTCTTAGCGGGTATAAGAGGTTTGTGTCTCCTTAACAACTCTAATTGGTCATAACGGGAGTAATTGGGTCATAACTAGTAAGATTAGAACTTATTGGGTGCATTTGAGATATAATGGGTCATAATGGTCCGTAATGGCTCGTTATTGGGTAATTTTGGTCTTAGTGGGTATATTGGGTTTGTTTCTCCTTAACAGGTATAATTGGTCATAACGGGAGTAAGTGGGTCATAATGAGTATGATTAGAACTTATTGGGTGCAACTGAGATATAATGGGTCATAATGGTCCGTAATGGCTCGTTATTGGTTAATTTTTATCTTAGTACCTAAGGGGTTTGTGTGTCATTCACAAGTCTAATTGGTCATAATGAGTATGATTAGAACTTATTGGGTGCAATTGAGATATAATGGGTTAATGGCCCGTAATGGCTCGTTATAGGGTAATTGTGGTATTAGCGGGTATAAGGGGTTTGTGTCTCGTTAACAAGTCTAATTGCTCATAACTGGAGTAAATGGGTCATAATGAGTATGATTAGAACTTATTGGTTGTAATTGAGATATAATGGGTCATAACGGTCCGTAATGTCTAGTAATTGGGTAATTTTGGTCTTAGTGGATATATTGGGTTTGTTTCTCCTTAACATGTATAATTGGTCATAACGGGAGTAAGTGGGTCATAATGAGTATTATATGAACTTATTGGGTGCAACTGAGATATAATGGGTCATAATGGTCCGTAATGGCTCGTTATTGGGTAATTTTGTTCTTAGTGGGTATACGGCGTTTGTGTCTCCTTAACATGTATAATTGGTCATAACGGGAGTAAATGGATCAAAATTAGTATGATTAGAACTTATTGGGTGTAACTGAGATATAATAGGTCATAGTGTTCCATAATGGCTCGTTATAGGGTAATTTTGGTATTAGCTGGTATAAGGGGTTTGTGTCTCGTTAACAAGTCAAATTGCTCATAACTGGAGTAAATGGGTCATAATGAGTATGATTTGAACTTATTGGTTACAACTGAGATATAATGGGTCATAATGGTGCGTAATGGTTCGTTATTGGGTAATTTTTGTCTTAGCGGGTATAAGAGGTTTCTGTCTCCTTAACAACTCTAATTGGTCATAACGGGAGTAATTGGGTCATAACTAGTAAGATTAGAACTTATTGGGTGCATTTGAGATATTATGGGTCATAATGGTCCGTAATGGCTCGTTATTGGGTAATTTTGGTCTGAGTGGGTATATTGGGTTTGTTTCTCCTTAACATGTATAATTGGTCATAACGGGAGTAAGTGGGTCATAATGAGTATGATTAGAACTTATTGGGTGCAATTGAGCTATAATGGGTCATAATGGTCCGTAATGGCTCGTTATTGGCTAATTTTGCTCTTAGTGGGTATATGGCGTTTATGACTCCTTAACATGTATAATTGGTCATAACAGGAGTAGTGGGTCATAATTAGTATTATATGAACTTATTGGGTGCAACTGAGATATAATGGGTCATAATGGTCCGTAATGGCTCGTTATTGGGTAATTTTTGTCTTATCGGGTATAAGAGGTTTGTGTCTCCTTAACAAGTCTAATATGTCATAACGGGAGTAAATGGCTCGTTATTGGGTAATTTGTGTCTTAGCGGGTATAAGAGGTTTGTGTCTCCTTAACAAGTCTAATTGGTCGTTACGGGAGTAAATGGGTCAAAATGAGTATGATCTGAACTTATTGGTTACAATTGAGATATAATGGGTCATAATGGTCCGTAGAGGCTCGTTATTGGGTAAATTTGTTCTTGGTGGGTATAAGGGGGTTGGGTCTTCTCAACAATTATAATTGGTCATAACGGGAGTAAATGGATCAAAATTAGTATGATTAGAACTTATTGGGTGTAACTGAGATATAACTGGTCATAGTGGTCCGTAATCTCTCGTTATAGGGTAATTTTGGTATTATGGGTATAAGGGGTTTGTGTCTCTTAAACAATTATAATTGGTCATTACGGGAGTAAATGGTTCATAATTAGTATGATTAGTACTTATTAGGTGTAATTAAGATATAACGAGTGATAGTGGTTCATAATGGCTCGATATAGGGTAATCTTGGTCTTAGTGGTATAAGGGGTTTCTGTCTCCTTAAGAAGTCTAATTGGTCATAACGGGAGAAAGTGGGTCATAATGAGTATGATTAGAACTTAATGGGTGCAACTGAGATATAATGGGTCATAATGATCCGTAATGGCTCATTATAGGGTAATTTTTGTCTAAGCGGGGTATAAGAGGTTTGTGTCTCCTTAAACAAGTCTAATTGGTCATAACGGGAGTAAATGGCTCGTTATTTGGTAATTTTTGTCTTAGCATGTATAAGAGGTTTGTGTCTCCTTAACAAGTGTAATTGGTCGTAACGGGAGTAAACGAGTCAAAATGAGTAGGATTTGAACTTATTGGTTGAAATTGAGATAATATGGGTCATAATGGTCCGTAATGTCTCGTTATTGGGTAATTTTGGTCTTAATGGGTATATTGGGTTTGTTTCTCCTTAACATGTATAATTGGTCGTAACGGGAGTAAGTGGGTCATAATGAGTATGATTAGAACTTATTGGGTGCAATTGAGATATAATGGGTCAAAATGGTTCGTAATGGCTCGTTATTTGGTAATTTTTGTCTTAGCCGCGTATAAGAGATTTGGGTCTCCTTAACAAGTCTAATTTGTCATAACGGGAGTAAATGGCTCGTTATTGGGTAATTTGTGTCTTAGCGGGTATAAGAGGTTTGTGTCTCCTTAACAAGTCTAATTGGTCATAACGGGAGTAAATGGGTCATAACGAGTATGATTAGAACTTATTGGTTACAATTGAGATATAATGGTTCATAATGGTCCGTAATGGCTCGTTATTGGGTAATTTTGTTCTTAGTGGGTCATAATTAGTTTGTTTCTCCTTAACATGTATAATTGGTCATAACGGGAGTAAGTGGGTCATAATGAGTATGATTAGAACTTAATGGGTGCAACTGAGATATAATGGGTCATAATGATCCGTAATGGCTCGTTATAGGGTAATTTTTGTCTAAGCGGGGTATAAGAGGTTTGTGTCTCCTTAAACAAGTCTAATTGGTCATAACGGGAGTAAATGGCTCGTTATTTGGTAATTTTTGTTTTAGCATGTATAAGAGGTTTGTGTCTCCTTAACAAGTCTAATTGGTCGTAACGGGAGTAAACGAGTCAAAAAGAGTAGGATTTTAACTTATTGGTTGAAATTGAGATAATATGGGTCATAATGGTCCGTAATGTCTCGTTATTGGGTAATTTTGGTCTTAATGGGTATATTGGGTTTGTTTCTCCTTAACATGTATAATTGGTCATAACGGGAGTAAGTGGGTCATAATGAGTATGATTAGAACTTATTGGGTGCAATTGAGATATAATGGGTCAAAATGGTTCGTAATAGCTCGTTATTTGGTAATTTTTGTCTTAGCGGGTATAAGAGATTTGGGTCTCCTTAATAAGTCTAATTGGTCATAACGGGAGTAATTGGGTCATAACTAGTATGATTAGAACTTATTGGGTGCATTTGAGATATAATGGGTCATAATGGTCCGTAATGGCTCGTTATTGGTTAATTTTTATCTTAGTGGGTATAAGGGGTTTGTGTGTCCTTAACAAGTCTAATTGCTCATAATGAGTATGATTATAACTTTATTGGGTGCAATTAAGATATAATGGGTTAATGGCCCGTAATGGCTCGTTATTAGATAACTTTTGTCCTAACGGGTATAAAGATTTGTGTCTCCTTAACAAGTCTTATTGGTCATAACGGGAGTAAATGGGTCATAATGAGTATGATTAGAAGTTATTGGCTACAATTGAGATATAATGGGTAATAATGGTCCGTAATGGCTCGTTATTGGATAATTTTGTTCTTAGTGGGTATAAGGCGTTTGTGACTCCTTAACATGTATAATTGGTCATAACGGGAGTAGTGGGTCATAATTAGTATTATATAAACTTATTGGGTGCAACTGAGATATAATGGGTCATAATGGTCCGTAATGGCTCGTTATTGGGTAATTTTTGTCTTAGCGGGTATAAGAGGTTTGTGTCTCCTTAACAAGTCTCATTGCTCATTACTGGAGTAAATGGGTCATAATGAGTATGATTAGAACTTATTGGGTGCAATTGAGCTATAATGGGTCATAATGGTCCGTAATGGCTCGTTATTGGCTAATTTTGGTCTTAGTGGGTATATGGCGTTTGTGACTCCTTAACATGTATAATTGGTCATAACGGGAGTAGTGGGTCATAATTAGTATTATATGAACTTATTGGGTGCAACTGAGATATAATGGGTCATAATGGTCCGTAATGGCTCGTTATTGGGTAATTTTTGTCTTAGCGGGTATAAGAGGTTTGTGTCTCCTTAACAAATCTAATTTGTCATAACGGGAGTAAATGGCTCGTTATTGGGTAATTTGTGTCTTAGCGGGTATAAGAGGTTTGTGTCTCCTTAACAAGTCTAATTGGTCATAACGGGAGTAAATGGGTCATAACGAGTATGATTAGAACTTATTGGTTACAATTGAGATATAATGGGTCATAATGGTCCGTAATGGCTCGTTATTGGGTAATTTTGTTCTTAGTGGGTATACGGCGTTTGTGTCTCCTTAACATGTATAATTGGTCATAACGGGAGTAAATGGATCAAAATTAGTATGATTAGAACTTATTGGGTGTAACTGAGATATAATAGGTCATAGTGTTCCATAATGGCTCGTTATAGGGTAATTTTGGTATTAGCTGGTATAAGGGGTTTGTGTCTCGTTAACAAGTCTAATTGCTCATAACTGGAGTAAATGGGTCATAATGAGTATGATTTGAACTTATTGGTTACAACTGAGATATAATGGGGCATAATGGTCCGTAATGGCTCGTTATTGGGTAATTTTTGTCTTAGCGGGTATAAGAGATTTGGGTCTCCTTAACAAGTCTAATTGGTCATAACGGGAGTAATTGGGTCATAACTAGTAAGATTAGAACTTATTGGGTGCATTTGAGATATAATGGGTCATAATGGTCCGTAATGGCTCGTTATTGGTTAATTTTTATCTTAGTGGGTATAAGGTGTTTGTGTGTCCTTAACAAGTCTAATTGCTCATAATGAGTATGATTAGAACTTATTGGGTGCAATTAAGATATAATGGGTTAATGGGCCCGTAATGGCTCGTTATTAGATAACTATTGTCTTAACGGATATAAAGATTTGTGTCTCCTTAACAAGTCTTATTGGTCATAACGGGAGTAATGGGTCATAATGAGTATGATTAGAACTTATTGGTTACAGTTGAGATATAATGGGTCATAATGGTCCGTAATGGCTCGGTATTGGGTAATTTTGTTCTTAGTGGGTATAAGGCGTTTGTGTCTCCTTAACATGTATAATTGGTCATAACGGGAGTAAATGGGTCAAAATTAGTATGATTAGAACTTATTTGGTGTAACTGAGATATAATAGGTCTTAGTGGTCCGTAATGGCTCGTTATAGGGCAATTTTGGTATTAGTGGGTAATAAGGGGTTTGTGTCTCGTAAACATGTCTAATTGCTCATAACTAGAGTAAATGGGTCATAATGAGTATGATTTGAACTTATTGGTTACAACTGAGATATAGTGGGTCATAATGGTCCGTAATGTCTCGTTATTGGGTAATTTTTGTCTTAGTGGGTATAAGAGGTTTGTGTCTCCTTAACAACTCTAATTGGTCATAACGGGAGTAATTGGGTCATAACTAGTAAGTAGAACTTATTGGGTGCATTTGAGATATAATGGGTCATAATTGTCCGTAATGGCTCGTTATTGGGTAATTTTGGTCTTAGTGGGTATATTGGGTTTGTTTCTCCTTAACATGTATAATTGATCATAACGGGAGTAAGTGGGTCATAATGAGTATGATTAGAACTTATTGGGTGCAACTGAGATATAATGGGTCATAATGGTCCGTAATGGCTCGTTATTGGTTAATTTTTATCTTAGTAGGTATAAGGGGTTTGTGTGTACTTCACAAGTCTAATTGGTCATAATTAGTATGATTAGAACTTATTGGGTGCAATTGAGATAAAATGGGTTAATGGCCCGTAATGGCTCGTTATAGGGTAATTGTGGTATTAGCGGGTATAAGGGGTTTGTGTCTCGTTAACAAGTCTAATTGCTCATAACTGGAGTAAATGGGTCATGATGAGTATGATTAGAACTTATTGGTTGTAATTGAGATATAATGGGTCATAATGGTCCGTAATGTCTAGTTATTGGGTAATTTTGGTCTTAGTGGGTATATTGGGTTTGTTTCTCCTTAACATGTATAATTGGTCATAACGGGAGTAAGTGGGTCATAATGAGTATTATATGAACTTATTGGGTGCAACTGAGATATAATGGGTCATAATGGTTCGTAATAGCTCGTTATTTGGTAATTTTTGTCTTAGCGGGTATAAGAGATTTGGGTCTCCTTAACAACTCTAATTGGTTATAACGGGAGTAATGGGTCATAATGATAATGATTTGAACTTATTGGTTACAACTGAGATATAATGGGTCATAATGGTCCGTAATGGCTCGTTATTGGGTAATTTTTGTCTTAGCGGGTATAAGAGGTTCGTGTCTCCTTAACAAGTCTAATTGGTCATAACGGAAGTAATGGGTCATAATGATAATGATTTGAACTTATTGGTTACAACTTAGATATAATGGGTCATAATGGTCCGTAATGGCTCGTTATTGGGTAATTTTTGTCTTAGCGGGTATAAGTGGTTTGTGTCTCTTTAACAAGTCTAATTGGTAGTTACGGGAGTAAATGGGTCAAAATGAGTATGATATGAACTTATTGGTTAGAATTGAGATATAATGGGTCATAATGGTCCGTAGAGGCTCGTTATTGGGTAAATTTGTTCTTGGTGGGTATAAGGGGGTTGGGTCTTCTCAACAATTATAATTGGTCATAACGGGAGTAAATGGATCAAAATTAGTATGATTAGAACTTATTGGGTGTAACTGAGATATAACTGGTCACAGTGGTCCGTAATCTCTCGTTATAGGGTAATTTTGGTATTATTGGGTATAAGGGGTTTGTGTCTCTTAAACAATTATAATTGGTCATTACGAGAGTAAATGGTTCATAATTAGTATGTAGTACTTATTAGGTGTAATTAAGATATAACGAGTCCTAATGGTTCATAATGGCTCGATATAGGGTAATCTTGGTCTTAGTGGTATAAGGGGTTTGTGTCTCCTTAAGAAGTCTAATTGGTCATAACGGGAGTAAGTGGGTCATAATGAGTATGATTAGAACTTAATGGGTGCAACTGAGATATAATGGGTCATAATGATCCGTAATGGCTCGTTATAGGGTAATTTTTGTCTAAGCGGGGTATAAGAGGTTTGTGTCTCCTTAAACAAGTCTAATTGGTCATAACTGGAGTAAATGGCTCGTTAATGGTTGTAATTGAGATATAATGGGTCATAATGGTCCGTAATGTCTCGTTATTGGGTAATTTTGGTCTTAATGGGTATATTGGGTTTGTTTCTACTTAACATGTATAATTGGTCATAACGGGAGTAATTGGGTCATAATGAGTATGATTAGAACTTATTGGGTGCAACTGAGATATAATGGGTCAAAATGGTTCGTAATGGCTCGTTATTTGGTAATTTTTGTCTTAGCGGGTATAAGAGATTTGGGTCTCCTTAACAAGTCTAATTGGTCATAACGGGAGGAATTGGGTCATAACAAGTAAGATTAGAACTTATTGGGTGCATTTGAGATATAATGGGTCATAATGGTCCGTAATGGCTCGTTATTGGTTAATTTTTATCTTAGTGGGTATAAGGGATTTGTGTGTCCTTAACAAGTCTAATTGCTTATAATGAGTATGATTAGAACTTATTGGGTGCAATTAAGATATAATGGGTTAATGGCCCGTAATGGCTCGTTATTAGATAACTTTTGTCTTAACGGGTATAAAGATTTGTGTCTCCTTAACAAGTCTTATTGGTCATAACGGGAGTAAATGGGTCATAATGAGTATGATTAGAACTTATTGGTTACAATTGAGATATAATGGGTCATAATGGTCCGTAATGGCTTGTTATTGGGTAATTTTGTTCTTAGTGGGTATAAGGCGTTTGTGTCTCCTTAACATGTATAATTGGTCATAACGGGAGTAAATGGATCAAAATTTGTATGATTAGAACTTATTGGGTGTAACTGAGATATAATAGGTCATAGTGGTCCGTAATGGCTCGTTATAGGGTAATTTTGGTATTAACTTATTGGGTGCATTTGAGATATAATGGGTCATAATGGTCCGTAACGGCTCGTTATTGGTTAATTTTTATCTTAGTGGGTATAAGGTGTTTGTGTGTCCGTAACAAGTCTAATTGCTCATAATGAGTATGATTAGAACTTATTGGGTGCAATTAAGATATAATGGGTTAATGGCCCGTAATGGCTCGTTATTAGATAACTTTTGTCTTAACGTGTATAAAGATTTGTGCCTTAACAAGTCTTATTGGTCATAAGGGAGTAAATGGGTCATAATGAGTATGATTAGAACTTATTGGTTACAATTGAGATATAATGGGTCATAATGGTCCGTAGAGGCTCGTTATTGGGTAAATTTTGTCTTATCGGACATAAGGGGTTTGTGTCTCCTTAACAAGTCTAATTGCTCATTACTGGAGTAAATGGGTCATAATGAGTATGATTAGAATTTATTGGGTGCAATTGAGCTATAATGGGCCATAATGGTCCGTAATGGCTTGTTATTGGCTAATTTTGGTCTTTGTGGGTATATGGCGTTTGTGACTCCTTAACATGTATAATTTGTCATAACGGGAGTAGTGGGTCATAATTAGTATAATATGAACTTATTGGGTGCAACTGATATATAATGGGTCATAATGGTCCGTAATGGCTCGTTATTGGGTTATATTTTGTCTTAACGGGTATAAGAGGTTTGTGTCTCCTTAACAAGTCTAATTTGTCATAACGGGAGTAAATGGCTCGTTATTGGGTAATTTGTGTCTTAGCGGGTATAAGAGGTTTGTGTCTCCTTAACAAGTCTAATTGGTCGTTACGGGAGTAAATGGGTCAAAATGAGTATCATCTGAACTTATTGGTTACAATTGAGATATAATGGGTCATAATGGTCCGTAGAGGCTCGTTATTGGGTAAATTTGTTCTTGGTGGGTATAAGGGGGTTGGGTCTTCTCAACAATTATAATTGGTCATAACAGGAGTAAATGGATCAAAATTAGTATGATTAGAAGTAATTTTGGTCTTAGTGGGTATATGGCGTTTGTGACTCCTTAACATGTATAATTGGTCATAACGGGAGTAGTGGGTCATAATTAGTATTATATGAAATTATTGGGTGCAACTGAGATATAATGGGTCATAATGGTCGTTAATGGCTCGTTATTTGGTAATTTTTGTCTTAGCGGGTATAAGAGGTTTGTGTCTCCTTAACAACTCTAATTGGTCATAACGGGAGTAATTGGGTCATAACTAGTAAGATTAGAACTTATTGGGTGCATTTGAGATATAATGGGTCATAATGGTCCGTAATGGCTCGTTATTGGGTAATTTTGGTCTTAGTGGGTATATTGGGTTTGTTTCTCCTTAACATGTATAATTGGTCATAACGGGAGTAAGTGGGTCATAATGAGTATGATTAGAACTTATTGGGTGCAACTGAGATATAATGGGTCATAATGGTCCGTAATGGCTCGTTATTGGTTAATTTTTATCTTAGTACCTAAGGGGTTTGTGTGTCATTCACAAGTCTAATTGGTCATAATGAGTATGATTAGAACTTATTGGGTGCAATTGAGATATAATGGGTTAATGGCCCGTAATGGCTCGTTATAGGGTAATTGTGGTATTAGCGGGTATAAGGGGTTTGTGTCTCGTTAACAAGTCTAATTGCTCATAACTGGAGTAAATGGGTCATAATGAGTATGATTAGAACTTATTGGTTGTAATTGAGATATAATGGGTCATAACGGTCCGTAATGTCTAGTAATTGGGTAATTTTGGTCTTAGTGGATATATTGGGTTTGTTTCTCCTTAACATGTATAATTGGTCATAACGGGAGTAAGTGGGTCATAATGAGTATTATATGAACTTATTGGGTGCAACTGAGATATAATGGGTCATAATGGTCCGTAATGGCTCGTTATTGGGTAATTTTTGTCTTAGCGGGTATAAGAGGTTTGTGTCTCTTTAACAAGTCTAATTGGTCATAACGGGAGTAAATGGGTCATAACTAGTATGATTAGAACTTATTGGGTGCAATTGAGATATAAATGAGTCATAATGGTCCGTAATGTCTCGTTAATGGGTAAATTTTGTCTTATCGGACATAAGGGGTTTGTGTCTCCTTAACAAGTCTAATTGCTCATTACTGGAGTAAATGGGTCATAATGAGTATGATTAGAATTTATTGGGTGCAATTGAGCTATAATGGGCCATAATGGTCCGTAATGGCTCGTTATTGGCTAATTTTGGTCTTTGTGGGTATATGGCGTTTGTGACTCCTTAACATGTATAATTGGTCATAACGGGAGTAGTGGGTCATAATTAGTATAATATGAACTTATTGGGTGCAACTGAGATATAATGGGTCATAATGGTCCGTAATGGCTCGTTATTGGGTTATATTTTGTCTTAGCGGGTATAAGAGGTTTGTGTCTCCTTAACAAGTCTAATTTGTCATAACGGGAGTAAATGGCTCGTTATTGGGTAATTTGTGTCTTAGCGGGTATAAGAGGTTTGTGTCTCCTTAACAAATCTAATTGGTCGTTACGGGAGTAAATGGGTCAAAATGAGTATCATCTGAACTTATTGGTTACAATTGAGATATAATGGGTCATAATGGTCCGTAGAGGCTCGTTATTGGGTAAATTTGTTCTTGGTGGGTATAAGGGGGTTGGGTCTTCTCAACAATTATAATTGGTCATAACAGGAGTAAATGGATCAAAATTAGTATGATTAGAAGTAATTTTGGTCTTAGTGGGTATATGGCGTTTGTGACTCCTTAACATGTATAATTGGTCATAACGGGAGTAGTGGGTCATAATTAGTATTATATGAAATTATTGGGTGCAACTGAGATATAATGGGTCATAATGGTCGTTAATGGCTCGTTATTGGGTAATTTTTGTCTTAGCGGGTATAAGAGGTTTGTGTCTCCTTAACAACTCTAATTGGTCATAACGGGAGTAATTGGGTCATAACTAGTAAGATTAGAACTTATTGGGTGCATTTGAGATATAATGGGTCATAATGGTCCGTAATGGCTCGTTATTGGGTAATTTTGGTCTTAGTGGGTATATTGGGTTTGTTTCTCCTTAACATGTATAATTGGTCATAACGGGAGTAAGTGGGTCATAATGAGTATGATTAGAACTTATTGGGTGCAACTGAGATATAATGGGTCATAATGGTTCGTAATGGCTCGTTATTGGTTAATTTTTATCTTAGTACCTAAGGGGTTTGTGTGTCATTCACAAGTCTAATTGGTCATAATGAGTATGATTAGAACTTATTGGGTGCAATTGAGATATAATGGGTTAATGGCCCGTAATGGCTCGTTATAGGGTAATTGTGGTATTAGCGGGTATAAGGGGTTTGTGTCTCGTTAACAAGTCTAATTGCTCATAACTGGAGTAAATGGGTCATAATGAGTATGATTAGAACTTATTGGTTGTAATTGAGATATAATGGGTCATAACGGTCCGTAATGTCTAGTAATTGGGTAATTTTGGTCTTAGTGGATATATTGGGTTTGTTTCTCCTTAACATGTATAATTGGTCATAACGGGAGTAAGTGGGTCATAATGAGTATTATATGAACTTATTGGGTGCAACTGAGATATAATGGGTCATAATGGTCCGTAATGGCTCGTTATTGGGTAATTTTTGTCTTAGCGGGTATAAGAGGTTTGTGTCTCTTTAACAAGTCTAATTGGTCATAACGGGAGTAAATGGGTCATAACTAGTATGATTAGAACTTATTGGGTGCAATTGAGATATAAATGAGTCATAATGGTCCGTAATGTCTCGTTAATGGGTAAATTTTGTCTTATCGGACATAAGGGGTTTGTGTCTCCTTAACAAGTCTAATTGCTCATTACTGGAGTAAATGGGTCATAATGAGTATGATTAGAATTTATTGGGTGCAATTGAGCTATAATGGGCCATAATGGTCCGTAATGGCTCGTTATTGGCTAATTTTGGTCTTTGTGGGTATATGGCGTTTGTGACTCCTTAACATGTATAATTGGTCATAACGGGAGTAGTGGGTCATAATTAGTATAATATGAACTTATTGGGTGCAACTGAGATATAATGGGTCATAATGGTCCGTAATGGCTCGTTATTGGGTTATATTTTGTCTTAGCGGGTATAAGAGGTTTGTGTCTCCTTAACAAGTCTAATTTGTCATAACGGGAGTAAATGGCTCGTTATTGGGTAATTTGTGTCTTAGCGGGTATAAGAGGTTTGTGTCTCCTTAACAAATCTAATTGGTCGTTACGGGAGTAAATGGGTCAAAATGAGTATCATCTGAACTTATTGGTTACAATTGAGATATAATGGGTCATAATGGTCCGTAGAGGCTCGTTATTGGGTAAATTTGTTCTTGGTGGGTATAAGGGGGTTGGGTCTTCTCAACAATTATAATTGGTCATAACAGGAGTAAATGGATCAAAATTAGTATGATTAGAAGTAATTTTGGTCTTAGTGGGTATATGGCGTTTGTGACTCCTTAACATGTATAATTGGTCATAACGGGAGTAGTGGGTCATAATTAGTATTATATGAAATTATTGGGTGCAACTGAGATATAATGGGTCATAATGGTCGTTAATGGCTCGTTATTGGGTAATTTTTGTCTTAGCGGGTATAAGAGGTTTGTGTCTCCTTAACAACTCTAATTGGTCATAACGGGAGTAATTGGGTCATAACTAGTAAGATTAGAACTTATTGGGTGCATTTGAGATATAATGGGTCATAATGGTCCGTAATGGCTCGTTATTGGGTAATTTTGGTCTTAGTGGGTATATTGGGTTTGTTTCTCCTTAACATGTATAATTGGTCATAACGGGAGTAAGTGGGTCATAATGAGTATGATTAGAACTTATTGGGTGCAACTGAGATATAATGGGTCATAATGGTTCGTAATGGCTCGTTATTGGTTAATTTTTATCTTAGTACCTAAGGGGTTTGTGTGTCATTCACAAGTCTAATTGGTCATAATGAGTATGATTAGAACTTATTGGGTGCAATTGAGATATAATGGGTTAATGGCCCGTAATGGCTCGTTATAGGGTAATTGTGGTATTAGCGGGTATAAGGGGTTTGTGTCTCGTTAACAAGTCTAATTGCTCATAACTGGAGTAAATGGGTCATAATGAGTATGATTAGAACTTATTGGTTGTAATTGAGATATAATGGGTCATAACGGTCCGTAATGTCTAGTAATTGGGTAATTTTGGTCTTAGTGGATATATTGGGTTTGTTTCTCCTTAACATGTATAATTGGTCATAACGGGAGTAAGTGGGTCATAATGAGTATTATATGAACTTATTGGGTGCAACTGAGATATAATGGGTCATAATGGTCCGTAATGGCTCGTTATTGGGTAATTTTTGTCTTAGCGGGTATAAGAGGTTTGTGTCTCTTTAACAAGTCTAATTGGTCATAACGGGAGTAAATGGGTCATAACTAGTATGATTAGAACTTATTGGGTGCAATTGAGATATAAATGAGTCATAATGGTCCGTAATGTCTCGTTAATGGGTAAATTTTGTCTTATCGGACATAAGGGGTTTTTGTCTCCTTAACAAGTCTAATTGCTCATTACTGGAGTAAATGGGTCATAATGAGTATGATTAGAATTTATTGGGTGCAATTGAGCTATAATGGGCCATAATGGTCCGTAATGGCTCGTTATTGGCTAATTTTGGTCTTTGTGGGTATATGGCGTTTGTGACTCCTTAACATGTATAATTGGTCATAACGGGAGTAGTGGGTCATAATTAGTATTATATGAACTTATTGGGTGCAACTGAGATATAATGGGTCATAATGGTCCGTAATGGCTCGTTATTGGGTAATTTTTGTCTTAGCGGGTATAAGAGGTTTGTGTCTCCTTAACAAGTCTAATTTGTCATAACGGGAGTAAATGGCTCGTTATTGGGTAATTTGTGTCTTAGCGGGTATAAGAGGTTTGTGTCTCCTTAACAAGTCTAATTGGTCGTTACGGGAGTAAATGGGTCAAAATGAGTATGATCTGAACTTATTGGTTACAATTGAGATATAATGGGTCATAATGGTCCGTAGAGGCTCGTTATTGGGTAAATTTGTTCTTGGTGGGTATATGGGGGTTGGGTCTTCTCAACAATTATAATTGGTCATAACAGGAGTAAATGGATCAAAATTAGTATGATTAGAACTAATTTTGGTCTTAGTGGGTATATGGCGTTTGTGACTCCTTAACATGTATAATTGGTCATAACGGGAGTAGTGGGTCATAATTAGTATTATATGAACTTATTGGGTGCAACTGAGATATAATGGGTCATAATGGTCCGTAATGGCTCGTTATTGGGTAATTTTTGTCTTAGCGGGTATAAGAGGTTTCTGTCTCCTTAACAACTCTAATTGGTCATAACGGGAGTAATTGGGTCATAACTAGTAAGATTAGAACTTATTGGGTGCATTTGAGAAATAATGGGTCATAATGGTCCGTAATGGCTCGTTATTGGGTAATTTTGGTCTTAGTGGGTATATTGGGTTTGTTTCTCCTTAACATGTATAATTGGTCATAACGGGAGTAAGTGGGTCATAATGAGTATGATTAGAACTTATTGGGTGCAATTGAGCAATAATGGGTCATAATGGTCCGTAGAGGCTCGTTATTGGGTAAATTTGTTCTTGGTGGGTATAAGGGGGTTGGGTCTTCTCTACAATTATAATTGGTCATAATAGGAGTAAATGGATCAAAATTAGTATGATTAGAACTAATTTTGGTCTTAGTGGGTATATGGCGTTTGTGACTCCTTAACATGTATAATTGGTCATAACGGGAGTAGTGGGTCATAATTAGTATTATATGAACTTATTGGGTGCAACTGAGATATAATGGGTCATAATGGTCCGTAATGGCTCGTTATTGGGTAATTTTTGTCTTAGCGGGTATAAGAGGTTTCTGTCTCCTTAACAACTCTAATTGGTCATAACGGGAGTAATTGGGTCATAACTAGTAAGATTAGAACTTATTGGGTGCATTTGAGAAATAATGGGTCATAATGGTCCGTAATGGCTCGTTATTGGGTAATTTTGGTCTTAGTGGGTATATTGGGTTTGTTTCTCCTTAACATGTATAATTGGTCATAACGGGAGTAAGTGGGTCATAATGAGTATGATTAGAACTTATTGGGTGCAATTGAGCTATAATGGGTCATAATGGTCCGTAATGGCTCGTTATTGGCTAATTTTGCTCTTAGTGAGTATATGGCGTTTATGACTCCTTAACATGTATAATTGGTCATAACGGGAGTAGTGGGTCATAATTAGTATTATATGAACTTATTGGGTGCAACTGAGATAAAATGGGTCATAATGGTCCGTAATGGCTCGTTATTGGGTAATTTTTGTCTTAGCGGGTATAAGAGGTTTGTGTCTCCTTAACAAGTCTAATATGTCATAACGGGAGTAAATGGCTCGTTATTGGGTAATTTGTGTCTTAGCGGGCATAAGAGGTTTGTGTCTCCTTAACAAGTCTAATTGGTCGTTACGGGAGTAAATGGGTCAAAGTGAGTATGATCTGAACTTATTGGTTACAATTGAGATATAATGGGTCATAATGGTCCGTAGAGGCTCGTTATTGGTAAATTTGTTCTTGGTGGGTATAAGGGGGTTGGGTCTTTCTCAACAATTATAATTGGTCATAACGGGAGTAAATGGATGAAAATTTGTATGATTAGAACTTATTGGGTGTAACTGAGATATAACTGGTCATAGTGGTCCGTAATCTCTCGTTATAGGGTAATTTTGGTATTATGGGTATAAGGGGTTTGTGTCTCTTAAACAATTATAATTGGTCATTACGGGAGTAAATGGTTCATAATTAGTATGATTAGTACTTATTAGGTGTAATTAAGATATAACGAGTCATAGTGGTTCATAATGACTCGATATAGGGTAATCTTGGTCTTAGTGGTATAAGGGGTTTGCGTCTCCTTAAGAAGTCTAATTGGTCATAACGGGAGTAAGTGGGACATAATGAGTATGATTAGAATTTATTGGGTGCAATTGAGCTATAATGGGCCATAATGGTCCGTAATGGCTCGTTATTGGCTAATTTTGGTCTTTGTGGGTATATGGCGTTTGTGACTCCTTAACATGTATAATTGGTCATAATGGGAGTAGTGGGTCATAATTAGTATTATATGAACTTATTGGGTGCTACTGAGATATAATGGGTCATAATGGTCCGTAATGGCTCGTTATTGGGTAATTTTTGTCTTAGCGGGTGTAAGAGGTTTGTGTCTCCTTAACAAGTCTAATTTGTCATAACGGGAGTAAATGGATCGTTATTGGGTAATTTGTGTCTTAGCGGGTATAAGAGGTTTGTGTCTCCTTAACAAGTCTAATTGGTCGTTACGGGAGTAAATGGGTCAAAATGAGTATGATCTGAACTTATTGGTTACAATTGAGATATAATGGGTCATAATGGTCCGTAGAGGCTCGTTATTGGGTAAATTTGTTCTTGGTGGGTATATGGGGGTTGGGTCTTCTCAACAATTATAATTGGTCATAACAGGAGTAAATGGATCAAAATTAGTATGATTAGAACTAATTTTGGTCTTAGTGAGTATACGCGTTTGTGACTCCTTAACATGTATAATTGGTCATAACGGGAGTAGTGGGTCATAATTAGTATTATATGAACTTATTGGGTGCAACTGAGATATAATGGGTCATAATGGTCCGTAATGGCTCGTTATTGGGTAATTTTTGTCTTAGCGGGTATAAGAGGTTTGTGTCTCCTTAACAACTCTAATTGGTCATAACGGGAGTAATTTGGTCATAACTAGTAAGATTAGAACTTATTGGGTGCATTTGAGATATAATGGGTCATAATAGTCCGTAATGGCTCGTTATTGGGTAATTTTGGTCTTAGTGGGTATATTGGGTTTCTTTCTCCTTAACATGTATAATTGGTCATGACGGGAGTAAGTGGGTCATAATGAGTATGATTAGAACTTATTGGGTCATAATGGTCCGTAATGGCTCGTTATTGGCTAATTTTGCTCTTAGTGGGTATATGGCATTTATGACTCCTTAACATGTATAATTGGTCATAACGGGAGTAGTGGGTCATAATTAGTATTATATGAACTTATTGGGTGCAACTGAGATATAATGGGTCATAATGGTCCGTAATGGCTCGTTATTGGGTAATTTTTGTCTTAGCGGGTATAAGAGGTTTGTGTCTCCTTAACAAGTCTAATATGTCATAACGGGAGTAAATGGCTCGTTATTGGGTAATTTGTGTCTTAGCGGGTATAAGATGTTTGTGTCTCCTTAACAAGTCTAATTGGTCGTTACGGGAGTAAATGTGTCAAAATGAGTATGATCTGAACTTATTGGTTACAATTGAGATATAATGGGTCATAATGGTCCGTAGAGGCTCGTTATTGGGTAAATTTGTTCTTGGTGGGTATAAGGGGGTTGTGTCTTCTCAACAATTATAATTGGTCATAACGGGAGTAAATGGATCAAAATTAGTATGATTAGAACTTATTGGGTGTAACTGAGATATAACTGGTCATAGTGGTCCGTAATCTCTCGTTATAGGGTAATTTTGGTATTATGGGTATAAGGGGTTTGTGTCTCTTAAACAATTATAATTGGTCATTAAGGGAGTAAATGGTTCATAATTAGTATGATTAGTACTTATTAGGTGTAATTAAGATATAACGAGTCATAGTGGTTCATAATGGCTCGATATAGGGTAATCTTGGTCTTAGTGGTATAAGGGGTTTGTGTCTCCTTAAGAATGGGTCATAATGATCCGTAATGGCTCGTTATAGGGTAATTTTTGTCTAAGCGGGGTATAAGAGGTTTGTGTCTCCTTAAACAAGTCTAATTGGTCATAACGAGAGTAAATGGCTAGTTATTTGGTAATTTTTGTCTTTGCATGTATAAGAGGTTTGTGTCTCCTTAACAAGTCTAATTGGTCGTAACGGGAGTAAACGAGTCAAAATGAGTAGGATTTAAACTTATTGGTTGAAATTGAGATAATATGGGTCATAATGGTCCGTAATGTCTCGTTATTGGGTAATTTTGGTCTTAATGGGTATATTGGGTTTGTTTCTCCTTAACATGTATAATTGGTCATAACGGGAGTAAGTGGGTCATAATGAGTATGATTAGAACTTATTGGGTGCAATTGAGATATAATGGGTCAAAATGGTTCGTAATAGCTCGTTATTTGGTAATTTTTGTCTTAGCGGGTATAAGAGATTTGGGTCTCCTTAAGAAGTCTAATTGGTCATAACGGGAGTAATTGGGTCATAACTAGTAAGATTAGAACTTATTGGGTGCATTTGAGATATAATGGGTCATAATGGTCCTAATTGCTCATAATGAGTATGATTAGAACTTTATTGGGTGCAATTAAGATATAATGGGTTAATGGCCCGTAATGGCTCGTTATTAGATAACTTTTGTCTTAACGGGTATAAAGATTTGTGTCTCCTTAACAAGTCTTATTGGTCATAATGGGAGTAAATGGGTCATAACTAGTATGATTAGAACTTATTGGGTGCAATCGAGATATAAATGAGTCATAATGGTCCGTAATGGCTCGTTAATGGGTAAATTTTGTCTTACCGGGCATAAGGGGTTTGTGTCTCCTTAACAAGTCTAATTGCTCATTACTGGAGTAAATAGGTCAAAATGAGTATCATTAGAACTTATTGGGTGCAATTGAGCTATAATGGGTCATAATGGTCCGTAATGGCTCGTTATTGGCTAATTTTGATCTTAGTGGGTATATGGCGTTTGTGACTCCTTAACATGTATAATTGGTCATAACGGGAGTAGTGGGTCATAATTAGTATTATATGAACTTATTGGGTGCAACTGAGATATAATGGGTCATAATGGTCCGTAATGGCTCGTTATTGGGTAATTTTTGTCTTAGCGGGTATAAGAGGTTTGTGTCTCCTTAACAAGTCTAATTTGTCATAACGGGAGTAAATGGCTCGTTATTGGGTAATTTGTGTCTTAGCGGGTATAAGAGGTTTGTGTCTCCTTAACAAGTCTAATTGGTCATAACGGAAGTAAATGGGTCATAACGAGTATGATTAGAACTTATTGGTTACAATTGAGATATAATGGGTCATAATGGTCCGTAATGGCTCGTTATTGGGAAATTTTGTTCTTAGTGGGTATACGGCGTTTGTGTCTCCTTAACATGTATAATTGGTCATAACGGGAGTAAATGGATCAAAATTAGTATGATTAGAACTTATTGGGTGTAACTGAGATATAATAGGTCATAGTGTTCCATAATGGCTCGTTATAGGGTAATTTTGGTATTAGCTGGTATAAGGGGTTTGTGTCTCGTTAACAAGTCTAATTGCTCATAACTGGAGTAAATGGGTCATAATGAGTATGATTTCAACTTATTGGTTACAACTGAGATATAATGGGTCATAATGGTCCGTAATGGCTCGTTATTGGGTAATTTTTGTCTTAGCAGGTATAAGAGGTTTCTGTCTCCTTAACAACTCTAATTGGTCATAACGGGAGTAATTGGGTCATAACTAGTAAGATTAGAACTTATTGGGTGCATTTGAGATATTATGGGTCATAATGGTCCGTAATGGCTCGTTATTGGGTAATTTTGGTCTTAGTGGGTATATTGGGTTTGTTTCTCCTTAACATGTATAATTGGTCATAACGGGAGTAAGTGGGTCATAATGAGTATGATTAGAACTTATTGGGTGCAATTGAGCTATAATGGGTCATAATGGTCCGTAATGGCTCGTTATTGGCTAATTTTGCTCTTAGTGGGTATATGGCGTTTATGACTCCTTAACATGTAATAACTGGTCATAACGGGAGTAGTGGGTCATAATTAGTATTATATGAACTTATTGGGTGCAACTGAGATATAATGGGTCATAATGGTCCGTAATGGCTCGTTATTGGGTAATTTTTGTCTTAGCGGGTATAAGAGGTTTGTGTCTCCTTAACAAGTCTAATATGTCATAACGGGAGTAAATGGCTCGTTATTGGGTAAATTTGTTCTTGGTGGGTATAAGGGGGTTGGGTCTTCTCAACAATTATAATTGGTCATAACGGGAGTAAATGGATCAAAATTAGTATGATTAGAACTTATTGGGTGTAACTGAGATATAACTGGTCATAGTGGTCCGTAATCTCTCGTTATAGGGTAATTTTGGTATTATGGGTATAAGGGGTTTGTGTCTCTTAAACAATTATAATTGGTCATTACGGGAGTAAACGGTTCATAATTAGTATGATTAGTACTTATTAGGTGTAATTAAGATATAACGAGTCATAGTGGTTCATAATGGCTCGATATAGGGTAATCTTGGTCTTAGTGGTATAAGTGGTTTGTGTCTCCTTAAGAAGTCTAATTGGTCATAACGGGAGTAAGTGGGTCATAATGAGTATGATTAGAACTTAATGGGTGCAACAGAGATATAATGGGGCATAATGGTCCGTAATGGCTCGTTAATGGGTAAATTTTGTCTTACCGGGCATAAGGGGTTTGTGTCTCCTTAACAATTCTAATTGCTCATTACTGGAGTAAATGGGTCATAATGAGTATGATTAGAACTTATTAGGTGCAATTGAGCTATAATGGGTCATAATGGTCCGTAATGGCTCGTTATTGACTAATTTTGGTCTTAGTGGGTATATGGCGTTTGTGACTCCTTAACATGTATAATTGGTCATAACGGGAGTAGTGGGTCATAATTAGTATTATATGAACTTATTGGGTGCAACTGAGATATAATGGGTCATAATGGTCCGTAATGGCTCGTTATTGGGTAATTTTTGTCTTAGCGGGTATAAGAGGTTTGTGTTTCCTTAACAAGTCTAATTTGTCATAACGGGAGTAAATGGCTCGTTATTGGGTAATTTGTGTCTTAGCGGGTATAAGAGGTTTGTGTCTCCTTAACAAGTCTAATTGGTCGTTACGGGAGCAAATGGGTCAAAATAAGTATGATCTGAACTTATTGGTTACAATTGAGATATAATGGGTCATAATGGTCCGTAGAGGCTCGTTATTGGGTAAATTTGTTCTTGGTGGGTATAAGGGGGTTGGGTCTTCTCAACAATTATAATTGGTCATAACGGGGGTAAATGGATCAAAATAAGTATGATTAGAACTTATTGGGTGTAACTGAGATATTACTGGTCATAATAGTCTGTAATCTCTCGTTATAGGGTAATTTTGGTATTATTGGGTATAAGGGGTTTGTGTCTCTTAAACAATTATAATTGGTCATTACGGGAGTAAATGGGTCATAATGAGTATGATTTGAACTTATTGGTTACAACTGAGATATAATGGGTCATAATGGTCCGTAATGGTTCGTTATTGGGTAATTTTTGTCTTAGCGTGTATAAGAGGTTTGTGTCTCCTTAACAACTCTAATTGGTCATAACGGGAGTAATTGGGTCATAACTAGTAAGATTAGAACTTATTGGGTGCATTTGAGATATAATGGGTTATAATGGTCCGTAATGGCTCGTTATTGGGTAATTTTGGTCTTTGTGGGTATATTGGGTTTGTTTCTCCTTAACATGTATAATTCATAACGGGAGTAAGTGGGTCATAATGAGTATGATTAGAACTTATTGGGTGCAACTGAGATATAATGGGTCATAATGGTCCGTAATGGCTCGTTATTGGTTAATTTTTATCTTAGTAGGTATAAGGGGTTTGTGTGTCCTTCACAAGTCTAATTGGTCATAATAAGTATGATTAGAACTTATTGGGTGTAATTGAGATATAATGGGTCATAATGGTCCGTAATGTCTAGTTATTGGGTAATTTTGGTCTTAGTGGGTATATTGGGTTTGTTTCTCCTTAACATGTATAATTGGTCATAACAGGAGTAAGTGGGTCATAATGAGTATTATATGAACTTATTGTGTGCAACTGAGATATAATGGGTCATAATGGTTCGTAATGGCTCGTTATTTGGTAATTTTTGTTTTAACGGGTATAAGAGATTTGGGTCTCCTTAACAAGTCTAATTGGTCATAACGGGAGTAATGGGTCATAATGATAATGATTTGAACTTATTGGTTACAACTAAGATATAATGGGTCATAATGGTCCGTAATGGCTCGTTATTGGGTAATTTTTGTCTTAGCGGGTATAAGAGGTTTGTGTCTCCTTAACAAGTCTAATTGGTCTTAACGGAAGTAATGGGTCATAATGATAATGATTTGAACTTATTGGTTACAACTGAGATATAATGGGTCATAATGGTCCGTAATGGCTCGTTATTGGGTAATTTTTGTCTTAACGGGTATAAGAGATTTGGGTCTCCTTAACAAGTTTAATTGGTCATAACGGGAGTAATTGGGTCATAACTAGTAAGATTAGAACTTATTGTGTGTCCTTAACAAGTCTAATTGCTCATAATGAGTATGATTAGAACTTATTGGGTGCAATTAAGATATAATTGGTTAAGGGCCCGTAATGACTCGTTATTAGATAACTTTTGTCTTAATGGGTATAAAGATTTGTGTCTCCTTTACAAGTCTTATTGGTCATAACGGGAGTAAATGGGTCATAATGAGTATGATTAGAACTTATTGGTTACAATTGAGAGATATAATGGGTCATAATGGTCCGTAATGGCTCGTTATTGGGTAATTTTGTTCTTAGTGGGTATAAGGCGTTTGTGTCTCCTTAACATGTGTAATTGGTCATAACGGGAGTAAATGGATCAAAATTAGTATGATTAGAACTTATTTGGTGTAATTGAGATATAATAGGTCTTAGTGGTCCGTAATGGCTCGTTATAGGGTAATTTTGGTATTAGTGGTTATAAGGGGTTTGTGTCTCGTAAACAAGTCTAATTGCTCATAACTGGAGTAAATGGGTCATAATGAGTATGATTTGAACTTATTGGTTACAACTGAGATATAATGGGTCATAATGGTCCGTAATGGCTCGTTATTGGGTAATTTTTGTCTTAGCGGGTATAAGAGGTTTGTGTCTCTTTAACAAGTCTAATTGGTCATAATTGGAGTAAATGGGTCATAATGAGTATGATTTGAACTTATTGGTTACAACTGAGATATAATGGGTCATAATGGTCCGTAATGGCTCGTTATTGGGTAATTTTTGTCTTAACGGGTATAAGAGATTTGGGTCTCCTTAACAAGTTTAATTGGTCATAACGGGAGTAATTGGGTCATAACTAGTAAGATTAGAACTTATTGGGTGCATTTGAGATATAATGGGTCATAATGGTCCGCAATGGCTCGTTATTGGTTAATTTTTTATCTTAGTGGGTATAAGGTGTTTGTGTGTAACAAGTCTAATTGCTCATAATGAGTATGATTAGAACTTATTGGGTGCAATTAAGATATAATGGGTTAATGGCCCGTAATGACTCGTTATTAGATAACTTTTGTCTTAACGGGTATAAAGATTTGTGTCTCCTTTACAAGTCTTATTGGTCATAACGGGAGTAAATGGGTCATAATAAGTATGATTAGAACTTATTGGTTACAATTGAGATATAATGGGTCATAATGGTCCGTAATGGCTCGTTATTGGGTAATTTTGTTCTTAGTGGGTATAAGGCGTTTGTGTCTCCTTAACATGTGTAATTGGTCATAACGGGAGTAAATGGATCAAAATTAGTATGATTAGAACTTATTTGGTGTAACTGAGATATAATAGGTCTTAGTGGTCCGTAATGGCTCGTTATAGGGTAATTTTGGTATTAGTGGGTATAAGGGGTTTGTGTCTCGTAAACAAGTCTAATTGCTCATAACTGGAGTAAATGGGTCATAATGAGTATGATTTGAACTTATTGGTTACAACTGAGATATAATGGGTCATAATGGTCCGTAATGGCTCGTTATTGGGTAATTTTTGTCTTAGCGGGTATAAGAGGTTTGTGTCTCTTTAACAAGTCTAATTGGTCATAACGGGAGTAAATGGGTCATAACTAGTATGATTAGAACTTATTGGGTGCAATTGAGATATAAATGAGTCATAATGGTCCGTAATGGCTCGTTAATGGGTAAATTTTGTCTTACCGGGCATAAGGGGTTTGTGTCTCCTTAACAAGTCTAATTGCTCATTACTGGAGTAAATGGGTCATAATGAGTATGATTAGAACTTATTGGGTGCAATTGAGCTATAATGGGTCATAATGGTCCGTAATGGCTCGTTATTGGCTAATTTTGGTCTTAGTGGGTATATGGCGTTTGTGACTCCTTAACATGTATAATTGGTCATAACGGGAGTAGTGGGTCATAATTAGTATTATATGAACTTATTGGGTGCAGCTGAGATATAATGGGTCATAATGGTCCGTAATGGCTCGTTATTGGGTAATTTTTGTTTTAGCGGGTATAAGAGGTTTGTGTCTCCTTAAAAAGTCTAATTTGTCATAACGGGAGTAAATGGCTCGTTATTGGGTAATTTGTGTCTTAGCGGGTATAAGAGGTTTGTGTCTCCTTAACAAGTCTAATTGGTCGTTACGGGAGTAAATGGGTCAAAATGAGTATGATCTGAACTTATTGGTTACAATTGAGATATAATGGGTCATAATGGTCCGTAGAGACTCGTTATTGGGTAAATTTGTTCTTGGTGGGTATAAGGGGGTTGGGTCTTCTCAACAATTATAATTGGTCATAACGGGAGTAAATGGATCAAAATTAGTATGATTAGAACTTATTGGGTGTAACTGAGATATAACTGGTCATAGTGGTCCGTAATCTCTCGTCATAGGGTAATTTTGGTATTATTGGGTATAAGGGGTTTGTGTCTCTTAAACAATTATAATTGGTCATTACGGGAGTAAATGGTTCATAATTAGTATGATTAGTACTTATTAGGTGTAATTAAGATATAACGAGTCATAGTGGTTCATAATGGCTCGATATAGGGTAATCTTGGTCTTAGTGGTATAAGGGGTTTGTGTCTCCTTAAGTAGTCTAATTGGTCATAACGGGAGTAAGTGGGTCATAATGAGTATGATTAGAACTTAATGGGTGCAACTGAGATATAATGGGTCATAATGATCCGTAATGGCTCATTATAGGGTAATTTTTGTCTAAGCGGGGTATAAGAGGTTTGTGTCTCCTTAAACAAGTCTAATTGGTCATAACGGGAGTAAATGGCTCGTTATTGGGTAATTTTTTTCTTAGCATGTATAAGAGGTTTGTGTCTCCTTAACAAGTCTAATTGGTCGTAACGGGAATAAACGAGTCAAAATGAGTAGGATTAGAACTTATTGGTTGTAATTGAGATATAATGGGTCATAACGGGAGTAATGGGTCATAATGGTCCGTAATGGCTCGTTATTAGGTAATTTTGTTCTTAGTGGGTATAAGGCGTTTGTGTCTCCTTAACATGTATAATTGGTCATAACGGGAGTAAATGGATCAAAATTAGTATGATTAGAACTTATTGGGTGTAACTGAGATATAATAGGTCATAGTGGCCCGTAATGGCTCGTTATAGGGTAATTTTGGTATTAGCGGGTATAAGGGGTTTGTGTCTCGTTAACAAGTCTAATTGCTCATAATTGGAGTAAATGGGTCATAATGAGTATGATTTGAACTTATTGGTTACAACTGAGATATAATGGGTCATAATGGTCCGTAATGGCTCGTTATTGGGTAATTTTTGTCTTAGCGAGTATAAGAGATATGGGTCTGCTTAACAAGTCTAATTGGTCATAACGGGAGTAATTGGGTCATAATTAGTAAGATTAGAACTTATTGGGTGCATTTGGATATAATGGGTCATAATGGTCCGTAATGGCTCGTTATTGGTTAATTTTTATCTTAGTGGGTATAAGGTGTTTGTGTGTCCTTAACGAGTCTAATTGCTCATAATGAGTATGATTAGAACTTATTGGGTGCAATTAAGATATAATGGTTTAATGGCCTGTAATGGCTCGTTATTAGATAACTTTTGTCTTAACGGGTATAAAGATTTGTGTCTCCTTTACAAGTCTTATTGGTCATAACGGGAGTAAATGGGTCATAATGAGTATGATTAGAACTTATTGGTTACAATTGAGATATAATGGGTCATAATGGTCCGTAATGGCTCGTTATTGGGTAATTTTGTTCTTAGTGGGTATAAGACGTTTGTGTCTCCTTAACATGTATAATTGGTCATAACGGGAGTAAATAGATCAAAATTAGTATGATTAGAACTTATTTGGTGTAACTGAGATATAATAGGTCTTAGTGGTCCGTAATGGCTCGTTATTGGGTAATTTTGGTATTAGTGGGTATAAGGGGTTTGTGTCTCGTAAACAAGTCTAATTGCTCATAACTGGAGTAAATGAGTCAAAATGAGTAGGATTAGAACTTATTGGTTGTAATTGAGATATAATGGGTCATAACGGGAGTAATGGGTCATAATGGTCCGTAATGGCTCGTTATTGGGTAACTTTTGTCTTAGCATGTATAAGAGGTTTGTGTCTCCTTAACAAGTCTAATTGGTCGTAACGGGAGTAAACGAGTCAAAATGAGTAGGATTAGAACTTATTGGTTGTAATTGAGATATAATGGGTCGTAATGGTCCGTAATGTCTCATTATTGGGTAATTTTGGTCTTAATGGGTATATTGGGTTTGTTTCTCCTTAACATGTATAATTGGTCATAAGGGGAGTAAGTGGGTCATAATGAGTATGATTAGAACTTATTGGGTGCAACTGAGATATAATGGGTCTAAATGGTTCGTAATGGCTCGTTATTTGGTAATTTTTGTCTTAGCGGGTATAAGAGAATTGGGTCTCCTTAACAAGTCTATTTGGTCATAACGGGAGTAATTTGGTCATAACTAGTAAGATTAGAACTTATTGGGTTCATTTGAGATATAATGGGTCATAATGGTCCGTAATGGCTCGTTATTGGTTAATTTTTATCTTAGTGGGTATAAGGGGTTTGTGTGTCCTTAACAAGTCTAATTGCTCATAACGAGTATGATTAGAACTTATTGGGTGCAATTAAGATATAATGGGTTAATGGCCCGTAATGGCTCGTTATTAGATAACTTTTGTCTTAACGGGTATAAAGATTTGTGTCTCCTTAACAAGTCTTATTGGTCATAACGGGAGTAAATGGGTCATAATGAGTATGATTAGAACTTATTGGTTACAATTGAGATATAATGGGTCATAATGGTCCGTAATGGCTCTTATTGGGTAATTTTGTTCTTAGTTGGTATAAGGCGTTTGTGTCTCCTTTACATGTATAATTGGTCATAACGGGAGTAAATGGATCAAAATTAGTATGATTAGAACTTATTGGGTGTTGCTGAGATATAATAGGTCATAGTGGTCCGTAATGGCTCGTTATAGGGTAATTTTGGTATTAGCGGGTATAAGTGGTTTGTGTCTCGTTAACAAGTCTAATTGCTCATAATTGGAGTAAATGGGTCATAATGAGTATGATTTGAACTTATTGGTTACAACTGAGATATAATGGGTCATAATGGTCCGTAATGGCTCGTTATTGGGTAATTTTTGTCTTAACGGGTATAAGAGATTTAGGTCTCCTTAAGAAGTTTAATTGGTCATAACGGGAGTAATTGGGTCATAACTAGTAAGATTAGAACTTATTGGGTGCATTTGAGATATAATGGGTCATAATGGTCCGCAATGGCTCGTTATTGGTTAATTTTTATCTTAGTGGGTATAAGGTGTTTGTGTGTCCTTAACAAGTCTAATTGCTCATAATGAGTATGATTAGAACTTATTGGGTGCAATTAAGATATAATGGGTTAATGGCCCGTAATGACTCGTTATTAGATAACTTTTGTCTTAACGGGTATAAAGATTTGTGTCTCCTTTACAAGTCTTATTGGTCATAACGGGAGTAAATTGGTCATAATGAGTATGATTAGAACTTATTGGTTACAATTGAGATATAATGGGTCATAATGGTCCGTAATGGTTCGTTATTGGGTAATTTTGTTCTTAGTGGGTATAAGGCGTTTGTGTCTCCTTAACATGTGTAATTGGTCATAACGGGAGTAAATGGATCAAAATTAGTATGATTAGAACTTATTTGGTGTAACTGAGATATAATAGGTCTTAGTGGTCCGTAATGGCTCGTTATAGGGTAATTTTAGTATTAGAGGGTATAAGGGGTTTGTGTCTCGTAAACAAGTCTAATTGCTCATAACTGGAGTAAATGGGTCATAATGAGTATGATTTGAACTTATTGGTTACAACTGAGATATAATGGGTCATAATGGTCCGTAATGGCTCGTTATTGGGTAATTTTGTCTTAGCGGGTATGAGAGGTTTGTGTCTCCTTAACAACTCAAATTGGTCATAACGGGAGTAATTGGGTCATAACTAGTAAGATTAGAACTTATTGGGTGCATTTGAGAGATAATGGGTCATAATGGTCCGTAATGGCTCGTTATTGGGTAATTTTGGTCTTAGTGGGTATATTGGGTTTGTTTCTCCTTAACATGTATAATTGGTCATAACGGGAGTAAGTGGGTCATAATGAGTATGATTAGAACTTATTGGGTGCAACTAAGATATAATGGGTCATAATGGTCCGTAATGGTTCGTTATTGGTTAATTTTTATCTTAGTAGGTATAAGGGGTTTGTGTGTCCTTAACAAGTCTAATTTGTCTTAGCGGGTATAAAGATTTGTGTCTCCTTTACAAGTCTTATTGGTCATAACGGGAGTAAATGGGTCATAATGAGTATGATTAGAACTTATTGGTTACAATTGAGATATAATGGGTCATAATGGTCCGTAATGGCTCATTATTGGGTAATTTTTTTCTTAGTGGGTATAAGACGTTTGTGTCTCCTTAACATGTGTAATTGGTCATAACGGGAGTAACTGGATCAAAATTAGTATGATTAAAACTTATTTGGTGTAACTGAGATATAATAGGTCTTAGTGGTCCGTAATGGCTCGTTATAGGGTAATTTTGGTATTAGTGGGTATAAGGGGTTTGTGTCTCGTAAACAAGTCTAATTGCTCATAACTGGAGTAAATGGGTCATAATGAGTATGATTTGAACTTATTGGTTACAACTGAGATATAATGGGTCATAATGGTCCGTAATGGCTCGTTATTGGGTAATTTTTGTCTTAGCGGGTATAAGAGGTTTGTGTCTCCTTAACAACTCTAATTGGTCATAACTAGTAAGATTAGAACTTATTGGGTGCATTTGAGATATAATGGGTCATAATGGTCCGTAATGGCTCGTTATTGAGTAATTTTGGTCTTAGTGGGTATATTGGGTTTGTTTCTCCTTAACACGTATAATTGGTCATAATGGGAGTAAATGGGTGATAATAAGTATGATTAGAACTTATTGGGTGCAATTGAGATATAATGAGTCATAATGGTCCGTCATGGGTCATTATTGGGTACTTTTTGTCTTAGCGGGTAAAAGAGGTTTTTGTCTCCTTAACAAGTCTAATGGCTCATTACTGGAGTAAATGGGTCATAATGAGTATGATTAGAACTTATTGGGTGCAATTGAGCTATAATGAGTCATAATGGTTCGTAATGGCTCGTTATTGGCTAATTTTGGTCTTAGTGGGTATATGGCGTTTGTGACTCCTTAACATGTATAATTGGTCATAACGGGAGTAGTGGGTCATAATTAGTATTATATGAACTTATTGGGTGCATCTGAGATATAATGAGTCATATATGAACTTATTGGTTTGTGTCTCCTTAACTAGCCTAATTGGTCATAACGGGAGTAAATGGCTCGTTATTGGGTAATTTGTGTCTTAGCGGGTATAAGAGGTTTATGTCTCCTTAACAAGTCTAATTGGTCGTTACGGGAGTAAACGTGTCAAAATGAGTATGATCTGAACTTATTGGTTACAATTGAGATATAATGGGTCATAATGGTCCGTAGAGGCTCGTTATTGGGTAAATTTGTTATTGGTGGGTATAAGGGGGTTGTGTCTTCTCAACAATTATAATTGGTCATAACGGGAGGAAATGGATCAAAATTAGTATGATTAGAACTTATTGGGTGTAACTTAGATATAACAGGTCATAGTGATCCGTAATGGCTCGTTATAGGGTAATTTTGGTATTAGCGGTTATAAGGGGTTTGTGTCTCGTTAACAATTATAATTGGTCATTACGGGAGTAAATGGTTCATAATTAGTATGATTAGTACTTATTAGGTGTAATTAAGATATAACGGATCATAGTGGTTCGTAATGGCTCGATATAGGGTAATCTTGGTCTTAGTGGGTATAAGGGGTTTGTGTCTCCTTAAAGAGTCTAATTGGTCATAACGAAAGTAAGTGGGTCATATAATGGGTATGATTATAACTTATTGGGTGCAACTGAGATATAATGGGTCATAATGATCCGTAATGGCTCGTTATTGGGTAATTTTGGTCGTAGTGGGTATAAGGGGTTTTTGTCTCCTTAACTTGTCTAATTGGTCATAATGGGAGTTAATGGGTGATAATGAGTATGATTAGAACTTATTGGGTGCAATTCAGATATAATTGGTTATATTGGTCCCAATGGCTCGTTATTGGGTAATTTTTATCTTAGCATGTATAAGAGGTTTGTGTCTCCTTAACAAGTCTAATTGGTCGTAACGGGAGTAAACGGGTCAAAATGAGTAGGATTTGAACTTATTGGTTACAATTGAGATATAATGGGTCATAATGGTTCGTAAAGGATCGATATTGGGTAATTTTGTTCTTGGTGTGTATAAGGGGGTTGTGTCTTCTCAACAATTATAAGTGGTCATAACGGGAGTAAATGGATCAAAATTGGTATGATTAGAACTTATTGGGTATAACTGAGATATAACAGGTCATAGTGATCCGTAATGGCTCGTTATAGGGTAATTTTGGTATTAGCGGGTATAAGAGGTTTGTCTCCTTAACAAGTTATAATGGGTCATAATGGTCCATAATGGCTCGTTAATGGGTAAATTTTGTCTTACCGGGTATAAGGGGTTTGTTGCCCCTTAACAAGTCTTATCGCTCATAACAGGACTAAATGGGTCATAATGAGTATGATTCGAACTTATTGGGTGTACTTGAGATATAATGGGTCATAATTTTCCGTAATGGCTCGTTATTGGCTAATTTTGGTTACTTGAGATATAATGGGTCATAATTGTCGGTAATGGTTATGGGCTAATTTTGGTCTTAGTGGTTATATGGGGTTTGTATCTCCTTAACATGTATAATTAGTCATAACGGGAGTAAATGGTTCATAATTAGTATGATTAGAACTTATTGGGTGTAATTGTGATATAAAGGGTCATAGTGGTTCGTAATGGCTCGTTATAGGGTAATCTTGGTCTTAGTGGGTATAAGGGGTGTGTGTCTCCTTAAGTAGTCTAATTGGTCATAATGAGTACGATTAGAACTTATTGGGTGAAACTAAGATATAATGGGTCATAATGGTCCGTAATGGCTTGTTATTGTGTAATTTTTGTCTTACCGGGTATAAGAGGATTGTGTCTCCTTAACAAGTCAAATTGGTCATAACTGGAGAATTGGGTCATAATGATAATGATATAAATTTATTGATTACAACTGAGATATAATGGGTCATAATGGTCCGTAATGGCTCGTTATAGGGTAATTTTGGTATTAGTGGGTATAAGGGGTTTGTGTGTCGTTAACAAGTCTAATTGCTCATAACTGGAGTAAATGGGTCATAAGGAGTATGATTCGAACTTATTGGGTGTACTTGAGATATAAAGGGTCATAATTGTCCGTAATGGCTCGTTGTTGGCTAATTTTGGTTACTTGAGATATAATGGGTCATAATTGTCCGTAATGGCTCGTTATGGGCTAATTTTGGTCTTAGTGGGTATATGGGGTTTGTATCTCCTTAACATGTATAATTGGTCATAACGAGAGTAAATGGTTCATAATTAGTATGATTAGAACTTATTGGGTGTAATTGTGATATAAAGGGTCATAAATGGTTCGTAATGGCTCGTTATAGGGTAATCTTGGTCTTAGTGGGTATAAGGGGTGTGTGTCTCCTTAAGTAGTCTAATTGGTCATAATGAGTATGAATAGAACTTATTGGGTGAAACTAAGATATAATGGGTCATAATGGTCCGTAATGGCTCTTATTGGGTAATTTTGTTCTTAGTTGGTATAAGGCGTTTGTGTCTCCTTTACATGTATAATTGGTCATAACGGGAGTAAATGGATCAAAATTAGTATGATTAGAACTTATTGGGTGTTGCTGAGATATAATAGGTCATAGTGGTCCGTAATGGCTCGTTATAGGGTAATTTTGGTATTAGCGGGTATAAGTGGTTTGTGTCTCGTTAACAAGTCTAATTGCTCATAATTGGAGTAAATGGGTCATAATGAGTATGATTTGAACTTATTGGTTACAACTGAGATATAATGGGTCATAATGGTCCGTAATGGCTCGTTATTGGGTAATTTTTGTCTTAACGGGTATAAGAGATTTAGGTCTCCTTAACAAGTTTAATTGGTCATAACGGGAGTAATTGGGTCATAACTAGTAAGATTAGAACTTATTGGGTGCATTTGAGATATAATGGGTCATAATGGTCCGCAATGGCTCGTTATTGGTTAATTTTTATCTTAGTGGGTATAAGGTGTTTGTGTGTCCTTAACAAGTCTAATTGCTCATAATGAGTATGATTAGAACTTATTGGGTGCAATTAAGATATAATGGGTTAATGGCCCGTAATGACTCGTTATTAGATAACTTTTGTCTTAACGGGTGTAAAGATTTGTGTCTCCTTTACAAGTCTTATTGGTCATAACGGGAGTAAATTGGTCATAATGAGTATGATTAGAACTTATTGGTTACAATTGAGATATAATGGGTCATAATGGTCCGTAATGGTTCGTTATTGGGTAATTTTGTTCTTAGTGGGTATAAGGCGTTTGTGTCTCCTTAACATGTGTAATTGGTCATAACGGGAGTAAATGGATCAAAATTAGTATGATTAGAACTTATTTGGTGTAACTGAGATATAATAGGTCTTAGTGGTCCGTAATGGCTCGTTATAGGGTAATTTTAGTATTAGAGGGTATAAGGGGTTTGTGTCTCGTAAACAAGTCTAATTGCTCATAACTGGAGTAAATGGGTCATAATGAGTATGATTTGAACTTATTGGTTACAACTGAGATATAATGGGTCATAATGGTCCGTAATGGCTCGTTATTGGGTAATTTTGTCTTAGCGGGTATGAGAGGTTTGTGTCTCCTTAACAACTCAAATTGGTCATAACGGGAGTAATTGGGTCATAACTAGTAAGATTAGAACTTATTGGGTGCATTTGAGATATAATGGGTCATAATGGTCCGTAATGGCTCGTTATTGGGTAATTTTGGTCTTAGTGGGTATATTGGGTTTGTTTCTCCTTAACATGTATAATTGGTCATAACGGGAGTAAGTGGGTCATAATGAGTATGATTAGAACTTATTGGGTGCAACTAAGATATAATGGGTCATAATGGTCCGTAATGGTTCGTTATTGGTTAATTTTTATCTTAGTAGGTATAAGGGGTTTGTGTGTCCTTAACAAGTCTAATTTGTCTTAGCGGGTATAAAGATTTGTGTCTCCTTTACAAGTCTTATTGGTCATAACGGGAGTAAATGGGTCATAATGAGTATGATTAGAACTTATTGGTTACAATTGAGATATAATGGGTCATAATGGTCCGTAATTGCTCGTTATTGGGTAATTTTTTTCTTAGTGGGTATAAGACGTTTGTGTCTCCTTAACATGTGTAATTGGTCATAACGGGAGTAAATGGATCAAAATTAGTATGATTAGAACTTATTTGGTGTAACTGAGATATAATAGGTCTTAGTGGTCCGTAATGGCTCGTTATAGGGTAATTTTGGTATTAGTGGGTATAAGGGGTTTGTGTCTCGTAAACAAGTCTAATTGCTCATAACTGGAGTAAATGGGTCATAATGAGTATGATTTGAACTTATTGGTTACAACTGAGATATAATGGGTCATAATGGTCCGTAATGGCTCGTTATTGGGTAATTTTTGTCTTAGCGGGTATAAGAGGTTTGTGTCTCCTTAACAACTCTAATTGGTCATAACTAGTAAGATTAGAACTTATTGGGTGCATTTGAGATATAATGGGTCATAATGGTCCGTAATGGCTCGTTATTGAGTAATTTTGGTCTTAGTGGGTATATTGGGTTTGTTTCTCCTTAACACGTATAATTGGTCATAATGGGAGTAAATGGGTGATAATAAGTATGATTAGAACTTATTGGGTGCAATTGAGATATAATGAGTCATAATGGTCCGTCATGGGTCATTATTGGGTACTTTTTGTCTTAGCGGGTAAAAGAGGTTTTTGTCTCCTTAACAAGTCTAATTGCTCATTACTGGAGTAAATGGGTCATAATGAGTATGATTAGAACTTATTGGGTGCAATTGAGCTATAATGAGTCATAATGGTTCGTAATGGCTCGTTATTGGCTACTTTTGGTCTTAGTGGGTATATGGCGTTTGTGACTCCCTAACATGTATAATTGGTCATAACGGGAGTAGTGGGTCATAATTAGTATTATATGAACTTATTGGGTGCATCTGAGATATAATGAGTCATATATGAACTTATTGGTTTGTGTCTCCTTAACTAGCCTAATTGGTCATAACGGGAGTAAATGGCTCGTTATTGGGTAATTTGTGTCTTAGCGGGTATAAGAGGTTTATGTCTCCTTAACAAGTCTAATTGGTCGTTACGGGAGTAAACGTGTCAAAATGAGTATGATCTGAACTTATTGGTTACAATTGAGATATAATGGGTCATAATGGTCCGTAGAGGCTCGTTATTGGGTAAATTTGTTATTGGTGGGTATAAGGGGGTTGTGTCTTCTCAACAATTATAATTGGTCATAACGGGAGGAAATGGATCAAAATTAGTATGATTAGAACTTATTGGGTGTAACTTAGATATAACAGGTCATAGTGATCCGTAATGGCTCGTTATAGGGTAATTTTGGTATTAGCGGTTATAAGGGGTTTGTGTCTCGTTAACAATTATAATTGGTCATTACGGGAGTAAATGGTTCATAATTAGTATGATTAGTACTTATTAGGTGTAATTAAGATATAACGGATCATAGTGGTTCGTAATGGCTCGATATAGGGTAATCTTGGTCTTAGTGGGTATAAGGGGTTTGTGTCTCCTTAAAGAGTCTAATTGGTCATAACGAAAGTAAGTGGGTCATATAATGGATATGATTATAACTTATTGGGTGCAACTGAGATATAATGGGTCATAATGATCCGTAATGGCTCGTTATTGGGTAATTTTGGTCGTAGTGGGTATAAGGGGTTTTTGTCTCCTTAACTTGTCTAATTGGTCATAATGGGAGTTAATGGGTGATAATGAGTATGATTAGAACTTATTGGGTGCAATTCAGATATAATTGGTTATATTGGTCCCAATGGCTCGTTATTGGGTAATTTTTATCTTAGCATGTATAAGAGGTTTGTGTCTCCTTAACAAGTCTAATTGGTCGTAACGGGAGTAAACGGGTCAAAATGAGTAGGATTTGAACTTATTGGTTACAATTGAGATATAATGGGTCATAATGGTTCGTAAAGGATCGATATTGGGTAATTTTGTTCTTGGTGTGTATAAGGGGGTTGTGTCTTCTCAACAATTATAAGTGGTCATAACGGGAGTAAATGGATCAAAATTGGTATGATTAGAACTTATTGGGTATAACTGAGATATAACAGGTCATAGTGATCCGTAATGGCTCGTTATAGGGTAATTTTGGTATTAGCGGGTATAAGAGGTTTGTCTCCTTAACAAGTTATAATGGGTCATAATGGTCCATAATGGCTCGTTAATGGGTAAATTTTGTCTTACCGGGTATAAGGGGTTTGTTGCCCCTTAACAAGTCTTATCGCTCATAACAGGACTAAATGGGTCATAATGAGTATGATTCGAACTTATTGGGTGTACTTGAGATATAATGGGTCATAATTTTCCGTAATGGCTCGTTATTGGCTAATTTTGGTTACTTGAGATATAATGGGTCATAATTGTCGGTAATGGTTATGGGCTAATTTTGGTCTTAGTGGTTATATGGGGTTTGTATCTCCTTAACATGTATAATTAGTCATAACGGGAGTAAATGGTTCATAATTAGTATGATTAGAACTTATTGGGTGTAATTGTGATATAAAGGGTCATAGTGGTTCGTAATGGCTCGTTATAGGGTAATCTTGGTCTTAGTGGGTATAAGGGGTGTGTGTCTCCTTAAGTAGTCTAATTGGTCATAATGAGTACGATTAGAACTTATTGGGTGAAACTAAGATATAATGGGTCATAATGGTCCGTAATGGCTTGTTATTGTGTAATTTTTGTCTTACCGGGTATAAGAGGATTGTGTCTCCTTAACAAGTCAAATTGGTCATAACTGGAGAATTGGATCATAATGATAATGATATAAATTTATTGATTACAACTGAGATATAATGGGTCATAATGGTCCGTAATGGCTCGTTATAGGGTAATTTTGGTATTAGTGGGTATAAGGGGTTTGTGTGTCGTTAACAAGTCTAATTGCTCATAACTGGAGTAAATGGGTCATAATGAGTATGATTCGAACTTATTGGGTGTACTTGAGATATAAAGGGTCATAATTGTCCGTAATGGCTCGTTGTTGGCTAATTTTGGTTACTTGAGATATAATGGGTCATAATTGTCCGTAATGGCTCGTTATGGGCTAATTTTGGTCTTAGTGGGTATATGGGGTTTGTATCTCCTTAACATGTATAATTGGTCATAACGAGAGTAAATGGTTCATAATTAGTATGATTAGAACTTATTGGGTGTAATTGTGATATAAAGGGTCATAAATGGTTCGTAATGGCTCGTTATAGGGTAATCTTGGTCTTAGTGGGTATAAGGGGTGTGTGTCTCCTTAAGTAGTCTAATTGGTCATAATGAGTATGAATAGAACTTATTGGGTGAAACTAAGATATAATGGGTCATAATGGTCCGTAATGACTTGTTATTGTGTAATTTTTGTCTTACCGGGTATAAGAGGATTGTGTCTCCTTAACAAGTCAAATTGGTCATAACTGGAGAAATGGGTCATAATGATAATGATTTGAATTTATTGGTTACAACTGAGAAATAATGGGTCATAATCGTCCGTAATGGCTCGTTTTTTGGTAATTTTTGTCTTAGCGGGTACATGAGGTTTGTGTCTCCTTAACAAGTCTAATTGGTTATAACGGGAGTAAATGGCTCGTTATTGGGTAATTTGTGTCTTAGTGGGTATAAGAGGTGTGTGTCTCCTTAACAAGTCTAATTGGTCGTTACGGGAGTAAACGAGTCAAAATGAGTATGATCTGAACTTATTGGTTAGAATTGAGATATAATAGGTCATAATGGTCCATGGAGGCTCCTTATTGGGTAAATTTGTTCTTGGTGGGTATAAGGGGGTTGTGTCTTCTCAACAATTATATGATGAGAACCCATCCAACGACCCGGATGATGAAGATCCATTGAGATGGAATATTGGACCAATCACAAGGTTAAAAGCTAAGATGTTCAGTGATGCTCTTAATGGTTTGATAAAATCCTGTCGGAAAGAATCAATCATCAATTCATCAAGTAGCCAAGGAGACCTTCGAATTTTGATCCGAAATGAAGGCCAAGATTAGCCCAAGGCTTGGTAGCCCAAGTTGTGATTATTTCATCTAAATATCACCCAGTCCAAGAAAATTCGGCGAAGTCTACACATGGCCCATGTTTTGGTCATAAATCATTCATTTCAAGTCCGAATGGACTCAAATCAAAGCCCACTTAAAGAGTACTCCTTTTTCTACATTTTAATAAGGATCCAAGCCCAAAATAAAGGTGGAATTTCGTCCATGAATCTGCCCAACAATAGATCCAAGTTCAAGTAACTCATAACATTGAATTAGAAGGCATTTTGAAGGGTCCTATCATTATGAAGTCATTTACTTAGAAGATATTAGAAGGTTGCCTCAATTATTGTCTAGAATTTATTTGAGTCCTTTGATTTGTCTTGTGTATCCTATAAATAGGTTGTCTTTGTAATCTTTTGAAAACACTTTTGATTTGAATGAAATTGTGAGTTTTAAACTCTTTTTGTTCTTTGTGAACTATAGAACTTATCAAGTCTTCTTACTTGTGGCGTTCAATACTTATCAATCAACTTGGTGGGTTGATTGTGGCGTATCTTATACCAAGGTTCTTGTCTCACTATAGACAACGGGTCGCGGTTTCACCATTACTATCTCGGGCAACCAATAGACGATCGCGATAATCACATCATTTGGTATCAAAGCTAGCACTATTGGTTTGCATATCATTTCTTTCTATCTTTCCTTCTTGTTAATTTCCTTTACTTGAGATCCAATAATCACGTATTGGTAGCGGGTCTTGTCATAAGTTGACACGGTTCCTACTAGTGACTATTGAATTCCACTTCAATCTTTCGTTTCATCAATTTCGTTGGTATATAGCTTCTATCAAAAAGAAAAAAAAAAGAGAGGCCGAACAAAAAAAAAAGAAAAAAAACTATTTGGGCAAAAAAAAAAAGGCATAAAAAAGAAACAATAGAAAGAAAAAGAGCACGAAAAAAAAAAAAGTCGAGTTTCATATCTTCTTCTTACATTGTGATTATTTGACAATATCATAGTCAAGTTGTTTGGTAAGTTTGAATTCCTCAAGGCCACAAGCCAAACTTGATAATTGCTTCTTTTGTTCTTTTAGAACTTAAAGAGATTTAAAAGAGTGGTAAAAGGCTGTGTGGTGAGATTAATCGAGGGTAAAAGCCATTTGTGAGATACACGAGGGTTGAGTATATCATTTCTTGAGAGAAACACGTGAGGGAGTGTTGAGAGGAACTAAACTTTATTTTTGCAGAATTTTAAGATGGGGGATGATCAACCCCTTCCGAATCTTCAAATTCAAGCCATAATGGATGAGATGCGGCGAATGATGACCAATGAATTCAACCAAGTTCATGAAAGAATGGATCGAATAGAGGCAAACGCACGAAGACCACCATCTCGTGAAGGTTCCGTTGTGAATGAGGAAGAAAGAAGCGACGAATGGGATAGGGAATCTGAAAGGAGATCGGCTAGGAGGAGGCGACATATAGACAATAATTTGAGTTCCATAAAGATGAAAGTCCCTTCATTTCAAGGAAAGTCAGATCCGGAAGCATACCTCGATTGGGAGAAGAAAATGGAGTTCATATTTGATTGTCATGAATACTCCAACCGAAAGAAGGTAAAACTTGCTGTCATTGAGTTTTCTGATTATGCACTAACATGGTGGGATCAACTTTTGATTAGCAAGCGAAGAAATGGAGAAAGGCCTATCGAGAGTTGGGAAGAAATGAAGTTGGTCATGAGGAGACGTTTTGTACCTAGTCACTACTTTCGTGACCTTCACAACAAGCTCCAAAATCTCAAGCAAGGGAACAAGTGTGTGGAAGATTATTTTAAAGAGATGGAGGTTATCTTGATTAGGGCCAACATTGAGGAGGATCGAGAAGCTACAATGGCCAGGTTCTTACATGGTTTAAATTTTGAAATACGTGATCGTGTTGAAATGTATCATTATGTTGAAATTGAGGATATGGTTCATATGGCTGTTAAAATTGAGAAACAACTTAAGAGAGGGGGAGGATCACGAAATAGTACTTGGAAGACGAGTTCTTCAAAGAAAATTGAAAGCACATCTTCTTCTTCTAATCCCAAATCTGGTTCTAAAGATATAAACTCTTCAAAAGGAAAATTTGATTCTTCTACCCCTAAGAATCGTGACATAAAGTGTTTTAAGTGTCAAGGCAGGGGTCATATTGCAAGTCAATGTCCAAACAAGCTTGCAATGGTGATTCGAGAAGATGGGGAAATTGAGACAGATAAATCAGATTCCGAAGACTCACCGGATGGTTTGGATGATGATGAAGAGGTAGCTGTCCAAGGAGACTTGTTGGTGGCTAGAAGAGCCCTAAGTGCCCATTCCAAAGAAGATGATGATGCACAAAGGGAGAACATCTTTCACACTCGATGCTACGTTCAAGGCAAGGTATGTAGTGTTATCATTGACGGGGGGAGTTGTACAAATGTAGCAAGTTCAACTATGGTTGAAAAGCTTGGTCTACCTACTACGAAGCATCAAAAGCCATACAAACTCCAATGGCTTAATGATAGTGGTGAGGTACGAGTTTCAAAACAAGTGTTGGTTTCTTTTCGCATAGGTAAATATGAAGATGAAGTATTGTGTGATGTTGTACCTATGCAAGCAAGTCATATGTTGCTTGGGAGGCCATGGCAGTATGATCGACATGTAAAGCATGACGGCTTTACCAACAAATACACTTTTGTACACAAAGCCAAACCCGTAACTCTTGTACCCATGTCACCTAGTCAAGTTTTTGAAGATCAAGTTAAACTTCAAAAGGATGCAAAAAAAATAAATGAGCCAAAAGAAAATAATGAACAAGGCTCAAAAGAAAAAGTAAAGGATAAAAAAACACCCGTGGAAAAAAAAGAGAGTCAATATTGTGCTTTGGCAAAAAAGAGTGAGATAAAAGAAGCTTTAAATTCTGAAATGCTTTTTGTGCTTCTTTTGTTCAAAGAAGCTCAATTAGCCACTAACAACTTGGCCGGTACCATTCCGAGCAATATTATGTCTATCTTGCAGGAATTTGAAGACTTGTTTCCGGAAGAAGTTCCCGATGGATTGCCACCAATCCGTGGAATTGAACACCAAATTGACTTTGTACCCGGAGCTTCCATCCCAAACAAACCAGCCTATAGAACAAGTCCGGAAGAAACCAAGGAGTTGGAAAGACAAGTTAAAGAATTACTTGCAAAAGGATTGGTTCGAGAAAGCATGAGTCCTTGTGCCGTTCCAGTCTTGTTAGTACCAAAGAAGGACGGCTCATGGAGGATGTGTGTGGATTGTCGCGCCATCAACAATATCACGGTAAAGTATCGTCATCCAATTCCTCGATTAGATGATATGCTTGATGAATTGTATGGTGCAAAATTATTTTCGAAAATTGATTTGAAAAGTGGTTATCACCAAATCCGTATGAGAGAGGGTGATGAGTGGAAAACCGCTTTCAAAACAAAACATGGTTTATATGAATGGTTAGTGATGCCCTTTGGTTTAACTAACGCTCCTAGTACATTCATGAGACTAATGAACCATGTTTTGAGAGATTTCATTGGAAAGTTTGTGGTTGTTTACTTTGATGATATTTTGATTTACTCCAAAAGTTTGGACGATCATCTTGAACATCTAACTTCTGTTTTGAGTGTGCTTAGGAAGGAAAAGCTTTTTTGCAAACTTGAAGAAGTGCACCTTTTGTACCAATCATGTTATTTTCCTTGGATACATGGTAAGTTCACAAGGAATTTCTGTTGATGAAGAAAAGGTAAAGGCCATCCAAGATTGGCCAACTCCAAAGAGTGTAAGTGAAGTGCGAAGTTTTCATGGTCTTGCAAGTTTTTATCGTAGATTTGTTAAAAACTTTAGCACTTTGGCGTCACCACTCACAGAAGTCATTAAAAAGAACGTCGGTTTTAAATGGGGCAAAGAACAAGAGCAAGCTTTTGAACAACTTAAATTTCATTTAACCCATGCTCCTTTGTTATCTTTGCCCAACTTTGATAAAACCTTTGAAATTGAGTGTGATGCATCAGGTGTTGGAATAGGTGCAGTTTTGATGCAAGAAGGTAAACCATTGGCCTATTTTAGTGAGAAGTTGAATGGGGCGACCTTGAACTACCCCACTTATGACAAAGAACTGTATTCATTGGTCCGTGCATTAAAGACATGGCAACACTATTTGTGGGCCAAAGAGTTTGTGATACATTCTGACCATGAGTCCTTGAAGTACTTAAAGGGACAACATAAGTTAAACAAAAGACATGCTCGATGGATTGAGTTTCTTGAGACATTTCCTTATGTCATCCGATACAAGAAAGGTAAGGAAAATATTGTGGCTGATGCACTTTCACGAAGATACTCTTTACTCTCTTCTCTTGACTGTAAAATTCTTGGTTTTGAACAAATCAAAGAATTGTACCACAATGATACCGATTTTGGACAAATTTTTCAAGCATGCGAAAAATGTTCTTTTGAAAAGTTTTTCAAACATGAGGGGTTTTTGTTTAAGGAATCAAAGCTTTGCGTCCCTAACTCTTCCTTGCGAGAACTTTTGGTTAGGGAAGCGCATGGTGGAGGCCTTATGGGTCATTTTGGCGTGGCAAAAACTTTGGCAATTTTACAAGAACATTTTTATTGGCCAAAAATGAAAGTTGATGTAGGACGAATATGTGAAAATTGTGTTGTTTGCAAACAAGCAAAATCAAAAGTTCAACCTCATGGTTTATATACTCCTTTGCCTATACCAAGTGAACCGTGGGTTGATCTTTCAATGGATTTTGTGTTGGGTTTGCCAAAAACCAAGGGCGGCAAAGACTCAATCTTTGTGGTTGTTGATAGGTTCTCCAAAATGGCTCATTTCATTGCATGCAACCGAACTAATGATGCATCACATATTTCTGATTTGTTTTTCAAAGAAGTAGTGAGGTTGCATGGAATGCCAAGAACCATTGTCTCAGATCGAGACACAAAATTTTTGAGTTACTTTTGGAAAACCTTGTGGGGGAAATTGGGAACAAAACTCTTGTTTTCCACAACGTGCCACCCCCAAACTGATGGGCAAACAGAAGTTGTGAATCGCACTCTTGGTACTTTGTTGCGTTCCATTATTGGAAGAAATGTCAAAACTTGGGAGCAATGCTTACCTCATGTTGAGTTTGCATATAATCGTCATGTTCATTCAGCTACAAAGTTTTCACCTTTTGAAATTGTGTATGGTTTTAAGCCATTAACTCCAATGGATTTAACTCCTTTACCTGTAAGTGAACAAGTGAATTTAGATGGCAAGAAGAAAGCTGAATTTGTTAAACAGATCCATGAGAAGGCGAAAAGCAACATCGAAGAGCGCACCAAGAAGTATGAACAACAAGCAAACAAGGGTAGAAGAAAGATCACATTTGAACCAGGAGATTGGGTGTGGCTTCATTTGAGAAAAGAACGATTCCCAAGTAAACGAAAGTCAAAGTTGATGCCAAGGGGAGATGGGCCATTCCAAATCATGCAGAAAATTAATGACAATGCTTACAAACTTGACTTACCTGTTGAGTATAATGTGCATGATGTCTTCAATGTTTCTGATTTGAGCCCCTTTAATGCAGGTGAAGATTTGAGGACAAATCGCATTCAAGAGAGGGGGAATGATGAGAACCCATCCAACGACCCGGATGATGAAGATCCATTGAGATGGAATATTGGACCAATCACAAGGTTAAAAGCTAAGATGTTCAGTGATGCTCTTAATGGTTTGATAAAATCCTGTCGGAAAGAATCAATCATCAATTCATCAAGTAGCCAAGGAGACCTTCGAATTTTGATCCGAATTGAAGGCCAAGATTAGCCCAAGGCTTGGTAGCCCAAGTTGTGATTATTTCATCTAAATATCACCCAGTCCAAGAAAATTCGGCGAAGTCTACACATGGCCCATGTTTTGGTCATAAATCATTCATTTCAAGTCCGAATGGACTCAAATCAAAGCCCACTTAAAGAGTACTCCTTTTTCTACATTTTAATAAGGATCCAAGCCCAAAATAAAGGTGGAATTTCGTCCATGAATCTGCCCAACAATAGATCCAAGTTCAAGTAACTCATAACATTGAATTAGAAGGCATTTTGAAGGGTCCTATCATTATGAAGTCATTTACTTAGAAGATATTAGAAGGTTGCCTCAATTATTGTCTAGAATTTATTTGAGTCCTTTGATTTGTCTTGTGTATCCTATAAATAGGTTGTCTTTGTAATCTTTTGAAAACACTTTTGATTTGAATGAAATTGTGAGTTTTAAACTCTTTTTGTTCTTTGTGAACTATAGAACTTATCAAGTCTTCTTACTTGTGGCGTTCAATACTTATCAATCAACTTGGTGGGTTGATTGTGGCGTATCTTATACCAAGGTTCTTGTCTCACTATAGACAACGGGTCGCGGTTTCACCATTACTATCTCGGGCAACCAATAGACGATCGCGATAATCACATCATTTGGTATCAAAGCTAGCACTATTGGTTTGCATATCATTTCTTTCTATCTTTCCTTCTTGTTAATTTCCTTTACTTGAGATCCAATAATCACGTATTGGTAGCGGGTCTTGTCATAAGTTGACACGGTTCCTACTAGTGACTATTGAATTCCACTTCAATCTTTCGTTTCATCAATTTCGTTGGTATATAGCTTCTATCAAAAAGAAAAAAAAAAGAGAGGCCGAACAAAAAAAAAAGAAAAAAAACTATTTGGGCAAAAAAAAAAAGGCATAAAAAAGAAACAATAGAAAGAAAAAGAGCACGAAAAAAAAAAAAGTCGAGTTTCATATCTTCTTCTTACATTGTGATTATTTGACAATATCATAGTCAAGTTGTTTGGTAAGTTTGAATTCCTCAAGGCCACAAGCCAAACTTGATAATTGCTTCTTTTGTTCTTTTAGAACTTAAAGAGATTTAAAAGAGTGGTAAAAGGCTGTGTGGTGAGATTAATCGAGGGTAAAAGCCATTTGTGAGATACACGAGGGTTGAGTATATCATTTCTTGAGAGAAACACGTGAGGGAGTGTTGAGAGGAACTAAACTTTATTTTTGCAGAATTTTAAGATGGGGGATGATCAACCCCTTCCGAATCTTCAAATTCAAGCCATAATGGATGAGATGCGGCGAATGATGACCAATGAATTCAACCAAGTTCATGAAAGAATGGATCGAATAGAGGCAAACGCACGAAGACCACCATCTCGTGAAGGTTCCGTTGTGAATGAGGAAGAAAGAAGCGACGAATGGGATAGGGAATCTGAAAGGAGATCGGCTAGGAGGAGGCGACATATAGACAATAATTTGAGTTCCATAAAGATGAAAGTCCCTTCATTTCAAGGAAAGTCAGATCCGGAAGCATACCTCGATTGGGAGAAGAAAATGGAGTTCATATTTGATTGTCATGAATACTCCAACCGAAAGAAGGTAAAACTTGCTGTCATTGAGTTTTCTGATTATGCACTAACATGGTGGGATCAACTTTTGATTAGCAAGCGAAGAAATGGAGAAAGGCCTATCGAGAGTTGGGAAGAAATGAAGTTGGTCATGAGGAGACGTTTTGTACCTAGTCACTACTTTCGTGACCTTCACAACAAGCTCCAAAATCTCAAGCAAGGGAACAAGTGTGTGGAAGATTATTTTAAAGAGATGGAGGTTATCTTGATTAGGGCCAACATTGAGGAGGATCGAGAAGCTACAATGGCCAGGTTCTTACATGGTTTAAATTTTGAAATACGTGATCGTGTTGAAATGTATCATTATGTTGAAATTGAGGATATGGTTCATATGGCTGTTAAAATTGAGAAACAACTTAAGAGAGGGGGAGGATCACGAAATAGTACTTGGAAGACGAGTTCTTCAAAGAAAATTGAAAGCACATCTTCTTCTTCTAATCCCAAATCTGGTTCTAAAGATATAAACTCTTCAAAAGGAAAATTTGATTCTTCTACCCCTAAGAATCGTGACATAAAGTGTTTTAAGTGTCAAGGCAGGGGTCATATTGCAAGTCAATGTCCAAACAAGCTTGCAATGGTGATTCGAGAAGATGGGGAAATTGAGACAGATAAATCAGATTCCGAAGACTCACCGGATGGTTTGGATGATGATGAAGAGGTAGCTGTCCAAGGAGACTTGTTGGTGGCTAGAAGAGCCCTAAGTGCCCATTCCAAAGAAGATGATGATGCACAAAGGGAGAACATCTTTCACACTCGATGCTACGTTCAAGGCAAGGTATGTAGTGTTATCATTGACGGGGGGAGTTGTACAAATGTAGCAAGTTCAACTATGGTTGAAAAGCTTGGTCTACCTACTACGAAGCATCAAAAGCCATACAAACTCCAATGGCTTAATGATAGTGGTGAGGTACGAGTTTCAAAACAAGTGTTGGTTTCTTTTCGCATAGGTAAATATGAAGATGAAGTATTGTGTGATGTTGTACCTATGCAAGCAAGTCATATGTTGCTTGGGAGGCCATGGCAGTATGATCGACATGTAAAGCATGACGGCTTTACCAACAAATACACTTTTGTACACAAAGCCAAACCCGTAACTCTTGTACCCATGTCACCTAGTCAAGTTTTTGAAGATCAAGTTAAACTTCAAAAGGATGCAAAAAAAATAAATGAGCCAAAAGAAAATAATGAACAAGGCTCAAAAGAAAAAGTAAAGGATAAAAAAACACCCGTGGAAAAAAAAGAGAGTCAATATTGTGCTTTGGCAAAAAAGAGTGAGATAAAAGAAGCTTTAAATTCTGAAATGCTTTTTGTGCTTCTTTTGTTCAAAGAAGCTCAATTAGCCACTAACAACTTGGCCGGTACCATTCCGAGCAATATTATGTCTATCTTGCAGGAATTTGAAGACTTGTTTCCGGAAGAAGTTCCCGATGGATTGCCACCAATCCGTGGAATTGAACACCAAATTGACTTTGTACCCGGAGCTTCCATCCCAAACAAACCAGCCTATAGAACAAGTCCGGAAGAAACCAAGGAGTTGGAAAGACAAGTTAAAGAATTACTTGCAAAAGGATTGGTTCGAGAAAGCATGAGTCCTTGTGCCGTTCCAGTCTTGTTAGTACCAAAGAAGGACGGCTCATGGAGGATGTGTGTGGATTGTCGCGCCATCAACAATATCACGGTAAAGTATCGTCATCCAATTCCTCGATTAGATGATATGCTTGATGAATTGTATGGTGCAAAATTATTTTCGAAAATTGATTTGAAAAGTGGTTATCACCAAATCCGTATGAGAGAGGGTGATGAGTGGAAAACCGCTTTCAAAACAAAACATGGTTTATATGAATGGTTAGTGATGCCCTTTGGTTTAACTAACGCTCCTAGTACATTCATGAGACTAATGAACCATGTTTTGAGAGATTTCATTGGAAAGTTTGTGGTTGTTTACTTTGATGATATTTTGATTTACTCCAAAAGTTTGGACGATCATCTTGAACATCTAACTTCTGTTTTGAGTGTGCTTAGGAAGGAAAAGCTTTTTTGCAAACTTGAAGAAGTGCACCTTTTGTACCAATCATGTTATTTTCCTTGGATACATGGTAAGTTCACAAGGAATTTCTGTTGATGAAGAAAAGGTAAAGGCCATCCAAGATTGGCCAACTCCAAAGAGTGTAAGTGAAGTGCGAAGTTTTCATGGTCTTGCAAGTTTTTATCGTAGATTTGTTAAAAACTTTAGCACTTTGGCGTCACCACTCACAGAAGTCATTAAAAAGAACGTCGGTTTTAAATGGGGCAAAGAACAAGAGCAAGCTTTTGAACAACTTAAATTTCATTTAACCCATGCTCCTTTGTTATCTTTGCCCAACTTTGATAAAACCTTTGAAATTGAGTGTGATGCATCAGGTGTTGGAATAGGTGCAGTTTTGATGCAAGAAGGTAAACCATTGGCCTATTTTAGTGAGAAGTTGAATGGGGCGACCTTGAACTACCCCACTTATGACAAAGAACTGTATTCATTGGTCCGTGCATTAAAGACATGGCAACACTATTTGTGGGCCAAAGAGTTTGTGATACATTCTGACCATGAGTCCTTGAAGTACTTAAAGGGACAACATAAGTTAAACAAAAGACATGCTCGATGGATTGAGTTTCTTGAGACATTTCCTTATGTCATCCGATACAAGAAAGGTAAGGAAAATATTGTGGCTGATGCACTTTCACGAAGATACTCTTTACTCTCTTCTCTTGACTGTAAAATTCTTGGTTTTGAACAAATCAAAGAATTGTACCACAATGATACCGATTTTGGACAAATTTTTCAAGCATGCGAAAAATGTTCTTTTGAAAAGTTTTTCAAACATGAGGGGTTTTTGTTTAAGGAATCAAAGCTTTGCGTCCCTAACTCTTCCTTGCGAGAACTTTTGGTTAGGGAAGCGCATGGTGGAGGCCTTATGGGTCATTTTGGCGTGGCAAAAACTTTGGCAATTTTACAAGAACATTTTTATTGGCCAAAAATGAAAGTTGATGTAGGACGAATATGTGAAAATTGTGTTGTTTGCAAACAAGCAAAATCAAAAGTTCAACCTCATGGTTTATATACTCCTTTGCCTATACCAAGTGAACCGTGGGTTGATCTTTCAATGGATTTGTTCAAAAGATTTGTGTCTCCTTAACAAGTCTTATTGGTCATAACGGGAGTAAATGGGTCATAATGAGTATGATTAGAACTTATTGGTTACAATTGAGATATAATGGGTCATAATGGTTCGTAATGGCTCGTTATATGGTAATTTTGGTATTAGCGGGTATAAGGGGTTTGTGTCTCGTTAACAAGTCTAATTGCTCATAACTGGAGTAAATGGGCCATAATGAGTATGATTAGAACTTATTGGCTGTAATTGAGATATAATGGGTCATAATAGTCCGTAATGTCTCGTTATTTGGTAATTTTGGTCTTAGTGGGTATAAGGGATTTGTGTCTCCTTAACAAGTGTAATTGGTCATAATGGGAGTAAATGGGTGATAATGAGTATGATTAGAACTTATTGGGTGCAATTGAGATATAATGAGTCATAATGGTCTGTCATGGCTCGTTATTGGGTAATTTTTGTCTTAGCAGGTATAAGAGGTTTGTGTCTCCTTAACAAGTCTAATTGGTCATAACGTGAGTAATGGGTCATAATGTTAATGATTTCAACTTATTGGTTACAACTGAGATATAATGGGTCATAATGGTTCGAAATGGCTCGTTATTCGGTAATTTTTGTCTTAGCGGGCATTAGAGGTTTGTGTCTCTTTAAACAAGTCTAATTGGTCATAACGGGAGTTAATGGGTCATAACTAGTATGATTAGAACTTATTGGGTGTAACTGAGATATAACAGGTCATAGTGGTCCGTAATGGCTTGTTATAGGGTAATTTTGGTATTAGCGAGTATAACGGGTTTGTGTCTCGTTAACAAGTCTAATTACTCATAACTGGAGTAAATGTGTCATAAAGAGTATGATTAGATCTTATTGGGTGCAATTGAGCTAATAATGGTCCGTAATGGCTCGTTATTGGCTAATTTTGGTCTTAGTGAGTATATGGCGTTTGTGACTCCTTAACATGTGTATAATTGGTCATAACAGGAGTAAATGGCTCGTTATTGGGAAATTTGTGTCTTAGCGGGTATAAGAGGTTTCTGTCTCCTTAACAAGTCTAATTGGTCGTTACGGGAGTAAACGAGTCAAAATAAGTATGATCTGAACTTATTGGTTACAATTGAGATATAATGGGTCATAATGGTCCGTAGAGGCTCGTTATTGGGTAAATTTGTTCTTGGTGGGTATAAGGGGGTTGTGTCTTCTCAACAATTATAATTGGTCATAACGGGAGTAAATGGATCAAAATTATTATGATTAGAACTTGTTTGGTGTAACTAAGATATAACAGGTTATAGTCGTCCGTAATGGCTCGTTATAGGGTAATTTTGGTATTAGCGGGTATAAGTGGTTTGTGTCTCGTTAACAGGTAACTGCTCATAACTGGAGTAAATGGGTCATAATGAGTATGATTAGAACTTATTGGTTGAAATTGAGATATAATGGGTCATAATGGTCCGTAATGTCACGTTAATGGGTAAATTTGGTCTTAGTGGGTATATTGGGTTTGTTTCTGCTTAACATGTATAAATGGTCATAACGGGAGTAAGTGGGTCATAATGAGTATTATATGAACTTATTGGGTGCAACTGAGATATAATGGGTCATAATGGTTCGTAATGGCTCGTTATTTGGTAATTTTTGTCTTAGCGGGTATAAAAGGTTTGTGTCTCCTTAACAAGTCTAATTGGTCATAACGGGAGTAAACGGGTCAAAATGAGTATGATTTGAACTTATTGGTTTCAATTGAGATATAATGAGTCATAATGGTTCATAAAGGCTTGTTATTGGGTAATTTTTGTCTTAGCGGGTATAAGAGGTTTGTGTCTCCTTAACAAGTCTAATTGGTCATAACGGGAGTAATTGGGTCATAACTAGTAGGATTAGAACTTATTGGGTGCAACTGAGATGTAATGGGTCATAATGGTCCGTAATTGCTCGTTATTGGTTAATTTTTATCTTAGTGGGTATAAGGGGTTTGTGTGTCCTTGACATGTCTAATTGGTCATAATGAGTATGATTAGAACTTATTGGGTGTAACTGAGATATAACAGGTCATAGTGGTTCGTAATGGCTCGTTATATGGTAATTTTGGTATTAGCGGGTATAAGGGTTTGTGTCTCGTTAACAAGTCTAATTGCTCATAACTGGAGTAAATGGGCCATAATGAGTATGATTAGAACTTATTGGTTGTAATTGAGATATAATGGGCCATAATGGTCCGTAATGTCTCGTTATTGGGTAATTTTGGTCTTAGTGGGTATAAGGGATTTGTGTCTCCTTAACAAGTATAATTGGTCATAATGGAACTCAAATGGGTGATAATGAGTATGATTAGAACTTATTGGGTGCAATTGAGATATAATGAGTCATAATGGTCCGTCATGGCTCGTTATTGGGTAATTTTTGTCTTAGCGGGTATAAGAGGTTTGTGTCTCCTTAATAAGTCTAATTGGTCATAACGGGAGTAATGGGTCATAATGATAATGATTTCAACTTATTGGTTACAACTGAGATATAATGGGTCATAATGGTCTGAAATGGCTCGTTATTAGGTAATTTTTGTCTTAGCGGGTATAAAGATTTGTGTCACCTTAACAAGTCTTATTGGTCATAACGGGAGTAAATAGGTCATAATGAGTATGATTAGAACTTATTGGTTACAATTGAGATATAATGGGTCATAATGGTCCGTAATGGCTCGTTATTGGGTAATTTTGGTCTTAGTGGGTATAAGGGGTTTGTGTCTCCTTAACATGTATAATTGGTCATAACGAGAGTAAATGGATCAAAATTAGTATGATTAGAACTTATTGGGTGTAACTGAGATATAACAGGTCATAGTGGTCCGTAATGGCTCGTTATAGGGTAATTTTGGTATTAGCGGGTATAAGGGGTTTGTGTCTCGTTAACAAGTCTAATTGCTCATAACTGGAGTAAATGGGTCATAATGAGTATGATTAGAACTTATTGGTTGTAATTGAGATATAATGGGTCATAATGGTCCGTAATGTCTCGTTATTGGGTAATTTTGGTCTTAGTGGGTATATTGGATTTGTTTCTCCTTAACATGTATAATTGGTCATAACGGGAGTAAGTGGGTCATAATGAGTATTATATGAACTTATTGGGTGCAACTGAGATATAATGGGTCATAATGGTTCGTAATGGCTCGTTATTTGGTAATTTTTGTCTTAGCGGGTATAAGAGGTTTGTGTCTCCTTAACAAGTCTAATTGGCCATAACGGGAGTAAACGGGTCAAAATGAGTATGATTTGAACTTATTGGTTTCAATTGAGATATAATGAGTCATAATGGTTCGTAAAGGCTCGTTATTGGCTAATTTTTGTCTTAGCGGGTATAAGAGGTTTGTGTCTCCTTAACAAGTCTAATTGGTCATAACGGGAGTAAACGGGTCAAAATGAGTATGATTTGAACTTATTGGTTTGAATTGAGATATAATGAGTCATAATGGTTCATAATGGCTCGTTATTGGGTATATTTTGTCTTAGCGGGTATAAGAGGTTTGTGTCTCCTTAACAAGTCTAATTGGTCATAACGGGAGTAATTGGGTCATAACTATTAGAACTTAATGGGTGCAACTGAGATGTAATGGGTCCATAATGGTCCGTAATGGCTCGTTATTGGTTAATTTTTATCTTAGTGGGTATAAGGGGTTTGTGTGTCCTTGACATGTCTAATTGGTCATAATGAGTATGATTAGAACTTATTGGGTGCAATTGAGATATAATGGGTTAATGGCCCGTAATGGCCCGTTATTAGGTAATTTTTGTCTTAGCGGGTATAAAGATTTGTGTCTCCTTAACAAGTCTTATTGGTCATAACGGGAGTAAATAGGTCATAATGAGTATGATTAGAACTTATTGGTTACAATTGAGATATAATAGGTCATAATGGTCCGTAATGGCTCGTTATTGGGTAATTTTGTTCTTAGTGGGTATAAGGGGTTTGTGTCTCCTTAATATGTATAATTGGTCATAACGGGAGTAAATGGATCAAAATTAGTATGATTAGAACTTATTGGGTGTAACTGAGATATAACAGGTCATAGTGGTTCGTAATGGCTCGTTATATGGTAATTTTGGTATTAGCGGGTATAAGGGGTTTGTGTCTCGTTAACAAGTCTAATTGCTCATAACTGGAGTAAATGGGCCATAATGAGTATGATTAGAACTTATTGGTTGTAATTGAGATATAATGGGTCATAATGGTCCGTAATGTCTCGTTATTTGGTAATTTTGGTCTTAGTGGGTATAAGGGATTTGTGTCTCCTTAACAAGTGTAATTGGTCATAATGGGAGTAAATGGGTGATAATGAGTATGATTAGAACTTATTGGGTGCAACTGAGATATAATGGGTCATAATGGTTCGTAATGGCTCGTTATTGGGTAATTTTGTTCTTAGTGGGTATAAGGGGTTTGTGTCTCCTTAATATGTATAATTGGTCATAACGGGAGTAAATGGATCAAAATTAGTATGATTAGAACTTATTGGGTGTAACTGAGATATAACAGGTCATAGTGGTCCGTAATGGCTCGTTATAGGGTAATTTTGGTATTAGCGGTTATAAGTGGTTTGTGTCTCGTTAACAAGTCTAATTGCTCATAACTGGAGTAAATGGGTCATAATGAGTATGATTAGAACTTATTGGTTGTAATTGAGATATAATGGGTCATAATGGTCCGTAATGTCACGTTAATGGGTAATTTTGGTCTTAGTGGGTATATTGGGTTTGTTTCTCCTTAACATGTATAATTGGTCATAACGGGAGTAAGTGGGTCATAATGTGTATGATTAGAACTTATTGGGTGCAACTGAGATATAATGGGTCATAATGGTCCGTAATGGCTCGTTATTGGTTAATTTTTATCTTAGTGGGTATAAGGGGTTTGTGTGTCCTTAACATGACTAATTGGTCATGATGAGTATGATTAGAACTTATTGGGTGCATTTGAGATATAATGGGTTAATGGCCCGTAATGGCTCGTTATTAGGTAATTTTTGTCTTAGCGGGTATAAAGATTTGTGTCACCTTAACAAGTCTTATTGGTCATAACGGGAGTAAATAGGTCATAATGAGTATGATTAGAACTTATTGGTTACAATTGAGATATAATGGGTCATAATGGTCCGTAATGGCTCGTTATTGGGTAATTTTGGTCTTAGTGGGTATAAGGGGTTTGTGTCTCCTTAACATGTATAATTGGTCATAACGGGAGTAAATGGATCAAAATTAGTATGATTAGAACTTATTGGGTGTAACTGAGATATAACAGGTCATAGTGGTCCGTAATGGCTCGTTATAGGGTAATTTTGGTATTAGCGGGTATAAGAGGTTTGTGTCTCGTTAACAAGTCTAATTGCTCATAACTGGAGTAAATGGGTCATAATGAGTATGATTAGAACTTATTGGTTGTAATTGAGATATAATGGGTCATAATGGTCCGTAATGTCTCGTTATTGGGTAATTTTGGTCTTAGTGGGTATATTGGATTTGTTTCTCCTTAACATGTATAATTGGTCATAACGGGAGTAAGTGGGTCATAATGAGTATTATATGAACTTATTGGGTGCAACTGAGATATAATGGGTCATAATGGTTCGTAATGGCTCGTTATTTGGTAATTTTTGTCTTAGCGGGTATAAGAGGTTTGTGTCTCCTTAACAAGTCTAATTGGCCATAACGGGAGTAAACGGGTCAAAATGAGTATGATTTGAACTTATTGGTTTCAATTGAGATATAATGAGTCATAATGGTTCGTAAAGGCTCGTTATTGGGTAATTTTTGTCTTAGCGGGTATAAGAGGTTTGTGTCTCCTTAACAAGTCTAATTGGTCATAACGGGAGTAAACGGGTCAAAATGAGTATGATTTGAACTTATTGGTTTCAATTGAGATATAATGAGTCATAATGGTTCATAAAGGCTCGTTATTGGGTATATTTTGTCTTAGCGGGTATAAGAGGTTTGTGTCTCCTTAACAAGTCTAATTGGTCATAACGGGAGTAATTGGGTCATAACTATTAGAACTTAATGGGTGCAACTGAGATGTAATGGGTCCATAATGGTCCGTAATGGCTCGTTATTGGTTAATTTTTATCTTAGTGGGTATAAGGGGTTTGTGTGTCCTTGACATGTCTAATTGGTCATAATGAGTATGATTAGAACTTATTGGGTGCAATTGAGATATAATGGGTTAATGGCCCGTAATGGCTCGTTATTAGGTAATTTTTGTCTTAGCGGGTATAAAGATTTGTGTCTCCTTAACAAGTCTTATTGGTCATAACGGAAGTAAATAGGTCATAATGAGTATGATTAGAACTTATTGGTTACAATTGAGATATAATAGGTCATAATGGTCCGTAATGGCTCGTTATTGGGTAATTTTGTTCTTAGTGGGTATAAGGGGTTTGTGTCTCCTTAATATGTATAATTGGTCATAACGGGAGTAAATGGATCAAAATTAGTATGATTAGAACTTATTGGGTGCAACTGAGATATAACAGGTCATAGTGGTTCGTAATGGCTCGTTATATGGTAATTTTGGTATTAGCGGGTATAAGGGGTTTGTGTCTCGTTAACAAGTCTAATTGCTCATAACTGGAGTAAATGGGCCATAATGAGTATGATTAGAACTTATTGGTTGTAATTGAGATATAATGGGTCATAATGGTCCGTAATGTCTCGTTATTTGGTAATTTTGGTCTTAGTGGGTATAAGAGATTTGTGTCTCCTTAACAAGTGTAATTGGTCATAATGGGAGTAAATGGGTGATAATGAGTATGATTAGAACTTATTGGGTGCAATTGAGATATAATGAGTCATAATGGTCCGTCATGGCTCGTTATTGGGTAATTTTTGTCTTAGCGGGTATAAGAGGTTTGTGTCTCCTTAACAAGTCTAATTGGTCATAACGGGAGTAATGGGTCATAATGATAATGATTTCAACTTATTGGTTACAACTGAGATATAATGGGTCAAAATGGTTCGAAATGGCTCGTTATTGGGTAATTTTTGTCTTAGCGGGCATAAGAGGTTTGTGTCTCTTTAAACAAGTCTAATTGGTCATAACGGGAGTTAATGGGTCATAACTAGTATGATTAGAACTTATTAGGTGTAACTGAGATATAACAGGTCATAGTGGTCCGTAATGGCTTTTTATAGGGTAATTTTGGTATTAGCGGGTATAAGGGGTTTGTGTCTCGTTAACAAGTCTAATTACTCATAACTGGAGTAAATGTGTCATAAAGAGTATGATTAGATCTTATTGGGTGCAATTGATCTATAATGGGTCATAAAGGTCCGTAATGGCTCGTTATTGGCTAATTTTGGTCTTAGTGAGTATATGGCATTTGTGACTCCTTAACATGTATAATTGGTCATAACAGGAGTAAATGGCTCGTTATTGGGAAATTTGTGTCTTAGCGGGTATAAGAGGTTTCTGTCTCCTTAACAAGTCTAATTGGTCGTTACGGGAGTAAACGAGTCAAAATGAGTATGATCTGAACTTATTGGTAACAATTGAGATATAATGGGTCATAATGGTCCGTAGAGGCTCGTTATTGGGTAAATTTGTTCTTGGTGGGTATAAGGGGGTTGTGTCTTCTCAACAATTATAATTGGTCATAACGGGAGTAAATGGATCAAAATTAGTATGATTAGAACTTATTTTGTGTAACTAAGATATAACAGGTCATAGTGGTCCGTAATGGCTCGTTATAGGGTAATTTTGGTATTAGCAGGTATAAGTGGTTTGTGTCTCGTTAACATGTAACTGCTCATAACTGGAGAAAATGGGTCATAATGAGTATGATTAGAACTTATTGGTTGTAATTGGAGATATAATGGGTCATAATGGTCCGTAATGTCACGTTAATGGGTAATTTTGGTCTTAGTGGGTATATTGGGTTTGTTTCTGCTTAACATGTATAATTGGTCATAACGGGAGTAAGTGGGTCATAATGAGTATGATTAGAACTTATTGGGTGCACCCGAGATATAATGGGTCATAATGGTCCGTAATGGCTCGTTATTGGGTAATTTTGGTCTTAGTGGGTATAAGGGGTTTGTGTCCCCTTAACATGTATAATTGGTCATAACGGGAGTTAATGGATCAAAATTAGTATAATTAGAACTTATTGGGTGTAACTGAGATATAACAGGTCATAGTGGTCCGTAATGGCTCGTTATAGGGTAATTTTGGTATTAGCGGGTATAAGGGGTTTGTGTCTCGTTAACAAGTCTAATTGCTCATAACTGGAGAAAATGGGTCATAATGAGTATGATTAGAACTTATTGGTTGTAATTGAGATATAATGGGTCATAATGGTCCGTAATGTCTCGTTATTGGGTAATTTTGGTCTTAGTGGGTATATTGGATTTGTTTCTCCTTAACATGTATAATTGGTCATAACGGGAGTAAGTGGGTCATAATGAGTATTATATGAACTTATTGGGTGCAACTGAGATATAATGGGTCATAATGGTTCGTAATGGCTCGTTATTTGGTAATTTTTGTCTTAGCGGGTATAAAAGGTTTGTGTCTCCTTAACAAGTCTAATTTGTCATAACGGGAGTAAACGGGTCAAAATGAGTATGATCTGAACTTATTGGTTTATAATGAGATATAATGGGTCATAATTGTCCGTAATGGCTCGTTATTGGCCAATTTTGGTTACTTGAGATATAATGGGTCATAATTGTCCGTAATGGCTCGTTATGGGCTAATTTTAGTCTTAGTGGGTATATGGGGTTTGTATCTCCTTAACATGTATAATTGGTCATAACGGGAGTAAATGGTTCATAATTAGTATGATTAGAACTAATTGGGTGTAGTTGTGATATAAAGGGTCATAGTGGTTCGTAATGGCTCGTTATAGGGTAATCTTGGTCATAGTGGGTATAAAAGGGGTGTGTGTCTCCTTAAGTAGTCTAATTGGTCATAATGAGTATGATTAGAACTTATTGGGTGAAACTAAGATATAATGAGTCATAATGGTCCGTAATGGCTTGTTATTGTGTAATTTTTGTCTTACCGGGTATAAGAGGATTGTGTCTCCTTAACAAGTCAAATTGGTCATAACTGGAGAAATGGGTCATAATGATAATGATTTGAATTTATTGGTTACAACTCAGATATAATGGGTCATAATGGTCCATAATGGCTCGTTATTGGGTAATTTTTGTCTTAGCAAGAGGTTTGTGTCTCCTTAACAAGTCTAATTGGTCATAACGAGAGTAAATGGGTCATAACTAGTATGATTAGAACTTATTGGGTGCAATTGAGATATAATGGGTCATAATGGTCCATAATGGCTCGTTAATGGGTAAATTTTGTCTTACCGGGTATAAGGGGTTTGTGTCCGATTAACAAGTCTTATTGCTCATAACAAGAGTAAATTGGTCAATAATGAGTATGATTCGAACTTATTGGGTGTACTTGAGATATATAATGGGTCATAATTGTCCGTAATGGCTCGTTATTGGCTAATTTTGGTTACTTGTGATATAATGGGTCATAATTGTCCGTAATGGCTCATTATGGGCTAATTTTGGTCTTAGTGGGTATATGGGGTTTGTATCTCCTTAACATGTATAATTGGTCATAACGGAAGTAAATGGGTCATAACTAATATGATTAGAACTTATTGGGTGCAATTGAGATATAATGTGTCATAATGGTCCATAATGGCTCGTTAATGGGTAAATTTTGTCTTACCGAGGATAATGGGTTTTTGTCCCCGTAACAAGTCATTGCTCATAACAGGAGCAAATGGGTCATAATGAGTATGATTCGAACTTATTTGGTGTACTTGAGATATAATTGGTCATAATTGTCTGTAATAGCTCGTTATTGGCTAATTTTGGTCTTAGTGGGTATATGGGGTTTGTTTCTCCTTAACATGTATAATTGGTCATAACTGGAGTAAATGGTTCATAATTAGTATGATTAGAACTTATTGGGTGTAATTGAGTTATAATGGGTCATAATGGTCCATAATGGCTCGTTAATGGGTAAATTTTGTCTTACCGGGGTATAAGGGGTTTGTGTCCCCTTAACATGTCTTATTGCTCATAACAGGAGTAAATGGGTCATAATGAGTATGATTCAAACTTATTGGGTGTACTTGAGATATAATGGGTCATAATTGTCCGTAATGGCTCGTTATTGGCTAATTTTGGTTACTTGAGATCTAATGGGTTATAATGAGTATGATTAGAACTTATTGGGTGAAACTAAGATATAATGGGTCATAATGGTCCGTAATGGCTTGTTATTGTGTAATTTTTGTCTTATCGGGTATTCTTGTGTCTCCTTAACAAGTCAAATTGGTCATAACGGGAGTAAATGGGTCATAATGATAATGATTTGAACTTATTGGTTACAACAGAGATATAATGGGTCATAATGGTCCGTAATGGCTCATTATTAGGCATGGAAATGGACCCCGACCCATTGGGGAACCCGATCCAACCGCCCCGATCGGGGATGGGGATTCCCCGCTAAACCGGGGATGGGGATGGGGACGGGGATCCCCGTTTGCCTCAAACCGGGGATGGGGACGGGGACGGGTATCGCACTCCCCGCCCCGCCCCGTCCCCGTTATATATTTTAATTAATATTTAATATATATTGTTTATTTAAACTAAATCGGTAATTCATAATTTCTTATTTCCTAACTATGTTTATAATATAAAATTGTTATTTTTTGGATGTAAGTATGTATTTTTTATGTCAATCAAAATACAATTACTCGATATGGTTTTGAATATTACTCGATATCTTTTGGTACGTGTGAAGTAAAGTTTTTTTTCCAAGTTCGGTTGAATTTCTTTTGGATTTAAGTTATTAGTTATTATATGATGTTGTGATTTTTTTATACTAAATTAAATTTCTTTCGATTTTAGGTTTATTGGAAATATGTGATATTTAAACATGTGTGGTGTCTCATATATTTGATTTAAATAACTTACATAAACGGAAAAGAAAATCCCCGTTTACCCGTTGGGGATCCTCGTTCCCCGTTGGGGATGGGGATGGGGATGTGTTCATATTCCCCGGCGGGGACGGGGATGGGGACGGGGATGTAGATGAGGGATTGGGAACGGGGATGGGGATTGAGGTCCCCGCCCCATCCCCGCCCCATTTCCATGCCTACTCATTATTGGGTAATTTTTGTCTTAGCGGGTATAAGAGGTTTGTGTCTCCTTAACATGTCAAATTGGTCATAACTGGAGAAATGGGTCATAATGATAATAATTTGAATTTATTGGTTACAACTGAGATATAATGGGTCATAATGGTCCGTAATGGCTCGTTATTGGGTAATTTTTGTCTTAGCGGGTATAAGAGGTTTGTGTCTCCTTAACAAGTCTAATTGGTCATAACGGGAGTAAATGGGTCATAACTAGTATTATTAGAACTTATTGTGTGCAACTAAGATATAATGAGTCATAATGGTCCGTAATGGCTAGTTATTTTGTAATTTTTGTCTTAGCGGGTATAAGAGAATTGTGTCTCCTTAACATGTATAATTGGTCATAACAGGAGTAAATGTGTCATAACTAGTATGATTAGAACTTATTGGGTGCAATTGAGGTATAATGGGTCATAATGGTCTGTAATGGCTCGTTAATGTGTAAATTTTGTTTTACCGGGTATAAGGGGTTTGTGTCTCCTTAACAAGTCTAATTGCTTATAACCTAGAGTAAATGGGTCATAATGAGTATGATTAGAACTTATTGGGAGTAATTGAAATATAATGGGTCATAATGGTCCGTAATGGCTCGTTATTGGCTAATTTTGGTCTTAGTGGGTATATTGGGTTTGTTTCTCCTTCACATGTATAATTGGTCATAACGGGAGTAAGTGGGTCATAATGAGTATGATAAGAACTTATTGGGTGCAACTGACATATAATGGGTCATAACGGTCTGTAATGGCTCGTTTATGTGTAATTTTGTTCTCAGTGGGTATAAGGGGTTTGTGATTTCTCAACAATTATAATTGGTCATAACGGGAGTAAATTGATCAAAATTAGTATAATTAGAACTTATTGGGTGTAACTGAGATATAGCAGGTCATAGTGGTTCGTAATGGCTCGTTATTGGGTAATTTTGGTATTAGTGGGTATATGGGTTTGTATCTCCTTAACAAGTCTAATTTCTCATAATTAGAGTGAATGGGTCATAATGAGTATGATTAGAACTTATTGGGTGTAATTGAGATAAAAAAGGGTCATAATGGTCCGTAATGGCTTGTTATTGTTTAATTTTTGTCTTAGCGGGTATAAGAGGATTGTGTCTCCTTAACAAGTCTAATTGGTCATAACAGGAGTAAATGGCTCGTTATTGGGTAATTTTGGTCTTAGTACCGGGATTTGTGTCTCCTTAACAAGTGTAATTGGTCATAATGGGAGTAAATGGGTGATAATGAGTATGATTAGAACTTATTGGGTGCAATTGAGATATAATGGGTCATAATGGTCCGTAATGGCTCTTTATTGGGTAATTTTTTGGCTTAGCGGGTATAAGAGATTTGTTTCTCCTTAACAAGTCTAATTGGTCATAACGGGAGTAAATGGGTCATTACTAGTATGATTAGAACTTATTGGGTGCAATTGAGATATAATGTGAATGGTCCATAATGGCTCGTTAATGGGTAAATTTTGTCTTACCGAATATAAGGGGTTTGTGTCCCCTTAACAAGTCTTATTGCTCATAACAGGAGTAAATGGGTCATAATGAGTATGATTCGAACTTATTTGGTGTACTTGAGATATAATGGGTCATAATTGTCCGTAATAGCTCGTTTTTTTTAGGGAAAACTCCGGCAATTATATAAAACGAAAACAAAAGAGTACGGCGCACCGCCTACAACCAAACGAAGAAACACAAAAACTTGGAAACAACCCCATACCAAGCAACTAACAACCAAAATAAACACAGCATAATAGACGCAAATAACATCGAAAAAAAGATGCTAAAAATCACCGGAGCTCCAAACACCAAAGCCGCAAGGCCAAAACTAAGATTAGGTCGCTTCATAAGATAAAAGACGAGATCTTCTAGTAGTCCAAGCAAGCCGACATTGAACCATGTCTCGTATCTCTTTGATGATCACCTCCATATCACGCTTTTCATTACAGAACAAACGATTGTTTCGTTCTCGCCATATAAAGAAAACCGCAGCCGCAATGTGGAGTTTCGGCCCAAGCCGATTGGGGAGCCGATTACCATCCGAAAGAGCCATCAAAACATCGTCCCAACGATCCGGCCAATCTTCAATATCCGCAAAAAACTTTATCCGCGTCCAAATTTCATTGGAAAATTGGCATTCAAAAAACAAGTGGTTATGGGAATCCATACAAACCTCACATAAAGGGCAAATAAGGTTTAAACTATCCGAGTTCCATGAGAGCATACGATCCTGAGTAGGTAACAGCCGAAGGCATGCAATCCACATGCAGAAAGCGTGTTTAGCAATGTGCCCTTTAAACCAAACACCTTTTGTCCACGGAACATTCTGGGAAGACACACTCAAAGCTTCTGAGGTTGCCCTCACCGAAAAGTCGTCCATATGCCTATTCCCATCATCCCAACGAATCCCGTCCTTTTCATGCTCATTTAGACTCGAAAACTGAATAGTAGCAAGATGTGGGAACCGATCCACCCAGCTGTTTGGCCAAACCCCCTCAAACCGAGAGCATAACTCTCTTAACGACGACTACAGCGTGAACCCTTCCGAATGAATAAAACGATATGAAATAAAAGAGGAAAGTGGCTTACCAGGAGCCCAACGATCCTCCCAAGCGTTTATTTCTGAACCATTGCCAACACGCATCATAATAAATGGTCTCAACACCGAGCGAAGATCCCATAATTTCCTTAGGACCCACGACTAACGAGAGCTTTTGTGAACAAGCCAGAAGTGCGTTTCTCCCAAGCAATGGAGTACAATCCAACGAACCCAAAGAGAGTGTTTTCGGGTTAGAATGTTCCAAAGGTGACGCGACAACAAAGCTTTATTTCACGTAGCTAACGGTTTTATTCCCAAACCTCCTCCATCGAAAGGCTTACAAACTCGTTCCCATGCCGTCTACATGCAGAAAGCGTGTTTAGCAATGTGCCCTTTAAACCAAACAACTTTTGTCCACGGAACAGTCTGGGAAGACCCACTCAAAGCTTCCGAAGTTGCACTCACCGAAAAGTCGTCCATATGCGTATTCCCATCATCCCAACGAATCCCGTGCCTTTCATGCTCAATTAGACTCGGAAACTGAATAGTAGCAAGTTGTGGAAACCGATCCACCCAACTGTTCGGCCAAACCCCCTCAAACGGAGAGCTTAACTCTCTTAACGACGACTACAGCGTGAACCCTTCCGAATGAATAAAACGATATGAAATAAAAGAGGAAAGTTGCTTACCAGGAGCCCAACGATCCTCCCAAGCGTTTATTTCCGAACCATTGCCAACACGCATCATAATAAATGGTCTCAACACCGAGCGAAGATCCCATAATTTCCTTAGGACCCACGACCAACGAGAGCTTTTGTGAACAAGCCAGAAGTGCGTTTCTCCCAAGCAATGGAGTACAATCCAACGAACCCAAAGAGAGTGTTTTCGGGTAAGAATGTTCCAAAGGTGAAGTGACAACAAAGCTTTATTCCACGTAGCTAAAGTTTTTATTCCCAAACCTCCTCCATCGAAAGGCTTACAGACTTGTTCCCAAGCCACTTTGCATTTTCCTCTTGAATTTTCACCTTGAGCCCATAAAATATCCCGACAAAGAGATTCAATCTTTTTTATCACCGTGGTTGGGAACCAGAATATAGACATCCAATGAATCTGTAAAGATCCAAGGACTGATTTAGGAAGTTGAAGTCGACCTCCCAATGACAAAAACTTGGCCTTCCAATTAGTAATATGCGAAACCAACTTCGTCAAGAGCACATCATAATCATGGGTTTTCAACCGAATAGGGGAGAGCGGCACCGCTAAATACCGAATGGGAAAAACCCCATTCCGAAAAGATAAACACTCCCGAATAGCATTTCGAGCTTCCAACGGAACATTGCCATAGAAGACTTCACTCTTTTCAAGGTTTGGGGCTAACCCCGATTTGACCTTAAAGAGAGCAAGGGCCTTATTTAGCACCAACACCGACTCTCATATCGCCTCTAGTAAAAACAAAGAGATCATCTGCAAAACAAAGATGGGTTAAATCAAGAGCTTGGCAATCCCTTATGATAGCCAAAATTAGCCGCCACCTCTATGCACCGTTTGAAAATAATTGAGAAGCCCTCCATCACGATGGTAAAAAGGTAAGGAGACAATGGATCTCCCTGACGAAGACCTCTACCACCTTTGAAAAAGCCCCAAGTGTCTCCATTGACGGCCATCGAATAGGAAGGAGAAGAAACCATTTCTTTAATCCATCGAATAAGAGCCCAATGAAATCCCATGCTCTCCAACATATTAAAGAGATAATGCCAATCAACAGTGTCATAAGCCTTCTGAATGTCAATCTTGAAAGCACAACGTGGCGGCCCATCACCTCTTTGGTACCCACGAACCAACTCATGAGCCATCAAAATATTATCAGTAATTTGCCGGCCCGGGATGAAAGTAGACTGAGAGGGACTCACCAAAGAATCCAAACTACCCTTCATGCGATCCACAATCACCTTGCTGATGACTTTGTATAGGACCGAACAACAGGATATAGGCCTGAAAATCCGTGACTCTAGTCGCATGTGGCACTTTCGGAATGAGGCAAAGGAGCGTGTGATTGAGCTCTTTCTCTAGCTTAGCCGAGTAGAAAAAAATATGAATAGCCGTAGTAACCTCCGTACCCACCACACTCCATGCAACTTTAAAAAACTTTGCCGAAAAGCCATCCGACCCCGGAGCTTTAGCATTCCTAATATGGAAAATAGCCGCGTTAATTTCATCATTAGAGATCGGCCGGATCATGAAGTTTGCTTCTCCCATCGTGAGAACCCTACGAAAGGCAAAATCATCATTATTAGGGTCAACGGTGCCATCCCTAGCGCCAAGAAACGATTGAAAATGGTTCAAGAAGACCGCCGCAATGGCTCATTATTGGGTAATTTTGTTCTTAGTAGGTATAAGGGGTTTGTTTCTCCTTAACAAGTATAATAGGTCATAACGGGAGTAAATGGGTCATAACTAGTATGATTAGAACTTATTGGGTGCAATTGAGATATAATGGATCATAATGGTCCGTAATGGCTCGTTAATGGGTAAATTTTGTCTTACATGGTATGTTTGTGTCTCCTTAACAAGTCTAATTCCTCATAACAGTAGTAAATGGGTCATATTGAGTATTATTAGAACTTATTACGTGTAATTGAGAGATAATGGGTCATAATGGTCCGTAATGGGTCGTTATTGGCTAATTTTGGTCTTAGTGGCTATATGGGGTTTGTGTCTCCTTAACATGTATAATTGGTCATAACGGGAGTAAATGGTTCATAATTAGTATGATTAGAACTTATTGGGTGTAATAGAGATATAATGGGTCGTATTGGTCCGTAATGGCTCGTTAATGGGTAAATTTTGTCTTACTTGGTATAAGGGGTTTATGTCTCCTTAACAAGTCTAATTGGTCATAACGGGAGTAAGTGGGTCATAATGAGTATGGTTAGAACTTATTGGGTGCAACTGAGATATAATGGGTCATAATTGTCCGTAGTGGCTTGTTATTGTGTAATTTTTGTCTTAGCGGGTATAAGAGGTTTGTCTCCTTAACAAGTCTAATTTGTCATAACAGGAGTAAATGGGTTATAACTAGTATGATTAGAAATTATTGGGTGCAATTGAGATATAATGGGTCATAATGGTCCGTAATGGCTCGTTAATGGGTAAATTTTGTCTTACCGGGTGTAAGGGGTTTGTGTCTCCTTAACAAGTCTAATTGCTCATAACTGGAGTAAATAGGTCATAATGAGAATGATTAGAACTTATTGGGTGCAATTGAGCTATAATGGGTGATAATGGTCCGTAATGGCTCGTTATTTGCTAATTTTGGTCTTAGTGGGTATATGGCGTTTGTGACTCCTTAACATGTATAAATTGTAATAACGGGAGTAAGTGGGTCATAATGAGTATTATATGAACTTATTGGGTGCAACTGAGATATAATGGGTCATAATGGTTCGTAATGGCTCGTTATTTGGTAATTTTTGTCTTAGTGGGTATAAGAGGTTTGGGTCTCCTTAACAAGTCTAATTGGTCATAACGGGAGTAAACGGGTCAAAATGAGTATGATTTGAACTTTTTTTTTGAGGGAAAACTCCGGCAATTATATAAAACGAAAACAAAAGAGTACGGCAAACCGCCTACAACCAAACGAGGAAACACAAAAACTTGGAACAACCCCATACCAAGCAACTAACAACCAAAATAAACACATCATAATAGACGCAAATAACATCGAAAAAAAGATGCTAAAATCCACAGGAGCTCCAAACACCAAAGCCGCAAGGCCAAAGCTAAGATTAGGTCGCTTCATAAGATATAAGACGAGATCTTCTAGTAGTCCAAGCAATCCGACATTGAACCATGTCCCGTATCTCTGTGATGATCACCTCCATATCACGCTTTTCATTACGGAACAAACGATTGTTCCGTTCTCGCCATATAAAGAAAACCGCAACCGCAATGTGGAGTTTCGGCCCAAGCCGATTAGGGAGCCGATTACCATCCGAAAGAGCCATCAAAACATCGTCCCAACGATCCGGCCAATCTTCATTATCCGCAAAAAACTTTATCTGCGTCCAAATTTCATTGGAAAAATGGCATTAAAAAAACAAGTGGTTATGGGAATCCATACAAACCTCACATCTAGGGCAAATAAGATTTAAACTATCCGAGTTCCATGAGAACATACGATCCTGAGTAGGTAACCGCCGAAGGCATGCCGTCTACATGCAGAAAGCGTGTTTAGCAATGTGCCCTTTAAACCAAACAGCTTTTGTCCACGGAACAGTCTGGGAAGACCCACTCAAAGCTTCCGAAGTTGCACTCACCGAAAAGTCGTCCATATGCGTATTCCCATCATCCCAACGAATCCCGTCCCTTTCATGCTCAATTAGACTCGGAAACTGAATAGTAGCAAGTTGTGGAAACCGATCCACCCAATTGTTCGGCCAAACCCCCTCAAACGGAGAGCTTAACTCTCTTAATGACGACTGCGGCGTGAATCCTTCCAAATGAACAAAACGATAAGAAATAAAATACGAAAGTGGCGTACCAGGAGCCCAGCGATCCTCCCAAGCGTTTATTGCCGAACCATTGCCAACACGCATCATAATAAAAGGTCTCAAAATCGAGCGAAGATCCCATAATTTCCTTAGGTCCCACGACCAACGAGAGCTTTTGTGAACAAGCCAAAAGTGCGTTTCTCCCAAGCAATGGAGTACAATCCAACGAACCCAAAGAGAGTGTTTTCGGGTTAGAATGTTCCAAAGGTGACGCGACAACAAAGCTTTATTCCACGTAGCTAAAGGTTTTATTCCCAAACCTCCTCCATCGAAAGGCTTACAAACTCGTTCCCATGCCGTCTACATGCAGAAAGCGTGTTTAGCAATGTGCCCTTTAAACCAAACAGCTTTTGTCCACGGAACAGTCTGGGAAGACCCACTCAAAGCTTCCGAAGTTGCACTCACCGAAAAGTCGTCCATATGCGTATTCCCATCATCCCAACGAATCTCGTCCCTTTCATGCTCAATTAGACTCGGAAACTGAATAGTAGCAAGTTGTGGAAACCGATCCACCCAACTGTTCGGCCAAACCCCCTCAAATGGAGAGCTTAACTCTCTTAACGACGACTGCGGCGTGAATCCTTCCGAATGAACAAAACGATAAGAAATAAAAGACGAAAGTGGCGTACCAGGAGCCCAGCGATCCTCCCAAGCGTTTATTGCCGAACCGTTGCCAACACGCATCATAATAAAAGGTCTCAAAACCGAGCGAAGATCCCATAATTTCCTTAGGTCCCACGACCAACGAGAGCTTTTGTGAACAAGCCAAAAGTGCGTTTCTCCCAAGCAATGGAGTACAATCCAACGAACCCAAAGAGAGTGTTTTCGGGTTAGAATGTTCCAAAGGTGACGCGACAACAAAGCTTTATTCCACGTAGCTAAAGGTTTTATTCCCAAACCTCCTCCATCGAAAGGCTTACAAACTCGTTCCCAAGCCACTTTGCATTTTCCTCTTGAATTCTCACCTTGAGCCCATAAAAAATCCCGACAATGAGATTCAATCTTTTTTATCACCGTGGTTGTGAACCAGAATATAGACATCCAATGAATCTGTAAAAATCCAAGCACTGATTTAAGAAGTTGAAGTCGACCTCCAAAAGACAAAAACTTGGCCTTCCAATTAGTAATACGCGAAACCAACTTCGTCAAGAGCACATCATAATCACGGGTTTTCAACCGAATAGGGGAGTAAGTGGGTCATAATGAGTATGGTTAGAACTTTATTGGGTGCAACTGAGATATAATGGGTCATAATTGTCCGTAGTGGCTTGTTATTGTGTAATTTTTGTCTTGGCGGGTATAAGAGGTTTGTCTCCTTAACAAGTCTAATTGGTCATAACAGGAGTAAATGGGTTATAACTAGTATGATTAGAAATTATTGGCCCGGGATGAAAGCAGACTGAGAGGGACTCACCAAAGAATCCAAACTACCCTTCATGCGATCCACAATCACCTTGCTGATGACTTTGTATAGGACCGAACAACAGGATATAGGCCTGAAATCCGTGACTCTAGTCGCATGTGGCACTTTCGGAATGAGGCAAAGGAGCGTGTGATTGAGCTCTTTCTCTAGCTTAGCCGAGTAGAAAAATATATGAATAGCCGTAGTAACCTCCGTACCCACCACACTCCATGCAGCTTTAAAAAACTTTGTCGAAAAGCCATCCGACCCCGGAGCTTTAGCATTCCCAATATGGAAAATAGCCGCGTTAATTTCATCATTAGAGATCGGCCGGATCATGAAGTTTGCTTCTCCCATCGTGAGAACCCTACGAAAGGCAAAATCATCAATATTAGGGTCAACGGTGCCATCCCTTGCGCCAAGAAACGATTGAAAATGGTTCAAGAAGACCGCCGCAATGGCTCGTTATTGGGTAATTTTGTTCTTAGTGGGTATAAGGGGTTTGTTTCTCCTTAACAAGTATAATTGGTCATAACGGGAGTAAATGGGTCATAACTAGTATGATTAGAACTTATTGGGTGCAATTGAGATATAATGGATCATAATGGTCCGTAATGGCTCGTTAATGGGTAAATTTTGTCTTACATGGTATGTTTGTGTCTCCTTAACAAGTCTAATTCCTCATAACAGTAGTAAATGGGTCATATTGAGTATTATTAGAACTTATTACGTGTAATTGAGAGATAATGGGTCATAATGGTCCGTAATGGGTCGTTATTGGCTAATTTTGGTCTTAGTGGCTATATGGGGTTTGTGTCTCCTTAACATATATAATTGGTCATAACGGGAGTAAATGGTTCATAATTAGTATGAATAGAACTTATTGGGTGTAATAGAGATATAATGGGTCGTATTGGTCCGTAATGGCTCGTTAATGGGTAAATTTTGTCTTACTTGGTATAAGTGGTTTATGTCTCCTTAACAAGTCTAATTGGTCATAATGAGTATGGTTAGAACTTATTGGGTGCAACTGAGATATAATGGGTCATAATTGTCCGTAGTGGCTTGTTATTGTGTAATTTTTGTCTTGGCGGGTATAAGAGGTTTGTCTCCTTAACAAGTCTAATTGGTCATAACAGGAGTAAATGGGTTATAACTAGTATGATTAGAAATTATTGGGTGCAATTGAGATATAATGGGTCATAATGGTCCGTAATGGCTCGTTAATGGGTAAATTTTGTCTTACCGGGTGTAAGGAGTTTGTGTCTCCTTAACAAGTCTAATTGCTCATAACTGGAGTAAATAGGTCATAATGAGAATGATTAGAACTTATTGGGTGCAATTGAGCTATAATGGGTGATAATGGTCCGTAATGGCTCGTTATTTGCTAATTTTGGTCTTAGTGGGTATATGGCGTTTGTGACTCCTTAACATGTATAATTTGTAATAACGGGACTAAGTGGGTCATAATGAGTATTATATGAACTTATTGGGTGCAACTGAGATATAATGGTTCGTAATGGCTTGTTATTTGGTAATTTTTGTCTTAGCGGGTATAAGAGGTTTGGGTCTCCTTAACAAGTCTAATTGGTCATAACGGGAGTAAACGGGTCAAAATGAGTATGATTTGAACTTTTTTTTTGAGGGAAAACTCCGGCAATTATATAAAACGAAAACAAAAGAGTACGGCAAACCGCCTACAACCAAACGAGGAAACACAAAAACTTGGAACAACCCCATACCAAGCAACTAACAACCAAAATAAACACATCATAATAGACGCAAATAACATCGAAAAAAAGATGCTAAAATCCACAGGAGCTCCAAACACCAAAGCCGCAAGGCCAAAGCTAAGATTAGGTCGCTTCATAAGATATAAGACGAGATCTTCTAGTAGTCCAAGCAATCCGACATTGAACCATGTCCCGTATCTCTGTGATGATCACCTCCATATCACGCTTTTCATTACGGAACAAACGATTGTTCCGTTCTCGCCATATAAAGAAAACCGCAACCGCAATGTGGAGTTTCGGCCCAAGCCGATTAGGGAGCCGATTACCATCCGAAAGAGCCATCAAAACATCGTCCCAACGATCCGGCCAATCTTCATTATCCGCAAAAAACTTTATCTGCGTCCAAATTTCATTGGAAAAATGGCATTCAAAAAACAAGTGGTTATGGGAATCCATACAGACCTCACATTTAGGGCAAATAAGATTTAAACTATCCGAGTTCCATGAGAACATACGATCCTGAGTAGGTAACCGCCGAAGGCATGCCGTCTACATGCAGAAAGCGTGTTTAGCAATGTGCCCTTTAAACCAAACAGCTTTTGTCCACGGAACAGTCTGGGAAGACCCACTTAAAGAGATAATGCCAATCAACAGCGTCATAAGCCTTTTGAATGTCAATCTTGAAAGCACAACGAGGCGGCCCATCACCTCTTTGGTACCCACGAACCAACTCATGAGCCATCAAAATATTATCAGTAATTTGTCGGCCCGGGATGAAAGCAGACTGAGAGGGACTCACCAAAGAATCCAAACTACCCTTCATGCGATCCACAATCACCTTGCTGATGACTTTGTATAGGACCGAACAACAGGATATAGGCCTGAAATCCGTGACTCTAGTCGCATGTGGCACTTTCAGAATGAGGCAAAGGAGCGTGTGATTGAGCTCTTTATCTAGCTTAGCCGAGTAGAAAAAAATATGAATAGCCGTAGTAACCTCCGTACCCACCACACTCCATGCAGCTTTAAAAAACTTTGCCGAAAAGCCATCCGACCACGGAGCTTTAGCATTCCCAATCTGGAAAATAGCCGCCTTAATCTCATCATTAGAGATCGGTCGGATCATGAAATTTGCTTATCCCATCGTGAGAACCCTACGAAAGGCAAAATCATCAATATTAGGGTCAACGGCGCCATCCCTAACGCCAAGAAACGATTGAAAATGGTTCAAGATGACCACCGCAACATCTTGGCCATAGTGAAAATCACCATTTCGATCATACACCACCTGTATACGCTGTCCATGGCTTTTCTCCATGACTTTCGCTCTTTGACTAGCCGCACTTTCCTCATCTTTACAAGCCTGCTGGTAAGCTATACGCCAAACTGCAAGATCCTCTTGAATTTGCCGATTAGTAGGATCAACATCACTAGCCAACTGGACCACACAGTTTGCAAAGGGCCACCCGCTCCGAAAGATTTCCATATGAACTTCTTTAGCGTTCTAAACTGGTGCTTCAAGATCTTTAATTTAGCCAAGACTTTAAACATGAAAGTCCCATGAACTTGGGCCTCCCATCCATCGTTCGTAATCTGCAAAAAACGAGGGTGGTCCACCAAGAAATTATCAAAACGAAAGTTGCGAGAGTGCAAACGAGTACCTCCCGTAAAAGATATCGCCGCCGGAGAGTGGTCCGAAACTCCCGTAGGTAAGAACTCCGCAACCGTATCAAGGAACCGATCAGTGAAAGCAACATTAGCCATCACCTGGTCCAATTTTCGCCGGATACCCGAATCATCCATGGGCTTTTGAGACCAAGAGTATTGGGGGTTGTACCGAACATCAAAGACCTCGATATCATCCACACACGCTATGAAATCAAGCATCTCCCTATCCCGGCGAGAAGATCCACCCAAACCATCATGAGGAAATAGCATTGCATTAAAGTCCCCCATTAAGACCCATGCATGGTTTCCCATAAGCACCTTAAACTTCCGAAGACTCGACCATAACTGCTTGCGATCAATGTAACCGTCGCTCCATATGCCACCGTACAATAAATGGGATTCGGATCACCATGCAACTGAATCTCACAATGCATAAATTGCGCATGCATTTCAATTACCATGACATCCATACACCTTGGATCCCAAGAAACCAAAATACGAGTACCAAAGTCCGACAAGGAAATGTTTGATCTCCATTCCCACCGACCAAACGTACGCTTACAAACATCCTCCAAAGCCTCTCTTTTTACATGAGTTTCTAAAACCGCACCAAAGTTAAAGTTACCCGAATGTAAAATATCACGAACCTCCCGTTGCTTACTAGGAGCATTCAGCCCTCGAATATTCCAAGAGAGAAGCTTCATTGGGAACTTGAGCTAGTGTCCACTCCTCCGCCCCCACCATTCACGTCACCCATTCCCCCGTCAATGGGTCATAATGAGTATGATTCGAACTTATTGGGTGTACTTGAGATATAATGGGTCATAATTGTCCGTAATGGCTCGTTATTGGCTAATTTTGGTCACTTGAGATATAATGGGTCTTAATTGTCCGTAATGGCTCGTTATGGGCTAATTTTGGTCTTAGTGGGTATATGGGGTTTGTATCTCCTTAACATGTATAATTGGTCATAACGGGAGTAAATGGTTCATAATTAGTATGATTATAACTTATTGGGTGTAATTGAGATATAAAGGGTCATAGTGGTTCGTAATGGCTCGTTATAGGGTAATCTTGGTCTTAGTGGGTATAAGGGGTGTGTGTCTCCTTAAAAGTAGTCTAATTGGTCACAACGGGAGTAAGTGGGTCATAATGAGTATGATTAGAACTTATTGGGTGAAACTAAGATATAATGGGTCATAATGGTCCGTAATGGCTTGTTATTGTGTAATTTTTGTCTTACCGGGTATAAGAGGATTGTGTCTCCTTAACAAGTCAAATTGGTCAGAACTGGAGAAATGGGTCATAATGATAATGATTTGAATTTATTGGTTACAACTGAGATATAATGGGTCATAATGGTCCGTAATGGCTCGTTATTGGGTATTTTTTGTCTTAGCGGGTATAAGAGGTTTGTGTCTCCTTAACAAGTCTAATTGGTCATAACGGGAGTAAATGGGTCATAACTAGTATGATTAGAACTTATTGGGTGCAATTGAGTTATAATGAGTATGATTAGAACTTATTGGGTGCAACTAAGATATAATGGGTCATAATGGTCCGTAATGGCTTGTTATTGTGTAATCTTTGTCTTAGCGGGTATAAGAGGATTGTGTCTCCTTAACAAGTCTAATTGGTCATAACGGAAGTAAATGGCTCGTTATTGGGTAATTTTGGTCTTAGTGGGTATAAGGGATTTGTGTCTCCTTAACAAGTGTAATTGGTCATAATGGGAGTAAATGGGTGATAATGAGTATGATTGGAACTTATTGGGTACAATTGAGATATAATTGGTCATAATGGTCCGTAATGGCACGTTATTGGGTAATTTTTGGCTTAGCGGGTATAAGAGGTTTGTGTCTCCTAAACAAGTCTAATTGGTCATAACGGGAGTAAATGGGTCATAATTATAATGATTTGAACTTATTGGTTACAACTGAGATATAATGGGTCATAATGATCCGTAATGGCTCGTTATTGGGTCATTTTTGTCTTAGCAGGTATAAGAGGTTTGTGTCTCCTTAACAAGTCTAATTGGTCATAACGGGAGTAAATGGGTCATAACTAGTATGATTAGAACTTATTGGGTGCAATTGAGATATAATGGGTCATAATGGTCCATAATGGCTCGTTAATGGGAAATTTTGTCTTACCGGGTATAAGGGGTTTGTGTCCCCTTAACAAGTCTTATTGCTCATAACAGGAGTAAATGGGTCAATAATGAGTATGATTTGAACTTATTGGGTGTACTTGAGATATATAATGGGTCATAATTGTCCGTAATAACTCGTTTTTTTTAGTAAAAGGCGAAAGAATAGTTCGCTTTGTATTCATTGCATGGCTGCGTTCCATAATAGCTCGTTTTTTTTGGAAAGGGTATCCTGGGCCTATGGCCCAGACTAATCCCTGGCAACTATGGCCTTTGGCCCAGCTGCTAAAGCGTGCAGCCCTGAGTTTATCCTCAGTGGCCACAAGTGCTGCTAGTGGGGCTCGAACCCGGGTTGAGCGCTATGAACTCCCCAAGACTTTACCCACACACCACAACACTTGTGGTTTCCGTAATAGCTCGTTATTGGCAAATTTTGGTCTTAGTGGGTATATGGGGTTTGTGTCTCCTTAACATGTATAATTGGTCATAACGGGAGTAAATGGTTCGTAATTAGTATGATTAGAACTTATTGGGTGTAATTGAGATATAACGGGTCATAGTGGTTCGTAATGGCTCGTTACAATATAATCTTGGTCTTAGTGTGTATAAGGGGTATGTGTCTCCTTAAGAAGTCTAATTGGTTATAACGGGAGTAAGTGGGTCATAATGAGTATGATTAGAACTTATTGGGTGCAACTAAGATATAATGGGCCATAATGGTCCGTAATGGCATGTTAGTGTGTAATTTTTGTCTTACCGGGTATAAGATGATTGTGTCTCCTTAACAAGTCTAATTTGTCATAACGGGAGTAAATGGCTCGTTATTGGTAATTTTGGTCTTAGTGGGTATAAGGGATTTGTGTCTCCTTAACAAGTGTAATTGGTCATAATGGGAGTAAATGGTTGATAATTAGTATGATTAGAACATATTGGGTGCAATTGAGATATAATGAGTCATAATGGTCTATAATGGCTCGTTATTGGGTAATTTTTGGCTTAGCGGGTATAAGAGGTTTGTGTCTCCTAAACAAGTCTAATTGGTCATAACGGGAGTAAATGGGTCATAATGATAATGATTTGAACTTATTAGTTACAACTAAGATAAAATGGGTCATAATGGCTCGTTATTGGGTAATTTTTGTCTTAGCGTGTATAAGAGGTTTGTTTCTCCTTAACAAGTCTAATTGGTCATAACGGTAGTAAATGTGTCATAACTAGTATGATTAGAACTTATTGGGTCCAATTGAGATATAATGGGTCATAATGGTCCGTAATGGCTCGTTAATGTGTAAATTTTGTCTTACCGGGTATAAGGGGTTTGTGTCTCCTTAACAAGTCTAATTGCTTATAACCTGGAGTAAATGGGTGATAATGAGTATGATTAGAACTTATTAGGTGCAATTGAGATATAATGGGTCATAATGGTCTGTAATGGCTCGTTATTGGCTAATTTTGGTCTTAGTGGGTATATGGCGTTTGTTACTCCTTAACATGTATAATTGGTCATAACGGGAGTAAGTGGGTCATAATGAGTATGATTAGAACTTATTGGGTGCAACTGGGATATAATGGGCCATAATGGTCCGTAATGACTCGTTTTTTTTGAAGGAAAATCCGGCAAATATATTAAAACAAAGAAACAAAAAAAGTTATATCAAGCATCCAACAAAAGACCCAAGCAAGGGACAAAAAGCACCAAGCCATAAAAAAAGCCAAAACAAGCAACTAGCAACTCTAAACAGAAGCCAAAAAAACACCACCACCCAACCAGAGGAGCAAAACAACCAATCCAAAGAAAGATCACGTCGGGCCATGAATCTGATTCCTAGTCCGCCGAGTATTCCAAGCAAGCCGCATAGTGACAATGTTCCTTATATCTTGAACAATTTGGTCCAATGAGATTGCCGCATTTCTGAAAAGTCTATTGTTCCGCTCCCTCCAAATGTAGTACACACTAGCAGCAACAAAAAGTTTTGAGGCAAGCGGTTTCCTCGCGTACGAATCATCCGAGAGCAATTCCACTATATCGTCCCATCCATCCGGCCATTCCTCTAGATTGGCAAAAAAATTTATGCGTTGCCATACATCATGCGCAAACACACATTGAAAGAAAAGATGTCGGTGAGAGTCCTGCTCAACTTCGCACAACGGGCAAACTAAACCTTCATCTTCCGAAACCCAAATGCTCATACGATCTTGAGTAGGGAGTCTACGGTGACAAGCAATCCAAAGACAGAAGGCATGTCTCGCAATGTTACCGGGAAACCAAACCCATTTATGCCAAGAGCATACGGTATGTATGCCTCCAATAGAAGTGGATGCGACTTTAACCGAAAAGTCCACTAAGTTACCATTAACATCCGACCAACAAATTTGGTCACGTCGGTCACTATCAATGATCGGCCACTCCATCATACCAAGATGCGGGTACCTTTGAATCCAAGCATTCGGCCAAACACTCCCAAGTCGATCAACCAAATCTTTTAACGAAGTGCACATAGAAAATCCCTCCCCATGTATGAACCGATACGTTATGGACGTAGATAACGGGTTATTAGTCCCCCAACGATCTTCCCATGCATTAATCTCTTCACCATTACCAACCCGGAAAATAAAGAATCTTCTAATGTGAGGTCGAAGGTCTAGAATTTTGCAAAGAACCGACGACCACCGGGTAGACTTCCGAACGATCCAAAATTGGGCGTCCCCGATGCAATAACGATACACCCAATTAACCCATATTGTATTCTTCCGAGTCACAAGGTTCCACACATGTCTAGACAAGAGGGCACGGTTCCATAAGGCTAGCCGCTTAAGACCAAGACCACCCCCTTCCAACGGTTTACAAACTTGATCCCAAGCCACTTTGCATCTCCCTCTCGAATTCTCCCCTTGGGCCCATAAAAAATCCCGGAAAACCGATTCAATTTTATGGATCACCCTCGTGGGGATAGTGAAGATCGACATCCAATAAGTTTGTAGCGAACCCAACACAGATTTTATGAGTTGTAATCTTCCTCCAAAAGACAAGTGTTTTGTTTTCCAATTGTTCACCTGCGCCATCACCTTAGTCACGAGGGCATCATAATCCCTAGCTTTAAGCTTGATTGGGGACAACGGAACTCCAAGGTATCGGATTGGGAAGATACCATTCCGGAATGGTAAGCACTCCCGGATAGCATTTCTAATGGGATCCGAGACGTTTCCAAAGAAGACTTCGCTTTTTTCAAGACTAGGCGAAAGGCCAGATTTAGTTTGAAACAATTGGAGAGCCTTCTTAAGCACCAACACCGAATCCACATCACCCTGTGTAAAAACAAATAAATCATCTGCAAAGCAAAGATGGGTGAGTTGAAACTCACTACAATCCTTATGATAACCAAAGGAAGCCGCCTCTTCAATGCAACGTTTAAAAATGAGAGAGAATCCTTCCATAGCAATGGTAAAGAGATAAGGCGAAAGGGGATCTCCTTGACGAAGGCCCCGACCACCTTTAAAAAATCCCTTTGTCTCTCCATTCACTGCTAGCGAGAAGGAAGCTGACGAGACCATCTCTTTGATCCATTTAACAATAGCCAAATGAAACCCCATACCCTCCAGCATACCAAACAAGTATTGCCAATCCACCGTGTCATACGCCTTCCGGATGTCAATCTTGAATGCACACCGGGCCGGGCCCTCGCTACGTTGATAACCTCTAACCAGCTCGTGCGCCATTAGAATGTTGTCCGCAATATTACGGCCCGGAATAAAAGCCGACTGGAATGGGATCACCAATCCATCCAACAACCCTTTCATCCTCTCCACAATAATCTTGCTAATAGCTTTGTACAAAACCGTGCAACAAGATATAGGTCGGAAGTCCGACACACGCGATGCATTAGGGACCTTAGGAATTAAACAGAGAAGAGTATGGTTCAATTCCTTTGCCAATTTTCCGGTGTAGAAAAAGTTGTGAATAGCACGCGTAACCTCTGGTCCAACAATATTCCACGCTCCTTTATAAAACCTCGCCGAGTACCCATCCGAGCCCGGGGCCTTATCATTTCCAATGCTAAAAATGGCCAACTTGATCTCCATATCCGTGATTGGGACAACCATTGAGAGCGATTCAGCAAGGGAAAGGGTCTTACGGAAAGCCAAGTCTTGCGTCAAAGGATTCACACTTCGATCCCGATTTCCCAGAAACGACTGAAAGTGGGATAGAAGAGTATCTACAGCATCATCACCGTAGTGATAAACACCATTCGAATCACATACTTCCTGAACCCGTTGTGAATGCCTTTTCTCTTTCATAACACTATGGAAGAATTTAGTATTAGCATCCCCCTCATTAAGCCACCTAATCTTTGCACGTTGGCGGGCCGAGCTTTCTTCATCATTACACGCCTGTTGGTAAGCTAATCTCCAAACCGACAAGTCCTCTTGCAACAACCTGTTGTGCGGATCCCCATCGCTCGCCAATTGGGCCTTTTCGAGTTCATCTTTACAAAGTCTAGACCGAGCCAAGAGACTACCATACGTAGCCCTCAACTTCCGCAAACACTCTTTCAAACCTTTAAGCTTAGTCAAAACTTGAAACATGAAAGAGCCCTGGACCGACATCATCCATCCCTGTTGAACAATTTGCAAAAAAGAAGGGTGATCAACAAGAAAATTATCAAATTTGAACCCAGTGACCACCTTTCTCTTTCCGGCCGAAAAAGACAGAACGGAGGGGGAATGATCAGAAATCCCCCTCGCCATGAACCGGACCGTAGAGTCCCCAAATCGATCAAGAAAGTGGACATTAGCCATTACACGATCCAGCTTTCGTCTAATACCGCTATCATCCACCGGTTTTTGAGACCACGTCTACTGCATGCCTGAGTAATTAATATCAAGGACTTCAATATCTTCCACGCAAGCCATGAAATCATGCATTTCATTATTTCTCCTCGAGGATCCCCCCAACCCATCGTGAGGAAAAAGCATAGTATTAAAGTCCCCAAAAATAACCCAAGGTTGCCCATTGCCCAACACCTTGAACCTTCTCAATCCGGACCATAACTGACGTCGTTCCACTAACGTGTTCGCACCATAAACAATAGTAACAAAAAACGGCAAAGGTTCCCCATACATGCAAAGTTGGCAATGTATAAATTGAGATTGAGCTTCTAGAACCATAACGTCCATAGCTCTAGCGTCCCAAGCCACAATTATACGCGTACCATTTGGCGAGGCCACAAGGTTAGACCTCCATTCCCATCGCCCAAACGTTTTCCTACACACTTCTTCCAACGCTTCCCCTTTAACATGAGACTCAATGATACTGCAAAAAGAGACATTATTTAAGTGAACAAAATCTTTTACCTCTCGCTGCTTTAACGGAGCATTAAGACCCCGTACATTCCAAGCTGCAAACTTAATCATGGAAAGGATGGCATCTGGGAAGCAGAACTCCCCACTACTTTATCCTGAACTCCCTTCTCCCCCAAAGCCTGGAACCGATTCGAAGACTCTACATTCGTCCGTGCTGAGGTCTTTAGAATTCCCTTTATCGGCTTGCTCACCACCCCAGAAGATGAACCACTTGGCCTAAAAGAGGTATTCGGTCGTTGCGTCCCCTTACTCGCCTCACCCTCAACCACCTTAGCCGTAGGTGGGTGTTTTCCAACCTTCTCCGAAACCCCATCTAAAAACACTCCCAAGTCCGCCGGAATAGTATTCTTTTGATGCGTACTCCGACTATCGCATTGAACAACACTATTGACCACACCTCCCGGCCCTTGAGTCACATTCTCCATCATATTACATGCACTTGTGCATGCAGTTGGCTCTTTACATGCACTTGTGCATGTGGTATTGTCATCCATCTTCCCATTCACCTCCACGGTTTGAACCTCCACTACCTCCACATGGTCCTTAGGAACTTGATCTTCGGCCAAATCATCAGACTTAGTCGCAACCTTCGGTGGCTTTTGAACCCAATTCTTCTTTTTGTTCACCACTTTAGTAAATCCATCTTTATCTACGTTAGTCTGTTTTGACGTTACCGCGCGATGAGTATTAGCTTTTGGGCACGAGGTAACTTTGTGACCAAAAACACAACATAAAAGTACATTGGCTAGGCTCCCACATATACTCCACTTGAACTTTTACCTTATCAACCTTATCCCCAGAAAGGGTTGGAATAACAACTTCAATTTCACGTTTAAGCTCTCCAACAGCCCATACATCCACAAGGACCTTCGCGAACCCCGGTCTTCCCCACTTTTTATCACACATGGATGCCGTGCATGCATCCATTGATTTCGGAACTCCCAACGCGCTAGCAATCCGCCCAACACCCTCTTTATTGAAAGCAACTAGAGGAATGTTATGGAGCTTAACCCATAGAGGGCATTCTGTGTGGACCGGCTTGCTATTCCCTTTAGTTGGGTCCCAATGAGACACAAATAGGGGAATGCCGCGTACATCGTACATCGTACGATGAATAGTAACCCTAGCCGCCAATGAACAGTAACCAAGCCACCAAAACCCGTCGAAAACACGATCGAAAAACTAGACAATAAACATTACCTCGTACGATGAATAGTAACCTCGAATGAACAGTACCCTCGTACGATGAATAGTAACCCTAGCCGCCGATGAACAGTACCTCGTATGATGAATAGTACCTCGTATGAACAGTACCTCGTATGATGAATAGTACCTCGTATGAATAGTACCCGCCGTCGATGAACAGTACCCGCCGCCGATGAACAGTAAACCCTAATCGCCATTTTTCTCCATCTCCTCCTCGTCCCGTAATGACTCGTTATTGGGTAATTTTGTTCTCAGTGGGTATAGGGGGTTTGTGTCTTCTCAACAATTATAATTGGTCATAACGGGAGTAAATGGATCAAAATTAGTATGATTAGAACTTATTGGGTGTAACTGAGATATAACAGGTTATAGTGGTTCGTAATGGCTCGTTATAGGGTAATTTTGGTATTAGTGGGTATAAGGGTTTGTATTTCCTTAACAAGTCTAATTTCTTGATCTAATCTCGCCCAACAAGTGAGGGTTTGAACACGTGTTGCCCGATTGTTCTATTGGTTGCTAGGATAGTCGTGGTGGAAACCGTGACCCATTGCCTATAAGGAGGCAAGAACCTTGGTATAAGAGCACGCCACAATCAACCCACCAAGTTGAAAGAGTTTAAAACTCACAAATCAAAGTGTTTATATTACTTGGATGATGATTTTAAAATGATTACAAAGGCTCCAATTTATAGGGTTCAAAAGACACCCCAAAAGACTCTCCATAAAGTCTAAGACTTAAATTTCAATCAAGAATTAAAGTCATACCTTTAATTCATGAATCTAGACTTGATATATATCATAATTCTTAAACTTTTAATCACCTAAACTTTAACATGGGCCTAAAAACGTATTGCGCTTTCTACACTAGTTTATTGGGCTCAAATTCAACATAAAACAATAGAAAATAATTCAATTTGGTCTACCAAAATAATGCTTCATGAATTTCTTCTTTGAAATGGCGCAATAGTTGGTAATCTTCATGAAATCAGCTCTTTATGTGTTCCGTGATTGGCCCAAGCTCTTCTCCTTGTCATATAAGCACACTTGAATTTTCATTAGCTTCTTGTACTTGAATAAATCATATCATTTCTCATAACTGGAGTAAATGGGTCATAATGAGTATGATTAGAACTTATTGGGTGTAATTGAGATAAAAAGGGTCATAATGGTCCATAATGGCTTGTTATTGTTTAATTTTTGTCTTAGCGGGTATAAGAGGATTGTGTCACCTTAACAAGTCTAATTGGTCATAACAGGAGTAAATGGCTCGTTATTGGGTAATTTTGGTCTTAGTGGGTATAAGGGATTTGTGTCTCCTTAACAAGTGTAATTGGTCATAATGGGAGTAAATGGGTTATAATGAGTATGATTAGAACTTATTGGGTGCAATTGAGATATTATGGGTCATAATGGTCCGTAATGGCTCTTTATTGGGTAATTTTTGGCTTAGCAGGTATAAGAGGTTTGTTTCTCCTTAACAAGTCTAATTGGTCATAACGGGAGTAAATGGGTCATAACTAGTACGATTAGAACTTATTGGGTGCAATTGAAATATAATGTGTCATAATGGTCCATAATGGCTCGTTAATGGGTAAATTTTGTCTTACGTTTGTGTCCCCTTAACAAGTCTTATTGCTCATAACAGGAGTAAATGGGTCATAATGAGTATGATTCGAACTTATTTGGTGTACTTGAGATATAATGGGTCATAATTGTTCGTAATAGCTCGTTATTGGCTAATTTTGGTCTTAGTGGGTATATGGGGTTTGTTTCTCCTTAACATGTATAATTGGTCATAACAGGAGTAAATGGTTCATAATTAGTATGATTAGAACTTATTGGGTGTAATTGAGATATAACGGGTCATAGTGGTTCGTAATGGCTCGTTATAAGTAGTCTAATTGTTCATAACAGGAGTAAGTGGGTCATAATGAGTATGATTAGAACTTATTGGGTGAAACTAAGATATAATGGGTCATAATGGTCCGTAATGGCTTGTTATTTTGTAATTTTTGTCCTACCGGGTGTTTGGGTAAAAATTTCAATAGTGCATAGACGTACGACCTACGATAATCTTCAGGTAAGGAATTTCAACAGTCGTGACGCATGACGTACGTCCCTCCTTCGAGCGACCACGAACAAAGTATCATAACAGTCATACGACATGATTTCGGTTACTAATTTATAAATATACGTTATATCATGATTAAATGCAGAAGTCAAGGATATTCATGACCAAAGATTATAACGGAAGTCATCGTCAATAGCAACGGACATAATAGACACTGCTATCAATGCCAAAACGGTCATTCCATTAATGCGTAAGATACGCAATAAAGACGTCCTAACGGAAAATGAACTATAAATACAAAGAAGGAATCTCATTTGAGGGGACTGATTATCAGACTGAACAAAGCTCAAAAATTACATTCTCAAGCTCGCTCAAATTCTCTTGAAGTTCATAAAGCTTTTTTGCTGTTTGTCATACGACGTACGACCGACATCTTGATACATCCGACGCACGACCGACTTTATTTTATTGTACTATTTTATATTACATTTCATTTGTAACACTTGTTCTAAAGGACGACGTCCCTAATTGACATTCATAGTGCACGACGACTCACACTCGTCCGCGGTTTTTACCCATTTTAGGGGTTTTCCGCGTCACCAATTCTCTCGTCTCATTTATTTTATTATTATTATTGTCGTACGATTATTGAAGTTACTTTCTTTGGTTGGATCAAGCTCCACATTTACCTTAAATTTTCCTTGAGAGATTTTTGGCATAAACAGTTTGGCGCCCACCGTGGGGCCCCATCCAAAGAAAATCTGCGATAATCTTACGACGTACTAACGTTTCCCTTCAGGTGTTCTTTTTTCAGTTATTCAGGATAATGGCATTCCAAGGAACACAAGATCAAGTCGTGGCTCAAATGAACATGGAGCTGACCGCTGCCCGTGCTCGTATCGACACCCTAACAGCTCAGGCTCGACAAGCAGCTGAAACCATCGAGCATCTAAGAAACCGGAATGGAAATAATGTGACGGGGACTACGAATGCTTACGTTTGTACCTGGAATGTGCCCCTCCATTGCCTAATTATCCTCGTCAACCATCAATTAACCCTGCGAGTTTCGTAATACCAACCATGCCTATGGCCTCTATTCCATTTAATGGATACGCCTCTGATGCCTCACAGCAGACTAGCATCAATGGATCAGGTTATGTTCCATTGGGTGCTTCAAATGGTGTTCCGTTAGATCCCGTCGCACAAAGACTAAAGCTCCTGGAAGAGCAGAATGAACGTGTCTTGTCGATGTTGGCCAAATTGCCGGGGGAAGCAGTTCCAGTCGATGTCGAGCCACGTACAGGGTTTCAGACGTCACCGTTCATTGATGAGATCGCATTAGTAGACGTTCCAAAGAAGTACAGCATCCCGACATTTACTCCAAAATACTCAGGCGTCACTGATCCAATAGAACACGTCGCCCAATACAAACAACTTATGTGGACTGTCTCGATACCGTACCAATTTCAAGATGTCTGCATGTCCAAAAGTTTTGGAGCGACCTTGACCGGAGCAGCTTTACAATGGTTGATTAATCTTAAACCTAAAACTATTGGGTCTTTTGCAGAGTTGGTTAATCAATTCACTCAACAATTCGCTAGCAGCCGAAAATGGAAAAGCAGAGGAGCGACCTTTACTATGGTCGTGCAGAAGAATAGAGAGTCCATCCGAGACTACTTTAACCGGTTCAACGCAGAAATGATTAGTATCCGAAATTGTGACGTGAAAACAACAATTGAAGCGTACAAACGGGGTCTGGACGATAGTTCAGGGTTGTATCTCGACCTTACGAAGTATCCTCCAGAAACCTTTGAAGACGTACGAGCAAGGACGCTTGCTCACATGAGGGTCGAGGATGACCTCGCTTTCAGAAATAAACACTCGGGCGACCGAAAAAGCCTAGGTGTTAAAAAACCGGACTTTAAACCAAAGTCGACCAATCGGTCAGAGCCTACCAGACAGATTTCAAATGTCAGATTTGAAAAGAAAGGGCCGACGACTTCCAAATCTGTCCACTATCATAAGGTGTCATCTTATGGCTTTCCTGGATCAGCCAAGGACGTCGTCGAGTCCCTGAAACAGCTTCAACAAAACGTTCGATGGCCGAAGAAGAGCAGTACAGATAGTGACAAAAAAAAAAACCAAATGGTGTGATTTCCATAATGACTTCGGTCATATAACGGATGATTGCATCGCCTTAAAGAAAGAGCTGTCCTGGCTTAACTCTAAAGGTTATTTGCAAGAATTGACGGAAAAGAAGGATGCACGTCCCACATCCCCAGAACATGCCAAAGTGATTAATTGTATCACCGGAGGTTCTGATATTTGTGGGACCACCTATTCAGCTGCCAAGAGGCATGCTAGTCGCGGTCCCGTCGACCGACCAATTCCAAAGGAGGCAAAGACCCAAGGAAGACCTAGAATTAGAAGTTATGCCCTTGACGTTCGACCAAGCAGACCTTGACGACGTACATCAGAAACACCATGACGGACTAATTATCCAATTGAGCATTGGAAATTGTCTGACCAAGAGGATACTCGTCGATGGAGGTAGTTCACCTAACATTATCTTTTTTGATGCAGTAAAAGCAATGAGAATCGAAAAATCTGAGATTACACGACGTTCGACTACACTCGTTGGATTCAACGGAGAAACGATAAGCACCATGGGGGAAATTACACTACCAGTATATGTTAAAGGAATCAACAGACATACGAAGTTCAACGTCACCGACTGTTCATCAGCTTATAATGTCATCCTTGGGCGACCATGGATCCACGACATGAAAGTTGTACCCTCGACGTACCATCAGACCTTGAAATTTCCCACGCAATGGGGAGTACAGGAGATTAAAGGCGAAAGACAAGTTGCTAGGGAATGTTACAAAGTTTCCTTGAAGCCTCCAAAGCAGACAGTATAGCAATTACAGAAACAGGACATTCCTGGGACAGACGACGACTATCGCTTGGAAGCTGTCGTCTTAAACCAGGATAAGCCTGATCAGATGGTTTACATAGGTGCGACACTTGACCCTTCTTTTAAAAAAAGACTAATATCTTTTTTGCAGGATCACTGTGATTGCTTTGCATGGACGCACGAGGACATGATAGGCATCGATCCAAGTATTATTTCTCATAAACTTCACGTCGATCCATCATTCAAACCCGTTCAACAGAAAAGACGGAAATTTGCTCCTGAGAGAAATAAAGTTATCAACGACGAAGTTGATAATTTGCTTAAAACGGGAAAAATAAGAGAAGTCAAGTATCCAGATTGGCTTGCCAACGTTGTTGTCGTCCAAAAGAAAAACGGTAAATGGAGACTGTGCATAGACTTTACGGACCTTAATAAGGCCTGTCCAAAAGATCCATTTCTGTTGCCGCACATCGATTCTATGGTCGACGCTACAGCTGGACATGAATTACTCACTTTCATGGATGCATATTCTGGATATAACCAGATATTGATGCATTCCGACGATCAAGAAAAAACGGCTTTCATGACGGATAAAGGTATTTATTGTTACATGGTAATGCCTTTTGGTCTTAAAGAATGCAAGTTCGACGTATCAACGATTGGTGAATATGATGTTCAAAGAGCATTTGGGCGACACTATGGAGGTATACATTGACGACATGCTTGTCAAATCAAAGCATACGGACGATCATATAGGACATTTGAAGCAGTCGTTCGACATTTTGCGAGAATACAAGATGAAGTTGAATCCGACAAAATGTTCTTTTGGAGTTCGAGCTGGCAAATTTCTCGGTTATATGGTCACACGACAAGGAATCGAAGCTAACCCAGATCAAATCAAAGCAATCGTCGAGCTAAAATCGCCCAGAAATTTTAAAGAAGTCCAACGTCTAACAGGACGTGTAGCAACATTGAACCGGTTCATCTCTCGGTCGTCCGATAGATGTCACTTACTCTACAATGTCCTGCGAAAAAATAAAGGGTTCGAGTGGACAGATAAGCACGAAGAGGCGTTGCAACAACTCAAGAAATACATGATGTCGCCTCCTTTCCTCTCTAAACCTGAGAAAGGTGAAGCTCTTCAACTCTACCTAGCCGTCAGCACTAATTCGGTAAGTGCATTTCTTATACGAGAAACCGACGGACGACAATTGCAAATCTATTATGTAAGTAAAACTGTACTAGACGCAGAAACCAGGTATTCGTCTATAGAAAAACTTTTACTTTCGTTAGTCATAGCCGTTAAAGAAGCTACGAAATTATTTTGAATCACATCCTATAATTGTGGTAACTAACTTTCCATTAAAGTCTGTGTTAAGAAAACCTGAATTAACAGGACGACTAGCTAAGTGGAGCATTTACCTCAGCAATTTTGATCTGGATTTCAAGCCCAAGACAACGATCAAATCGCAGGTCTTAGCAGATTTTGTCTCAAATTTCAGTCCAGAACTGGAAAGTACAATGTCGTCCGATGAGTTAATTGTGGCGACTTTGCACGACACTACTTGGACGCTCGACGTTGATGGTTCGTCAAACATGCGAGGAACAGGCCTGGGTGTCGTCCTACAGTCCCCACGAGGGGGCAAAATAGTGTATTCCATACGGTGCGACTTCAAGGCAACAAATAATGAGGCAGAATTTGAAGCACTGATTGCAGGAATGAAAATTGCTTATGGCTTGGGGGCAACATGTCTACATGTCCGGAGCGACTCATCCCTAGTTGTTAACCAAGTTAATGGAGAATTTGCAGCAAAAGATTCAAGAATGATTGCTTATCATAAAATAGTAAAGGAAGAGGCAAAGAAGTTCAGTCGCTTCATAGTCGAACAGGTACCAAGAGATCAGAACACTCAAGCTAACGCATTAGCCAACTTGGGATCAGCACTTAGTAGAACGACATTCAACAATATTCCAATAGTCCATCTTACAATACCATCCATCAAAGACGATGGTAATATTTTGGTCGCACCGATTGAGGAAGAAAATTCTTGGTCGGACGACATTAAAAATTATCTGGAGAACGATCAACTGCCTGATGACAGAATGGAAGCAAGAAAGGTTAGATTAAAGCATCAAGGTACGTTATTATCAGAGGACAATTATATCGAATATCTTCAACTGGTCTGAATCTGCGATGTATCACCAACAAGACGCAAGTCCAGAAAATTCTACAAGATATGCACGACGGTGAATGTGGAAATCACTCAGGAAGTCGCAGTTTAGCCAACATTAAGGCAAGATGCTATCAGGTATGTACAGTCGTGAGACGCATGTCAAAGACACGTAGGTATGCCTCATAAACCCTCTGAACCATTGCACTCAACTTTGATCCCATGGCCCTTTATGAAATTGGGAATGGACATCGTTGGGAAATTACCACCTGCCCCTGGACAAAAGGTATTCCTTTTAGTTTTAACAGATTATTTCTCTAAATGGGTCGAAGCAGCGGCTTTCTCCCAGGTTCGGGACAAAGAAGTTGTTTCTTTTATCCAAACTAACATCATTTGTAGGTTTGGAATTCCATCTGAAATAACATGCGACAACGGGACACAATTCATCAGTGATCAAATGCGAAGATTTTGTGAAGAAAGAAACATCAAGTTGGTAACATCGACGCCTCGATATCCACAGTCGAATGGTCTCGCCGAGTCAAGTAATAAAACTATTATCAATTCCATCAAGAAAAGACTTAAAAGCTGCCAAAGGGAAGTGGGTGGAAGAATTGCCTTCTGTCCTATGGGCAAATCGTACGACACCTCGTACGTCCACAAGACAAACTCCCTTTTCCTTAGTCTATGGATGTGAAGCTGTGTTACCTATTGAGGTACGACTACCGACTTCAAGGCATACGTCCGTTGAGCATAACTTGGTCCGACCTAAGTTATGACCTTGACACCCTAGAGGAACTTCGAGAAGCTGCTCACATTCGCATAGCGTCACAAAAACAAGCGGTCGAGCGACATTTCAACAAAATTGTCCAAATCAAAGTTTTTCAAGAAGGTGACTACGTTCTACGTCGAGTATTTCAAAATACTCAAGAGGCCAATGCAGGTAAGCTTTCCACTAAGTGGGAAGGTCCTTATCAAATCTCTAGAGTCGTGGGTAAGGGTGCTTATAAAATTCAAACCCTCGACGGTCGAGATATCCCACGAAGCTGGAATGCAGTTCATTTAAAAAGGTACTTCTTTTAAATTTTATATTTATTTTCTTCAATTATTTCAATTATATTCATCGTAGGGTCGTTGGTCAAACCAACGACCACCCTACTAATGTTGTTTCTCGCAAGGACGCACGACTTATTTAAAATCTTTGTGTCGAAGTAAAATTCACATGATCATACATATATAGACGGTCATAACCATTGACAGAAGTCAATCTTTTGCATTTGACGTTCGATATTTAGATTGCCTTTGGTTGATCATAAACCTCAATCAAATTCATTACAATGGATGATGGTATGGCTAAACATATGATATGCTATGCCTATTTATCTTCTTTGATTACTCGACGTACAATAAAGTGTAAACTTAAAGCAAAACAATAAGCGTCAGTGGGCAAAAAGAATTCTTTCAATAGTCATTCAAAAGGTAATTATAAAAAAAAGAACGACCATAGACGGCCGACCCCTAATAAAAGATTCAAAAGACAAAATTATTTCGGAAATCGAGAACAGCGACACCATCGACAATGTCAAGGCCAAGATTCAGAACAAGGAAGAAAGAACGTCAGAAAGAACTCTCGCTGATTATAACATCCAGAAAGAGTCGACTCTTCATTTGGCCTTGAGGCTAAGAAGGAGGAACGTCAAATCGTTCCTGCACGACCGCCGTCCCTGCTGCCGTCGCCTCTCCTCCGCCGTTCGCTCCCCTCCAGATCGTCATCCTCGTCGACGTCTCTTTCAGTCCCCACAGTGTCAAGATAGGTCTTGAGCTCCTCGGTGGCCAATGCCATAGGATTCTTCCCACTCAGATGACGTCTCATCAAAGCAGCTCGGGCTGTGAGACGAGAGAAAGCTTCAATCTGCCTATTCTCCACTTCCAAATCCCTGACGTTGCCCTCCAGCTCCTCGACTTTCTTCTTGAGGGACGTAACCTCATCAGCAGAGGTAGCAGCGGCAGTGGTAGCTTTTATCCTCGCAATCTCCAGATCTGTCGTCGACGCCTCGAGTTCAATGACGCGATCTCTGTATTGGATCTTCTCACGATCTGAAACCTCAAGTCGACTGCGGACGTCAGAAAGTTCAGCCTTAAGGCTCTCGACCTTCGCCTTCTCAGCCCTGATCGCCTCCAGGGCGGCCTTCTCCTTTTCAAGAGCCTTGTCAGCCCTTTTCTGTACGTCAGGGAAGGCCGCCCTAAGACCTTCTGTCTGAGCGTAAAAACTCAGACAGGCTTGAAAAGCCTGCACGACAGCAAAGAAAAGGTTAGAAAACCATAACAAGTAAGTAACGAAGGAAATAAAGGTAAAACGTGATTACCATGAAGGAGAGACCAGCAGCATGTGCTCCCGTGTCTTCGACCCGAGACTCCCGGTAGCGGTCACGGAAAGTCGGGAGAAGAAACTTCCCCAAGTGTGGGAAAATGACGTCCCTTTCAAGCACGTCATTTGCCATAAAGTCAGATGGGAGAGTGACTTTAAACGTCGATTCTCCCACCTTTTCCTTGTTCTTCTCCCCCTTGAAGAGGAAGAAGTTTCAATGATGGGCTTATTAACGCCCGACACCCCCGACAGGAGAATGTCCTTCGTCGCCATGGTCGAGCCTCCGAACTCGACACCAGCAACGGTTACTTTCGTCGGTGTCGCCCCTGAAAGGGACGACAAAGAATCCTCACCTGTCTTCTTTGGTGAGGACCGGGGTTTGCCTCGGATACGCTTTGGATCCACCCCCGTAGGAGGAGCAGATCTCTTCTTCGATTTCTCCCTGCCCTGACGGGCAAGTTCCAGTTGTTCGGCCCATCTCTGAGCAGCCGACTTCATAGATGAATCTTCTGGACAAAATAAAAGAGTTAGAAAGGACATATAAAACAAATTACGAAAATATCGTCGAACGACGTACCAGTCATCTCTTCTTCTCTCCTTTCTTCTTTTTCTTCTTCTCTCTCCTCTTCTTGATGAGAACCCTCGGCGGGCGTAACTTCAGCTACGAAGACGGCTTCGTCCTGCTCGTCGTTCGACCGAACGGAAAAAGAACGGTCGGCGATACTCCTATACAAAATTCTTTGAATTTTGACCAGAGAATCCCTTCTTGGCTTCAGTTTGGTAAAGTCGATAACTGATAAGAAAAACAAGGAAAAAACATTAGAAAAAGATACAAACGACAGAGCTAAAAACGTACGACAAAATACAAAAACCTACCCGACTCGTTCCATCCAGACGACAGCCATTGGCTATCCTCATTACTCACAGATGCCACTTGGATGAAAACATAGTGGCGTTTCCAACCACGGTCGTTCACCGCAGTATTATGCACCAGTACGGTATCTCCCTTCGTTCGAGGGAATAAACTATATCTATGATAGTTATCCGCTCGAACGCTATAAGCAGTTAGAAGGTCGTTCAAATTGAACGGATCCCCCTAGTCGGCCGTAAGACGATCGACCACATGGACAATTCGCCAGAATTGAGGCATCAATTGTCCAGGCGACAAGTCAAATGCATCTAAAAACTCCCTGACCAAGGGACTAAATGACCAAGATAAACCTATTTTGAAGGGATACTCGTATAAAACACCATATCCCTTCGGAACTTCGTCTGGCCGTAAATCCTCTGGCGTCACTAGATTGACCCCCTCAGGAATCTTAGCTAATTTTTTAAAACAGTCTAGATTTTCGTCTTCCTTATAAACACTAACAGGCTCGCTCGACATCTTGAAATCAGGAACACTCACAGTCGCTTTCCAATAACTAAGACAATCTCAAGCTTTTCTAGGCTTCTTGTCTAGAGATTTCTTATACATAGATCGATACAGAAAAGAACTATGTATATCGATACAGAAAAGAACTAGAAATAGTACCTTAAATAGTGTTCTAAACCTCAAATTTAGAATGTAAATGATTTTCGTCGCTCGGAAATCTCGCCGAAGGTATATGTTTTCTAGAAATCAAAGTGTAAAGAAGGAAGGGATTGAGAACAATCCTTATTTATATTAAAAATAAAAAACTGAATCGTCAGGAAATCAAAACGAATCATATCGTCAGTCGAGAAAATCGACACGTGTCCCTCGTATCAGACGACTCTTCAAGTACATCCATTGAATGTGTGACACCTGTCCCTTATTAGTTGTCAAACGGTTAACTTTGCAGGTACTGACGTCATTGTCTAGTAAAAAATGAACCTATTTCGTTATAAGCTAGTTTCCCGCTTTCTCCTTTATGACACGTGTCCTAGTTTTAAATTTTAAAATTCAAAAAGTTACCGCTTGAACTTTTAATTTTGGGGGCAAACTGTTTGGGTAAAAATTTCAATAGTGCATAGACGTACGACCTACGATAATCTTCAGGTAAGGAATTTCAACAGTCGTGACGCATGACGTACGTCCCTCCTTCGAGCATAACATCATTCAATCCATACTTACCCCATTGCGAGCGAACAACCCGATTAACAACAACGTATTGTGGTCGTGGCCCCAAGAAATAACCAAAAAGATTAGTGTGATACGACACACTTACCTCCTTAGCAAGCTCGATCGGGATCGTGACCACACTAGATTTCTTGTCTTCCAGGGGAAAGAAATCCAAGTTTCCTGCTTTCTCTCCACCTACGACATTCGAATAAGATAACCTTTTGAACACAGATTCCCTAGTCACCTTAGGGTTTTCCGTGTCCGTAATGGCTCGTTACTGGCTAATTTTGGTCTTAGTGGGTATATTGGGTTTGTTTCTCCTTAATATGTATAATTGGTCATAACGGGAGTAAGTGGGTCATAGTGAGTATGATTAGAACTTATTGGGTGCAACTATCTTTCAAAGATAATATGATATAGTCTCCCAAGTCATTGCGGTCGATGAAGTCCAGAAAACGATCTTTCCATTGCTCGTACTCTCCTTTGAAGAGTACCGGTTGTTTTACGTCAGTTCCGATTGCAAATGCTTCCCTTGATGTCATCCTGTTTTCAAAATATTCAATAAGAACTTGACAAATGACCGTTAGTCCAAGTGAAATCAAGTAATACAGAAAAACTTATAAAGAAATTCAGAAATGAAATTTCCAAAAATCTCAAAGTATGGAATTCGCACAATATAGTGAAGTTACAAGGAATTCGTACACAGAATTAGCACACTACAATTCGCAAAACTATAGAATTTGCACACTATACACACAATCCTTAGAATTCGTACAAACCAATCTTTCAGAATTCGTATTCAAACACTTCAGAATTCGCACATACACAGAATTTGAATGCAATTATATACGAGTTCTAAGAATTTGCATACAACTCTATGCGAAATCAAGACTTGGAAAAATTTTGGAAAATTAAACTTTTGGCATGAAACTTTTCGTATAAAAACTTTTCGCACAACGTGATCAAACGAATTCAATAGTTGAGAAATAATTTTCAAATTGAGCAATTTGCATACACACTTATGCGAATTCAAAGAATTCGTATGTCACTCAGATGCGAAATCTTTACTTTTCGCACAAATGTCTTATGCGAATTCTGACTTTTCGCAAAACATAGCTATTCAAGTTCTGATAATTTCTCAATACACACACATGTGAAATCTATGCAATTCGCACAACACCCATCTGTGAATTCTACACTTGAATTTTTCAGAAACACAATTATGCGAAATCTAATGGGTTAGCAAGATCTTCGTGCGAGTTCTTGAGGGATCTGCGAGTTCTTTAGATCTTCGACCAAAATACACTTAAATACACTCAAAATCCCATCTACCCTTCGAATTTCAATCCGAAACTTCGACAATTAGTCCACTGGAACAACTAGAAACAATTACTAACCAAGAATTTCGATAAAGAATACTCAACAATACAAATTGATCTTGTTACAGTACGTTTGAACTCGTGAATACAAAATTCTAAAATCTCACAAATTCATGATCAATTACAGTGCAAACCAACAACAAACCAATGCAAGATCGATCTATACACTTATACGAACTCAAAGAATACAATTACAACTCCAAAAACTTGTAAAATTTTGAAATTCGATCTAAACTCAAATAAAATAGTGCGACTCCATTTTCTTTGATTGATTTCAACTCGGATTTGCTCTGATACCACATGTTAGGATCAAACGCTTACCACTATGCCAAAAGCAATTGCTGATGGAGAAGGCGCAACTTTATTTCCTTATAGCGTAGCAGCCAATGCCACGTTTCGATTTAGGAAGATGCTGGTCAATGACCCAACAATTCCCCCCCCCCAGCATCTACCAGCACTAACAAGATCTTCGCTAGAAGTCAATAGCTACACAACATGCGTTTGGCATTTAAATGCACTCCATTGGATTCGAACCTGTGACCTTCTCTGATACCAATTGTTAATTCCCAGTTTATCAAGTTCTCATTATAAACAATCACAATAACAAGATGATACGAATTAATCACTCAACCTGTTATTGATTTCCAACAATGCAATTCGTATACAGAGCTCTGTAAATAAGTTTCTCTCTCTATGTTAGATCACATATCTATTGGATTCAAGATCAATCTGAAGATCCAATCTGAAGTTAAAGCCGGAAAGTCGACTCTCGATATCAAGTCTAATGTCATTTGTAATAAAATGTCAAAGTTTGTTTTATTGTATTTTAATGTTTCTAAGTATTTAGTTTAGTTAGTTATATTGCAAGTATTTAGATATTAGTTTAGTTAGTTTTAATTAGTTTAATATTTCAAGTTGTCTTGCAAGTTGTTGGTTGATAATGTGTCTTAGAAGCTAAAGACCAGATCAAGTTTAGATCACACACAACACACACAAAAAGGTGTAAAAACACAGAGAGCTTCAAAGATCAAAGATCAACCTTGTAATCGTTGTTTTATCTATCAAACAGGTTGGTAATCGTTTATTTGATTTATCTGGTAAAGATCCTTGTTCAATCAGGGACACACAAAAATCTTGTGCTCACACAGTTGGACCCAAATTTCAATGGGTACCAAAAGTTAAATCTGTGTTGCAGGAACCCAAAGTTTAAGAGGGAGCTTATGGAAATGACTTATAGACAAAACAATCTAGGACTCGTACCTCAAAGAACAATGGTTCTTGAGCAAATCAGCTCAAGACCCGGATTTCAATGTCAATTAGGCTTTTGAACAAATCAGTTCAAGTCCCGTACTTCAATGCTCAAAGTCTTAAATTTTGTTTTATGACTATCTAAATCTGTTGTTTTGTAATTTCTCTTGTGCAGATCCGTCATATGTGGTACTTGGATAGCGGATGTTCCAAGCATATGACTGGACAAAAAGAGATGTTGTCTAACTTTACAGAGAAGTATTGCGGAACAGTTAGATTCGGCAATGATCAGTTTTCACCAATACTAGGTTATGGTGATATGGTACACGACAAGGTCACGATCAAGAAGGTGAGCTATGTTGAAGGCTTAGGACACAACCTATTCAGTATCGGCCAGTTCTGTGACAAAGGCTTTAGAGGTCAATTTCAAAGCCAAGAGGTGTTCAGTTCGCACTGAAGAAGGCGAAGAACTCTTGGTCGGCACGAGAAAGTCAGACCTCTACACAATTAATTTGTCAAACGTCCACACTGTCAAGCAGGTTTCTCTACTGACGAAAGCCTCAATGCAACAAAGCTGGTTATGGCATCGACGGCTCTCTCACCTCAACTTTCGGTACATCAACAAACTGGTCAGTGGGAAGTTAGTGAAAGGACTTCCAGAGCTCAAGTATGAAAAAGAACATCTTTGTGCAGCGTGTGAAAAGGGAAAGTTGAACAGGGCTCCACATAAACCAAAGCCTGAACCGAGTACTAACGCTTCGTTAGAATTGTTGTATATGGATCTCTGTGGTCCGATGCGAACGCAAAGTCTAGGCGGAAAGAAGTTTATACTAGTTATCGTGGACGATTACTCGTGATACACTTGGGTCAAGTTTCTACATTCAAAGGATGAGACACCTGATGTTCTCATTACATTCCTGAAGACGACCCAAGTGAATCTGCAGAAACCGGTCAAGCTTCTAAGAACAGACAACGACACAGAGTTCAAGAACAAGAAGGTTGAAGAATATTCCGAATCTGTCGGGATTTCACATCAATACTCTGCTGCTTGTACGCCTCAACAGAATGGAGTGGTTGAAAGAAAGAAATTGTACGCTAGTCGAGGCTGCTCGTACTATGCTAAGTCAATCTAACTTACCTCTATTTCTATGGGTTGAAGTTGTATCGACTGCGTGCTACACTCAAAATCGATCCATGATACACCGCAGATTCAAGAAGACTCCTTATGCGTTAATCAATAACCGAACACCGACAATCAAGTATTTCCATATATTTGTGTGTAAGTCTTTTGTTCTAAACGATAGAGAGAGTCTGAACAAGTTCAGTGCCAAGGTAGACGAAGGCATCTTCATTGGTTATTCCTCTACATCAACTGCATACCGTGTATATCTAAAGAAGTTAAAGACGGTTATCGAAAGCGTCAACGTTACGTTTGATGAAGAGATGGCTTCCGAACAACACAGTTCAGAACCCGTTATAACCGGAGTACTAGCTTCTGGGCAAATCAGTCAAGAACCCGAGTCTCAAACGAAACAAATCAGATGAAGCATCAACGTCTACTAATCATTTATCTGATTTAGATTTAATTATTTGAACTGTTTTATGATGAATTTCTTGGATCTAATGTTAAGAAATCTGTTGTGGTTGACAGGAATGATGACTCAACGACTACTCATCCAACCATGTTAGATATCCCTATTGAAATTCCCGTTCAAATTCCGACTCCAACAGTTGAAGTTGTGACAAATGATGAAGAGACAGAAGTAGCTGTAACAATAGGATGTTCTGTATAGACTAATCTACAGCCGGACCAAGCTGTACCTGCTGAGCCTTCTACACCTATTACTTCAACTGCAATCATAATTCCTCCTGAAAAAACTGAAGAAGGTACAAGTGGATTTATATATGATAATATTGATATATATTCATATAATCCACTGCCTCATGAACACAAATGGACCAAAGAGCACCCGATAAGCCAGATCATTGGTGATCCTACAAAACCGGTGCAAACTAGGTCAGCGTCAATGAATATGTGCATGCATGACTCCTTTCTAAGCAAGTTCGAGCCAACTCGCGTATCAGAGGCACTTGCTGATCCAGAATGGGTGATTTCAATGCAAGAAGAGCTGAATCAGTTCGACGCACTTAAAGTCTGGAGACTCGTACCCAAACCTCAAGGTAAAACCATTATAGGTACGAAATGGGTTTTCAAGATCAAGAAAGATGAAGATGGTACCGTTATGCTTTCTTGGAATCGATTTTGATTTGTTTGTGTTTAAAATCGATTTTGGTTTTTGTGTATTTTTTCTTTATTAGAATTGATTTTTCTCTGAAATTGGTTTGTTTGCTTTCTATAGATTTTTCTATCGATTGTGGTATTCTCAAATGGTCAGATTGTTGAAAGATACATTCAAGAAAAATAGAGAAAAAATCTAGCTAATAGAACTAAAATAGAAGAATATTAGATTTTTTTTTGGTAATAGTGGGTGTTCGAGTTACCTTGTACGCACCTGGACTAATCCCATGGGGGATTACAACCAAGAAAATCTCTTGTGGCTTTAGAGGGAAAAATCACACAACCTATAATTCTCGGAGCTCTTAACTCTTAAGAAACAACTCACAACTCAAAAACTAAAAGCATACTAATTAAGGCACTTTTGATGTCTAGCATCTCCAAAAAAACCGACAGTTACGGAACCACACAAACCCAAAATTGATACTCAAATCAAAATCAAAATTGTGTGCCCAGATTATGTGCAATCAATCAAATCAAGATGACAATAAGAAAATTCAAACCAAGAATTCATTTACTGATCTTTAATCAATTAGTACTGTTGGATCATAAATTGTATTCAAGATTAAAGTTAAAGTTAAGGGTTTAAACTGTAATTATGCTAAAGTTAATTAGAGGGTCTATTTAGTATTTAGTTAATAGTTATTTTGTAATTGGGCCCAAGCCCATTAGGCATTAGGCCTGAGTATAAATAGTTATTGTTAATTAGATTTTTGGTTAGAACTCTGATAATTTTCTAAATAGTAGCCGTACGTTTTCTCTGTAATCCTACAATCAAGGTATCAAGAACACACAAGATTTTCATTGATTATTCAAGGGATTGGTATGTTATTCTAATCTTATTATCTCTTAATCTATATTGTGTTCTTTGTTAGTTTATCAACTAGATTAAACTGGGTTAACAAGTGGTATTAGAGCCTAAAGAATCAAGTTAATTGGATTATAAATTGTGTTCATCGATTTTTGGATATTACTGTTCATCGACTTATCTGGGTTCGCATAAATATCAATACTGTGTTCTTCAAATTGACTGATTAAAAATTGATTTTGATCATTAAGTTCATTCGGGTATTGATTGATACATGCTAGTGGGTATAAAAGATCGTTTTTTGCATTGAATTTCTGCAATTGGTGTGTTTTCTGGACTGTCATTCATCGTTCTGGGTCGACCTTCAAGAACATGTCGGTCGTTATTCATCGAGTCTGGTTCCTGATCATTACATCGTATCGGTCCATATTAATACCGATCACTACAATAGTTCGGTCGACCGGTTATAACACACATTCCATACCGGTCGCAAGGAATACCGGTCTAAACTCATTCCCGGTTGAATACCCACTACCGGTCCATTCGGTTCCGGTCGGTTACTATATCGGTCCACATCTTATTGGTCCAGACACATTACCGGTCATAGCACCTCACCGGTCGAAGACTTTACCGGTCGTACAACTTACCGGTCGAACAAGTTCCCGGTCGAGAAAGGTACCGGTCCAAGCAAGACCCCGGTCGACCATCTTTGCACCAGTGCCTTCTCACGAAAACCGCACTTTGCGCCACCCGAGGCTCGTGCAAACCTCATTTTGCGCGACCACATCTCACGCAAACCTCTGTTTGCGCCACCCGCGGCTCACGCGAATTCCTTCTTTGCGCCATCCACTGCTCGCGAGAACCTCTACTTTGCGCCACCTATGACTAGCGCAAACCTCACTTTGCGCGACCTGTCTTTCGCGCGAACTGTCCTTGGCATATCTGATTTTTTTTGCGATAGCTTTTCTGTGATTATTTTTCTCTGTGCTTTATACTGTGTGTGAGGACTGCATTTAATTATTTTTGGAAATTTATATTTCTGAAAATTTTTAAGTGTAGTCTTTATCCTACTCTTGATTCTAACGATCTCATATAGTTGATTTAAGTGGTACAGATATTATCATGCCTTATACAGACGAGAAGGGAATTTACGGTACTGACTAAGAGAGATTGTGCTTTAGCATATATACCAGAGATTCCAGCACTAGAAGTTGAGAATGAAAATCTGAAGATTCAGAACTCATCTCTTCTTGATCAACTTAATAAGTTGAAAGATGATAAAGATCCAAAGAGAGACTTTGTTTGCTCAGAATGTATCTCTATAACTCAAAGATTAATTTTGCAGGAATAATTGAGTTGAAAGAGAAAGAGATCTTAAATCTTCAAGCTGAAGTAAAAAGTCTTAATTCAAGCTCTACATGGTCAAAGAAGGAGTTAATGCAAAAAGAGCTTGATAAACTTAGAAGGAGAGCAAACATTGCTAGAGAAACATCTGAAGGGCTTAGAAAGACAAATTCTCAAGTCTTTGCGGTAAGAGATAAACTGAAAATCAAGTCTCTAGTCTTGAGGGTGAGATTAAAATGATAAAAGGCAACCCAAGACAGAGACAATGCAATAGCTCAAGCTGAAATATTGAAGATTGAGAAAGAAAGAAAAGAATTTGCTAAGAAATTCTCTGATTTCTCCAGAAAAGCCTTTGAAGAGAAGAAATCTTTAGAGCTTAGATGTGTTAAGCTTTCTCAACAAGTTTCAGACTTTGAGAAGGTTATCATTCTTGAGAGAGAAAAGGCTGAGAATGAGAAGAAGAAAGTTGAGCTGAAGGATATAAATAAAGACTTTTCTGAAGAAAAGAAAGTATTTGAAACTGAGATAGCTAAGCTGACAAGAGAGCTATCTGAGCTATCAACCAACATTCTGAAGGAAAAGAAGGCAAAATCTGAATTGCATAAGAAGTTTGATCTGATTGAAAAGGAAAGAAACAATTTGTCTTCAAAGATAAAGGAACTCGAAGAGATCGTATTCAAGGTGAAGCTAACTGAGCACAAGACGCCAAAATCAATAGCTCAATCACCGAGAGATGATCAAACTGATTCAGATTGCTCACTCAAAAAGGCTGAGTTCACATGTTTCAAATGTTTTCTATAATCCTTTCTGTGATTCAGATGATAGTCTTACTTCTAAATCTACTGATCAGATTCGTCCTTCTAACATTTTCTATGACAAAAATGTTGATGGTTCAGGTAACTTAAAGAAGAACAAGTCTCAGAAGAAAAGGATCTGGAGAAAAGAAGATGAAAATAGAGGAAATTGGATTTGGAGAGTTAAAGGATCTCCAGAGGAAAAGAAGAAAGTAGAATCATTTGTGCATACATCAAATGCTAAATGGAACAATGCCCTAAAAGGTAAAACTTTTGGCAAACCTGATCTGGTTTACACAATCAATCAATTAATCAGGTTAGCACAAAAGAAAATTAGTTGCTCCTACTGTGGCTCAAATGATTTTGTAAGAAAAGATTATGTGAATAACTGGTATGGTTCTTATTTCATATCTCCCATTAGAACTGCAACTAACCCATTAGGACCCAAATACCAGTGGGTACCAAAAGCTAAATCTGTGTTGCAGGCACCCAAGGTTTAAGGGGGAGAAAGAACAAAGGCTTCTAAGTAAATCAGCTTAGAACTCGTACTTCAACGGAGATTGACTTCTAGACAATACAGTCTAGGACTCGGACTTCAATGTCAAAGAGTTTGACTTATGAATTTACTTTAATCCTAGTAATTCAGAACTCGGTTTCATGATTAAGGATTATGCACATATCTTAGCTTATATGCTTTAAATATTTCTACTGATATATTTTTCTGATTTAACTAACTTTTTACAGGTATCAAGGGGGAGGATATCTGAGTTTTGTCAAGGATACTTCTTTGAAAATATTAATTTCAGGGGGAGTTAAGGATTTTGATTTACAGGTATATATTTCTAATCCTTAGACTCTATCACTAGTTGAAAGATGAACAACTTTCACTTGTGAAAAATGGTTTCTTAAATGTTCAAACCACTTCCTATTCTTCAAAGATTTTCATTAAATTGTGAAGTGTGATTTTAAATGATTTTTGGGAGCTTACTTGTTAAAGAGCTTAAATGCCAACCACTTTTAGTTTGAGGGGGAGAATCGTATTGTCAAACACCTAATGTTTTAACTTCTCCAAATTTTATTCTTCATGAAACTGTATTCCTTTGTGCTTTCATGTACAAAAGCTTGTTGAACAGTATGTTCTTTTAGGAAAATACATGGGATTCAGTGTGTGAGCTTAACAAAACTTCCATGGATTCACGATAACCAGTGTTTCCTACCCAGGAAAGATTCCTTGAGTGATTGAGGGGAGAGAGGTTAAAAGATTGAGTGTTGGTGTGTGAAGAGGTAAAATGAAAAAGAGAGATTGGTTAGACGTGAGCTTTAAAAGAAAGAGGGTGAGAGAACAGAGTAAAAGAATATTAAACTCTGCACCAAACTTCTTTCTGAGCTGGGCAACCACACTATCTGATTGGTTCACATTCTTTGGTGACCATCATTGAAAAAGGCACCTAGCCCATGCCATCTCTTGCATACAACCCCACCAGCTACTGATTCTTTTCTCAAAAAGAGAATGTTTCACATTTTCTGGGGAAGCAACACATATGCTATTGGTTCTTCATTTGGAAGATACTAATATTGAAAAAGAAGGAAAGTTGCCCCACCTTCGAACCCTTTCTCATGCACATTGAGTCTATGTATAATTTGTTGCTGTCTCAACAAACACATATTTTGATCCTATATTGAAAATCAATCATCTATGCTTAATTCTTTCATACACATGCACAAGCACACATAAATTTGTTTTCTGTCAGAACGTTCATAGATAACCATGTGTTATTCGATGATTGAATGGAAGTCTTGGGGAGCTAACATCAAAACCAGCTCCTTATATAGTAACTTTGTGTTACTCAGTGACTTTGTATCACTGACAGGCATTCCAAACTGAGTCATTTGTTGATTCAGGGTTACATCTATTAAATTGTTTGAATTTGAAAAGATTCTAATGGTTACTACTTTTTATTTGAATCTGAAAAGATTGAAATAATCACTTTCTCCATTTGGAGAGACTGCTCTTATTTCCACACATGGATCCGTACATAAAGACTGTGCTTAATTGAATTCTATAAAGACAAGGGGGAGATTGTTTTACTATGTTTTGATGATGATGATCCTCACCACTCATCAAAAAGGGGGAGAATATACAAAGGGGGAGAATAATCAATAAGGGAGAATACAAGAACTTTTGACGTCTTGAAGTAAAGATTGCTGAAGTTTTCAAAGATGTCAAAGTGTCGGAATTTATTTGATCTATCAAAATGCCAGACTGAAGATGATCGTCAGAATGACACTTCATTTAAAGAAGATAAAGATGAAGACATAAAGTTTTCAAGAAAAGTGAAGACCCGAAGACTATTGCCAAACTTTTTAATCATGAATCCAAAGGGGGAGATTGTTGGATCATAAATTGTATTCAAGATTAAAGTTAAAGTTAAGGGTTTAAACTATAATTATGCTAAAGTTAATTAGAGGGTCTATTTAGTATTTAGTTAATAGTTATTTTGTAATTGGGCCCAAGCCCATTAGGCATTAGTCCTGAGTATAAATAGTTATTGTTAATTAGATTTTAGGTTAGAACTCTGATGATTTTCTAAATAGTAGTCGTACGTTTTCTCTGTAATCCTACATTCAAGGTATCAAGAACACACAAGGTTTTCATTGATTATTCAAGGGATTGGTATGTTATTCTAATCTTATTATCTCTTGATCTATATTGTGTTTTGTGTTAGTTTATCAACTAGATTAAACTAGGTTAACAAGTACATAATGCTCGTAGAATAATTCTCTCTCTAAACGCAGACTCTCTCTAAGTCATATGAGTCTACGAACAAAAATGAAACTATTTATACTCCTTACAAATACAAGACTAAACTAAAACATAAACACTTTGACTTTAATTTATTACAAAGACTTTAACTTTTGCAATAAGAGGCTCTGACTTGAGTATTGATTTTGACTTTCATCTTCATGATCTTGGATCCAACATATTTGAGCACTAACAATCTCCCCCTTTGGATTCAAGATCATCTTCAAAAATAATAAGCATTGAAGCTCCCCTTTGATTCAGAAACAAATGATCTCCCCCTTTGGATACACAAAAGCTAATTTCAGCAATCATGAACAATCTTCCTCTTTATGATTCCGACAAATAATTTTTGATTTGAATGTCAATCTCCCCCTTTGAGTAAATCTATTCAAAATCAATCTTTCTTTGAACTGTCTTCAAACATTCTGTAATCTCCCCCAAAGTCTGTGAATGTCTTTTGCAATAATCTTTAACAATCTCCCCCAACGTAATAAAACCTCTTTTAGACTTCAGAAAAGAAATTATCTTCAGATTTAGCTCACTTTGCTTCAGCAAATAATCTTCAAAGAAAAATTTATGTACACATCATCAATCTTTCATCAAATCTTTAAACTTTCTCTCTTCATTTTGTACAATCTCCCCATTAATTACATATCTTGACAAATTCTTCTATATCTCTCCATATTCCAAACATGTAACTTTCTCCAATTCCAATATTTCTTGAAATTATTTCTCCCCCTATTTGATGATGTAGAACGAACAAATCATCAAAACATCGTCAAGAAATGTCATGAACCATTTTCTGACCACTGATCTTTCCAAATGAGCCACTGAACATCCGTCAATTCATAAAGTATTCATCCAAATATTTTCAAATTCAGACAAATAAGAATGTAACCCTGAATCAACAAATGAATCAGTTAAGATGCATGTAAGCAGCACAAAGCTACTTAGTACAACGAATGTACTGTACAAAGAGTTTTATTGATGTTCACTCCCCAGGCCTTCCATTCAATCATCGAATAACACAAAATTATTCTATGAACGTTCCGACTATAAAACAAATTTTATGTGTGTTCGTGCTTGTGTATGAAAGAATTTAAACATGAATGTTAATAAGGCTCAAAATGTGTAAATCATTGAGACAACAACAGTATTACACGGACTCAATTGTGCATGATCAAAATGCGAAGGTGGGGAAGACTTCCTTCTGTTTCAATATCCACATCTTCCGAATGAAGACAAGACAAATTATGCGTTGCGTCCCCATTTTTTTTTTTGAAACATCTGTTTGTTAAAAAAGAAATGAGTAGCTGGTGGGGTTTAAAGCAAGAGTTGGCATGGGCTAGTTGCCTGTTTCAATGAAGTTCATGAAAGAATTATGAAACAACAGTAATATGGTTGCCCGACTCAGAAAAAGTTGGTGCAAAGTTTGATATTCTTTTAACTCTGATCTCTCACCCTCTTTCTTTTTAACATTGAGCTCACGCCTAACCAATCTCTCTTCACATTTTTTCTCAACACACACCCGCACTCAGATATTGACCCTTCGCATCTCGATCACTCAATAATAACTTCATGGGAAGGAAACACTGGTTATCGTGAATCCATAGAAGTTCAATTAAGTTCTCACACAATTCCCATGTATATTGTCCTAAAAGCATTATGTTGCTCAATCGTGTAACTTCAACAGTTAAAGCACGGTTGAAATACATGTCAGATATATATATATGTATGTATATATGTATATATATATATATATATATATATATATATATATATGTATGTATATATGTATGCTCATGAAGATAATCATGAAGATTTGAGCATTTTAAACATGGAAGATTTTCTCAAAAAACAAGTATATTGAATGAATAAAATGAAATCAAGATATATATTTTGAGAATCTGACAATGTATGGAAAAGATCAAATATGAATGACTTATCAATAAAACCTTAAGTCATGAAAAATTGGATGTTGTCTATAGGAACAATTATAGACATTTTTGAAAGAAACGCTTTGAATGAAATAACGCTCAACAAACTTTGAATGTACAAAAGGAATGTCTTACCATCGAAAATTAGTTTCAATTTTGAGACATGGTAAGAACATAGTCAACAAAAGTACTAAACCGGTGTGTGTGAATACTTGACAGTATATAGAAAAGATAATACACAAGTATTAATCTTTGGAAACACACAGTTAGTTAAACAATGAGGCTCATGTATGAAAACAATTAAAAATCACACTTCTATATTCATGAAATCTGTTGAAGCATCGAGAAGTGGTTTGAACTTTTAAGAAAATGTTTTCTTGTCTGAAAGTTATCCTTCTTTCAAACACAATGAGATTAAGATTAGAATATGCCTTACGCTCATCATTAATCTCATAAAGTCAGCTCAAAAGTCATAATTGATATGATCATGTAAGCTCCCCCTCAAATTCTACAATTAGTCAAAAAGTTGTCAAAGTACAAAGTCTTATTCACAAACTTATTGAAAAATTAAAGGCATAAAAGCAATAAAACTTTTAAGAACGAGTTCTGATCAGATGTAATTAGAAGTCAATTACTCCCCATGAAAATATGCATTCACAATATTATCAGTAGAGGAAATATGTATACTCTCCCTTGAAGGTTGATCATCTCTTTTGATGCATTGGAGTACACTTTCTTTTGATCGTTGAAGTATGAGTTCTAAATTGTTCTATTTAGAAGTCAAACTTGATCTTTGAGGTACGAGTCCTAGATTGCTTTGTCTAGAAGTCAAACTCTTTGACATTGAAGAACGGGTCTTGAACTGTGTTATCCAAGAGTCATGGTTCCTTTACTCCCCCTAGACTTGAGGTGCCTGTAACACAAATGAAACTTTTAGCTTAGGTACCCACTAGTATTTGGGTCCATGTTTGTTAGTTGCAGTTCTATTAGGAGTAATATAATAAGAACCATACCATTAATGATCAGAAGCTTTATGAACAAAATCATTTGCACAACAGTAAGAACAATAACTCTTCTTTTTAGATAACCTGATTAATTGATCTATCGAATAAACAAGATCAGGTTTACCTTTATGCACAATGTTTATTTTGGCATTGAGTGTATGAACAAATGATTTCTAATCATTCTTCTCATCAGAATCTTCTTTCACTCTCCATATTAACTTCTCATTACCATTTCTTCTTCTTATAAATGTACCTGGACCATCAACATTCCAATCATAGAAAAGGTTAGTAGTACAAAATCTGATCTTTTGAATTAACTGACCTTTTTGTAGAAACAGTGTTATGATGTGAACTTGACGCTGTCTCATCTCTAGGTGTTTGAATAATTGAATTTGGAGTCTTCTGCTCAGTCAAAACCACCTTAGAGACAATATTTTCAAGTTCTATTATCTTGGAAGATAAACTGTTCCTTTCCTTGATGAGCAGGTCAATCTTTTTCTGAAATTTAGACTTCGTGTTCTGCTCTTTCATGGCCTTTGTTGATAGTTCAGATAATGAAGTTGTAAGCTTCTCAATCTCAATCTCAAATATCTTTCTTTCTTCTTCAAAATCCATCTCGACATTCTTTCTCTGATCAGATATTTCTTTGAAAAATTCAACATTTTTCTGTTCAATTATCTTCTTCTCTTTTGCAAACTTGTATCTTTCTATAATGATCACCTTCTCAAAATCCGACACTTGTTGAGAAAGTTTTGCACACTTAAGTTCAACAGCTTTCTTCTCTTCAAATGATTTCCTTGAAAACTTAGAGAATTTCTTTGCAAACATTTGCTTTTCACTCTCAAAACCTTCTCGTTCTCAAACTCTTGTCTTTCCTTCTTAAACTTTTCCATAATCTGAGTAATGTGAATCTACAATTATGAATTCTTCTTGTGTAGCTCAACATTTTGAAATTCCAAGACTTGGGCTTTCTCTTTAGTTTCCTTGCTCTTATCACTTTGCTGTAAATCAGAAATTTGTTGTGTGAGCTCTTCAACTGTGTTCTTTAATATACTGATTTCTTCACAGAGTAGTTTCTTATTTTCATTTTTCTTTTTGCAAATCAGAGAATACTTATCCATTGTTGTATCAAGTAATTTAATCCTTGCTGGAGTTCAATATTCTCTTCTTTGAATTTCTCCTTTTCTTCTTCATTTTCAAAATATCCAGATAACACTTGTACAATTGATATTTAAACACAGAAACAGAAAAACAATTGATCACAATCAGAAATATAATCCCCTACTCACAAATTTTGAACACAACCAAATTTAAGATATGAAAATTTTGTCTAAGTATGAAATTCGCACAACACATAAAGCTTTTTGTATAACCAAAAACAATCCGCACGCCTTTATATGCGAAAAGTTACTTTTCGTATACAATTCGCACACCTCTATATGCGAAAAGTTACTTTTCGCACGCAACTGTATGCGAATTGTAGCTTTTCGCATGCAACGATATGCGAATTTAGAACATACAAAAATTTCCAATTTTAAACTTTTCGCATATAACTCATGCGGATTCTATACTTAGCCAAATTCTTGATCTCAAACTTTCCGTATCGATACAGATTCTATACTTAGAAAAATTTCCAACTCGAGTTGTGAATTCCTCAGATTTCGCACGTAAGGGAATGCGAATTTAAGCTTTTCGCATATAGTGAGATGAGAATTCCAATCTTTTCGCACGACGTACTATGCGAATTTCTTCCTTCGAATTTTTCAACTGAACTTTTCGTATGCTTCAATGTGCGAATTCTTCCTTTTCGCATGAGGCTTTGTGCGAATTCCTTCCTTTAGTTTTTCTCAATCACCCAATATCATGCGAAATCTTCAAGATTATGCGAGTTCTTCACCTTTCATGCGAGTTCTTCAGTGATTATGCGAATTTCTTAGATCTCGATCCAAAATCTTCAAAATCACCCAAAATTCAATTCAAAACTTCAAATCAGTCCATGAAATTTTGTCAATTTGTCCTCGATCAAGATGTGAACACTTTACAAACAATCTATTACAACCAAATCAACCAAAAAAATACAAATTGATGTCAATAACAGTACGTTTACAATTTCGAACCATAAACAACCAAAAATAAAAAATTCACAAAATCTGTTGTGAATTGGACAAAATTACCAACACAAGATTTGTTCTATATCACTAAACGATTACAATACAAGCAAATTCAACTAATAATTACACAAAACAAGAAAATTGATTTTGGAACAGTAAGTCTGCGTGTTCTTGAGTTCGATTCACAAAAATTCACAGATTCATGATCAAATTCTGATTTCGTGCTTACTCTGATACCAATTGTGTGTCCCATGTTATGTGAAATCAATCAGATCAAGATGACAATAAGAAAATTCAAATCAAGAATTCATTTATTGATCTTCAATCAAACATGTATAATGCTCGTAGAATATTTCTCTCTCTAAACACAGACTCTCTCTAAATCATATGAGTCTACGAACAAAAAAGAAACTGTTTATACTCCTTACAAATACAAGACTAAACTAAAACATAAACACTTTGACTTTGACTTATTGCAAAGACTTTGACTTTTGCAATAAGAGGCTTTGACTTGAGCATTGACTTTGACTTTCATCTTCATGATCTTGGATCCAACATATTTGAGCACTAACAAAAACATAAACATCCGAAAATGGATTGGGTTGCAGAGAATTAAAACTTATCCCAATCATTCACAATCCTAAAATTAACTTCTACAAAAACATATAATAAAAAATATAAGACTTTTAACACAGTATACACATGTCAAGAATGTGAACATTATAGTAAAAATGAACATAAATGCATAGATTTTTAGTTCTTGTAATTAAGAACTTTAAGTGCAACTTAGAATGGAACCTAAAACAACATAACAATGATGTTTCTCACAATCACATGAATGGTTAAAGGACAAAATTGTTTCAAGATCATGATAAATGGAGATTGTACAGGGGTTCAATCAATCATGGGGAATGAAGATCCTTACATGGGTTCATTAGATCATGGAGAATGGAGATCCTTTTAACTCATGGTTTTGGGGGAGTTTCTTTACTCCTTCCATCACCTCTTCTTCCAAAAAGATTCACCGGTAAAATCCAGGTTGCTAAATTAGATCATTCTAAATGAAAAAATCGATGTACAATAAGAATAGGAAAGTAATCATAACAGGAATTTCAATCGTCATCATGGAGAAATCAACAGGCTTCTATCGTCTTGTTGGGTAAATCAATTTGGAAAGGGAACCATGAAGCGGGATTTATGAAGCGTCACTTTGGAGAAGAAAGCGGTATGGTTGTTTTAAGAGGTTTTTAAATTTATGCACTATAAAGTTGCTCAAAAGGTTGTCTTTAAGACTTTAAAACTTTTAAGATTTGTAAAATCTGATAAACCCCTCCATCTATAGAATCTAACTTTGTTGGTCCCGAAGGTGCTTAACAAGTTTGTAGAAGGGGGGGGGGGGTTGAATACAAACACATAATTTAAAGTTTAATAAATTGTTTATTGATAAATCAAACACAATTTACAAGTCTGTTGCGGAATAAGATTAAGTTAAACTCAATCTAAACAAACTTAAGAAAACACTAAGATGGTTGCAAAAGAATGTAGAGAATTGGGAGATTAGAGAGTATAGAAAACAAGGGTTTCTATATTTTAGAAAGATGAAGGCTCGAGGTGCTCTCAAATGGAGAGGTAATCTATCTATTTATACCTATGCATTAAATGCATGGCAAGGCACTTTACACGTATCATTCATTGATTGGTAGAGAGAGTCTGACTTTGTGAGACATGCTTTCGGCCGTGTCATGAACAGTGTAGTTGACATATTTGTTGTACGATTTGTGGCAGAGGTATGTCCGTTCTGACACATCGTACTGGGTGTGCAGGGAAAGACAAAAGAGACTTGAGGCATAAGCTAAGTGATCATCGATCGTTAAATATCTCTTCCTTCAGAGATACAAAGAAGTTCAGCTATCGCTGAAGCTTTTCCTTAGGTTTCTTCGTGTATGAGTAGAGTCGTCTTTGCTTCACTGATATCCGCATCAGGTCACTAGTAGACTTGTCTTTGTTCAGCAGCGTCGTCTTCGATTCAGCTATGAACATCTGCTGACGCGAAACTTGTCTTCAGGGACTACGTTTAACTGTTTAAATCAGACATTATCAGCGATAACTGAACAGACTCAGTATGATCGCTAATAGTGAAACACTAATACATAGGAATGTTTATAAGAAGGATCATCAGTGATAACTGAACATACTCAGTCTGATCGCTGATGGTGAAACACTAATACATATTAATAAACGTAATTTTCACTAAGTATAGAAGATGGTCTTTATCAAATCACTAAGAGAGTTTGGATCAACAAACTTATTAATCTTAATACCTGTACACGAAAATTTCAAATGCAACACCTTAAACAATGATTCTTTAACTTTTCAAACTTAGATCAAATTAAATTAATAGCTCTATTAAATGGGGGTTAAGGTTGAATCCTGGTCCATACTCCACTATCTACACCTTACAAGGAAAAAAAAATCCAAAAACAAAGTTTAAAAATTAAACTCAATAATAATCAGCAGGAAAAGATTGAACCAAAATGAAACAAACCCTGCATATCCACTCAGGTTATGGCCGATAAACCAAACGAAATATCCTACTCGGGTTCAAGCCACTTTCGAAAGATTTCAGTGAATTATTTAATGCTAAATATTAAAAGGAACCAACAAAATACAAAATTCCTACCAGGGTATCAGTACTGAAGCCCCCATTTTCCGATTAAAAATTATTTGGTAAACATAAAAATGTGTAAGGAAACCATTGAAGAAAAAATTCAAAGAGAGAGAGTCAAACCTGGAGATCGATAAAGAAATCCTAATTCAGACATCAAACACCAAAGAGCCGAAGGAAACAAAAGCAGGGAAGGAGAAACGAATATGAAAGAACAACGACAAGGAGAACGCCATTCGAGGCCGAGATAAAACAGAATGGAAGTTACGAATGGAAACAGAAAATGGAGTCAAACCAATGTTTCAAACCTGCATTTGAGGCGGAGAGAGTCAAACCCGGTTTCAAACCTGTAGTTTCAAGCAACATGAAAAATGGAAATCGATTACAAAACCTTAACTGTTTCAAACCACAATGGAGAATTACAAAGGAAATCGATCCACATGAAAACCCTCAACAGAAGACACGGAGAAAAATGGAGAAGAAATTGATAAACCTAATCAGGGATGGAGGAAACCTGGGGAGCAATTGAAAAATCAAACTTAGAGAGCATGGGGAGAATCAAGCGATGGAGATATCAATAATCGGAGATCGAAAAGAGGGAGATTGGAAGGAAACGGTGCTTTGGGGAAATCAATCGTCGATTTCTAGAAGGGAGCATGAATCGTCTTCTTGATTAGAGTGTTTGGGAGCGGGAATACATTGAAAGTAGGAATAAAGCTTAAACTTTATGCCTAAAAGATTTGTAATTAAGAGATTTTAAGAGAATGTGTTATAAGAGGTGGTACATGGTGCTTTATTAGTTGTATTTAAGAGTTTTTTAAGAGATTGTGCTTAAAGAAGCAGTACCATATGCTTTATTAGTTGTTTTTAAGACTTTTTCAAATTTGCTTTATAAAGTAGTATAGATATATATATAGGCGAAGGAATGTGTGAAAAGTTGAGGTTAATGTGAGAAGCATGATAAGTGGATCTGAAACCGTTGATCACTTTTTAATCAAATGCCCTCCCATGAATTGCGCCTTAGAAGAGAATTGATCCATTGCATCTCGGTGCATCTCATCCTAATGTACATCAATTTCTCACCCAACGGTTGATAACCACGTTTCACACTTCTAACTTTAACTACAACTTCTCACCCAAACTAAACCCTATAAATATATCAACATTGGTTTAGTGATATTTAATTTTTCTTTTGTGTATTGCTTACTTATTTTCTTAGTACCTGCTATTTCATACTTTGTTTGAATGAGTTTATTTGTTAACTTTTCAAATCATATAATTTTTTTTAGAGAAATAAATTGACAATAGATTGAGTCAATGAAATACACATGATATTTACCTTTTATATGATGACTACAATTTATAAAGCTTATCCACTCGTTTATTTGATATGATTTTTAAATTTATAATATTTCTAATTAATGAAAGTTGGTGAAGGTTTCTTTTAGGGGTCTAATAAATACTTGGGCTAACCTACAAAATTTCCCAGAATTGGGTACACTGAATTCTTTGGGGATAAAAATGCATTGAATTTATGTTTAGATGATTCAACAAGGAAACCAAATGAGGGGTGTAGCTCTGCCCTCTCCACCTACAACCCTCTAATTTGATAGCTAAAGACAACCTTATTTTAAACCCTAGCACCCTCCAACAATTAACTCCAAAGCTTGCGACTTTAACCCATACAATACACACATACGCACAACAAAAAGAAAACACACATATCTATATCTATATCTATCTATATATATAATAAATAAGTAAGTAGAAGGACACGTATCGCCTTTTTGTGAGCTCATTTTTTTGATTTTCCCGCCTAAACATGTATCTTGACGCATTTTTACATTATAAGTTCATTTAGCACATCCACATTCATTTGTCAAATCTTTCCTTAATTCAATTTTTTTAATTTATATCTTACATTTACTACCCTTATAATTAGGTATGTAGTTACTTTTAATCTCTTACTTTTTTATTTTTCATTTTAGACATAAATAATGTATATGAACTAAAATGTATTAAAAACATTTTTATTTTTTACAAATTATACTATTGTAATCGTTTCGTCAATATCTTCGAAATTAGTCCAATATTGAATATTTTTGGATTTAATTATATTATTATATATCATAAATATATACGAATTAATGTGTACTGATTAGTATGAGATTTGATACAAATAATCACTAAATTGTCTTAATTTTGTTTTGCCTATTTCATATCAATATTACTTCAAGATATTTTTATAAAAACCTCATCCTCTTAAAAGTTTTATACAAGAATTTTGATTTTTATCATGAAGTTTTATAAAATAACATTTTTAATTTTTAATTTTATTTTCTTGACATTATGATATTTTAATTTTAAAAATATTAATTATACACGATGAAAGTATAATTAGCAACCGAACAAAGAATGTTGTATATACAAAAGTATTTGATAATTTATGATACGTGATTCTTATTTTATTAATATTTTAACTATGCATTTTTCCATATATTCATTTACGTTATATTATAAATTCTTAAATTTTATTCATATTTTTTATTAATTTTTGCAAAACATCCTTTGTGAAAAATGCCTAAAACAAGAACATTTTGTAACCGGCTGCAAAAAAGAAAAACAACTCTGAAAGTAAAAAAAAAACTTGGAAAAATAGCATCGTACTTTCGATAATAATTCATATCTGTAAGATAAGTTTTTTGACATGATTTAATTTTATAAAATACCTCGTGTAATACATGGGGGCGAATCTAGTATATATATATATATATATATATATATATATATATATATATATATATATATATATACTAGAAGTTTTAAATTAAAAGACTAAATACAAAGATAAGAAAAGAATGTTAAAGGTAGATTAATATGTGAATTATTGAAATAATTCATTTTGAGAATGCACAGTGAACCCATTCATTTATGAACCTTTTGTTTTTACTTTCGCATGATATTCTTATTCCTATATATATAACATTGTTATTTTCTATAGGTATAGGATCCATGAAATTTAGCCATGACAATGGGTATAAGAAAGCATATTTTCCTTATCCGTCTTTGGATCTGGCCATTGACATTAAGGTGTCGTATGTTTTTTAAGAGGTCTAAAGTCTGAAGTCTTATTTTAGTTATGATTAATAAGAGGTGGTGTGTAAAAAGATCTGAACGATTCGGACCTTAAGTCATTAAGAGATTTTTTTTTAAAAAACAACCTAAGACTACCTCTTGTACAAATTGTAAGGTTTAAATTGATATACAATTATGAAAACTATTTGATTAGTTGTTAAATATCTTTATTTATTACCATTTTGTGTAACATATTTGATTAGAGTCGGGTTCAAATTAACGAGAATGCTACATATTTAAAAGAATAAGAGAATAGTTCTGGACTAATTATTTTATTAAATAATACTTTAAATAAAACTTTCTTAAAAATCACCAAAAATAGCATTTGTGTCATTTGTTGTATACATATTATATATGGAAACTCATTTATTTTTATATAGATTATGTAACAAATTTAATTAAAATATTAATTTATGAATTTTTTTTATAATTTTTTACAACATTAAAATAAATGTGATTTAGTTTTTCATTTTAAATATTTATTTTTATTGAATTAGTTTATTTAAGAATTTTTTACAATATTTTTTTTTCAAAAATCACATGTGATATCCACAATTAATCGACATTTTTCTCCTAAAAAATATTCACTTATTTTATTTTATGTATCATTGTGTGATCTTATACATTTTAAATGTGTTTTCGTACAAATCACATATGATTCTGTTTTCGTTATTTTTTTTTCAATGTTTAATTTGAATAATTGTTTTTCAAATTTTAAATCATATATGGTTAGAAAAACATTCTGAAAAAAAATTAATTCATTGTGAATCACATGTGATTTTGATGAAAATTATGTATTATGTTTTGAAGTAGATGTGATCTGATACATCAATTTTAATTGTGTTTTGCTACAGATCACTTATGATTTTGTTTTTATTTTTATTTTTCAATGTTTAATTTAAATTATTGTTTTTCAAATTTTAAATCACATATGATTAGGAAAACATATTGAAAAAAATTAATTCATTGGTAATCATATGTGATTTTAATGAAAAATTATAAATTACATTTTGAAGTACATGTGATCTTATATATTAATTTTAATTGTGTTTTGCTACACATCACATATGATTCTGCTTTCATTATTTTTTTTTCAATGTTTAATTTAAATTATTGTTTTTCATATTTTAAATCACATATGATTAGGAAAAAAATTTGAAAAAAAAAATAATTCATTATGAATCACATTTGATTTTTATGAAAATTGTAATTTTTTAAATATTACTTTAAATAAAAAAGAATTAAATGAATTAAATAAAAAAAATTAAATGATATTAAATTTATAAATATGGTAAAAGTAAAATCTTAAATAAATATTTAAAATAACTTTTATATAACTAATTTACTTTTATACCCTTATTTATTTATTTTTAGAATTAATTATTTAAGTTATTATTTAATAAAATGATTGATTTAAACTTATTCTTCTATTCTTTTAAATAGTTAGTATTCTCGTTAGATCCTTCTTCTATACGATTATTATTTTATGTAATACTTATTTCAACTAGTCTCCAGGATTTATGTAAAAGATCTCTCCACATAACTAAGACAAACTTAATGATTTCCATTGAACAAATAGGAATTCGAATAATGTGTTAAATATCGTTTTTCGTTTATTATATACAAAAATATATATAGTTATGTATTTTAAGTATGTGTTGTTAGGATCAAGCGCTTACCATTACGTCAAAAGCAATTACTGATGGAAAAGACGTAACTTTATTTTCATATAGCATAGCAGGCAACACCACGTTTCGATTTAGGCATAGCCTAGGACACCTTTAATAAAAAAAATTAAAAATTATCCTCAATTATTTATTTAGACAAACCCTACATCACTCCCATGCAAGAAACATTTCAAAATGTACACCATAATTCAATTTCAAAAACATAACCATATGTATGCATATCTTACAATTCGACGTCCCAAGTTATAATAGAGACTAAAGAAATATAACGAATTTAACAAGCATTTTGTATCATACAATTCAATGATGCATGCAATGCAATTCTTATTGTAAGAATTAAAAAACTCGTGTATTCATGTGTTTAAATAAATGTATGAATTATCAACTCAGTCGTATTTAAACCTATGAATTCACAGCTTAATCGTTATAGAATCAAACGTATATCATTAGACAAATTAAGAGCACTCCAAACATGTAATGCAATTGATCAAAAGGGAGAGATTAGGAAACTTATGTAGCTTTTATTACTATGAAACAAGTTATGGAGGTCCAAACATATATTACAAAAGCAAAAAGAACAGTAAAAACGCTTTGTTTTCACCACCACCCCCATCTTCATTCTATATAGACAATATTTTGTTCCCATTTTACCCCCAAGCTAGTCAAACAAAGAATTACAGTCTGGGAACATTGAACTCCATAAAGGTCTCACCTTTGGTACCAAACCCCGATATTTAATCAACACATGACATCTTTGAGAAGCTTGTACCTTCGAGTACTAGTCTTTGGGGATGGAGCTCCAGTGGATGACGATGACTTGCCTTTTTCAGAACCCTCTTCACGATCATGTTGCTTGATCTTGTCACTGGAATATTCTAATGTATTACCGACTCCGGCATCGGATTTTGAACTTAATTTCTTGGAAGAACCAGCGTGTCTGGTGGTTCGAATCACCTCGGTTTGGCACCAATCACATAGCTCTGGCGGATCCGATGATTCGCTATAGTAGTTGCTACAATACCTATTTGAATATTTTTTTTATGAGAAAATATATATGATAATTGAAGAAGTGCGATGTGCACTTACCAAGAAAATATATAGTTTTAAGAATTTATTTGTGGAGAACAAAAAGACTTGCAAAAATACCGATTTTAGTGGTCAAGGTCAACATAAAATAGTACGTAGGTAATTAATTTATGTATAATGAATTAATGAGTGAATAATTATTTCATATAGGAGATGGTGGTGGTGGGCGGCTCAAGGCGGAGGCGTTTGTTGTAATAGTAAATAATTACCTTCTCTCACCTATGCACAAGCGATCGATGATATCCTTTAGATCCATGGTGATGTGTGTGTGTTTTTTCATAAGACAAAAATTAGAAACTTGCCTAATTATGATCGTTGGTGATTTAAATGAATTAACTTGTGGGTAACTTATAATTCCTAAAATAAATATTAAATTATATCATGGGTCAAACCTAAACCAAATAGTATGAATCTATATGAAGGGAAAGTGGTTGCCGGAGATTATCACCTGCATATGTGGAAAAACCTAAAGACACAATAATAAAGTCATGTGTGTTGCCTGTCTGTCTGTGTGTGCGAGAGAGAAAGAGAGAGATGGTTGTGGTTGAGGATGGAGGAGACGTACGAGTGTTGGAAGCGGTGATGACACTTGATACAGCGGAAGATCTTGTCAGGGAAACCAACATCACCACACATACAACAGACTCTTTCCACATCCACCATTTCTCCAGACAACCCACTTAATCTTTGAGAGAGAGAGAGAGAGAGAGAGTAATGAGATGAGGCTCTGTGTGTGTATATATATATTTGTATGTATGTATCTATGTATACGTGTGTGTAGAAAGCGTAGGTGTGGGGGAGTGGGGTTGAACAGGTCGACCACAGGTTGCTTGCAGTCGTTTTCAGTTATGGAGAGAGAGAGAGAGAGAGAGAGAGAGAGAGAGAGAGAGAGAGAGAGAGGGTCTCAAGAAAATGGCTTGAAAATGACGATTTTGTCCTTGCTCAGGGATGGTGTCATGGAGTGAGGTCTCGTAAGAAAGTATTGATTAAACCATGAATAACAATCCATTCGCTAGGATAATAACCTGCAAAAACCAACGCCACAAACATGGGTGGGGGTTAAATATGCCTTTTCAAAATTATTTTTGTCCAATTAAGTAATCAGATATGATAGTTAATCATAGTAAAATGTTATAACATGTTTATACAAGTCCGTTTCTAATATTTTTTAGATACGGGTGAAATGTAAAAATGGGTTATCGATAAATACGAAATTTTTTTCAATATATTTTTTTTTTATCATCATAAGTAATATTGAATTCAAGAAATACTACTACTTCATATAAAAACGTTTCCTAGACGCAAAATCAGTTAATAATTATTTCTAAATTAATATTATCTACCATGTCATTTTTATATACCATTGTAGATTCGTTCAACTAGCAAACACATCCTATGATACACCTTTAATATATGATTATTTGGAGTAACACTCTATGTAAATCAACATAAATCAATTCGGTTTCGATGTCACCTCTTGTTAATGTTTTCATCACCATTTTAAACTTTTAGAATTAAAACAAACTTTTTAGGAACCATCAATCTTATAATCAAATGTCCATTTGGTTATAACTTGAAATCTTATTCTTGTTTTGAGATAAGAAAGTACTTAAATTCATGCACTCGATATCATGTATTAGGTAATAAGGGTACTTCAAAATCCTAAATAAAAATAAGTTGGATCGTCTCGTACGGTTTGTAAATTTTTAAGTTTTTAATACATATTTAAGCACAACATTTTTTTAGAGGAATAATCCAGGCAATATATTAAGGAAAACAAAACCAGAAGGTTACAGAAAAGAAAAACAAAACGGAATCAAAAGCAAGGTGGGCATTCCCATCCAAGCAAACAACAACCAAAAAAAGCAAAGGCTAACAAGCCAAACAAACAGCAAAAACAAAATCCAAAACCACCAAATCCTCCACCAAGCCGAGAAATAAAACCAGAAGCCAGCCATCAATCACTAATCGATCTCCCCCTCCTATTCTTCCAAGCTAACCGAAGAAGCACAATATTCCCGATCCCTTTAAAAAGTTTCTCCACAGTTCTCCTTTGATCAATAAATAAACGTTTATTCCTCTTTTGCCATACATAATAAACCACAGCCGCAATCGCAAGCTTTGGCATAGGAGTACATCTTGGGCCTCGATTATTCATAAAAGTGACCATAATATCGTCCCAATTATCCATGAAATTATTTAAGTGAAACTCCTCTTTAATTTTCTTCCAAACCTCCAACGGATAGGCACATTCAAGCAACAAATGCCTATGTGAATCCATGCAAAAGTGACAGAAACTACATTTCAAATCCGGCAGGTCATGCTTCCATCCTATAAGGCGATCCTGCATCGGCAACCGCAAGTGGCATGCAATCCATAAACAAAAGGCATGTTTCGGTATAGAGCCCCGAAACCAAACATATTTATGCCAACTAATGACCGGTAAATCACCTTGAAGCGTTTTCCAAACTTCCTTAACAGAAAAAGGAACATTTGAATTGTTGCTTCCTCTCCAAACAATCATATCCCGCCTATCATGAATGATGGCCGGGATTGGAATGGTGTCAAGAATGGGTGCACGTTGTACCCACTCATTCGGCCACACACCATCTAAACCATCCAACAGTCCTCGAACTGACGAGTTAATTGTAAATCTCCTAGAATGAATTAAACGATAGGAAATAAGAGAGGAATGATTACCCCATAGAAGCCAATTATCCTCCCACGCATGTATAGAATTTCCATCACCTAGAAGATTACCAAAATGATGTCGAACATGTTTTCGAAGATCAAGAATCTTTCGAAACGTCCATGACCAAGACGTCTTCTTATGAATGGACCAGAAATGGAACTCTTGAACATAGTGTTAGAACCCATTGTATCCAAAAAGAGGGACGTTTCCAAAGAATATCCCATATATGGGTCGTTAACAGCGCCCTATTCAATAAAGCAAGCCTTTTTATCTCAAGACCTCCATACTTAACCGGCTTACAAACACTATCCCATGCAATATTACAATGACCCTTGGAACTTTCAGCTTGGATCCAAAGAAAATCTCTGAAAATCGATTCAAGTTTATGTATCACACCCAAAGGAAACATGTACACCGACATCCAGTAGAGTTGCATGGATTGGAGCACCGATTGTATTAATTGCCTACGACCCCCATATGAAAGGAATTTCGACTTCCAATTGTGAATATAGTTTTTCACTTTCGACACAAGAATCTCAAAATCAACCACTTTCAATCTAACCGGAGATAGTGGAACCTCCAAATAACGAATCAGAAAGGTTCCCGCTTGAAAAGGCAAGCATTCTAAAATAGCCCTTTTGACATCAGTCGGGACATTTCCAAAGAATACCTCACTATCGTCCAATAGCTTGTTGTAATGTCATTTATAAGTGCATTAGTAAGATTGTTGTTGATCGTATGAAGGAGCAATTGGATGTGTTGGTTAGTAGGAATCAATCGGCATTCATACCGAGGAGATGAATCTCTGATAATATTTTGATGGCACATGAGCTTGTCTAGTGTGCCTTTAAATTTTATATCCGGAAGACCTACGATACGGTGGATTGGAGGTATTTGCTCAATATGTTGTTGGGCCATGGTTTTCATCCTGTTATGCTTAAATGAATCGAAGAATTGGTAACTTCTCCTTCTTATTCGATTGCACTTAATGGGGACATGTTTGGGGTTTTTAAAGGATGACGGGGTATTCGTCAAGGAGACCCACTCTCGCCATACCTGTTTACAATTGTGATGGAGGTTTTCTCAATGCTTTTTAAAAAGTGTATTGAGGAGGTGGATGGCTTTGGGTATCATAAAATGTTTCAACTTACCCATTTATGTTTTGCTGATGATTTATTTATGTTTTACTAGAGGTGATTTGGCATCCGTAGAGGTGTTAAAGAAGGCTTTCACAACAATTTTGTTGTCTACTTTATATGTATTTTCTAGAAGTAAAGTACAAATTTGGTCCATTTGTTATGATTAGATTTTGAATATACTCCCTAAAATGCATCAATTACACAATGGTTCTTCTTCTTCTTATTATTATTTTGTAAATTACAGAGTGATTTATTGTTATAACATCATATATTTCAAAGTTGTTAACTCTATAACATGCCCTTCATATGAGGATCAAATCGGTCTTTTTTACACATCATGATCTTCCACCCCATCTTCTTCCTCAACCTAAAGAACATTCACCCCCTACACCCTTTCACAAATGACCACCACCCATCACCACCTTTAATCAGCACTGACGACCACCAACCACCAATTGTGCCAGAACATAACTCAGAGTTGATGAACATGAATAAGAACAAGAACAAGAATAAACCTAGGTTAAAATAATCAGATTCATACATTACAACAAGTCGATAACTTAATCAAAATCTAAATCCAAATGCAAACCACAAATTTAGGAGTGAATCGGATGTTACACAAATCCATTAAAGAAACTTGTGACGTTATAATCAAAAAATACAAACCCTAATCAAATTTTTACAAATACATTTCTGAATATGGGTTTTCGCAAATCAAATCAAAACCCTAGATTTTGTTTTGTATCTACTTTGCTATTTTCAAACCCTAGGTTTTCGAATCTGGGTTTTTCCACAAACACAATCCCTTCGAATAAGGATTTTCCAAAACCCTAAAATCCATTAGTGGACCTGTTTTTGCACATACATGTTGCCTTTGAAATCCACAAATGTGTATCGATCCATTGATGTGTTGCATACATTCAAGTTTGTCGTGTTGAAGGTTCCTTCGGGTTCATCATTTTATTTGATTTGCTAAAGCCAAAATTTAAGAGATGAGGGTGATGGTTGCACTGCGAAAAAGGGAGAGGACGGGTGGTGTCACTGGAAAAATAGGAGAGTAGGGTAGTTTCAATTTCAATGGAGAAACGAAGAAGGAGCAGGGGTTCATCGAGAATCGAAGGCGGGGTTCCTGTAAAATATATATGTATTTATAAATTCAAAAAATAAAATAAAAAATTGAGATAATAACATCGAATTATTGCTTGTCATGTGCGCCTTACTGAGGGTGTTAATGGATGTGGATTAGACGGTGTTAACTCGTAGGACTAATATGTTATATAGAACACAAAATAATGAAAATAGGTTTATTTACTGCATTCAGGAACCAAGTCAATGGATATGGTTTAACGGTGTTAACTCGTACGACTAATTTGTAATTTACCTATTTTTAAATTGAATTACGTAGTTGGTCCTGTGGTGTGTGAAAATTATGACTCGAGTCCCTATCCTTCACTAATTAGGGATATATGGTTTCAGTAGTTGTCATTTTTTACGACTATAGTTGTTCTCACAAGTTAAGTCTGAGTAAAAAGATGAAAAGCCCATGTTTTTATCTTTTTTCTATTAAAAATAATATATCTATATATAATAGTTTTTATATTATTCTTTTTTTTCTTTTTCATATTTTAAAAAACTTAATTCTAAAAACACTTCCATCATCCCCTATCAAAAACAACACCACCACCCTACTACCTAGAACACAATATCTCAATAACATCCAAAATCCTAATCATTATTGAAAAACTCATGATGAACAAGAAAAACCCTAAATAGAATCGAAATAAATACTCTAAATCGAAACCTCCATACATCCACACTAATTGAGGGTAATGACTACAGGCGACGAGGACGATGGTTTTCTAGATAATTGCCATCTTTTGTGATTTAAATTGGTTCACATCCCCAAACTCATGTTCAAAATCAAGGGTGACTGATAGAACCGTAGGGAGACGAGTTACACAAATAAAAGAGAATCATGCTTTGCAATTACGCACAAATAAGGGGAGTTTGTATGGGAGGGATCTTGGGCAACAAGAATAAAACCTTACACACCACACAAGAAAGTGACATTTTGTAAGGGATTTTGAGGTAAAATACAAAGGGGAAGGGAGGAAGGAGGAGGTCGGTTAAGGCTCCCACCCAAGAAGAGGAGGTCGAGTTCTTTAAGGTTCATCAATGAATATTCTTCCACCAAAGACTCATCTTGGGATATTGCTGGGCTAAACTACTTCTCTTCTTCATATGAGATACGTTAGAAAATCCTTATATCTTGATTTAACAGGGAGAAGGGAGTCATGGTGATTCGTTGAATGTAGGGGTGAGAAAAAGGTGGTCACAATGAGGAGAGTAGTGCAGGGTCATGGTGAGGGAGGCCACCAGTTGGAGGCTACAGGAGACGGGTGCTCGATTAGGGTGGCGTCGAAGTTTAAGGAGACCCTCATCTCTAGTGCTCTCTTATGTAGTAGGTGTGTGTAACACCCACATTTTTGCCAAGTAATAAATTTAAATTCCTCCATTTAAGTATGTGACAATTTATCCTATTCCTATTAAAAGTAATATTATGGGACTAGTCATGTTCGTAATCGATTGTTCTGGTGCAAAAGTCAAATTTTCGACACTCGAGGGTGTGCGCCGACAATGCCAGGTGACTATGCTATAGGGACTTATCGCAGGGCAAAGTAGCGGGGCTTAAGCTCCTCTCGGTACGGGTCACTGTCGCGAGTCATTCTTGCGGAGTGGAGTGGCACCGCAGTACTAGTACGCGATTGTGCCCGACGAGAATGCCATGGCACAATCGCATGGCATAGTCGTCAGCGGGGTCCTGGGGTATTTAAAGGGTAACAACGATTTTGTAAGTCGTTTTCTGGTTTTGGGGCAGATTAGAGACCGATTTTCTCTCCAACTTTTGGTAGATTTTCTTCTCAAATCTTCCCTCTTCATTTATTTCTCCTAGCTAGCAATCTTATGGTCATTTATTGTTCCTCTTAGGTGTATAAATCCTAAGTGTAAGGCATTCAAACCTACTCAAGCTCAAACAAAATCACCTCATTCATCCTAGGGTTTGGAGTTCTTATAAAAACTCTACAAGGTGAGTTCATTTTTACCTATTTAAACTTTATACATGTCAACATTACACTTTTGGACCTATAATCATCTACTTGTTTACATTTTCATAATTTGCAAGATTTTGACCTAAAATGGTTTTTTGGAGATTTTAAGGTTCAAACAATATTTTGGAACATGTTGATGGGAATCATGTTTGGGATATAAAAATATGTTTTGTATATATTTATGACTAACTATATGGATGAGAACATCTTGATGCATAATATGGTTTTCTCTAAAATTGGAGATTTATTTGGGAATGGATAGAACATGATTATTGGACAAAGATTTATCAAGAGTTTATTAAACGTTTGGAAAACCTTATTTTAGAGACATTATATGTTGAAAATGGAAACAACCCTTGTTGGTTTATACATGGTTTAAATGTATGGAAAAATGGTATTGTAAAGATTCTCTTATGATGACTATATGTGTTATTATAGTTTAGTCACAAATGAAATCATGACTATCCGTAGTCAATTACTAATGGATCCATAGGTATAAGAATCGGTTTATTTGGGATGGTTCTCCCGTATGTAACTAGTTGAGACATTGGGTCCTCGGAGGAAATTTGGTACGGTTTTGTGGGACCGGTTACTAGCCATGGGCCATAAATGTACTCCTAGTGAATGAGTATGACTTGGATGATCGGGTGCCATCCCCCACATCTGAGTACGAGTTGACGATGTTCGTGGCCATGGGTCCAAGTATTGAGCTCACAACTCGGAAAGTGGCTAACTTTTGTGTTCCTCCATGATCCTTGAAAATCAGGTCTCTCCCGTCATCACAAGATGTTCATATACCGTAAGATCCTTATGTACTTAAATACAAAATTCTATTATTGCATTTCAACAAAGAAGCATTTACCAACGATTTTGTCCTTTATAACTTATGCAAATGTTTGTTCTCACTAGGCTTAAAGCCTAACAACTTTTTCTCAAATGAAATGTATAACATGTTCCGTTAGCTATGGGGCTTTCAAGAAGTGAGAGTCGAGTGATGGCCGATAGTGGCAACTTTTGGGATTTTTGACGGACAGAAAGGAGTTGTCATTTTGGGAGATTGAGTCGACAACTGTCATAATCTAGATGAAATCAATTTAGATTAGTTTGTTGTCAACTTTATTGTCCATTTATTGATTTTGTAAACGCTAATACAATTTCCCCTTTTTGGGTTATTATTTCCTATTTAAGATGCCACTTATTGCATTTACCCAGGTTCTAATTTACCCCTATTTTTAGGGTGTTACAGTGTGTGTATGTACTATAAATAAGATAATAAATAAGTTTATAATACTTAAAGATAAAAAAACAAAGAAATAATAATATTAAAATGTAAATAAGGGTAAAAGGACAATTTTACTCCTGAGGTAACATAAGTCGGTGGACGACCATTTGGTGCATGGGCGGTAGTCGTAAAAAATGACAACCACCGCAACTATATCCATAATTAATGTAGTATAAGTACTCTAGTCATAATTTTTTATATACCTTCACTCCTTTTTTAAATAAATATTAGAGAGAACCAAAATGAGATTGTAAATGTGGACAAGAGTAATAAATTGTAAATTAGCTTCTTTTCTATGTTTCAACTTATTATCATAGTAAAATTATGCTTTCAGACCACGTAAACATTTTTATTTTTTGTTTGAAGTGTTTTAAAAAAATGAAATAGTTACCAAATGTTTTATCATTCATTACTGAACCAAACTTGCAATTATATCGACATTATAAAGATTTAACAAAAAAATAGAAAAAGTAAATCTTAAGTTGCAAAAACGAAACTCAATATTAGTCATCAATATTAATTGGATACACTACAATTCAGAACGTGTTGGTCCCCAAGGGGTGCTACAAGAGATCACAGTTTGGAAAATGGGGGAGGGGATGAATACAAACATACAATTTATTTTTAAAATTATTTTACTGATTATTGATAAATCAAAACAAAACTTGCAGATTGTTGCGGAATAAGATAAGGTAAACATAATCTAAACAGTCTATGAGAATCACTAAGTTTCTTGAACAAGAAAAGATAAGAACAAGAGAGAAGAGAGTTAGTAGCAGATAGAAGGCGTAGTAAATATGATGATTTTTCTATGCTATTTATATACCCGTTGCATTTAATGCAAGTCAGAGGGTACAATCCACATGTCATTAGATAAGCGGATGTATGTCCTTTTCCTTTTACATTAACATGCTTTTGGCCACATGTGAACAGTAGGGCAGATAGTAGGTAAGCACGATCGCATACATAAAATCAATTGTACTATCGTACCTTCGTCCTTTTGTGCAAGAGAGAGACAAATTCAAATCTTGTAGAGCAAGACTCTTTGATCAGAAATGGCTTGAATCGCTAAGAGGCTTTTTAGTTATCGATGAGTATTGGTTAGATTTTCACACAATGTAGACAACCTTGGTTTCTCTGAATGTCGATTCACATCATGAGTAGACTCTCTCTATCTTCAGCTATTTATTCGACGTCGCTGAAGGTTCCTTTTGTGTGAGGTTTTGTCTTCGAGGATCACTTAGGTTGACTGTTACAATATGTGTTCAACGATCACTGAACATGCTCAATGCGCGCTGATTGTTGAAACTGAAGCAAATAAACTAAGACAATACTAAGTAATTTTCACTAAGTATAAAGATCATCATCAAATCATTGAGAGAGTTTGGATCAACAATATCCCCCTACTTGATGAAGACAAAACAACATAAAGAATATTGCTAATCTGACAGAAAGGAAATGAAATTCATAACATATTTTTCCCATTTACTGTTTTGAGGGATCTTTTTCAGCACTTAGATGGACTAAATGTACTTTACTGAAATTTCATTAATATGCAAGAGATTACAAGAAAATGAAATTACATGTTCAGTAAAATAATAGTTGCAAGAATACAATGCCGATAAGTATAAAATACATAAGGGACTTTTCAGCTAAGATCATCATAGTTGAGGTAGTTAGGGACTTCATCTCCTTGTCGCTTTCTCTTCAGCAGCTCTCTTTTAATCTTTTTATCAAGCATTTCTCCAGCGGTGTCATCATTCAACCATGTTCTGAGATATTCTAAATGTTTGATGGGGCATAGATGAAGTTCTTACATTCAATAAAGCCGATACTGAACTTCAAAGCCTATAAACATTAGTCCAAGCACATGTTCGAAGTGAAATGTGTTTGGAGTGTAAGGGCCCTTTCAGTAGCATGAGATTTAGCATTGAGAGGTCATAGTTGGGATGACCAAAGCGAGTCAATGAGAAACTTAACCTCAAGTTTAGTCAAGATAGCGGGTTGTTCTTCCTCTGTTCCAGGTATCTTTTTTCGGCACTGAGGGATCTTTGAAGGAAGAGGAGGAACTGTGACGACCTTTGAAACTCGTCGAAGAGTTCATTCAACCTTGCCTCAACAACCTCTTGGTACTTAGATTTTATTATTCCCAGCCACTTAGATTTTATTAGATTTCAACTTCTGAATGACATGCTGAATTTCCAGCCACTCATACAACCATATTAATTGAGGAAGGAAGAGAATTCAGTGACGTCATTTTGATCATCCTTGAAAATGACCTTTGACACAAAAAGACCCCATCCTTCATTCATCTAGAGATAGTGACATTTGTGATCTTATGCTCATTCAGTCTTGATCTAACTTTTTCTCTGCACCAGTTCAGTTTTAACTCTTATCTAGATAATTTCCAAATGTTTTTTCTTTTTCAACTTCTTTCAGGGGTAGATCTTGAGCAGCGATGGGAATTTTCTTTCTAAATTTTCCTTCAGCATGAGCTTAGACAGCAAGAGAGTATGCTAGTTCAACACTATCATTCAACATCTTCTTTTGATCCTCTAGTTCTTGCTCAACTTTAAGGGATTCTTCTCTTTCATCCTCAATGAGATACCCAAACTCATGGTCGATATGGGTATGAAGAAGGATTTTTACCGTGGACCAATCGAGTTGGGCAATCAGCTCAGTCATCCTCTTGGTTTCTTCAACTCCAAGGTAGACTTGGAATTTAGAAGATCACTGGGAAATTAAGTCAACGTTCTCTTCTTCAGCTTTATCATCATCTTCATATTTAGCCTTGACATCATCATGGGAGTTGGTTCAGTCGAATCCTCAACAACTACTAAAGATGTAGGGATTAGAAGAGGAGTGAACACTGCACCATCTTCTTCTTCATTATCCTCATTAGCTTTTTTCCCTGCTAGGAAAGGTTGGGCTTCAAATACTGAAGGAAGTCACTTCCCCTCAGATACAATAATCTCCTCCTCAGCTGTTGTCTTCTCGACATTCATCTCCCTCCTATTTGTCATCATCAACAAAGGAAAGAGGATCTTTAGCCTTGAGAGTTGAGACATCTTCCTCAAGATCAACAAATGAAGGGTTCATCAGGACACTAATTAAACTCAACAATCATGTTCAGAGATAGTTGATCGTCTTCAGTGAATGATGGAGCTGGAGGAGCTGGTGATGGATGCTGAAAGATTGCTAGAATATCCTTCAACATGGTGTCATGTTGGGCCATCTTCGAGTTAAAATTTTATGAGATCTCTGAAACAGTGCTCTAAGGATTTTTTATTGTATTGGTGTTGGCAGCGAGATCTATCTAGAGCTTTGAAACCTGAAACTGAAGGGAAGGAAGGGCACCGACTTCAGCTTTTGTCGCCAAACTATTTTGCAGAGAGAGGAGGGAAGACTGCACATCGTCGACATTTGATGAGATCGAAGAAACATCAACAACTATGGAGGAGATTGTGGTCAGCATTCCTTTGACATTGTGTGTCAATACGTCCAAATTAGGACCTAAGGTGTCCATAGTAGCATCCGAATGATTGCTACTAAGGAAGAAATTTGCGAAGTCATGGTCAAAAGATCTCATGACCTATTGTGGCTGAGAAGATTTGTAAGGAATCACCCACGTCCTGTGCTTTCAATGCCAGCTCGGAGACAGGCAATGAAGGAGGCATCTGCCTTAGTGGGGACAACCACTGAAGAATCATTTGCTCATGTCGTCGAGACTAAAGAAGGGGTGAGATGCTGGAAGATGTAGAAAGGGGCAGTGCATACTTGCATTAGATTACCACTGGTGACTCTCAAAATTACACTCTCAATGATTTACGTCACTGAGGTGACTTAGGTCGGTACCGGTGAAGCTTTAGCGGTATAAGTAGCTGAAGTGGTGGCAGTGGCTGTAGGTGCTGACAGCAAAAATATTTGATGAAGGATTGTTGAGAATTCTTCATCAGTTTGCTGGTTTCTCATTCTTGGTTTTCTTAGCCTTCTTTGAAGAACTAAGAGCGGCTTCAGATTGTGTCCTCTTCAGTGAGGAGGTAGGTTTAGTGAATGGGGTAGATTTTAGAGGTTGGGCTGCAATAGTAGTCACTGGTGGAAGAGAAGAAGTGGAGGAAGAAGAGGTATGGTAAGCAACTTTTAACATACCTTCGAATAGGCTGACATCATCGAATGTAGCCTTTTGGTCTAGGATTCGGCATCCAAGTTTGAAGCGTTGAATATCTCTAGACTTGGGGAAGTTATCACCCATGATGCACTTAAAGGTGGTGCTGAAGGATCGCACGTAAAGGACTATAGTTTCCCTTTTCTGCTTTGTGAGGCTAGTGAGGAGGTCATCAAAGATGATTTTACTGAGGTCGATGGTGTGACCATGGATCACTGAATACCCGATATTCAGTGCCAGACAACTTGTTTGGTCTTTGCTTCCAATCTTCCCACCCTTACACTGAAAGAAGTGATAGAAGAGATAGTTCAATGCAACAGTCATTCTGTTCTTCTCAATGTTTGTGATTGTCTTCTTTGGAACACCATCTTTTGTGGGCCAATCATAGTTAATGGCGCCAAGAAATGAGATGATTTTAGCAGTTGGTTCAAGTTCATAGGTCTTAGCCCTTGGTAGCTGAAGAGTTGAACGGAGAAATGCAAGGAAAAACTCACCATTAGCATTGTTCATCACAAAAGAGATCTTTGTGACTTCGTTTCTTTTCCTGTTAGAAAGACAAAAGTGAAGAATAATTAGGGTTTTAGATGCATATAGAAAATATCCTAAAAATAATGTGGAAGATGAAGATGAAGATTTTGATAATATGAATACAAACCTTGAAGAGTTTGGGTTTATTTGAGGATCATCTAAAACTTTTAGGGTTTTAGGATATTTTTTTTAAATAATGAAAGAAAATGATTATAAGAAAAGAATGTTTGCTTGTTTTGTTTAAGAAAGGAAGTAAAACAAACAAAAGTTTTTTGAGAAACTGAAGCAAAATTTAAAACATAGACCTATTTTTGGTTGAAGATGAAAAGAAACATTGGTGCATGTTCTTGGTGTTCTTGAGAGTGATGTTCCTTGTTTAGGAAGTTATGAGAGTGTAAAAAAAATGGAAAGGTGAGGGTGAGAGGTATTTATATGTGACAGGAGAGAGAAAATGGAGCGAGAAATGAAAAAGTCATCATGACTTTTACCCATGTGAGGCGTGTGATTTTACAAGGAATGGAAGAGGCGTCATGTGTCAGAACGTGCCGTTTAATATCCGTTTGAAAATATAATGATGTCATAAATAGAAAATGACTGTTCATTATCTTTTTAAAATCTTTTAATCTCATAAAGAAATTCAATGATTGACTTTCATTTTTTAAAGAAGAATCACTGATAAGTCCAGGGACTAAACTTTCAATGATGGAAGAAAAGAAAACATACCTTTGGAATTAGATACATTTTAAAAGAGTTTAGTGATAGAATGAGAACATTGATGCATTCATCTATATCTCTGAGTTAAGCTTAAACGCTAAATAATTACTCTTCTGTTTATCCAAATTCTCTTAGTGATTTGATAATGACCCGCTGTAATACTTAGTGAAAATTACGTTTAACATTTGTATGTATTAGTGATTCACTATCAGCAATTAAGTACCAAATATTTTCAGTATCGCTGATGATCTCTCTTGTAACAGTTAGACGTAATCCTTTGTAACATCCCATACTAACTCCATATTGGCTTAAACACATATAGAGCAACAAAGTAAACTTTACAGCAAAACAGTACTAGTTATTGACAGCCGGACATTAAGGTACATATATATATATATATACAATCCCAAAAGTATCTATTCACAAAATAAGGCAGTCTGGTAAGTTAGTCTTCAAAATATCCACTCTTGGTCTCTCAACCCAGATATTCCCCAAGTCTGTCTCTAGAACCTGCCACGGAATAACAAACGTGGCTGAGCAATAACTCAGTGAACAGATCAATGAAATCAACAATAAACAATAAAGGGTAAGTACAAATTATCCCTATAATCATGAAACGATAAAATAAGCAATCAAATATCACAAAGATAACAAAGGGTTCACGTAATCACCCGTTCCGTGTTTTGTGTTATTCAAGTTCACATAAATCACCCGAATACACTAAACCCGTTGTTCCCAAAGAATGTACGGTTCTATGTGAGAACTAGCGGTGTGGGCACGACACCCACTAGCCCTCGACTACTATTAAAGCAGTCCTGGTTCTGTTCTGTTCCTAGGATATCCATTCGCCCCTATGGCCGGATCAGGGCCAGCGCACTTTCCACGCTTACACAAGGACGCCATAGTGATTATAGCCACCATGGAAGCATCACAAAGTCAGTGCCCCCGACTAAGTGTCTGGGTAAAGGATCACAACGTATGTGATCTAACCGGATCACAAAGATATAACAACAATCAATGAACAAGTCAATATGGCTTGACTCTATCTAGTCGTGCCATTCTGAATATGATAATATCACAGTCATTGTACCAATTTAACAAATCATATTTATTCCATTCCATTCGCGCCTCAGCATTCAGAGTAAAACTCAAGAATCGGGCAACGGTCCCTATTAGGGGCAATAAACTTTGGAACAGTCCTAAGTCGTGCTCAACTAATGGAACACCAAATGGAATTTAACAAAGAAATTACACGATAAAAATCCAAGAATCAACATCAATGAGGTATTTTTGTATCTCAAGTTTACAATTCGTAAATCATATTTGAATGGATTAACCCTCAACAATAGGTCGGTCCCGTTCCAAGAAAATAAGAGACCCGTACATTTATATAGTCGAGATAATCAAAACACCATGCCCAAATTCCAAAGTTTTCAAAATCCTTGCTAGTCGGATTTCCTATCACAAGTAATATATATACACTTAGAATTATACAATGATTTCCTATATTTGTTTGATCTAATTAGCCTATTGAGACCCTTCTATTAGCTTAATTTAACCTTATTTTCATATTTATAGTTTTTATAGTTCAATGCTATTGTTATGAAAGGATGCTAAATAAATCGAACATAACAATCTAAATATTGCAAAGAAAAACTCCCCTGCACATTTCAGCTTCTGTCCGTCTCCGTGTTGGACATATTACTCATACTTAGGAGCTGAATTTCGTGATATTTTCTAAATGAAAGTTGTACCTATGCGTCTTAGGAATCCAATCGCACTGGATTCATGTTGTTTTAAGCTACGATTGATTTTATATGAATTTTTCATTAACAGTGTGCAGTTCCCGATTTTACAGAGACCAGCTACTGTAATTTGCTATTTTAGCATATTTAAGCTCCAAATAAGCTTTAGTACTCTTCATAACAATTGAACTAGACACACTAAGGTTTCCAACCACATATTACACACCTCAATTAGATCAATGGTTAATTTTATACACATATTTAAAGTAACAACAACTTTCTGTTTGCTTCCAACAGCATCAAGATTAACTATTTTTAAGATATCAACACTATCATTTGATTTGGTAACCATTCTAAACCATCTTGAACCAATTTGAAGTCTTTTCATTTTGGTTTTACAGTCTTGAACATCACATAATCAAAACATACTTGAATCTTAACTTACCAAGTGTCTAACTCTAAGGTTTTACAAAATTCTTATCTCAAAGATGATTACACCTCTTCAAGGTGTTGATTCCTCCAAACCCTTATAAACTCCAACCCCTAATCAACAACAACACACACAAACTTAGTATGTATCTTCCTCAAATACCCTAGATTTCAAGATTGTAAGCTTACCTAATGGTTTATCTTCAATAATTAGCTTCAAATCTTCAATCTTTCATCATTTGATCATGTTTTGAGGCTTAATTTCATGGTGGGTGAGTTGGGTCTAGGGTTTGAAGAGAAAACGTGAAGATGAAGGAGAGACAAACCTGATTATGATTTCTTTTATTTTTATAATTTGTTTTTATATTTTTCAATTATTCACTTTAAGTCCCTCAAGTTTCATAAATTGCAAATTTACCATGTTTAGAGAATTTTCTCACATTTTTGGTTTAATTATTGTTTTATTTATCCATGTTTAACCCCTCTAATGGTTATGTTTGACAAAGTTAGTTTGGTTTAAGTCCATATGCTATATGTACAAGCATACAAAGCAATGACCAACTCCAAAACTAACTTTTCAGTTAAAGATCGATATAATTGTCTGATTATTATATTCCCCCCCCCTTAAAATAAGATTTCGTCCTCGAAATCTAGAAGAGGGTTATAGGACTTAAAACTTTTGTAGAAATCTGGATAATCGTTTTTGAACGTTTCCTCTTGTTCCCACGTCGCTTCCCGTTAATCTTGATTCTTCCAAAGGACTTTTATATATGGAATCGATCGGTTTCGTATCTTCTTCGTCATCCACCCGATTATCCGTTCAGGTTCTTCTTTGTATGAAAGATCTGACTTAATTTGATCTAGCGGGTAGTTGATTACATGTAGGGGATGATAATTATACACACGTAACAAAAAAACATGAAATACATTGTGAATGTGAGACATCTGTGGAGGTAAGGCAAGACGATAAGCAACTTCGCCCACTCTTTCCAGAATTTCAAACGGACCAACATATCGAGGGCTCAGTTTGCCTTTAATACCAAACCTTCGCGTACCATGGATCGGAGACACTTTAATAAAGACATGATCACCTGGATGGAACTCTAAAGGTCGTCGATGTTTGTCGGCGTAACTTTTCTGTCGCGACTGGGCCTCTCGCATTTTCTGTTTTGCCAACTCGACCTTTTCAGTAGTGATCTGAACTAATTCGAGACCCTCAATCTTCCTTTCGCCCACTTCATTCCAACATATTGGAGCTCTACACTTTCGGCCACATAGAGCTTCAAACGGGGCCATTCCGATCGAAGATTGGTAATTGTTGTTATACGCAATTTAAACCAAAAACAAATACTCGTCCCAATTTCCAGAGCACTCCAAAGTACATGCACGTAGCATATCTTCCAAGTTTTGAATAGTTCTTTCGGACTAGCTGTCAGTATGTGGATGATATGCGGTGCTTAAATTCAGCCGGGTTCCCCAAGCACATTGAAGTCCGGTCCAAAATCGTGAAGTGAATCTTGGGTCTCTGTCAGAAACAATAGAAACAGGAGCACCATGTAATCGAACAATTTCACGGTTAAAAATATCTGTTTCTTTAATAGAGAAAAAATGTGCCGATTTTGTAAGTCGATCGACAACAACCCATATTGCATTATTCTTTCGGGATGTTCTCGGCAAACCGGTTAAGAAATCCATCGTGATATTCTCCCATTTCCACACGGGAATATCCAACGGATGTAACAATCCACCGACTCGTTGATGTTCAACTTTGACTTTCTAACAAGTTAGGCATTTAGCAACAAACTCGACTACGTCTCTTTTCATCCCATTCCACCAAAAATATTGTTTTAAATCATGATACATCTTTGTGGAACCTGGGTGAATAGAAAACGGAGAATTATGAGCCTCAGCCAAGATTTCTTCCTTCAATTTCTGAACTTTCGGAACACACAATCTTTCCAAAAGCCACAACACGCCTTTATCATCAACATGAGAATTAGTTTCAGAATCACCTTGGATCTTTTGTTGTATTCCCCAAAGCTCCCTATCAGATTGTTGAGCTTCTTTAATTTTGAAAATGAGGGTCGGTTCGACAATAAGATTAGTTAACACCTCATCTCCAACTCGACAACATAATTCAGCTCCCATTCTTTCCCAATCTGTTGCTATTTGGGGTTGAACAGAAAAACATGATACAAATTCGACACCTTTCCGACTAAGAGCGTCGGCCACAAGATTTGCTTTTCCAGGGTGATATTGTATTCGGACGTCATAGTTCTTCAACAATTCAAGCCTTCGATGTTGCCTCATGTTGAGTTATTTTTGTGTGAAAATATATTTCAGGCTTTTGTGATCGGTGAATATGTCACATGTTTCACTGTACAAGTAATGCCACCAAATCTTTAAAGCGAAGATAACTGCAGCTAGCTCCAAATCATGTGTCGGGTAGTTAACTTCATACGAATTGAGTTGATACGAAGCATAAGCTATAACCCGACCATTTTGCATTAATACACACCCCAATCCGGATTTGGAAGCATCACTGTAAACCTGATACCCGCCTGACCCAGTTGGCAGGGCAAGTACTTGTGTATCTAGGAGTCGTTGCTTTAATTCTTCAAAACTTTTATCCTAATCGTCACCCTATACAAACTTTACTCCTTTTCGTAGGAGTTGAGTCAACGGAAGTGCGATCCTAGGAAAGTTTCCAACAAACATCGATAATATCCAGCTAATCCCAAAAATGTACGCACCTCAGCAACATTTATTGGTTTTGGCCAATTACTAATGGCTTCAACCTTAGCGGGATCAACTTGAATGCCATCCACTGAAATAACATGGCCTATGAATGCCACTTGATCTGACCAAAACTCACACTTCCATAACTTGGCGTTTAGCTTTTTCTTTCGGTGTGTATCCAAAGCTAATCGGAGATGTGTTTCATGTTTAGGCTTTGACTTTGAAGAAACAAGAATGTCATCAATAAATACAATCACAAAGTCGTCTAGATAATTCTTGAATACTCTATTCATCATATCCATGAAGATTGTTGGAGCATTTGTCAATCCGAATGGCATAACTATAAACTCATAGTGACCGTATCGAGTTCGGAATGCAGTCTTCGGTATATATGATTCCTTAATTCTGAGCTGATAATAACCGGATCTCAAATCAATCTTTGAGAAACAACTGACACCCTGTAACTGATCTAACAAATCATCGATCCTAGGTAAAGGGTATTTGTTCCGGATAGTGAGGCGATTCAACTCACGATAGTCAATACACAGTCTCATGGAACCATCTTTCTTCTTTACAAAGAGTAGAGGTGTACCCCACGGAGATACACTGGGTCGAATATACCCTTTGTTTAATAGATCATGCAGTTGCTCCTTCAGTTCTTTCAGCTCAGACGGGGCTATACGGTATGGAGCTTTTGAAACTGGGCTAGCTCCTGGAATAAGATCGATTGAGAATTCAACCTCCCGTTCAGGCGGTAACCCAAGAACTTCATTTGGGAAGACATCGGGAAATTCTTTCACAATTGGAATATCTTCCAATTTAGGATTTGCTTTAGAAACATCCTGGACCGTGGCTAGAAACACTTCACAACCACGATCCATTAGTTTGTGAGCCTTTAAAGCAGAGATAACACGGATAGATTTTCGGGGTGGAATGAAGTACATGTTCAAGCTCAGTGACGTCCCCAATTATTACCTTTTTTTTGGCTTCACAGTCAATTGTGACTCGATGTTTAGCCAGCCCCTTCATACATAGTATGAGATCGAAATCTCTCATTCTCATAGGAAGTAAGGTGGGTATCTAGACTTTCTTCCTAATCTTTAATGGACAATCAACATATTCATCTAAATGAAATTTAGTTAAATAACATATAATATAATATGACATAATAAACTATTTCTATCCAATCCTAAGTCTACCCAATTCTCACAGGTCAAACTTATATTTATTCTACAGGTCGCAACATATGCTCTGATACCATAAATGTAACATCCCATACTAACTCCATATTGGCTTAAACACATATAGAGCAACTAAGTAAACTTTACAGCAAAATAGTACTAGTTATTGACAGCCGGACATTAAGGTACATTAATCCCAAAAGTATCTATTCACAAAATAAGGATGTCTGGTAAGTTAGTCTTCAAAATATCCACTCATGGTCTCTCAACCCAGATATTCCCCAAGTTTGTCTCTAGAACCTGCCACGGAATAACAAACGTGGCTGAGCAATAACTTAGTGAACAGATCAATGAAATCAACAATAAACAATATAGGGTAAGTACAAATTATCCCTATAATCATGAAACGATAAAATAAGCAATCGAATATCACAAAGAAATAACAAAGGGTTCACGTAATCACCCGTTCCATGTTTCGTGTTATTCAAGTTCACATAAATCACCCGAATACACTAAACCCGTTGTTCCCAAAGAATGTATGGTTCTATGGGCATAAGTGAGAACTAGCGGTGTGGGCACGACACCCACTAGCCCTCGACTACTATTAAAGCAGTCCTGTTTCTGTTCTGTTCCTAGGATATCCATTCACCCCTATGGCCGGATCAGGGCCATCGCACTTTCCACGCATACACAAGGATGCCATAGTGATTATAGCCACCATGGAAGCATCACAAAGTCAGTGCCCCCGACTAAGTGTCTGGGTAAAGGATCACAACGTATGTGATCTAACCGGATCACAAAGATATAACAACAATCAATGAACAAGTCAATATGGCTTGACTCTATCTAGTCGTGCCATTCTGAATATGATAATATCACAGTCATTGTACCAATTTAACAAATCATATTTATTCCATTCCATTCGCGCCTCAACATTCAGAGTAAAACTCAAGAATCGGGCAACGGTCCCTATTAGGGGCAATAAACTTTGGAACAGTCCTAAGTCGTGCTCAACTAATGGAACACCAAATGGAATTTAACAAAGAAATTACACGATAAAAATCCAAGAATCAACATCAATGAGGTATTTTTGTATCTCAAGTTTACAATTCGTAAATCATATTTGAATGGATTAACCCTCAACAATAGGTCGGTCCCGTTCCAAGAAAATAAGAGACCCGTACATTTATATAGTCGAGATAATCAAAACACCATGCCCAAATTCCAAAGTTTTCAAAATCCTTGCTAGTCGGATTTCCTATCACAAGTAATATATATACACTTAGAATTATACAATGATTTCCTATATTTGTTTGATCTAATTAGCCTATTGAGACCCTTCTATTAGCTTAATTTAACCTTATTTTCATATTTATAGTTTTTATAGTTCAATGCTATTGTTATGAAAGGATGCTAAATAAATCGAACATAACAATCTAAATATTGCAAAGAAAAACTCCCCTGCACATTTCAGCTTCTGTCCGCCTCCGTGTTGGACATATTACTCATACTTAGGAGCTGAATTTCGTGATATTTTCTAAATGAAAGTTGTACCTATGCGTCTTAGGAATCCAATCGCACTGGATTCATGTTGTTTTAAGCTACGATTGATTTTATATGAATTTTTCATTAACAGTGTGCAGTTCCCGATTTTACAGAGACCAGCTACTGTAATTTGCTATTTTAGCATATTTAAGCTCCAAATAAGCTTTAGTACTCTTCATAACAATTGAACTAGACACACTAAGGTTTCCAACCACATATTACACACCTCAATTAGATCAATGGTTAATTTTATACACATATTTAAAGTAACAACAACTTTCTGTTTGCTTCCAACAGCATCAAGATTAACTATTTTTAAGATATCAACACTATCATTTGATTTGGTAACCATTCTAAACCATCTTGAACCAATTTGAAGTCTTTTCATTTTGGTTTTACAGTCTTGAACATCACATAATCAAAACATACTTGAATCTTAACTTACCAAGTGTCTAACTCTAAGGTTTTACAAAATTCTTATCTCAAAGATGATTACACCTCTTCAAGGTGTTGATTCCTCCAAACCCTTATAAACTCCAACCCCTAATCAACAACAACACACACAAACTTAGTATGTATCTTCCTCAAATACCCTAGATTTCAATATTGTAAGCTTACCTAATGGTTTATCTTCAATAATTAGCTTCAAATCTTCAATCTTTCATCATTTGATCATGTTTTGAGGCTTAATTTCATGGTGGGTGAGTTGGGTCTAGGGTTTGAAGAGAAAACGTGAAGATGAAGGAGAGACAAACCTGATTATGATTTCTTTTATTTTTATAATTTGTTTTTATATTTTTCAATTATTCACTTTAAGTCCCTCAAGTTTCATAAATTGCAAATTTACCATGTTTGGAGAATTTTCTCACATTTTTGGTTTAATTATTGTTTTATTTATCCATGTTTAACCCCTCTAATGGTTATGTTTGACAAAGTTAGTTTGGTTTAAGTCCATATGCTATATGTACAAGCATACAAAGCAATGACCAACTCCAAAACTAACTTTTCAGTTAAAGATCGATATAATTGTCTGATTATTATATTCCCCCCCCCTTAAAATAAGATTTCGTCCTCGAAATCTAGAAGAGGGTTATAGGACTTAAAACTTTTGTAGAAATCTGGATAATCGTTTTTGAACGTTTCCTCTTGTTCCCACGTCGCTTCCCGTTAATCTTGATTCTTCCAAAGGACTTTTATATATGGAATCGATCGGTTTCGTATCTTCTTCGTCATCCACCCGATTATCCGTTCAGGTTCTTCTTTGTATGAAAGATCTGACTTAATTTGATCTAGCGGGTAGTTGATTACATGTAGGGGATGATAATTATACACACGTAACAAAAAAACATGAAATACATTGTGAATGTGAGACATCTGTGGAGGTAAGGCAAGACGATAAGCAACTTCGCCCACTCTTTCCAGAATTTCAAACGGACCAACATATCGAGGGCTCAGTTTGCCTTTAATACCAAACCTTCGCGTACCATGGATCGGAGACACTTTAATAAAGACATGATCACCTGGATGGAACTCTAAAGGTCGTCGATGTTTGTCGGCGTAACTTTTCTGTCGCGACTGGGCCTCTCGCATTTTCTGTTTTGCCAACTCGACCTTTTCAGTAGTGATCTGAACTAATTCGAGACCCTCAATCTTCCTTTCGCCCACTTCATTCCAACATATTGGAGCTCTACACTTTCGGCCACATAGAGCTTCAAACGGGGCCATTCCGATCGAAGATTGGTAATTGTTGTTATACGCAATTTAAACCAAAAACAAATACTCGTCCCAATTTCCAGAGCACTCCAAAGTACATGCACGTAGCATATCTTCCAAGTTTTGAATAGTTCTTTCGGACTAGCTGTCAGTATGTGGATGATATGCGGTGCTTAAATTCAGCCGGGTTCCCCAAGCACATTGAAGTCCGGTCCAAAATCGTGAAGTGAATCTTGGGTCTCTGTCAGAAACAATAGAAACAGGAGCACCATGTAATCGAACAATTTCACGGTTAAAAATATCTGTTTCTTTAATAGAGAAAAAATGTGCCGATTTTGTAAGTCGATCGACAACAACCCATATTGCATTATTCTTTCGGGATGTTCTCGGCAAACCGGTTAAGAAATCCATCGTGATATTCTCCCATTTCCACACGGGAATATCCAACGGATGTAACAATCCACCGACTCGTTGATGTTCAACTTTGACTTTCTAACAAGTTAGGCATTTAGCAACAAACTCGACTACGTCTCTTTTCATCCCATTCCACCAAAAATATTGTTTTAAATCATGATACATCTTTGTGGAACCTGGGTGAATAGAAAACGGAGAATTATGAGCCTCAGCCAAGATTTCTTCCTTCAATTTCTGAACTTTCGGAACACACAATCTTTCCAAAAGCCACAACACGCCTTTATCATCAACATGAGAATTAGTTTCAGAATCACCTTGGATCTTTTGTTGTATTCCCCAAAGCTCCCTATCAGATTGTTGAGCTTCTTTAATTTTGAAAATGAGGGTCGGTTCGACAATAAGATTAGTTAACACCTCATCTCCAACTCGACAACATAATTCAGCTCCCATTCTTTCCCAATCTGTTGCTATTTGGGGTTGAACAGAAAAACATGATACAAATTCGACACCTTTCCGACTAAGAGCGTCGGCCACAAGATTTGCTTTTCCAGGGTGATATTGTATTCGGACGTCATAGTTCTTCAACAATTCAAGCCTTCGATGTTGCCTCATGTTGAGTTATTTTTGTGTGAAAATATATTTCAGGCTTTTGTGATCGGTGAATATGTCACATGTTTCACTGTACAAGTAATGCCACCAAATTAAAGCGAAGATAATGCAGCTAGCTCCAAATCATGTGTCGAGTAGTTAACTTCATACGAATTGAGTTGATACGAAGCATAAGCTATAACCCGGCCATTTTGCATTAATACACACCCCAATCCGGATTTGGAAGCATCACTGTAAACCTGATACCCGCTTGACCCAGTTGGCAGGGCAAGTACCGGTGTAGCTACGAGTCGTTGCTTTAATTCTTCAAAACTTTTATCCTAATCGTCACCCCATACAAACTTTACTCCTTTTCATAGGAGTTGAGTCAACGGAAGTACGATCCTAGGAAAGTTTCCAACAAAACGTCGATAATATCCAGCTAATCCCAGAAATGTACGCACCTCAGCAACATTTATTGGTTTTGGCTAATTACTAACGGCTTCAACCTTAGCGGGATCAACTTGAATGCCATCCGCTGAAATAACGTGGCCTATGAACGCCACTTGATCTGACCAAAACTCACACTTCCATAACTTGGCGTCTAGCTTTTTCTTTCGGAGTGTATCCAAGCTAATCGGAGATGTGTTTCATGTTTAGGCTTTGACTTTGAAGAAACAAGAATGTCATCAATAAATACAATCATAAAGTCGTCTAGATAATTCTTGAATACTCTATTCATCATATCCATGAAGATTGCTGGAGCATTTGTCAATCCGAATGGCATAACTATAAACTCATAGTGACCGTATCGAGTTCGGAATGCAGTCTTCGGTATATATGATTCCTTAATTATTAACTGATAATAACGGATCTCAAATCAATCTTTGAGAAACAACTGGCACCCTGTAACTGATCGAACAACTCATCGATCCTAGGTAAAGGGTATTTGTTCCGGATAGTGAGGCGTTTCAACTCACGATAGTCAATACACAGTCTCATGGAACCATCTTTCTTCTTTACAAAGAGTACAGGTGTCCCCAAGGAGATACACTGGGTCGAATATACCCTTTGTTTAATAGATCATGCAGTTGCTCCTTCAGTTCTTTCAGCTCAGACGGGGCTATACGGTATGGAGCTTTTGAAACTGGGCCAGCTCCTGGAATAAGATCGATTGAGAATTCAACCTCCCGTTCAGGCGGTAACCCAAGAACTTCATTTGGGAAGACATCGAGAAATTCTTTCACAATTGGAATATCTTCCAATTTAGGATTTGCTTTAGAAACATCCTGGACCGTGGCTAGAAACACTTCACAACCACGATCCATTAGTTTGTGAGCCTTTAAAGCAGAGATAACACGGATAGATTTTCGGGGTGGAATGAAGTACATGTTCAAGCTCAGTGACGTCCCCAATTATTACCTTTTTTTTGGCTTCACAGTCAATTGTGACTCGATGTTTAGCCAGCCCGTTCATACATAGTATGAGATCGAAATCTCTCATTCTCATAGGAAGTAAGGTGGGTATCTAGACTTTCTTCCTAATCTTTAATGGACAATCAACATATTCATCTAAATGAAATTTAGTTAAATAACATATAATATAATATGACATAATAAACTATTTCTATCCAATCCTAAGTCTACCCAATTCTCACAGGTCAAACTTATATTTATTCTACAGGTCGCAACATATGCTCTGATACCATAAATGTAACATCCCATACTAACTCCATATTTGCTTAAACACATATAGAGCAACTAAGTAAACTTTACAGCAAAATAGTACTAGTTATTGACAGCCGGACATTAAGGTACATTAATCCCAAAAGTATCTATTCACAAAATAAGGATGTCTGGTAAGTTAGTCTTCAAAATATCCACTCATGGTCTCTCAACCCAGATATTCCCCAAGTTTGTCTCTAGAACCTGCCACGGAATAACAAACGTGGCTGAGCAATAACTTAGTGAACAGATCAATGAAATCAACAATAAACAATATAGGGTAAGTACAAATTATCCCTATAATCATGAAACGATAAAATAAGCAATCAAATATCACAAAGATATAACAAAGGGTTCACGTAATCACCCGTTCTGTGTTTCGTGTTATTCAAGTTCACATAAATCACCCGAATACACTAAACTCGTTGTTCCCAAAATGGCACTCAACACAAACACAAACTACTATGATAATGGTTCTCTTTCAAAATCTCATCGATTTAGTAGAGATAACTTTGCTCTCTGGAAAACTCGAATGATGCTATTTCTAGAAGGTGTAGACCCTACTATACCTGAATATGTAGCAAATGGTCCATATGAACCTTTTATGATCATAGCTGCAGTTCCTGCCACTGCTACCACCCCTGCCATTCCTGAAAGATATGCTCCTAAAGAAATTAGACAATGAAGTGATGAAGATAAAAAGAAAGTAGGTTTAGATACTAAGGCAAAAACCATTATTTCTATGGCCATGCCTGATGCAGCCTTCCATTCCATCAGGCATCTGAAAACTGCTAAAGAAATGTGGGACGCTATATGTGTTCAGTATGAAGGTACCACTAAAATCCAAGAAACCAGAAAGATCAATTTGGTAAGACAATATGAAAGTTTTATCTGTGGTAAGAATGAATCTCTATCTGATGTTCACCAAAGATTTAACTGTTTAATCATTGATCTAAGAACTGTTGGTAGAACCTATTCTAATTCTGAGGTCCTAACTAAATTCTTGGAAAGTCTTCCTGAAAGCTGGGACAACTATTCAATGTGTCTTAAGCTGACTACTTAAATCATCTCTCTCTTAACACTTTATATGGAATATTGCTCAACTATGAGCAATCAAATCTCCTGAAGAAGAATCTTGTGAAAGATTCTAAAGACTCCAAGAGCACTCATGTTGCTTTAGTCTCTTCAGAGATCATTCCATCTCAGTGATCTACTCTTACAATCACTGAGTTAGATTCTTACCCTGAGGAATTATCAGACGTTGATCTTTCAGAGTTTGATGAATCCTTAGCACTCTTGACAAACTCCTTCAAAAGATTTGCAAGAAAGAGCAATTTCAGAAGAAATAAGCCTCTCTCTATATCTGACAAGCCAAAATCAACCCCTGTTGATAAGGCTACTGCTATTTGTTATAATTGTGAAAAAGTTGGGCATTTTGCCAGCGAATGCAGGTCAAAGAAAGTCTTCAGACCTTCCACATCCTGGAAATAGCGATAACAGATACCTCAAGCTGAAAGAAAAATATGAAAAGTTGAAAGGCTTTAAGCGAAAAGGTAAAGGTCTTATCGCTGAAGAGCATGACTAGGTTGAATTAGAAGAATCGAGTTCTGATGAAGAAGAAGTTGCTAATCTCTGTCTTATGGATGAGACTAAAGAAGAAGTAGTAGAACCAACAGAAACTTCCATGAGTTACATCTCCTCTCAGGTATCAATCTCTATTAATCCCTCTCTATCTGAAGCTGAGAGAAGCCGCGCTGTAGATGTGCTGACAATAGACTTGTACAATGCACTAAATGGCAAAACTTTAGCTGAAAACAAAAATATTGATTTAACTGAACAACTAGAAAAATGTCATGAAAGAATCAAAGAACTAACTCTTTTATAGGAAAGTTTAAAAGATCAAGTGATGGTAAATGAAATTATCTGCATTGAACGCAAACAAGCCATCGCTGCTTTAAAAGCAGAAAAGGCAACTGTTGAGGGATGGTGTAAATCTTCAACCAAGATCACTAAAATCATAACTACTCAAATCCCTGCTCATGACAAAACCGGTCTCAGTTATCATCATGAAAAGGATGAACTTAGCAGAGATTGTTCCATGCTTAAGTTTGGAATGTTTGTCTCTTCTATCCCGACACCTCTTCTACTAAATGTTCTTTGTCTTCAAATCCTATCCCTGAGGACTTATCAAAGAGGTCCAAGCTCACTAATAAAGGGAAATCCATTTCCCATCATCCTCAGAAGGCTACTAAAATAGCAAAGCAGAAAGTCCGTTCCAAACTTTTAGTAAATCAAGCTTCCAATTCTGGAACAAAAATCACTGATATCTCTAAGAGATCAACTCCAAAGCTGAAAATTGATATTAAGCCTAAGAAATCCGAAGAACTGAAAGTTTCCCCGATATCTTATGCCAAGGGCATTCTTGGAGTTGGCTCTGCTCATCTCAAGTTTTCTAACTCAACTGCTCATGGTCTTAAGGCTAATTTCGTCTATAGAAAGTGCTATCACTGTGGATTTACTGACCATATTTTCACTAAATGTCCTACTACCACAAAAGCTGATAAGATAGCTAAAGTGAAGACGAATGCCTCCAAGGCTGAGAAGGTCACCAAAGCTGAGAAATCTGCCAAGGTGAAAAATGCCACTAAGGTTAAAAAATTAACCAAAGTGAAGGTTACCACTGACGATGAATCTTCAGATGCCGTGAAGATTGCTGAGCCTTCCATCTCCACTAATCCTACTGGACCCATTAAAAAGCGGGTACCAATCAAAACTTAATCTTCCGTATGTTTGTAGGGATCTAAGGGTATCGGGTATTTAGATAGCGGATGCTCTCGACACATGATTGGAGAAAAAGACATGCTTACTGAATACAAGGAAGAGAAAGGTCCCTCAGTGACCTTTAGTGGAAATGGGAAAGGTTATACCAGAGGGTTTGGCGTACTCAACAATGGGATGACTACCTTCGGAAGAGTCACTTACGTAGATGGATTGAAGCACAATATTCTCAACATCAGTTAGCTATGTGACAAAGACTATGAGGTTCACCTTTGTAAGAAAGCATACTCTGTGGTGAATGAAAAAGGAAATCTCTCTCAGTGGTTATCGTATGGAAAATTTCTATGTAATAGACACGGACTCTACTTCCACTGAAAACGTTTGTTTTCTTTCTTAAGCTTCTTCAGATGTCAACTGGTTATGGCATATAAAACTCTCTCATCGCAACTTCAAAACACTGAATTCTCTCTCCTCAAAAGAACTAGTCTCCGGTCTTCCTCAACACTCATTTGCCAAGGAATCCCTTTGTTCAACATGTGAGAAAGGAAAGCAGACTAAAGCTAGTTTCAAATCAAAACAAGTTTCCTTAGTGACCAATCCTCTTCAGCTCTTGCATATGGATTTATTTGGCCGTGTCTATATTCAATCCATAGCTGGAAAGAAATACACTCTTGTTATAGTAGATGAATACTCTCGCTACACCTGGGTAATCTTTCTTCGCTCTAAAAGCGATACTCCAGAAGAACTTATATCTTTTGTTAGAAAGATGGAAGTGTTGAATAATCTAACTGTTCGCTCAATAAGAAGTGATCATGGAATTGTGTTAAAAAATAGTTCCCTGAATAACTTCTTTGAGAGTAATGGAATCTCGCACAATTTCTCTTCTGTATGAACACCTCAGCAAAACGATGTCGCTGATAGAAGAAACCGAATGATCATTGAAGCTGCAAGATCAATGCTTAGCGATTATCATCTTCCAACTCAATTCAGAGTAGAAGCTGTCAACACTGCTTGTTTTACTCAAAACAGGTCTCTGATAGTAAAACATTTCAGCAAAACAGCCTATGAACTCTTTCATGGAAGAAAACCTTCTATCAGTTTTCTTCATATATTTGGTTGTCAGTGTTTCATCTTAAACAACAAAGATGCACTTGGAAAGTTCGACCGAAAAGTTGATGATGGAATCTTTCATAGTGCCAAAGAAAACTGATGATGCCCTCAGAGATCCAAATTGGGTCAGTGCTATGCAAGAAGAGCTGATTGAGTTTGGTAGAAACAAAGTTTGGAATCTCGTTCCCCGACCATCTGATAAATCTGTTATAGGCACCAAATGGGTGTTTAGAAACTAATTAGATGAAAATGGGACTGTAACCCGCAACAAAGCTAGGCTAGTTGCTCAGGGATACATACAAGAAGAAGGCATAGACTATGATGAAACCTTTTCCCCTGTGGCTAGGCTCGAAGCAATTCGATTATTCTTAGCGTATGCAATTTACAAATACTTCAAATTATATCAAATGGATGTCAAGTCAGCATTCCTAAATGGAAAGCTGAATGAAGAAGTTTATGTTGAACAACCCCCAAGGTTCTATGACCCTAAGCATCCAAATTATGTATATATGTTAGATAAGGCTCTCTATGGTTTAAAACAAGCTCCTCGTGCTTGGTATGACACCCTCTCTTCTTTTCTTATCTCTGAAAAATTTGAGCGTGGAAAAATTGACAACACGTTATTTTTCAGAAAGATAAAAGGTCATATTATTCTTATACAAATATATGTTGATGACATTATATTTGGTTCTACTAACCCATCTATGTGTACTCGTTTTCGCTGAAAGAATGAAGAAAGGATATAAAATGAGTATGATGGGTGAACTAACTTACTTCCTTGGACTTTAGATCAAGCATTCTGACAAAGGTACATTTATTCATCAGGGTAAGTATGTTAAGGATATGCTGAAAAAGTTTGATCTCTCTCAATCCTCAGCGATGAAAACACCTATGGCACCTCCCCCGACATTAAACAGGGATCTAACTGGAAAACCTGTTAATGTCACTGCCTATAGAGGAATGATAGGCTTCCTGCTGTATCTAACAACAAGCCGACCTGATATGATGTATTCTACATGTCTTTATGCACGCTATCAATCAGAACCCAAGGAAGTCCATCTAATCACTATCAAGCGAATTTTCAGATATCTTAAGGGAACTCCTAACCTCGGTCTTTGGTACCTCAAATTTTACGGATTTGATCTAACTGGCTATTCAGATAGTGATTTTGCAGGTTGCAAACTTGATAGAAAAAGCACCACTGGCGGATGTCAACTCTTAGGTGGAAAGCTGGCAAGTTGGACAAGCAAAAAGAAAAACTCAGTATACACTTCAACAACTGAAGTTGAGTATGTAGCAGTTGGAAGTTGTTGTGTTCAAGTCTAGTGGATGAGAAATCAACTCTTAGACTATGACCTTCAGCTATCCAAGATTCCAATCTATTGCGACAGCACAAGTGCCATCGCTATAGAAAACAATCCAGTACTACACTTAAAGACAAAGCACATAGAGATCATATATCTTTTTATCAGAGATCATGTGATGAATGGTGATATAGAACTCCACTTTATCCCTACTGACTATCTGCTTGCTGATCTTTTCACCAAACCTCTCTATGAGACAAGATTCAACTTTCTCATAAGTGAGCTTGGAATGCTGAATCTTGAAGATTAACTCGTCAACTTTCATGCATCATGTCAGTTATAAAAGGTTCTACTTACTCTCATAATCTCTGACTAAATATCTCTGACACTCAAGTATGTTCTCTCATTCTCTCTCACTGAATCCTATTTAGTAAGACGTTTTCAAAAACCAACACTTTAATCACTGAATTTCTTCAAATAATTAAAAGCTTTTTGAAAAACAAACTTTATCACTGATATTTCTCATCAGTGATTCTTTGCAAAGAAAACATATATCTGAATTTTTGTCAATGACACTTTTCAAAAACTGAAACGTTTTTTCTCTTTCTTGTGATGTCATTCGAACCGATAATCCATGGCACACCTTTTTCTGACACGTTCGTCCGTTGCACTTCTTGTCCAATCAACTATGTGGGACATGTCTGTGTCATGATGACCACCTTTTCCTGCTCCGAATTCTTTATCTCTCCTCATATAAAAGGAATGCCATTCATATTTTTACCTTTCACCTTCTCTTAAAACTTAAAAGGCAAGAAAACACTCTCGGCATTCAAGCAAAGAACTTAAGAACACTTGAATCTTCAAATCTTCAAGCATCTCAGGTTCTTGTTCTTATCCTTTTTCTTCCAAAAACACTCGTTTTATCCTAACTTTTCTTTCTTATTTTGGATTGAAATTGTTTTTCTCTTAAAATCATTTTCTTTATGATTTTTTCTTGTTCTGCAAAAACCTTATGGTTTTTAGGACTGTTCGTCTCACCTTCTTTTTAAGGAAACTGGTTTTTCTCTAAAACCAACTTCTTTTACAAGTTTCTTTCCTTAACAAGAAACTAGTAAAATGCTCTGCATTGTTTATGGACTCTAAAATCTTTCATTCTATTTTTCTTTTACCTATTCTAGAAATGGCCTCCCAAGCTACTCTCCTTCCCTCAAAGACTGTAAAATTTGCACTTGCTGATTCCGAAGTCGCAAAAAACAACCACTTCGGACGACTAGACCTTCCCAAAAACAAATGTCCTCATCTTCTGCAAGCAACTAACTTTCTTAAAGAATCATGTTTGGGTTATGCTCTGAAAGTTGATCCCACTCCTTCAAGGGCCCTTCTTCAGGAATTCTGGTTCACCGCTGACAAAGGTGAGGTACTGAACAAGCAAGGCAAGCTGGTCCCTGATATCACCTTCCAGACCCACCATGGACCTGGAAATATCACTGCTCTTGCTATTCGCACAACTCTCAAATTCCCCTCCAAGACAAAGGCAGGCTTCGAAGCCTTACCCACTGACGTTGAACTCATTGAGCTCCTCGACCACGGGGGATATCAATGGGACTTCAAACCCCGCACCACCATCCCTGATAAAAAGTTGACAAAGATTCACAAGGCGAAAATGCCCTCTGAGCTGAATTATATCTTCACAAACATAATTCAGAGCATGAGTGGCAAAGTTGGGTCACTTGATCAAGCAAGCAAGGTTCAACTCCAAATGGGTTACTCAGTGATCGCTGGTCGACACTTTGACTCTATAGGAGCTATCTTTGAAGACCTCATCTCCAAAATAGAGAAAGCTGAAAGGGACATCAAGATTCCCTAGGTTAGATTTATCTATGCCATTCTTCATTTATTCTTGGGAGACAAGTACCCTAAGAAGAGTGATTGTAACTTCTCCAAGGTTAGCCCTCGCATCCTTGAAGTCAAGCCCGCTGAAAATGAGGCTAGTCTTCAAACTCTCCGCCTCATTCTCTCCCAACATTCTTCTCCTTCAGTAGCTACGTAGATGGTTCCTTCATTAGATACCCCTGCCACTACAACCCCTGTAAAACGAAAGTCATCAGCTATTTCTGGTACCTCTAAAAAGGCCAGAAAGGCTGTAGAGCAACCCCTCTAGCAAATATACCTGAGGTAGTCTCTCAATAGACCACCTTGGATGATTTCGTGGCTCATTCTTCCACTACTGCTACCGCAAGAACCGTTTCAGTGACTACGAGCGCTGAAACACCACCAGTGACCTCCCAAATTCCCTCAGTGACTCAACCCCCTACTGAGGTAATTTCTGTCATCACCAGTGTTCCTTCTTCTATCCCTACCACTTCTACTTCTATTTCTTTGTTCTCTAATCTCCCACCCTTATAGAAGCCTATTCTTCAAGCTGCAAATGTAGGACCTGGTGGCCTCCCTTTCGGAGGACTGCCTCAAACATCACTGCCATTTCTTTCTTTTGAGGGACACCTTTCTACAATATGTTTGACACATCAAGTAACTCTAAAACCATATACACTTCTCCTACCTCTCTAAATAAGCCTGAGCAACGTTTTACTCAACCGCTAACTTGTTTTTCAGGTCCTACTTTCGGAACTGTTGATGCCTCTCTGCACAAGCTGGTTGAGAGAGTGGACTCCCTAGCTGCTTCCATTAACAACAACACTACTCCTGTCAACAATGCTGGTGAAAACTTGAAGAATCTCTCCACCACCATCTCAACGAAAGCTAATGCGTTTAAGCTCAACTCTCTCCAAACTGAGGTCAACACACTGAAAGAGAACGTGGCCAACAACTCTCTTCAGCTGCAATTTCTAAATGGCCACGTTGATCATCACACCAGCGAAGTCAAGATCCTCGGTGGAAAGGTGGACGGCTTAAATCGGCTCTCACCAGCGAAGTCAAGATCTTCGATAGAGGACCATTTCAGATATATCTACTGCGAATTCAGTCTAGATGATTCTCAAGTTCTTCCTATGAATCCAAGAATCAGGGAAAACATGGAAGACTATGAGCAGAGATTTATCGGAGATAAGACTAGTCCAAGAGCAAGCGTTCTTTCAAATTTCCTCATCACAAAGATAAACAAAGTCTTTGAAAAGACATTTGCCTACAACAAAATCAGCTAAAGACATTATGAGGTGATTCAATCTGATAGGAAGGTTTATGAGTTCAATGACAATGATCTCATAAATCTAAACCCTTATGATCTGCCTCATCTCTACGCCTACTGCTCAACAAAATATAGACTAGGAAGGACTTTCAGAATAGGTTTATACGAAGTCAGGCGTGCTATGGAAGCTCATGTCAAACTAAGGGCCAGACTCGACTTTCAGATTGCTCTGAATATGGGAGAAGAAAGATTGGGAGTAACTGAACCTATGGAGATCATTGAGAATCTTGAGAGATGCAAGACTGGATATTGAATTGCAGAGCCTCTAGGATTTGTCTACAAAGTTAATCTAAACAAGAAGATGTTCCTGGCTTCAGAGGTGTCCAAGTATTCAGGTGAGACTTTGAGAGGGGTACTAAGGATGATACATGTGAAGGAAGAACGACAAAGAGCTGATCTATTGGCAAAACTAGACTTGGAAATTAGCTCAATGATTAACTTCAGAGAGCTCATTATGAAACTCCATTGGATTTGTTCTAGTGATAGGTGTTAGTTCTCTTCTTTACTTTGTTGTTACATTCTCTGTTTGTAATTCCTAATATTTTGAGAAATAACATTTAAGAGGATGACTTTCTCCTCTATGCTTTCTAGATTATTTTTTTTTCTCTCTCTGTTATATTGAATTTTTTTATTTTCAATACTTAGGGGGAGATTGTTAGCCCCAATTCTGAATTGTAAAAGTACTGAAAATATCTTAAGTCTTCCTCTGAAGACCTTCAGAGACATCAGCAGAGAAAGCCAAGTCTAGCTCTGAAGTCAGTTCAGAAACAAACTCTTCAGACGGGAACACATCAGAGATAGCTTCATCAGAGATCTAATTCAGAGCTCTGAAGGTGTTCTCTCTGAAGATCAAGAAAAGATTTATACAAGTGTTGACAGAAAAACAGATGACACGACACCTAGTGATAAGATTTTCTTTTTAGAGTAGGTCACTGTTCAAGCATGTCTTGAGCTTACCTTTTAGGTAAGTCATTGATTAAGCATGCTTCTTATGTCAGGATAAGTACACTATTCACTTTATGGTCCTATAAATAGGACCATCACTCTATTGACAAAAGTGTATTGTTTTCATATATCTTGTATGTGCTTTATTGTTAATATACTAAAGAAGATCTTGTATGATTTATCCATCTTTATGGTGTTCTTCTAATCTACATAATTTATCTAGGAAATAATAAGCTTGTTCTTATCTTTACATCATTGGATATCTTCTTGCATAAACTGTGATATTGAATCTGCTTTGACATTTAAACAATATTTCTTCCGCTGTTGTTTTTATTATTGTTTGTTTATATATCATTGTTATAAGACTGTTAAATCTGGGATCCAACAATTGGTATCAGGGCCTTCTTTGTTTTCTAAACAAAGAAAGATCATATCTGCATACTCGGATAGATTTACATCTTATTGATTCAAGCTTTCAAAAATCGGTCATGTTCATATAAACCTTGGTTTATTCTAAAAAGAACTATATATGCTCTAGATTTGAATGTAACTCACAATTTTCTTATTTACAAAAGAATCCTCTTTGAAAAAGCATCAGTTCTTCACATCATCATCTTTTTCTAAAAATGGCAAGTTCTAGTATAAGTGCCATTTATACAGCTGGATCATTAACCAAACCTCCTACACTTCTAATGGATAAATATCCCCAATGGAAAATAAGGATGGTAAATTTTCTGGAAGGTATGGACAGGGATCTTTTAAGATCTGTGAATGATGGACCTCACCAACCAATGGTGTTTGTTCCAAGAGTTCCAGCAATAGTAGATACTGCTGAAATACCTGAATACTATGAAAATAAAACTTCAAACTTCACTGATGAAGAAACTAAAATGATGGAAAATGACTCTAAAGCTGTTAGATTATTGATATTGGCCATTCCCAATGATATTTTCCAAGAATTTGATTCTTGTGTAACTGCAAAAGAGATATGGGATCAGTTGTTAAACCAACTTGAAGGTGGCCTACAAACTCAGAAAAATAGGAGAAATCTTTGCATTAACGAGTACCATGACTTTCATGCACTACTTGAAGAAACCCTACACCAAACATACTCCAGATTCAACATTCTCATCAATAAATGCAAAAAATTTGGATTTACGAGGACAAAAGAAGAAAATAATGTTCTTTACCTTGAATCTTGGTCATTGACTGATATTTATGGCACTCTTGTTTCTCAGGAGAAAGAAGTTGTTAAACAAAAGTTAAAAACTTCCTTAGGTGGTCCACTTGTTCTCATCTCAAAAAACAAGGGTATGTCAAAAGAATGTCATGATGATGAAACAAAGAACTCCAAAGAAAAGCCTTTGAGAAAGGAACCAAAAAGAAAATCTAAAAGGGCAATGATAGCTGAAGAAAATGACCATTCAGACTCAGACTCAGATAATGACATAAATGTCTTTGCCAAGTCTCTTGCATTAATTACTCACCAATTTAACAAGAAATTCGGCAAGAAAATCTTTGAAGGCAGGAGAGATGATGAAGAAAGAAGAAATCCAAAGAGAATATTTCAACTAGAGCCCATATCCACTTCACATAGTGATCAAAAGGGTGTTCATTTCAACAATCATGATGCTACACAACAATCAAGAACTCCGTGATCCCAGTATTCTAGCTATCAATCAATTCACAGATTATCAAGAACAACTTGTTTTATTAATCAAACAATCTACAAAGAGTCATATCCTTATTTCATGCAATATATCAATAAGGTCTAAGTGTGTGTGTAAGAACAGTGTAATCTTACTCTGACTGTGTGTATGTTCTTATGACCAAATTCAACTATGACTTGCTATTTATATGGTCAACATGACCTTTAGCAAATAGACAACACTAAACAACAATTACAATTAACACCACACACTTTACAAACTTTACAATTTTGACCCTCCTTTTAATCTATTCAGCTATAACAATCTTCCCCTTTGGATTCAAGATTAAAAAAAAATTGGCAATAATCTTCAGGTCTTCTTTTCTAAGAAATATCTTCAGCAAATAGTCTTTCATAACTTTGACATTTTCAAATCTTTATCACTTTGGTTAGTCTTTGATGGCACTTGAAATGAACCTCCCCCTTTGGATTAACTTTGAATAGCTTTGAGTAGAACTTTAACACTTTCTTCAATCTCTAACTTTGATAGTACTTTCAAATAATCTTCCCCTTTGAGTAAAAATACATTTCAATCTTGCTTGACTTTCCGCTTTGAAACTGATCTAACTTTGAAATCTCTAATTATCTCCTCATTTCTGATAAGATCAACTTTAATCTGACTTTGAAATCTTGAAACTCTCCCTCTTTTTGATGAATTATGAGAATCAGAATCATCAAAACTTTTCAAGGTCAGGTTTGTCTTTTATTTGAAGTATCTCCCCCAAATAATCAATGTAAGCTTAGTCTTCATGAACAAACTCTCCCAAATAGGAAAATATGCAATCTCCCCCAATCTGATCTGATATTAAGTTTCTGTCGTCAATTCATAAATGTATTCATCCGAATCTTTTCAAATTCATACAAATTTGAAATGGTAACCCTGAATCAATGAATGAAACAGTTAGAATGTCTGTTAGTAACACAAAGTTACTGAGTACAACATATGTACTATAAAAGGAGTTTGGGTGATGTTCACTCCCCAGGACTTCCATTCAATCATCGAAAAACACAAGGTTAATTTATGAACGTTCTGACAGAAAAACGAATTTTTTGTGTGCTCGTGCTTGTGTATGAAAGAATTAGCACAATGATTGCTTTTTTAAAGGCTCAAATATGTAAACCATTGAGACAACAATAGTTATACATACACTCAATGTGCATGAGAAATGGTCAAAGGTGGGGCAACTTTCCTTCTTTTTCAATATTCGAGTCATCCAAATGAAGATCAAATAGAATATGTGTTGCTTTCCCCTTGAAAAATGAAACATTCTTTTGTTGAGAAAAGAATGAGTAGCAGGTGGGGTGTTATACAAGAGTTGGCATAGGCTAGTTGTCTATTTCAATGAAGGTCACGAAGAAGTGTGAACCAACAGATTTTGCGGCTGCCTGGCTCAGAAAAAGTTTGGTGCAGAGTTTGATATTATTTTAATCTGATCTCACACCCTCTTTCTTTTTAACAGTTGAGCTCACTTCTAACCAACCTCTCTTTTACATTTTACTTCAGCACACACCCACTCTCAATCTTTTTACCCCTCTCCCTTCAATCACTCGAGGATTACTTTCGAGGTAGGAAACACTGGTTAAGGTGAATCCATGGAAGTCTTTTAAGCACTCACACTGAGTCCCATGTATTTTTTCCTAAAAGAATGATGTTGCTCAATAGTTAACTTGACAATTAAGCACAAGAAATCATAGTCAGTGTATGTATGCTCATAATAGATAAGAATGAAATTTGAGCAATTGAACATTTAAGATCTCTCAAAACTTTAAACATTTAAGCACTACTAGAAAAAGGGGTATCAGCGACGGAAATCAGCGACCGAAATTTTCTTCACTAATTAGCGACGGATTAGCGACAGAAAAAGTTCCGTCACTAATCCGTCGCTAATTAGTGACGGATTAGCGACCGAATTAATTTCGTCGCAAATTAGCAACGGAATCTATTTAAAAAATAAATAAAAAATAAATTCCACGCGTCCGTCGCTAATTAGCGACGGATTAGCAACGGATTTTTAAATTTTCTTATTTTCTCATGATTGTGTTATATGTATGCATGTGTATGTGTTATATATATCCACCGGTCTGTATTATATATGTGTGTGTGTATATATATATATATATATATGTGTGTGTGTGTGTGTTTGTGTTGTTTGCTAAGCTGCGATATGATGATGGATCAATGTATATTGTGTATGTGTATATATGTTGATATGAATGTATAGATAATGTGTGTCTGTTGTTTGGTAATTGCATATGATGTATATATGTGTTGTATGTATGTGTACATGTTAATGTATCGATAGTATGTGTGTGTGTGTTGTTATTGTACCTTAATAAGTCATAAAGTGTTATATTGTGCTTTAAATGGTTCTATTGGGCCTTAATGGATCTATCGGGCTTTAAAGGGTTCAATCGGGATTTAAATGGTTTCATTGGGCCTTAATAGATCTATTGGGCTTTAAAAGGTTTCATTGGGTCTTAATGGATCTATCGGGGTTTAAAGGGTTATATTGGGCTTTAAAAGGTTTCATTGGGTTTTAATTGATATATTGGGCTTTAATGAATTATATTGGACTTTAATCGGTTCTATTGGGCTTTAAAGGTTTTCATTGGGCCTTAACGGATCTATCGGGCTTAAAGGGTTAATTATATTGTGCTTTAAATGGTTTCATTAGGCCTTAATGGATCTATCGGGCTTTAAAAGGTTCTACTAGGCTTTAAAGGGTTTCATTGGGCCCTAATGGCTTTAAAGGGTTTCATTGGACCCTAATGGATCGATCGGGCTTTAAGGGCTCGATTGGGCTTTAAAGGGTTTCATTGGGCCCTAATGGATCGATCGGACTTTAAAGGGTTCTATTGGGCTTTATTAGGCACTATTGGGCTTTATTAGGCTCTATCAGGCTTATATTCAATTATATTGGGTCTTATTCGGTTTTATTGGGCTTTAACGGATATTTTGGGTTTTAATATGTTTATTCGGTTTCTTAGACTTTACTTGGGTTTATTGGGATTAAATAATTAAATAAATAAATTAATAATTGGACTTTATTGGGCTTTATTGGATTTTATTGGGCTATATTCGGTTTTTTAGACTTTGTTCTATTTTAGTTAATTAATAATAAAAATAATTAATAAATAACTAAATAATTAATAACAATTTGAATATTTTATTATTAAGTAATTTATAAATAATTAAATAAGTAATAATAATTAAATAAGTAAATAATCCATGTTCTAATATTTAAAAATAATTCAATAAATAAATAATAATTATTTAACAATTAGATAATCTAATTAATTATAATTAGTAATAATTAATAATAATAATGTGATAATTGTTAAAAATAATAATTAATTTAAAAAAAACGGATTCCGTCGGTAATCCGTCGCAAAATAGCGACGGAAATTTCGGTCGCTAATTTGCGACGGAAATATCGACGGAAATCCGTCGCTAATCTTGTTAAAGTTGCTCAAAACCAGTCGCTAGCCCTAGTTACGTTTTTAGTTAAAAAAAAACACACTGCAGTTCTCCTTTCTCCGGCGATTACACAGATCTATTGAAACATCGGCGACTAGCTTAGCGTCTTCCTCCTTTCTCCGGCGATTATCCGGTGTGTTCCCTTCTCCGGCGATTATCCGGTGTGTTCCCTTCTCCGGTGACTAGCGTCTTCCTCCCTGTCTTCGGTCACTACAACGACTTTCTTCCTTGTTTCCTATCGACATTGGTATGACTTTTTTCCTTGTTTCCTATCGATTTCACAGTAGAGTTGTCTCATACAAGAAGTGAGATCCCCAAATTTACTTCTAATTTTCTTGGCACCTGTGTATAAATTAGTTTTGCACCTCAAATTATAATTTTCCTCATGGTTTTTCTTTTTCATTCACGATCTTATTTCCATTTTCCAATATTGGCAATGCTTGTGATATGTGCACTTATTTGAGTACTTGTGATATCAAACATGGCAACGACATCAGGTTCCTTACCTTCTCCTCAAATTTCATTCTTTCTTTCTTTGTTTGTCTTTCCTAAAAAAATTATTTTGTTTGTGCTTCTTTCTGTTCTGATTAGTTATTATGCTACAGTTTTGGCCCTCACAAAGTTTGATATGATCTTGCAGTCATCATTTATTTGAACCTTGAAAACGTCCGTCCATGAAAATACCAGTTTTTGCTAAACCCTCTTTCGATTGCTACATCGTATTTAACATTAACTTGAACTAAATATTCCGTGCCATTAGGAAATCCCTATTGTTTGTTCCGTTTAATACAAATTATACAATACAAGAGAGAAGTCCAATGATTTATGCAAGGATCAGGTTCAAATCTATTACTAACTACAAGTAATGGGCATCTGCTGGCAACAACATAATAGAGACATAAATTGTTATTATGGAATAAGCTATAACAATCGGAGATGGTTCTTCCATTAATGCATGGGAGGATAAGTGGATGGTGTTTGGACATTTAACATCTTTTCTTTCCTATCGAATGATACATTCTTCGGGATTTAATGCTCAGTCAAGGGTTGTTGATGTTGTTAATAGCTTGTCTCATGGATGGCCGAATGTTTGGATTGAAAGATGTCCTGATCTGCTGGTTACTCCGTTACCTACTGTTCATTTGAATATGAGGGATCAAGTCATGTGGTTGAATGATCATAATAACTTGGTTCAATTTTCTGTGTCTGAAGCTTGGAAGAGGATGTATGGCCAAGGACCTGTTGTGCCATGGTATCAATTATGCCGGTTCTCTAATCATATCCCAAAACACTCTTTCTGTCTTTGGCTTGCTTTTCGACATAGATTGCAAACCCAAGATCGTATGTCTCATTGGAGGCGTCATGATGATGTGCTGATCTGTTCGATGTGCAAAATTTGCAGGGATAGTCATGATCATATTTTTTTCCAATGTTCCTACTCGATGCAGGTTTGGATGGAGATTAAACAGTTATTCACCTATAATGTTCCTAATAGGTGGACCGAGATTCTTAATGACATTTATCTGGAGCGGTGGAGGATGGATAATCCCAAAGCGAGACTCATGTTTGCGGCTTGTGTGTACTATCTTTGGCAAGAACGCAATCGTCGTCTCTTCTCGAATCAAAGGAGGCAGCCACGGCAACTTGTTATGGAAATAAAAAGTTATGTGACTATGAAGTTATTGGGCAAGAGGGCTGACGTTGTGACTGAGGATCATTCTTAGCTATTCATGGGGTATGAATGGTGTACGCGCTTGTTTAAGTGCTCCAGGGAGCTGGTTGTGTGCTTTAGGGGTTGTTTCATTTGGTTTATTATGTATGTGGTTTCCTTTAGCCTCTGTCTGTTTTGGCTTTTGATTTTGTGGTACGTTCGTATTTTTTGTGGTGTTTGTTTTTATTGCTATTCCCTTTTCAGTTAGGTCTTGTCCTAATGATTAGGGGTGTTTGGTCTTAGGGAGGGTTTTCCCTCGCCTTTTCTTTGTATTGTTTTTTTCTCGTTTTTATTGCCAGGAGTGCTGCCTCCTTTCCAAAAAAAAAAAAAACCAATTCGTGTCATGTGTGGTTCTTCTAGGATGTTTGAGTTGGATTTTATTCTCAACTTATAACATGTATAATCTTCTGTTAAGTTAAGTCTTGGGAAACCTTTCTGTTACACAATGAACACAATAAATATTTATCTTTAAACTTCCTGTAGAGTTAAAAGCTAATTATATTTACCAATTATTTTGAGTGAACCATATATACAGTGAGATTAATATGCTGTAATTTTATTTGGAAGTATTTTGAATCCCAACATCTTTGCGATATTATGTCGACTTGCTATATACCGATGTAAGTTGATCAACTCAAGGAATACAATTCAGTTATGTTAAAGAGAATACTATGTTCTGCACAGGTAGCATATCGATTATTGCAATGAAGTAGGCTACCTATGAAATCAATCTTCTCATTTTATCAAACTAGATATCTAGGTAACAAAATTGTGGAATCTATGCAGTTAATAGAGTCTTTTATTTTCCCCTATTACAAGCATTGTTCTTCATTTATTGGCTAATTACATACTCTTTCTGGATGATTTTCTCATCATAGCTTGTTCTTAAAGTTGTTGGCAAAATGGTATTGCTTATGCAATCAATATTTTCTACTGCTATTACACATGTGCCACACACAAGTCTGGCAGGTACAACTGGCTACAGTGCACTTGTGCACTTCTAAGGGACGGGAAACCCATCCCAGCAAGTTCCTTAACTATTTCTTCTATGCTACAAGCAATTAATTTTGTGAGAAGACAAATGTATTTTATACATTTAGGAATTGGATGAAATATAGTTATTGCCTTATTATTAAAATTCTATTTTTCTAACGTTTTTCTACCGACAGCAACTTCTCCAAAAGGTACTGAACTTAACCTAAAAATCAATTTCTATTTCGGTTTATTGGAATATTTTGCTCGTTGCATGATTATTTTGAGTCATTGTTCGTCTTCGAGACTCGATATCAATTGTTTTGAACTTGTGATTGTGATGTTTTTGGTCATTTTGTGTAAATTTATACTTGTGCACAAACATAATCTACTGCTGTGGATGAAACCTGGATTCTCTTGTCTGGATTCCGGTGTACGTTTACCCCAAAGAGGCTATAATCCACGTAAGTTTTCTAAAACCATTACACTTAATATATGTATTGTATATGTTTATATGCACGTGTATACAAATATGTTCAACGTATGTTTTGTTTGGTAACCGCAATGGATATATATATATATATATACATATATATGTGTGTGTGTGTGTATGTGTGTGTGTGTGTGTGTTGTATACATGTAGTTTGGGCTTCCACTGTTGGGCAGACGTTAGGCTATGTTAGTAGAGAAGTTGGATATGTTTGATTTAGAGCCGTTATGCTGCTAAAATTTCTTCTTACCCGTTTTTGTTTTGGTAACCATAGAGACGCTTTCGGGAGCTTAAGGATGATGTGGAGGCTAGCCAGACTCCTGATTCCCCTCCGATTGACGAGGCAGCTCTTTGGGAGCAGAGTGCCGGAGGGCGGAAGAAGGGTCGTATTTTTGGTTGGTCGACCCAGGATCCCCGTTATGCTATGACCGATGAGTGTAGCAGCAGCAGCGGTGGGAGATCATCTGGGACTGCATCGGCAGATGAGGTATCTTGGTTATGTTTGTTATATTAGTTATGTATCATATTGTTACTTTTCATTGCTAATAAATACTATTTTTTGTCAATTACTGTATTTACAGTTAGCGGCGTTGAGAGAGCCGATGGCAAAGATGGAGGAGGATGCGAGGCTGCGGGAGGAGCGCTATTTGGCTCAGTTGGAGATCGAAAGGAAGCGCAACGAAGAGTTGCAGGCGGAACAGGTCAGACATGCTACCCAGCTATGAGCAACTCACATTATCGCAGCAGCTTGCTGCCTTTATGCAGCAACAGGGATACGGTTTCCCCCCTCCCCGCCCTCCCCCCCTAGTGTTAGATTACCACATTGTTTTGTATGAATTAAGAATCGTATGAATTTGGATTTTTATTTTATTGGCATGGTTCGTAATTTAATGGACAGGTTATTTGTGTCAACTTAATGGGCAGATTATTTGTATAAAATACAAGAAGAGCTGATTTCTGAATTTATTTATTTTTAATTTTTTTTAATATTAGTGACGGAATTTGTGACGGAAATCCGTCGCTAAAATATTCCGTCGCTAAATCCGTCGCTAAATTGAGCCGTCGCTAAATCCATCGCTAATTCGTCGCTAAAATAATTCGTCGCTAAATCTGTCGCTAAATTGAGTTCGTCGCTAACTATTTCCGTCGCTAATCCATCGCTAAATTACGGCCGTCGCTAAATCTGTCGCTAATAATTCTGTCGCTAATCCGTCGCTAATTTCCGTCGCTAATCTGTCACTGTTAAGCATTAGCTACCACGTATTTAGCGACAGACTTTCAGCCACGGATTAGCGACGGAATCCACTTTTAGCGACGGATTAGCGACGGAAATTTCCGTCGCTGATAGGCCTCTTTTTTGTAGTGAAGATCATTCAATTTCATGGTTTTAAGAATCTGAAAATGATAAAACCATATCAAATATCATGAAGAAAAATAATATGGGGTATCAAAGAACGAATGTTTTTTATATGAACGAGATATAAACAATTTAGCAATGAAAGCACAAATATAATAGAAATGACGTCTGATCACAAACAACTTTGGATACAAATGGGAATATTACCATCGAAAGATTTATCTTTTGAGACATGGTAATAACAAAGTCAATAAAAAATGTACTGAACCAATGTGTGTAAGAATACTTGAAACACACGGTCAGATAGTCATCAAAGTATCTAAAAACATTTAAAATCACACTTCGAAATTCATAAATAATTTTGAGAACACGAAGTGGTTTGAACATTTAAGAAAATCAATTTTCACAAGTAAAAGTTGTTCTTCTTTCAACAGGTGATAGAGTTTAAGAATTTAGAAATGTATATCTATAGCGTAGAAATTCTTAACTCCTCCTAAAATGAATATTATCATTTAAGCATCCTTGACAAAAACTTCAGATATGCTCCCCCTCGATGTCTGTAAAAAGTCAAGTCATCAGAAAAATATGACCGTTAAAGTATAATTTTCTTTTCTTTATTCCTCCTTAAAGACATAACAGTTAAAACATCCTTAGAAGAAAAAACAGTTGAAAGCGGGTTCTGAACTGAGATATTCCGAAGCCATCATTACATATTCTCCGGTGAGAATAGTAAGTCCGTCTAAAATGTAACAATGAATTTATCATTTAATCTCCCCCTGAAAAATCAGAAAAATATATCAGTAAAAATATAAAACATGTAAGCTCCACCTTAACATATGCATAATCCTTAATCATTAAACCGAGTTCTGAATTACTAGGATTGAAGTGAATTCAGAAGTCAAACGCTCTATCTTTATCATTGAAGAACGAGTCCTAAACTGATGTGTTTAGAAGTCATGCTTTGATCTTTGAAGATCGAGTCCTGATCTGTACATGAACAAAAGTCATTTTTCTATGACATTGACGACTGAGACCTAAGCTGATTTACTTAGAAGTCATTGTTCTTTAACTGAGGTACGAGTCCTAGACTGCTTTGTCTAGAAGTCAATGTTCTTTCTCCCCTTACTCTTTAGGTGCCTACAACACATATTTAGCTTTTGGTATCCACTGGTATTTGGATTCTGGTTTGTTAGTTGCAGTTTTATTAGGAGAGATATAGTAAGAACCATACTAGTTATCTACATAAGTTTTGCTAACAAAATCACTTGTACCACAGTATGAAAAATTAATTTTCTTCTGTGCTAACCCGATCAATTGATTGACAGGGTAAACAACATCAAGTTTGCCAAAAGTTTTACCTTTAGGAGCATTATTCTTTTTTGCAATTAGTGTATGCACAAATGATTTATGATCCTTCTTCTCATCTGTAGATCATTTTACTCTCCAGATCCACTTTTCTTTTTCTTTCTCATCTTTCTATCTCCAAACCATTTTCTCCTGAGACTTGTTCTTCTTGATATTACCTGAACCATCAATAGATTTGTCATATAAAAGGCTAGAAGGACAAATCTGTTCTTTATGTTTAGAAGTATGATTATCATCTGTAATAATAAACAAATGATTAGTAGAAACATTTGTAAAAATTGAACTTGCAACTGATTTAAATGAACATTCTGATGCAGCTGGATCATCTCTTGGTGATTGAACAATTGATTCTGGCGTTTTTTGCTCAGTCAGCTTCACTTTGAACATGATCTCTTCAAATTCTTTGATCTTTATTGACAAGTTGTTTCTTTCCTTTGAGAGTATGTCATACTTCTTGTGCAATTCAGACTTCGTCTTCTTCTCCTTCAGAACAATTGTTGACAGCTCAGATAATTTCTTTTTAAGTTCGGAAATCTCTATCTTAAAAACTATCTTTTCCTCTTAATAATCTCTCTCTACATTCTTTTGCTCAATCTTCTTTCTCTCTTTCTCAAATTTATCTCTCTCCATGATGATAACTTTCTCAAAGTCTGACACTTGTTGAGAAAGCTTTATACATTTAAGCTCTACCGCCTTCTTTTCTTCAAAAGCTTTTCTTGAAAACTCTGAAAACTTTTGAGCAAATCATTTTCTTTCTTTCTCAAACCCTTCTCTTTCTTTCATTAACTTCTTTCTATCTTGAGAAATATGATCTTTCAGTTCAACAATCTTCCTTTGAAGTTCAACATTATCTTTTTTAAACTTGTTTATCTTCTCTTGATCTCTTTTGTTGCCTTTCTCTTGGGTTGGTTTTTCTTTCATCATATTAATCACAACTTCAAGACTAAATACTCTCTCTTTTAACTGATATCTTTCAGCAAAGATTTGTGAATTTGTCTTTCTTAGCCCGTCACAAATATCTCCAGCAATGTTTGTTCTTCGTCTGAGATCATAAATCTCTTTTTGCATCAACTCCTTCTTTGACCATGTAGAATTTGCATTTAGTCCTTCAAACTTCTTTAGTTTTATTTGCAGATTTGAAATCTCTTTTTCATTAGATTCAATGATCCCTGCAAAATTAATTTTGGAGTTAGCAACACAATCTGAGCAAATAAAATATTTCTTTAAAATTTTAGAATTATCTTTCAATTTGTTAATCTATCCAAGAAGAGATGAATTCTAAATTTTCAGATTCTTATTTTTTGCTTCAAGTGCTGGAATCTCAGGCATATAAGCGATATCACAGTCTCTCTTGGTCAAAACAATATGTTCTTTTTCATCAGTATATGGCATCTTGATATCTGATTTTTTTTTTTTGCTAGAATTGATCGTTAGTCCGACAAAATTAATGTAGAACTTAAAAATTTTCAGAAAATGAATTCTCCAAAAATTCCTAAGTATAGAATTCGTATGCTAGAGTTCAAAGAACAATTCACATGAAAGGTAGATCAATTTGCATGAAATGTAATGACAGAATTTGTATAACAATAAGAATTCGTATAGAAGAAGTTAGAATTCGCACAATTCCACAATTCGCACACTAGAGACACTCAAAAACACCAAAATTCACATGAGCCTGTATGTGAATTCTAAGAATTCGTATATAGCTATCTGCGAATTCCTTGCAATTCGTATGAGTCTATATGCGAATTCTTTCCTTAAAAAATATTTGAGAATTGAACTTTTCGCACACAGATTTCGTATCACAGGATGATGCTAATTCTTCATGTTAGAACTTATGTTCTATTTTAGAAGTTTAGTAAAGTAATCCAATTGTATTTGTTATTGGGCCTTGTACTTGGGTTTGGGCTTAATGTGTACAAGGGTATTGGGCCATATAAATAGGAATATTGTAGTTAGTTGTTTGTAAGTTTCATTTCAACCATGTAGACATACAAAATGTTTAAGCTCTTTGTAGTTAGTTTAGTTTGTGTTTGTGAATAAAACTACAGATTCCAATCCTAATAATCCTTGTCAATCTTTATCAATCAATTTAATTTGATCTCAATGGACCTAACAAGTGGTATCAGATCCTAACGAAGAATTATTCATCGCACGATCGAGATCAAATTGGTTTGTTTAGAACAGTCACTGTGATTTCTTGAAGTCATTGTTTTGATGTTATATTGAATGTTCTTTGATGTCCAATTGATAATGTCGAACCATATGGAATCAATCACTAGGTTTAATTTCATCAATTTGAGCTAATTGGATCGATTTTTTTGAGAATTGTTGTTCGAAAATGTATGTTACTGTGTTATGATCGATTGGGCTTTAGAGATGTTTTTGGACTAGATCATCAATAACAAATGTGCTCTATTGTTGTTTTCGAACCTACTCACAAAGTTTCAACTCAAAACTCGAAGTATTGAGGTTGAATTCGAAGAAAATCTGGAAAAACAATCGAGATCCACATAATTCGCATGACATTGAAGAACTCGCATGGAAAGAACTCGCATGAAAATTTGGAAGATTTCGCATGATTAGAATTCACACGATGAAGAACTTTGAAGATGAAAATTTTGAAGTATAGATTTCGCATGACAGAGAGATGCGGAAAGTGCAGAATTCGTATGCCAGTCTTATGTAAAAAGTTTGATACGAATTCTTTGTTGATAAAGAAAATTTTAAGTGTAGAATTCGCATGGAGACATATGCGAGAAGTCAAGAATTCGTATGTGTGAGTTATCCGAAAAGTGAGAATTCGTTTAAAGGGTTATGCGAATTGCGAGGATTTCGCACATAGGTGCGTGTGAGAAGCTAGAATTCGCATGCAGGCCTATGCGAATTCTGAGGTTTTAGGCTAAGCCTCATGCGAATTGTGCTCCGCATGAATAGTGATCTGCGAATTGTTGATGTTATGCGAAAAGTTTATGATGTTTTGAGAAAAGTGACTGTTCTGAACCCAGTTTGATAAACGTTTTCCCTGTTCCTGAGGTTTTTACACGTAATGCATATGTGACATCACTCCTATCGTCTGTTGGTCACATATCTTTAGCAACTGATCTAATTTTCACGAGTGCTCATGATTTTCAAGATTTTCAGATTCTGGATGTTTGAACTTTGTCTCTGATTGGATTGATTTAGCTGTCTGAGTATCTGCAATCATCAGTCTGGAGAACTTCTATTTGTTGTTAGACCGTTGAGTGCTCTTGATCATTCTTCTAACCTGATCAATCAGTAGTATGAGCGACTGCAATCATTGTTCTGATGCTTTGGTGGTGTTTCAGAATCCAGAGTGCTTATAATCATCTAACTGATTCGTGAAGAAAGGAGCTCTGAGTTTGATTGTTCAGTATTCTGGAAAGCTATTAGAAAATGAGCGTCTTTCATCAGTTGTTGAACAGTAATTGCTTTCTAACCCTTGCCTTGTAGTGTTGCTACCTCCTGTAAGCTTATTAGAATAAGTTCTTAAGTTGAATTCTTATTTCAACTCGAGGTTCAAAGACAGATCAGATGTTATACACTGAAGATGCACTTGGTTGTCATTCCATAATTCAACACATATCATTCTTGTGGGCGTAAGGAATGTGTTGGATTTACAAGAGTCAAAAGTTGTTTTTATGTGCACTCAGTCGAGGTTATGGTCTACATCAGATCTGATATTAAAGTTGAAACTTCAAGGATAAGAGCTACTTTCAAGGGGTAGCTAGAGGAGCTTTGAAGTTTATGCAACACTAAGTTTTCTAAAGAAATCAAAGGGGAGAGGAGCTGAAGCTGGAGCTGAAAAGAGAATGAATACTTTACAAAACTTAGGGGGAGAATGTTAGACCATAAATGTTCTATTTTAGAAGTTTAGTAAAGTAATCCAATTGTATTTGTTATTGGGCCTTGTACTTGGGTTTGGGCTTAATGTGTACAAGGGTATTGGGACATATAAATAGGAATCTTGTAGTTAGTTGTTTGTAAGTTTCATTTCAACCATGTAGACATACGAATTGTGTAAGCTCTCTGTAGTTAGTTTAGTTTGTGTATGTGAATAAAACTACAGATTCCAATCCCAATAATCCTTGTATAACTTTATCAATCAATTAATTTGATCTCAATAGACCTAACACTTCACTTAAAAAAATATCAATTTCAACAACTTTTCGCAACCATACGTAATCTGTACTTAGAGAAAAAATTTCGAAAACTTATGCGAAATCCTCTAGAATTCGTATAAAGCACATATGCTTTCTCACAATTCGTATCTAACTATGTGCGAGTTCTACACAATTCGCATGAAGGTGCGTGCGAATTCATTCCTTAGAAATTTAAAAATAAACTTTATGCAAGTTCTTCACTTTTCGTATAAAGAAGTATACGAATTCTGCACTTAGACAAAATTTCAATCAATATCTATGCAAATTCTCACTTTTCGTACAACTTAGTTGTGCGAATTCTGTACTTAAACGAATTTTAAAGAAAATTATGCGAATTCTCTATGCGAAAATTAATCCTGCGATTTCTTCATACGAAAAGATGAGATATTGCGAGTTCTTGAGGTTTCGGTCCTAAAATCAGTTTCTAGTCCAAATTTCCACTCAATTTTTCGATTTTGATGCTGTAAACTCACAGAAATGATCATGTTAGTATAACAAACAATCCAATACAATCAATTTCACAAAAAATTCACACAAATCCATAATATTTGATTAAATAGTGAATGCGACTCGTTCGAGAAAAAAATTTCAAAAATCGAAAATTGATGATTCAAATCAATTCAACTATGAAATTCACTTACAAGAAATCAATGTAGTACATAAATCTACTATTTTCTAAACAAATATTTTATCAAAAACACATTTAAAATCAAAATTCGATCAAGAACCCAAGAAAACAGTATACGAACTCAAAAACTTTCAAAAATTTCGGATTTGCTCTGATAACAAATGTGATCCCAGTATTCTAGCTATCAATCAATTCACAGATTATCAACAACAACTTGTTTTATTAATCAAACAATCTACAAAGAGTCATATCCCTATTTCGTGCAATATATCAATAAGCTCTAAGTGTGTGTGTAAGAACAACGTAATATTACTCTGACTACACGTATGTTCTTATGACTAAATTCAACTATGACTTTCTATTTATATGGTCAACATGACCTTTAGAAAATAAACAACACTAAACAACAATTACAATTAACACCACACACTTTACAAACTTTACAATTTTGACCCTCCTTTTAATCTTGAATACAATTCAGCTCTAACAAATTCATCAACCATTCCAACCCAAGTATCCTCAACCTTAGAGATACTTTCAGCCTCAACCACAAGAAGAACTCGCAGATTATTCCATATTGTTCCTCAAATTTGGGAGAATCAAGCTGAATCATGTGATTGTTGTCTTTGATTGGAAAACGATACAGTCTTGAAGGTTCGCCAAATTTGGGAAAAAGTTTGCACCATTCATTTGAAGACGCCATTGTTGAGGTTGAAGTGAAGAAGATGAAGTTCAAATTCTTTTGGAGAGAGAGATTGCTCGAGAGTAATTTGTAAAAATGAATATCCGGATATTTAAATTGGTTTTCTATCCAAATTTAGAAAAAGAAACACTCGAGTACAAAAGGTGAAACGGCAGTGATTTGACCCTTTGGATAAAGCCGTTTGGCCTTTCACTCATCCCCTTTTGTGACACGTGGCCTTGAAAATTGTTGTACCTACGAATGTAGGTTCCAAGAAAATAGGAAAGGGGCGCCATTAAAAAAAAAATAACTTCTTTTTGCTGACTAGACAAACCTTTCGCCTTAAGAAGTAATTTAAGATATCACTTGTAATAAAAAGGTTCAGTTAATTTTGAAATTTTAATTTCAAATGATATCAAAAATTGCTTTTTATTTAAAAAGTTCTTGTTTGAGGAATGACTGGTCTGAAAGTTGTTGACTCCCCCTTCACTGATGATTTAAAAAAAATCAAAATTTCAGAGACCCTGAGATCAATTTCAAAGACTCTGATTAGACTACTTAGACCTTTTTCAGAGATTCTGAGTTTACACTTTTCTCATTTTCAGAGACACTGAGTTAAAGTTCAGAGACTCTGAGATTTCATAGAATTTTGAGATGAAATTCAAAGACTCTGAGTTTTCTTCTGAAAAGTTCTTTTTCTCCCCCTTGACAAAGGAACAACTTTTTATTTTTCTCTCCTTGTCATGTGTTTGGAGAACATTCACAAACTGATATTGACATATGCTACTTGGTTCAGAGGCTCTGATAATTTGATCAGAGACTTTGAGTTTCTTCCTTGTTAGGTAGACATATTCAACATTCCTAACTTGCTGATTAAAAAATTGAACCTTCGTTCATCTAAAGCTTTTGTGAATATATCAGCAAGTTGGAGTTCAGTTGGTACAAAATACATTTCTATTGTTCCCTTTTCAACATGATCTTTTAAGAAATGATACCTTACATCAATGTGCTTTGTCTTTGAATGCTGTACTGGGTTGGCAGAGATG